>JAFIDM010009631.1:71066876-71111435 GCA_023159025.1 Thereuonema tuberculata | reverse complement strand
TCCACAGAGTACGATGTTCAACGCCCTCTACCGGCTATACGTAATGCACAATCACGCTGCATTTCTAATCATTCCCATATCTCCCCGACATGTACCTTCGTTGCAAGTTTCGTTACGATCCCGCAATTATTTCTTGGTGCGCTAATTTTTTTGTCCATGAGTATACATCAAATCATTACAGGTCTTTTGGTCTATATTTTTTCTACTACTTCTCCACTTTCTTGTTCATGTTACTGTAAAGTTCTGTAATGAATTTCAATTCTGTGAGATAACTAATTAGCGATTCCAGTACGCAAGAGCTGTTAGGGTTTCTCTTGTGTGTATGTGTGTGTGTGTGTGTGTTTAAAGCCTTCCAAGAACCTAAACCGGGAGTCACAGCCCTATGAGTGATACCTCGTTGGAACCCTCCTGGCCTGAAGGTTTGGTTTAGGTCACTTCCAGTTTTAGGTGGCTACTGACCGGGTCAGGAAAATGGCGTAATTGGACAAACTTGGGATCTGTATATAATGCATGTACTAAGCAGAAAATGGCTTGAATAAATAAGTTTTGCGCGCCAATCAACAGTAAGCTACTGTCACTTTTAACAACGCAATCGTTTGATAGATACCCGCACTTGAACTTGTGCGGATTTACATGGTTTTTGAGTTTACTTCAAAATTGTGAATTAATTTGCTTCGTTAGTAAGAGAAACAAAAGCTTCAATAAAATCTGTTGTACGTATATTAACTATGTGTTATAATTGATTAAGGTAATTTTTAAGAAGTTAAAATTCTTTTAATACAGCTTTTAATTTATTACAGACTATTACTGATCTTAGTTTGACGTTGTGCTTACTAATTTTGACACATTTGGATGTTCGTTGATAGTGGTTTATGATTGTTTGCTCATTTTGTTGAAAAATGTTACGAAATTCCCTAACAATTCCTCACTTCAAAAATTAGATCTATATTGCTTCAACAATTGCCCTCACAAACCACTTTCAACGTATTTCCAGCTTTGCTAATTTTTGGTTTGTCTTCATTCACTGTTTCCAATGTTTTTTCCTAAAGACATTGATTTTTAATTTCTTCTGACTTAATTCTCTATTGTCGTTGTTGGTTCATGCATTCATTAAATTGAAGAATGGGGAATTAAAAGATCATTCGCTGTTTGACAATGAACATTTTTCAATCACACTGCATAACTAATCCATAAACCGTTGCCAAAATGATGAATTCAGTGAGAAAGGAAGAAAAACGGTGGAGATCAACTATTAGTGCAACCAGCACCAAGCTATCAATGATCGATGGATCACCGATGAAAAATTGCTTTGGTACAGTCGTGGAATCAGCGAAGAAAGATGAGGCGTGGGGAAAAAGACTCTCTGATTGGCAGATCGTCGTCGGATTGCTATCGGAAAAGCGGAAGGATAAGGTGAGCCAAAATTTGTGTCACTGAACCCTGTGCGACTGTGCTAATTTACCTTCGAACCAACTGTTGAGTTGAATAATCAGATCTTGAATGGATGTTCGCACTGGTATATCCGAATCTCATGCTCTATTCTGAGCTTCAAGAGTTATTAATGAGAAGATATATTCGTTTTTTTCCCCATCTTATCCAACGTGTATATTCGTTGCACTAAACGCAAGATCAATTTGTTGCAAACATAATTAATTTGAAGAAAAGCAGTGAAAAAAAGTCGTGCTTCAGTAGATTACAAGTTAAAAACTACATCAGCCTAAGAGTAATACTTTTCATACAAACTTTACAGACAATTTAAGAAAATTGGGAGGTTTCACTATTTCAAATAAAAATATTTATAATAATAGATTTGTCAGGCCGTGCCGGCATGGTCGTGCGGTCTCAAGCGTCGGTCTGCCGTGCGGCCTGTGTGCCGGTACCCGGGTTCAAACTCCAGTCGAGAGTATGGATGTTTCATCGTTCTTCTTCTCTGTTTCGTCCGTTTCTCCCCTGGGACTTACTATCTCAGGGTTATTTCTGGATGGGATGTGGATCTCGTTCCCCTTCTGGAATTCCCTAGCTTCACCTGACGTTGTCAGGTAGGGCTAGCCCGTGGTCCATAGTTGGCCAAAGTCGATGAAAGGAAAGGAAATAGATTTGTCAAATGCTTGTCCTCATAAAATATGACATTTCTTTATTATAACAAAGCTAGATATAAGTGGCAAATGGAAAATTTTACAAGCACCATCTCTGACATGATATCTGGTCATGTCATAATAATGTAACATCATGCTATATTTTAGATAATCGTCGTTTCGTCATAAATTAATTAGTTAGATCAGCGTTTCCCAACCGGTGGGTCGCGGAAGGGTTACAGGTGGGTCGCGACTTGATTCTAAAACTATCAGAAACCATCAGAAAAGATCAGAAAAATCGAAAATCGATCATATATAAGGAAGGGATACGATACAAATATGATTTTATTCTATATTCTTGTATTCCTATATATGTGGAGGTATTCCGTTAAGGAAAGGTAAGTCGCCAGCTGAAAAAGGTTGGGAACCGCTGAATTAGATCAATTTATATTTATAAAGGAAAGGCATAGAAAAAAATACTGCTACAAAAGAAGATAACCATTCATCACTTAGTGATAAAGATAAATAAAAGTATTACTTTTTAAAAGGGTACATTTAAGATATCAGAGATATGTACTATTGGAAATATTATGCATGGTTTATTTTCAGTAAAACGCTTTTCAACCGATCAGAAAGATCGAACCACATTATTTAAATTACGAATTCGATAAGAGATGAATATATTTTTTGAAAACCTTTAAACACGTTAAATCTGCAAGACACCAATATATTAAACTGTACTTTCCAGATGGATTTTAATGCATTTAATGCAAGATGTTAAAAATCCAAAATTTAACTTCTAAAGAACAGAAAAAGAAAATGATATCACGAATTATAAATAAACTTAAATTGATTTTTTTAAATAAATAAATAAACATTCCTGCATGGTTTTAGACGAGAAATCCAAACTTCCTGGTATACTTCAAGCTTTGAAAACTTAAAATTAGCCCCAGTAGCTTAGTTAAAGTTTAGTGGAAGACCAAAACAGAATTTATCCAAAGAAGCAAATTTTACTGACTTTATCTAACTACAAATCAAGGCTTTTGGATGGTTAAGTAGTTTGAAATATACTAAAGTTCTAGCAGTGAGATCATGAAACTTCCAAAATATCTGACTAAGTTGACTGCTCTTAAGCGTTCTTGATCGGTGTATTTAAATCCATGATCACCCCGTTACAATGAAACATTATTCTGTATAAACTTTATTCGTCCAAAAAGTTGCCAGACCAAGGAAACGAAACTGACAATAAATAACGAAGTATATTAATCATTTATTTGTTTATTTATTTACAGCAAGCTCAAAATAATAATTTTTCAAGATTATCAAGAAAATAGATGAAATACTTGTGCCACTTTTCAACGACCATTCTTTAGTTAGTTCGCTTGTAATACTTTGTAAGTAAAGCGACTAATACCTTTTTCTTTTCTTTCAGCTGCTCATTAAGTTCTTTGTCAAATTTTCTATTAATTGCAATGTGTACGAAACAGCTGTTCTAGTTTTCTGATCAGAATGGCTGATAGTGTGCGGATGAGCAAACGTTTTCTTCTTAATTTTCGTAATCTCAACTGTCTCAACTAGTTGCAACTGAATTCTGAATTTCACAAAATACAATTATCTACTACAATTTTGAGATTCAAAAAATGGTTGCTAAAAATTTTCAAAACTATATTCCTAAAGTTTATTTTCGAATCCTTGTAAATTGAATATTCAGACTAATCATTTGACTCTATTTCTAATAAATAACCAAATACATTTTCTCTTGAAAAAGTGAATTCCTTCCTTTAGAATACTAAATGAATCTATATTTAAAACTACAATATTTCTTGTAATTTTTGACGCTTTTCTAGTTAGATTAAATTAATTACAGAAATAAAAATTTGTCCATTTCTAAAGCTTTTATAGAAAATTCCATAGTTAAGCTTAATTATCACAATTTATACTCGTCCTCAGTATTTGCTTGTTTATATTGTGTTTAACATTTTTAAATTTATCAGTCTCCTCATTCGTTAAAACAAAGCACTCGACATTTGTGAAATATTTAAAATAACTGACATTTAACGAGAACACTTTGTGATAGCCTGTTTAATGCTCATGCAGCAAAAGTTTATGGCAGAAGCGAATGCCTTTAAAGCCTCCAGATTTTTGAGATGACTTGCCATCAAAAATGTTAATTTTAGATTCTTTTTTTGTAACAGAATCGGATCTACATAATGCAATGAATGCATAGTCTTTTCAATTAATAATGTGTTCATGAGATTCTGCTAGGATTTATCCTTTCTGAAGCAAGTATTCCTCAAAATATTCACAGAGTTATCAAGATTTATCGCTCTATCCTTTATAAAACATCTTTTAACCATTGCCGTCACTTGGACGCGGTTTGGAATTTCTCAGATAAAGTGTTGGAATGTAATGGCATCGTTCCATTACATGTGAATACATTTTTATGTCTTTTCTGCAGTAAAACTTGATAAAGTTAGAAGCATTTCTTAACGAAACAGATCCACATATTCTGGTACAATTTGATAGTCACGTTGGATTTTTATGTTTGTCTTTTCAAGCGTAGTTTAATTAAAAATAAAACAAAAGAAAAATATAAGAAAAAAGGCAATTTATGTGGCTAAGAATTCCAGCAAACAACTTAAATAGATATATTTTTTTATTTTTTTTAGTGAAATAAAGTGCAACTGTTCCGGGTTTGTCGTTAGAACAAAGCAAAACAAAGCAAAAACAAAAAAATTACATGGACTTAAAAAAAAAAGCGCCATGTCTAGAAACTGCAGTTGTATATTTCTACTCGGATTAGAAGACTGGGTTTAGAGGAAGTTTTTAAATAAAGCTGATAGAATTATAGCAAAAAATTCTCAGTTATTCATAATTTGTTTAATTGTACAAGCTGCTCGAACTATTTTAATTTTTTATTTTCTATGCGATTTTATTGTACGCACAATCTACTCTGAATACCTTAAAAAGTTTATGGCAACTTGAAGTTTTCGAATTCCATCTTTAGTAATGCACTACAAGTTCAAATCAACCATTAAAATGCTTGGAGTTCAGTAATTCTTTGAATGAAATAATTCTGTTTTTACTTTATTATTATTTTCACTTAATATAGTCAAATTTGAATTAATAGAAGCTGTCTAATTTTATTTGTAGCGGTACATTGTACATAATTTTTTTTTTTTTAAATTTGGCTTACATAGAACAAAAAAAAAATCTTAAAACCAAACAAGTGCAAATGAAGCATCTCCGTCAAGTGGCGTAGCCAGAATTTTTTGGCAGAGCTCAAATGCCGCCCTAAGACCAAGCAAATCTTCCTTAATCTTAATCGAGAATTCCTATTAAATTTAGCATTTTACTTAGAACATAAAATACTAAATTTAATAGGAAGTAAAATTAACTATTTAAGCTCAAAAGGTGATACTTTAATGGTAATTTAAGGCTGTGAAATTTAATCTCATTATTGATTTCGATACATATTAAAGTCTTAAGACCAAAACACTCTATTATGTGCTGTTCGTTAAAGGCTATAATTACGATGTTTCAAAAGCTATTTATATTAGAAAGGTGAAACTTTGAATAGTAAGTAGATGTTCTTTGGTGAATAATAACAATAATAAGTCCTAATAATTTGATCTAAAGATAAAGAGTTTAGAGCTAAAGATCTAAAGTCATTCGTAACCATGATACGTAGCAGTTATCACAATAAATCAACAGTATATTGTTTATTTAAGTATATTTGGATATCATAGTTTTTAATGGTAATTAAGGATCCGGAAATATTATTACTATTGTTATTTCTTCCAATTCACTTTCATCAAAATAGGATTCTAGGCAAAGTGCTGTTCTTTTAATATATATGAAACTGCATTATATGTATATAAAGGTATTCGACAGCTGGCACATCAATTACAATTTACTTGTTGGATGTGCTAAGTGCTTTTTATAATACAAACTTACTACTATAAACTTCTGAAATTAGTTTTTAGATTTCTGAGATAAGAAAAGAACAGAGTGACAAAATCTTGAATTCCTGCGATTGACTGATAGCTTTTATTAGTATTATACAATACATTAGCATACATGAGAATATTATAATATAGATAAGAAGAGAATGAAGAACTGGATTTTAGCGTTGCAAGTATGTTGCATGTGTGCCCTTTATCCGTCATGCATATACGATGTATCAATATATCAACACAGAACTCAAATGATATTTAGGGGGCGAGGAGGACAGGAGGATTATTTGAATGTAAAATAAATAGAAGCTCTATGCCATTTACATGATCTATAATACCCATTACTGTTTATTGTTTTGTTTTTTTTACATCTTAGGATATATATATATATATATATATATAATATCTATTGTAGATCATATACAGAGTGTTGCAAAATTCGTGTGTAATATTCAAACCACGTGTAGGGGCATGGCTAAGGATCAATATATTCCTAATGAGCCCATGTCCGCAAACGCCCCATTAAGGTGCTAGGTGGTCCTAAAGTGAGCCTTTCTTAGAGATCATATTCTTTGCTACACCTTAAGAAATGCTTTGCAGGCGAGCCAACACCTGCTTTACAGGCGAGCTATTTTTAAGGCGAGTTATTTTTGTTTGTTTCAATTGTTTCAACCCTTCTTATTGTGTAGCAAAGAATATGATCTCTGAAAGGAAAGGCTCACTTTAGGACCACCTAGCGCCTTAATGGAGCGTTTCTTTATATACAGGATGATTAAAAATTTCTTGTACAAACTTTAAAGGTAGGTCATCAATTCAAAAACATACGTCCACAAGCACCACCCGAATATGCTAGAGGGCACCATTTAGTAGCACTTTAGTTGGGCAGTGTGAGCCATCGTTATTTTGGACGTTGAGTTTGTTCGAGTAGGATGTATCGCTTCATTAATGCTAAGAAGGTAGATATGGACCAGCCCGTGGGGAAGCGAATGGAAACGGACGAGCCGCTGTACGATTGTATCGTGAATGGCTTCCCAACAGACATGTGCCCATTCATCAAACGTTTGCGCGTTTGCACCAGAGATTGTGTGAAACTGGATCATTCGACGGAAGCAGACATGATTGTGGTCGGCATCCTCGTCGCAAGAGTCGCTGTGCCAGCTGTATGTATCCACGAAAAAGGCCTCGCGTTTCTGCATATGTTCGGCAAACCATGCATCGACCTTGTGAGGTGTGTATTGTTGTTGGTGGAAGGAACTTTGGGGACCTACTATGAACCTGTAAGTAAGTAACCTACCTATTGTCATATTGTAAACTTAGGGCTAACAATATAATATAATATAATATAATATAATATAATATAATATAATATAATACTTGTTGTCTTGTATTTCTAGACAACAAGTATTATTTTCTAGACAACCTTGTATTTCCTTAGTGTACCTTCTAGCACATTTGGATGGCGTTTGTTTATATATATTTAAAAGTGATGATTATTGAGATGGATTGGTGATATTTTCCGGAGACAGATCGGAGATGATGCAAAAGAATCTTTTACGATAAAAATAGAAGCATTTGTTGTTGTTTTTTTCTTGCTTCCGCGATGATATTTGTTTTCTTTGTTTTTGTTTTTATTTTTTTTATTTTTTAGTAGTCGTCAGCACTTGTAAGAGATAGTTGGATAGGTGCTGCCATCTCATGATACATAGGAGATCTAAGATTATCCGAACACAATACTAAATCCTTGTCCATTGGAATTTGAATGTAATTTATTGTATAATTTGTATAAAACTGTTATGTGATTTATTAAGCTCTTCCACTTATCATACGTAGAAATAAAATATACAGTTAAGTAAAACATTTAACTGCACAGGATTAGTTAAATTATTTCTTTTAGTTCGACGGCAAAGAATAGAAATTAAGAATTAGTAAACAGTTACGTCCGTCATGGATGTATTTAAGGTTTTATTTGGGGGAAGGGGAAGACATATTACTTATCTTATTTACTTCTCTTACTTATTTAATTATTAACCTTAATCTGGTTATTCTTTCGAAATATTAGAGGAGAGTGCTGAGATTCAAAGTAGTCCTATTTGTGATATTATTTTAAAAATCCAACCACAAAAAATCTCTTGATGACCATCCAATACAAAATTCAGAGCTCTTGATCATTGAAAATACATTTATGATCATTGCAAAAAGTCATATAGACAAAGCTGAGCAGCACTCAAATACTGAAACCAGCAGGAATTATCTAGAATCTAAAGACAAACAAATTTATATCATCATCTTATTACATCAGCTTTTCATCAAATATTTATTTAAAGGTTTAGTAGTCAAAGAATTTATAAGTTTTTATGAATTATGAGTATTCATATTTTAAAGTTGCAAAAATTATTAAAGTACTTTGTCTGCTAGTTTGTCTGTAGATTATCATTGCAGAATGGCAGAACAGTTTGATGAATCTTGGAAATCTTTATGAAAACTAACAGTCATTCTGTATATATAAACAGCAATGCAATACAAATACCGCACCTCTGAAAATTCTAGAAAGGTATTGTCAACATGATTGAACTCAAAAAGCTCAAAAGCTACCTATTCTTTAAATTACGAATTCGTTATTTTAGCAATTTCAAGTAATAAAATATTTCATAATAATGTAAATGCTTTATTCGTGTAATCAATTTTAATAATAATAATTCATTCTCGTGAATAACGAATTAAATTAGTTTGAATTCTAGATATAGTTTATTTTTTTATTTGTTTTTTGACTCCTAATTCTGGATTGTGTTCATTTCGAAAGCATTTTAATTATTCATGCAATCAATAATGTATTTAACTGATTTGGTAAACACAGACTGAACAAAGTTTCTACTTTTATCGCTAATGAATGACAAATAATTAATTGTGATTGAGGAACAATGGAAGCTATAAAGCAGATTGTCATGAATGTTGTTTTGCATCAATAAAATTTATTCTTATACGTAAAAGTGTATTATATATTATATATTGTGACAATTATGCTATCAAACTAGTCTTAATATGACTGAAACTTATTCGTTAAGCCTAACAGTTTATTTCTCGTCGTGTAATTAGATTTTATTAAGAAGCGACAAAGCCACAGAATTACATGAATTCCATTTTCATTTCAAGGTTTATTCTTAAAACATCTTCATTAAAGTGAGATGAGAACGGAAATAAGATTATCTGTATTATAAATATTCATCCGCATAAACCAATAAAATTACGTTCATTCAATGTCAATATGAATTTGCAACAGCGATTACACTTAAGACTGAGCGAAGAATTCGTTTCTGTTGTGCTGAAATAATGTTCTATTTGGTCATCGAGTTCAAAATGAGAGAATTAGCTTCAAGAAGTGAAAGTCTCTTCCTTATCAGCAAATCTTACAATTTGGAACAATTTGGTAAACGCGTCTGCTTTTATCTGGGACAAGGTCAAGAAGAACCCCAGTTTTACCATAGTGGACAAACTGATTGCAGAGTGATAAATGTTTTAAAAGATATGACAAAGAGACTGTAATTGTTCCTCTTTATATAGTTAGCGACAACTCAACTTCAAAGTATTATCAGCTAAAACAATATTGCAGTGTTGCACATGAATGTATTCACTTGATAAATCAACATAAAAAAATCGGCATGAAATCAACATTTGCTGTTTAGGAAGCAAATTTCTTGTTGAGATATAATGAAGCTACTTCAAGCCCTAAAACACGTTTCCTTTCTAGAAACGTACAACTGAAATTCTGCTTTGTTTTGTTTTGTAACAATCATTAATACTTCTTAATATCTTTCCTTATTTCTTCTCGGCAGAGAATTTTTAGTGTTTATCTATCAATGTGAGCATCTGGTATTTAGATAAATACTTCAGTCTAGAAAACCGTTCCCGGATTCAAGTACTAGTCTATTATATGGTATTATATTATTTTTAAGCTGTTCAAAAACTTCATATATGGTTAATCATTTAGCTGAACAGTACAACATAATTATCAATCAATTTTGAAATGGAGTTTCAGTTGAACTTCGTGTAAGGAGAAAATCCAAGTGATGGAATGGTTTCACGAATTCTTTCTATTTATTTTTAACGACGAACAAGGGAGAAAGAATCAGCTGGCCTATTAAATCACTAAGTCAAGGTGATGCAGTCCCTCATATTTGAAGAAACATTGACTAAGATCACTTATTTCTCTTCGAGTACAATTAACTAACAATCGTACAACAATCCTCAGTTCAATTTGAAACTGCTGTTTCGGAATTCTGCTATATATGTATCATATTTAAAACATTCATGACCTTATTGTGTGAAAATCGATTAAAATGAAGGACTAGACAGACAAAATATAAGAAAAAGATATAAATAATTTTGAATCATATTTTAAGTTGATTGTCTGTTTTGTTTTGTTATTTATTTATGTATTTCTTGTTCATTAATTCTTATAAGTCAATTCTAGTTGAACAACTACAGTTGTTTTTTTATTGTACAGAGTACTTTCTGGATCAAAGTCGTCTGATTGCAGTCCTTTAACTCTAACTCAGTATGTACTTTCAGACTGAATTTATAGTTCATTTCGTTAATTTAAGTGAATCTCAATCTACCAATAACTATTATTGCTTGAAATTATAATAAATAACTGGCCTAAATTAAGAGACTGAACAAATATTTTTTGAAGAACTTCTAACCATTATTCTTTATTGCTTTTTATCCTTTTTTGAGGAAAAAATCTCTTACTTCAAAGTTTATTAACATTTTAATAACAATTTAATGGATTAACAGAGTCTCATCTATCTTTTCGGTTCTTCAACTCAATTTATTTCCATTTATTCCATTTCTTTATTTAGAAGGCATTTAGACTATCTGGATTTTTTATGGCATGGTGTCTTATTAGTTCCAGTATATCTCAAACTACTATTAAAACAATCATAATATAATAACTATGTTACTATGTATTTGCTTGGATTAATATTGAATCCGAAATAACAAATAAATGCCTCGAATGTATTCCATGATTTTAAAAGTGGTTGTTTAGTCGTTAGGATTTCCTTTAAGTCTAAATAAAGTAGATGATTAGCTACCTAGCCACTTTTTTATTATTACTATTATTCTCATATTTATTTTATTTTTAATTTTACGACAAATACCTTTTCCCAATCAATGCTTGTGAAAATATTTTTTTATTATTATTGATTGCTTTCTAATGACATTTAAAAAATTGATTTAATTCTCTCTTTTTTCCTGATTTCTTCTGAATTACATGAAATTAAATGTTAATTATTTTTGATGTTGGAATGTAACTAGATTCTATTACAACATAAAGAATGAAAAAAGAGTAAAAAATTTCAATACAACTGAATAAACTGAAAAAAACAAACAAAAAAAACAAAAACAAATTAAAACAAAGAATGAATTCGATTTTATTTTGGTTAAAATAAATAGATGCACCTAAATTAATAGAAATCTAGCACTAGGAAAAAAAAAGAAGTAAAAATACATTACAAGAGTTAAAATCATGTCTTCAAATAAAAAATAAAAAGAAAACCAAAAAAAAAAAAAAAAAGTAAAACCACACGATGAGTATCATTAAGAGAAAAAAAAAATCCGGAAGTCGTCAAGTGAGTGGTAAAAACGCTTCTGCTGTGTAGGTGGCGTAAGGAGTTCTTCTGCGTGTCAAGCATCAGGCAGTGAATAAGAGACCTAGTATGAGAATAGAGTTCTTCAAAACTCGTTCTCCTTTTGGGTATAAGGTGATGCGTGAGTGGAAGAGGTCATTGTCAGGGGTCCTTTACTTCCATCCTTCTTTTTTCCCTTTACTTCTATCGACAGTGGTAAGATCCTTGTATTCAACAGGGATGTAAGATTTAGTGGGTCTAGAAAGGACAACTTTTTCGTCTTTTCGATACTCAAATACTTTTGGAAGGCTTTTCCTTTGTTTTGATTTCTTGCTGATTCTAGTGAGGTTTAAAGAGTTGAAATAACCTTTTATTAAATCAAATGTTAAACAAAAGAAATTGCTTTTTGTAATAAACAGCATCAAGAAAAGAAGTGATTAACCTTAGGCATAGTTCATTTTACTTATTAAGCCTCGATAAAATAAAAGTTAAGGAAGAATTATTAAGGCTTCATTAGGAACTTTATGTTGAAGTTTTCTTGCGTACTTTATGTTGCCTTTGAACATTTAACAACTCTCTAAAATCTAAACGTTTTAAATTAGAAAGTTAACAGTTTAAAATATACATTAATTAAAAATAATCAAATAATAATAAACTATTTTTAAAAACAACATAGTGAAAGAATGAAAGAATACTGGAAGAGAAGAAAGAAAGTAGAAAAATAATCATGAGTTATTTCACGTGGTCCATAGTCGGCCAAATTCGAAGAAAGAAGAAGAAACTATTTTTAAAATACATAAAAGCTTTTGTTTACAGTCCATAGTATTGAGAATTTCGGAAAAAATATCCTAATAAAAGTTTAATAAATCAAACACAACTGGAATTATTAATTGGAATAAGTAATAAGTAATTTTTTACGAAATTAAAAGAATTGCATTATAATGCATAATGATTCAAATTGAGTTTTGCCTAACTTTTTCACTATCTAAAATATAACTTTTTTTTATTTGATTTACTATGAAGCCCGTAATACATTTCAATGACAGTAATACAAAATTACTGGGTGAGGAAAGGACAAATAAATTATCAGTTAAAAAAAATGATAGAAAAGCTTTCTCTAGAAGAACAAAAATTAAGCAAACGGTTTTGAGTTCACTGAAATGGGCATTCTGTAAAAACTAATAAAAATTGTGAAATTCAATCGGTCATTGCACTAATTTTTAAATGTCAACTAACTTAAGGATTTTATTTATTAAACAAAATCTTTCTTCGGACTTATAGAAGGACACTCTTGTCTGTGTCGTTCCCGGTGCTGTATCTGTTGTTCCCTGGCCCTTCTTGGCACGTTGGCTATTGTGCATCTGAGAGACGTATGTCGTGCTGTCGTCCATAGAAAATCCGATCGCAGTTGCCAACTGATCGATCGATAGTTTATAATGACAGTCGTCTAAAAGGCGGAAGAGAGAAAATATCAGCGATGTAACATCTGAGTCACAGAAACTCAGAGTATCTTTACAAGGAGTTGAATCAATAGCATTCTACTATTGAGAACGATAAACATTAAAAGCGCCCTCTCCATCTCCAAGCCGATAGTATTAGAACGCGAGCCTGCATTTAATTTCAGAAGAGTCACTGAAGCCATTGAAGTATCGCTTTATCTTGATCTTTGCGATTATTCATAAAATGACTTAGTGGCCGAGTTATTATCAGGTTTTAGTGTCATGATATGCTTAATTTCAGTGTTAATCCGAAAAAGCATTCAACAGAGAAAGTGTTAATTTCGTGAACTTCAATAACATCGAGATTATTGTTATTAAGCAGAATTATATACCTTTGACGAAATTAGTCAATAACACAAAACGTTATCAAATCTAATATTAAGTGGTGAACACTGAAAGCAAGTAAATCTAAATAGTCTATTTTTTTTTTTTTTTTTCACTTTTTTGATGTACATATTTTAGATTTTACATCTAAAATGAATTAATTTTAAATTCCAATGAAGAAACTATATTTATTAACAAAAGTGAATGTAAAAATAAACCAAGGTAAAATAAGTATTAGAAATAAATTTTAGGAACTTTTAATGTTGTTGGGATCCAGCAATTGTTTTGTATTTTTCTAATAGGAATTACTAATTTTTATTATATTTTTAATATTCTATTAATAATGTTAACTTTGTTAAGTATTCATTTAGTAAGATGTTATTTTCCTAAAAATTATTGTGAACTTTTGTAATAACATGTAGCATTACTTTTAACATGTATCGTTGTTAGAAGATAGTACTGACATCATGAATGTTTATTGAGTATTTTGAAATTTGTTATTAATTATAATACATTAAGATTTTTTTAACTATTTTAGCCTTGGAAAATTAATAGGCCAAGCTTCCAGTTTGACGTAAATCTTAACTTACGCAAACTAAATCGAATAGTAAGTTCTCAACTACTTCTTCCAGAAAATTTGAAAGGAATAAAAAAATGTTATTGTTTCGTTGTTTTCTACTGATGTTAACTCTAAGAATACTAAAAGAAATCAAAGAACACCTACATAATCGAAGATAAGAATTCACTCTTACCGAATTCCAGTAAGTTATTATAACATGCTACTACAACTGGTCAATGATAAGTTTCATCTTAATTAAACACTATATAATATCTATTCAACAAACATTCGTACTATATTAATAACATTCTATCAGAATTTTGACTTTTCGTTTCGGAGTATACACCATCCCCATTCTAAAGTTGTATATTAGATGGAGTTGGGTTCAAATGGCACATGTTCGATTCATTTCATAGTACATTTTCAAATCCATTCATATCAGAATGTAAAGCAGATACAATTTCAGCAAAGTTGGTGCATCAGCATTATGCGATGAATATATAATTTAATAAAGGTTCTGATAGTTTTGAAAATCACACACAGTAAGTTTAATTTTGTTAACATACGACCTATTATCTTAATATCATTTCTGCATCATCATTGGAATATTTGGTTAAAATGAATGAATAATTGTTTAAAGAACTGTTAATCTTTAAAATTGGAAATTTGGAAGTTGATTTCAATAATTAGAGCAGAGGGGAGTTTAACAGGAACTGTTTCTGCAAATGTCATTAATTTATCACTTTCATAAATATTGAACTATTCCACTTGATGATATACTGGATTTATGATTTGGCAGTAGATAGTGAATTCATGCCATCGCCAAACATGACATCATCCATTTCAATTATTGATTTCTGGTTTGCAAAATATACAAGACAAAGTCGGTATAAAATGAATGATTCTGGTTGCAGAACATGAGGAGTTCTAGCCAACGAATGATACACCTATCTTCCGTTAATATGATAGGATGGAATCGCATATGAATCAACCGTTTAGAAGAACGCTGAATGACTTCCTTTCTGATTCACTGGGACAATCAACAAGGACAGATCGAATTCCTGCTGGAATTCAACTGAACGAAGGAGATCCGCCTTTGCCGTTTTCATAGAAGTTCATCATTCTTATTCTTTGCCGAGAAGAAACATTATAATATAACTGACAATCGCTTACAATTATATGAAAATAGCGATCGGATATATAATTGGATCGATTTCATCAAGTTGTAGTCGGCAATAAGTCGGAGAATAATTTTCCCTCCAATTATATGATAATTATTAGATATTACATAAATTAAATAATATACATAAACATAGAAAATCCACTATTCAAAACAGCAAGTTTATCATATTCTCTATTGCTGTAGTCTGTCTCAGATTGCTGTAGAATATTGTTAGATGATTAGCAATGACTTTGACGTATGCTTCACTTCTGTTAGATTACAGCAAACGATAATCTAAATATAAAGAAAACATGCATTAGTGTCATTCCTAGTCATATTGATCCACAGAAATCTGAGATAGAGGCTAACAACTTTCTCACAAGTACTTATTCTCTATAAAGTCCAACATTCATTTAAAAAAACAAAAACAAATTATTTTTGGTCGCTCAGCAACAAGTTATCTGAAGCTTTTGCTCCATTTCCATCACCATAGTTGCTTTTTACTAAGACTGTCTAAGGCAGTAATATGACAGTGATGTGTAGTAAATGACATCTGCCTTAACAAAACTTGAAATAATCTAAATAAATTATGTCTTGCTAAACAATCTCAAAAGCTTAACAGTTTATTTTATTGCGTTGTATTAACTATGAAAGCTGTAAGCCATGCAGCTCGTTAGAATGATTAATAGTTTGATAACAATGTATGCTTCAACTCTACTTATTTGATACTTAAGTTATGATCTAATCAGTTGTAGAAAAGCAAAACTTAAAAGCCTGTAAAGCACTTCGGAAACTTTTCGGCACAACACTTGGAATACCATCCCTGTAGACAGATAATATTTTTCTTCACTTCCCGATAACAAGTCCACTGAGTTCACAGAAATCAACTGAAATAATCAAATCACTCTTAAGACTTTTTGAGATGTTTTAATGATGTTGTAAGTAAGCTGCGTCAGGCATGGTTAAATTTAGGGCAAAATAAAGTTTATCTTTCTTTCTCTCTTTCTTTTTTAAGTCGTCAAAACGATATAAGAAAAAAAATTGTACATAAGGCTATCATGAATACAACTTACCTTCAAAAACTTTTTTGCGGAAAAAATGAACTAAATCTGAAAACTCTGATGTTAAATGGCGAAAATCCTGTTAATTTTAATCATTTTAAAGCAGGGGTCGGCAACCCGCGGCCCACGAAGCGTTTTGGTGCGGCCCGCGGGGCGTCTTAAGATTTTCCTTTTTTTTTTTTGGTTGTTTAAATAAGATTTTGGGCCTTTTTGGCCAAAGTGCGGCCCGCAGTAATCCCCACATAAAATATTCGGCCCTCTTACAACAAAAGGTTGCCGACCCCTGCTTTAAAGCATGTGCTTCTATTGTGAATTAACAAGTGCCACGACTTTCGATCCATAAGGACATTTCTCCATTAATATTTCAAGAAACAAATTTCAGGAATAACAATTGTTTGATGCATAAATTATCGGAGGGAAGACCTACATACAAACAAATTGATTAAATGTTTTCTATTTGGAAAATAGAACAAAAAACAAGAAGTGAATATATGGAATATTAAAAGGAAAAAAGAATCTTGTTCAGCTTTTCCCACTTTTGGTGTGGGGTCGCTGATTGATGAGCAAAGCGCAATATTTTGGTTTGGCAAGGGTTTTACGGCCGGATGCCCTTCCTGTCGCCAACCCATATTAGAGAGTGAACCCAAATATGCCATAGATAGCGAAAGAAGAGATAGACAACACAGGAAAGAATGCAAACATCCATGCCCATGCCGGATTTTGAACCCAGGTTCCGAAGCATCGGCCTCATGCGAGGCCGCCGCCTTTGCGCACAAGACCAAGCCAGAACGGCTAAAGAGGAAGAAAAGAATAAATATGTTTCTACATGCATCAGTAGGTCAAATATGTCGGTGAAATACTTTAATTTGATTAAAAAAACGTTTGTTTGAAGATTTCAAGAATCTTCTGTATGTGCTCCTGTACTTTAAAATCAAAATATTTAATTATAGAAAGCAATCTTCTAAAATTAATGTAACGTGTAATTTATATTGCTTCATAATACGTAATAAAATTCAATTAAATGTTTGATTAATAACAAGTATGTTACATTCGCTGTTGCTATATTCCTTCTTAGATTCATTGGCAGAGTGGTTAATAATGACATTTAGGGATGTTTTCTTTATTCATTAAATCTTAATAAGATTTTTCTTTCTATTTCTTTAGTTTTATAATAACTAATAATAATTCCATATTTTGATTTTAAATCTATTTTTAAGTTTTTTATTAATTAATTTATCTTAATTTTTGAGAGGTTACTTTGGTTCTAAGATTATGTCGGGTTTTACCTCGTGTGTCTTTGAGTCATGCTGGATAGCCCTGGCTGAAGAGTTCGAAACAGACGTCTCAGAGCATGGTACAAAAGCTTATAAAAATTAATGAGAAGGTTCTAAAATTTGTTGAATAAGATTAACTGTCTTGTAGAATTCTGTAGTATGATGAGGAAGAATTGATATTTATTTAGACTCTATTCCTAAAGTAAAGCTCATAAAGTAACATCGCCTGTTTATGTGTCCTCAATAATTTATGAACCGTTGAATGGTTGTTCTTGAATCCTGACATGCATGTTTACGGACAAGAGACGATCTAACTTTTGAATTTGAACATGATCTATGTGGATATAGAACGTTAAGGTGACATTAAAACCGAAAGAATCGATTTCTAAAACGTTAAGGTGACATTAAAACCGAAAGAATCGATTTCTAATTAATCCATCAACGACAAGCATTAATATTAATAATTCGTATTAATAATAACAATAACAATGCATATTAAAACGCTTAGTATATCTCTTTAAAATATGGGAGTTCCTAATATGATTGAAATTTACAGGATTTGGAAAACTTAAGTAATTATTTGTCCATTTACTTATTTTTTTTAAAGAAAATTGAAAGATGTATACTCTTCAGATGTATATTCTACAGATATTATAATTCATTAACAGTTCATTAAATAGTTTATCTACAATTAGAATATTTAAGCATCAGTAGTCATTTTGTTTATCTTCTATAGAGCCTTCATGTTAAGGGATTCATTACATTATAATTTATAACATGAAAGAACATTGTAGCGGAAAAGTTTGTTAAGCCTCTTTTATGTAATTTCGATTGTAAGTGAAATATATTAAAAAGTCATGTTATCATTTTTTAACGTATTTTCTTTAAAGCTCTACTTCATTAAACAAAGAAGCGAAAAATCAGTGGTAAATTATTACCTGCAATTTGTTCCAATTGATGAATTAATTTGATATTATGTTAATTGTTAGAAAATTTGAATAATGGAATTTAATTTGTATTGATTAAAAAACAGCAGCCTTCTTTTCTTGAATACAACTACTTTATACTAAACGATCGATCGGTATGAAAAATTGAAGAGCATTTTTCAGACGGACTCATCATTGTTCAAGTTTCACAAATTCCAAAGGTTAGTGAATTTTCATTAATTATTTGCTCAGTGTTTAAATAGGGAAAAAAATCGCTACAAACTGTGCAACTCTATTTCAAAGAACTAGTTTAAAAACGTAAAAAACAGAATTAGTTTAAGTTCTATTTTTTAGAGATGACTTATTGCCAAGTCAATTTTTTTAATCTGTAGTTAGTCATTAAAATTACTTTTTAATGTACACATAAGCCTTTATATATATATATTCTTCAATGTGAATGGATATTCTTTTATTCTTTTGAATATCTTTAAAAGATGAATTTTTCTTACATTTATTTTTGGTGTCTATTGGGAAAAATCTCCAAACAAATCATTTTGTTTTCATGAGCAGCTTCGCTCATGATTGAATAGTTATCAAATTAACACTTGAATTTGGAAGGATGTATGGTTAAACAGTTTATATTTACAGTAATTGTCGTCCACATAATCTTATTTGCCTTCAGTTAAATGACTCCCTTATGTCAACTTTCAAATGCGCTTAATTTTTAGCGACCCCAGAACGGAGGATTTGTTAGGGTTCCTGTATGTCTGTGTGTGTGTATGTAACGTACTCCACAGCCCAAACCGGGAGCCGGAACCCCATAAATCGTACGGCGTTGGACTCCACATGGCCTGGAGGTTTGGAAAAGAAGCCTACTACCACCTTTTCATTTTTTTTTCATCATCTTCAATAACTTGAATGTACTTATTGCATTTTTACATTGGAGAATTATGTCTGATCAAGAGCCGTCTTGATTTTTTTTTTTTTGTTATTTTTAATTTTCTACTTTTTTTCTTACATGGACTGAAATGATCACATATTTTTTTATGGAATTTCCATAATTTACATAACTTTACATAACTTTTGCGCTTATCCGTATATCAGCCCTGTATCAGATTTACTGTATTCTGTTGTTCTGTCAGTATCAACTATTTAATTCCAAATATTTCCAAGTACTACATCAGGGCTTATGTAGTATAGCTTCTTTATTTAATTATAGGTGTTAATTATAGTTGTTAGTTTAAATATAATTGTTAGTTTTGTATCAGTTGTGTTTACAGCTAAGGCTTCATCACTGCTATTTAACTAATATTTGCTATCCTCTTTATTATTATTATTATTATTATTATTATCTCTAAAGTAAATTATTCTTATTTCAAACTTCATCATTATATTTGTCAATTCTTCAAAAAAGTGTTTAATCTGAGTATTTTCGAGAAGCTCAATTAATTATCCAGATTATTAAATAAATGATTTTTTAATAAATTTAATTAAGCAAATGAATTTCATTTACTAAGGAAACTTCTTATTAATCTAAATTAAGATCATTGGAGCGAAAACCTCAATGAAAAGTCTTGAAGACCCAATAGAACTATTAATAAAGCTTCAATAATTAAGTGATTAAAACTCCGAAATATGCACTAAAAATGTGCTAAATATCCGCTTTAAGGCCCAGCTAATGTTGTTCTTTTTCTATTAGGATTTTTTTTTTTTGTGTCGGTGGTAAATGTAGAACGCATTACTTTGTTTGACAAATATACAATATTTTGTTTATTGAATTACTTTTAGTTGTTCGATTACAAAATATAATTCTTAATAAGGCCTAGATAAACAATACAAAGGAAAACATTGCAAATAAAAACTGCGGAAATGATTCTTCCCCATCTGATGAACTTAGCTTAAGAAATCGTTTCTCTCTTCATTTAAAATTTGTCTTAATAATAAGGAAATAAATAAATAAAATAACATAAAGTGTATATTATTGTAAAAAAAAAAGCCGACGATCACTTGATAAGAATCACTCTAATTTTTGTTAATTTTGAAAAATTTCCCTTCTGATAGCTGACATTGTTTTGATTTTAAATATTAATTTACATGTGCAGTTGGCTATAATTTAATTTTGCTATTATATTTTAATTTAATAGGCTGTAAGAAAGTGACCAATGAGCAATGATCAATGCTTTTCTTCCTCAATCAGCAAAACAAAATATTTCCCAATTCTTTAAAAATCTTTATCTAATCCTCGTTAAGCCATTAACGTTCTATTTGGGTTTATCTTCTTTCAAAGTTCGAGAGACAAAGACTCCACTTCAAATGAGAACACGTTTTAAAACAATATACTCAATTGTATATTGACTCTTAACGTATTTACTAACATAATATGGCAACATGCTTCTTAAATATAGGAATGCGCTGACAGAATTGAATGGGACTGGCAGCGTTGAAATTAAGATATCGAGAAAGAGTTTTCAGACTCCAGCCACGTCAACAATTGAATACTGAAAGTAGAGGAAAGATTAGACGTCTATCTTAAGCCTTCCCCTGCTTACGCAACTTTTCTAAACCTGACAACTTGGCTAATTCTGAACTTTATGATTCTAAGTTTACATTTAATGAAAATGGAAAACTTACAAAATGGCTGCTCAAGCTCCAAACTTTGACTACGACTTTGATCCAAGAGTTTTATGCATGAGCTTGTAAATTATCTAGCTACAGACGTTGCCAAAACTGTAATGCAACCGAAAACATTTCGTAATTCACTGCCTGTGAAGCAGAAAGTATTAAGCGACATTATGGTGAGATGTATTAACGAAAGTATTTATGCTCATTTTTTTTTTGATAGACGATAAAGCATATTTTATGAAATCGATGATTCACATATCAAAAGAAAGTAATGACTGCTTGTAATTTTTATTTTACATCACTGCATTTCATTAAATAACAGTATTACGCTCCTATACCGTACTCTTCACTACTGTTATTGTTAACAATGGCACTGATGCCTATTACGTAACTAGTAACAGTGAATTTTATTTAGTATTAGTTGTTTCTGCAACATCTTCATAGAAAAAACAAACATTACTGTCATTGTTATCTGAAATTGTAGTGATGAAAAAAATAATAAATCATTACAGTGAATTAACAAGAAAAAATAAACCTCATAAATTCACTGTTAATCATTCAACAATATTCTCTAAATATTTTAATTGCAGGTTAAATATTTAATCATTTCTTGTTCAAATTATTTTTTACCTTAAAGTGATTTATACAAAAAAAAAAGTTAAGAAAATAATTCCAAATATTTTTGGTAAGGTTTCGCCCATTGGCTTTACATATCACCAGACTTCGTTTAACAGATCAGTTATCATTATAGCCCCGTTATTTTAAGTTTTTATTTATAATATTAATTATTATTTATTGTATAATAAATTAAATCAAGGTTTACAAAATTCTGTGAATAAAAATTTAAATTATCTGTATTTATCAAAACTATAAAAATTATTGTCCGAATTCATTATAACAGAATTTTTATATTATTTCGCGTCATGAAATCTTTTAAAATAAGCAAAATATTATCAATACTATAAATCAAAATTAAGAAACTTTTTAGTTGTAGTAGCATGTATAATAATAGTACGCATTTGTTGATTTTGGATTCTCAATTTTTGCAAACTAATATCACATTTAAACAAATGATTATGGATGACGTTGTGGATAATTTTACAGTGAAACATTCTTAAGTCAGTTTTTTGGCCACATTTCCTGAATACTACCCTGAATAGAATCTGTAGAGATTCTTTTGACCTAGCCAGTTTACTCGAGCAGTGTATTGTCTCCAGCAGAGCGTGTCAACCGCAAAAGATCAACTCAACCACCAACTGTTTATTTATAGCCAATATCCGCTGAGACTAGCATTTTCAAAGGGTTGAAATTGATCTTTCCTACATTAAGAAATGGGTAGAAATTGCGATTATCTTCTAAAATACAAAGAACCAAAAGTTACTCTCACAGATGGAAACGATGATCCTTTTAACTCATCCTAGCCTATTTTGAACAAATAATTTTCATCAAAATGCATTAAAAGAACTTATCCATAAATGTGAAAGTAAATGTGAAAGATCTATAAAGTAGATCTAAAAGTTGACAATGCCAATAGGATAAATAATATATAACAATTCGCATAAAAATCCGGATTTTTTTTTGTCATATTACTTAAAATTAGGTTTTGGTTCCTTTAGTGTCTTTTCTAATCTGTCCTTCCACACACTAATTTACATTGTCCCATGAGAGAAGGTTGTGATGAAACCTTCCGCAAAACAACAAAAGTTAGAAATCAAGAGCATTTCTTCCATATCATTGCCAACTGCTAATCAATTTCAGATGCTGAAAGTTATGGTCGAAATTAACAAATTTTTATGCTATTAGAAAATGATTTGCTATAAGGTTCATCTCACAAATAAAAAAAAAATAAAAAAATCACATATTCTGTTACATTTAATAATTTAATGTTGTTTATTAGCGACCTATTTTGGAAGTTACTGTGATATCGACCAAAATCGGTAGCTATTGCGATTGTCCTGTCCGTCCGTCCGTGACTGTTTTCCCCTAACAACTCCTAAATAAAAGGTCGGATCGGCAAACGGATTTCACTATCTGTCCAAAGGCCTAAACTCCGTAAGAATCGGATAGTTTCAGGAGCCAACGCCCCCCCCCCCCCCATGTTCGAGATATTTGGCATTGTTTTCATTGGATTTCCGCTATTAGCTGAAATGTTAGAAATACAACCATTCCATTTCTGTTGTTAGCTATAGCTTGATCGATAAGGTCTCTGACTCATATATTGAAGGTTGTTGATTCGAATCGGTACATCTACTGAGTTGTTTTTTTCTCCTAATTTTTTTTCTCAATTCCACCTGTTTTTTTTTTCTTATTTTCCTAATGTTCTTTTATTTTTTTCCTAACTTTTTTTATTTTTCCTTAGGTTAATGTAATTCCTTTTTTTATTATTATTTTTATTATGGAAATTTTTCGATTCCTGTAGTAAGTTGAAACAAGGAAAAGTCGTTTACATTTCAGATAACTCTTCTTTAGGTTTCCCACTAGGAGGCATTTTTTTTTCTTTTACTTTTTAAGAAATTAAAATGAAGTCTTTAAATCACATCTATCTCTTATTAAAAAATGCATATTTAATAAATAAAAAAATCCTGCGGGTGGGGGGTATTTAGGGAATCTACTTTTGTGATGTGTCCTTTCTCAACGCAGCAGTCCCTTCGTAAATAAAACAGATTCATTCAATTCAAGGTTTCTTTAAACTTAAGACGGTTTCAAAAGAAAAAGAACATATCGGACAGACAGAAAGATATTGAATTTCCCGTCATGCAATACCAGAATTCGAACCTAGAACAGGTCTCGTTGCCACCTCAGGCCGAGTATCTGACCACTCGACCATACCTGGCATCCGATTGCGGTGTTTCACCCAATTGACAAAAAAACATTTTTTTCCATCTACAAAGTCAACTGAGTTTAGCTTGAAGTAATTTGAAACATTTGTAGATATAAACAGTAAAATTCCTTTCAAAATCCAAAAAATCGAGATACTTATTGTTAAATCCGTTTTAACGAATAATAAATATAAAAAGGTATTATTAAAATATTCATTCTTTTTTTATAGCGACCCCTTAGGAGAAACTATTATAATTCCCTTGTCTATCGATTCCCTCCACGGTCCAAACCGAAAGCAGCAGCCCCGTGAGTGTTATTTCGTTGGATTGCCCATGGCATGAAGATTGGAAAATCCGACTTCCGTTCAACTCACTTCCGGTTCCACTGCCCGGGTGAGAAATAGTGGTAATTGGACGAAACTGGATCTATGCTCACTGAATCAAGGATCTGAGAACGAATATTTTAAATTTACTATTTAATTCGAGCCAATTTTTATTTTTATTTTTGATAGAGTTCTAATATGATCATTCCACAGACAAACCTAATTCAAAAATTAAGTATTTAATACAGAATTAAGTGTAGAATTCACTTAAATTTTGATCCCGGAACAAAAAATGTAAATAATAAAAATGAGGCGAATGATAAGTGGTTTTTAAATTTAAAAAACGTTTTTTACTGACTTAACTTTAAAAGACGATGAATAATCTCCAATAGTTAATTTTCCAAGCTATTATTGTTACTGGTATCACATTTGAACTTAGGAGCCGTTTTCCCTGTCAATCCATCCTGAGATCTTTGTGCTTGTTTAACATATCCCAATGAATACGTAGCAATACCATGCAAATTCAATTACATACATTACGAACCCTTAATAAATAACTCGATTAAATTTATGAATTGGATTGCCTTGATTTATTTCTTTTAGGTTTTCTAAATGGTTAACTGGGCTCGTGTTGGCCAATTTAAACAGAGATGAGTCTGTTTATTTATATCTGCACAGTGGAATTCCTGCAACTGGCGATAAACATAAAATAAAATTAGCTTAAATTCAACGATAAGAAATATTTATTACAGACGATCGCCATTAAAACCATAATTGCCCGATATTATCCAAATGTGGCTGTACTCTATCACACGAAGAAAGTCTTCGGCGTAGGAATTGCTGCCACTAAATCATTAGTCAAACCGCCTCTAGGGTTTCTGGAATGTAAGGCGAACAGGTGTTGCTTCTCACCTGCCTGCGCTTTCAAGAGATACGGTGTATAGGCAGAAAACTATTCAAGATAAATTCAACTCAAGGTTTCTTTAAAATGAATGAAGGTTGTCAAAAACTAAAAGAAAATCTACAGTTCTCTGCCTGTCTTGCATCACTCTAAAAATTCGGGTAATATTGTTTAAAATATTATATTGAAATGACACTGCGAAACACTCAAAAATTCAATCTTGAGATGTTTCGATTACGTGTTTCTAGATTTTTAACAAAGCCTCTTCATACAATGTGTTCTTCATACACATTAACCATAGATAACGATCAGCACTTACTTTTAAGTAGATTCCATTAAAGTTTACTTGCATTTATAAAAGCAATATTTACAAATTATTTCGGATTTTTCTCCAGTTTAACAATATGCCATCAAGTTTCCTCTATTGATGACACTGCTTAACGTTAAAACTATTTTATAATTAAGACAGTTTTGAAACTTCACTTTAAAGCAATTTTGTAATAAAAATTTATTTTAAAATTTCACCTCAAATGTTAAAAAGTTTGGAACATTTGTTATTGTTAAAAGCAAGATAGAAATGATGCATATCCATATCAGCCTTCGAGGCTCATGGGAAGCTGAAGATATAGGCTCCGGAGTTTCAATGACCATCGGGACAAGTTGAGATTCGGTGGTCGTCCCAACGCTCCCTCCCTTTACCCACGGGAAAAATACACTCTTTCCATTTAATAGAAGACTAGGTGAACCCTAAGATCCGAGAAATACGCTATGAAGAATCCCCAACTTCCGCCGCAGATTGATCCGGCGTTTCCATCGTTTAGCCAGTCCTACTGAACCATCTCTTACAAATGAGTTTAATAATATTGCTCACCATTTAAATTTGCATATAATCGAAAAGTTTGTCAATGACTGTTTACGTACCATGGCTTTTTATACCATAATAATATTTTATAAATGCAATAGTTTTCATTTTAATAGTATTTTCGTGGCGTTTGAACATGTCCTAATTGACTTTTCCAATACGCAAGTTTAATAAAAAAATTTCAATGTTATTATTAATTTAAATTAATTAATTTAAAATTTAAATTCAGATTTAATATAGTTTGTCTTTTGGTTTACCCAATATTCTAAATATATCCATACATATAAGTCATAATTTATATTTTTCACTTTTCAGCAGATATTTATGTACAGTATTTTATATATTTTATATCTTTAGCATATATATATATACGCTAAATATTTAATTTGAATTCAGTTTTATTTCTTAATTACCTTCGACTTTCGAGGTTTCTGAACTTCAGGTAGTTTTAGTTTCCGAAACCAAAACATGACTACACAGTTTTCTTGTATTAAAAAGTAAACATAATACAGTCTTTCAGTTAACTAATATACTATCTTTACTATATTATCAAGCTGTGAAACCTAACCATAAGCATTCAAATCTTCTGTGGTTCTGGCTGTTTTGGATCATCATAGAAATGCGTTTTTATAACTTCCTTTCGGAAAAACCGGAAGCCTTTCCGCAAAAAGTTAATGGTATATCCATCAAATGAAACATCAATTTAAGTCGCAAAGAACTTACTCTGCAGTAAGCAAAGAAATTAATGGTTGACTGAGTTTGAACTTACGGCCGATGATCACAAGATACTTAGTTTGAATCCCACTCCACCAAGTGCAATTTTTCACAACTCTTTTTTTTTTTTTAACTAATTCACAGCTGATAATGGGAACTCCGACGAGTAATTTGCCTGGAGTAAAGGAATTCAGCTGTTTGTTTGCAAATCATCCATAGCATGGAAGGAAACGCCTCCAGGATAACGTGAAACAAAGTAAAAATGAAACTCCAAGCATGATTGTTATCGTAAAGATAATCAATGTTATCTGTGTTGTGTTTTTTTTCAAAAGCTTGATATAATTAATATATGTTAGTGTTTCCTAAGGGAATAACATGCATTTAAAAAAGGCTTAGGAAAAAAACAGGGATCTGTTATTTATAAACTAATTTTTTTATTCTAATATTTCCTCCCAGCAATGAACTGTTTCTCATTAG
The DNA here is from genome assembly GCA_023159025.1 of Thereuonema tuberculata. NCBI lineage: Eukaryota > Metazoa > Arthropoda > Chilopoda > Scutigeromorpha > Scutigeridae > Thereuonema > Thereuonema tuberculata. Next base: position 71,084,257 of record JAFIDM010009631.1, on the reverse strand, counting down.
GTTCTTTCTCCTCCAGGCTGTTCCTGGAATTTACCTAACTCTATCTGAAAGAGGTATCGAGATTCTTTCTCGGAATTTAAAGGCGGGTGAGCATCGGCTGACCACTCAACCTCAACTCAATCTCATTGGTCACAGAACGACAGAAGCCTTATCTCCCGCGATCCAAGGACCAGAAGTAAATCTTTAGTGAGATATTTAACTATAATCAAAATTACAAGCAAAGTTTAATACATAAATGACAGACAGAAATGAGTAGAAAGAAAAAAGGTAAAGATTTAAATGAACTTAAATTTAAATGAATAAACGGGATCCCTATTTGATATGATTTGCTTTCCAATTTTTCGGGATAGGAAGATACTCGCACCACTTCCATCAAATACCCCTCTTCTGGTATGTAATCTACATTTTATCTGTACATTTTTGTCAATATTGCAGTTCTTCAGAGAAAACAGTTTTCTAGTAAGGATTAAGATTTAATTATGTTTACTTCAAAAGAAGAGCTTAAAATTTCAAACGATTTACTTCGTGTATTTTTTTGAAAAAAAAAGAACGTAACTTCCTGCTACAGGATAGCGAACCCAAAAAACTCTGTTCTTTAAATTTCTAGTTGATTTAATTTATTTTTAATATACAGGCAGGATCAGTGGCGCACCCAGAATTAACGTTGTTGGGGGGCTAAGGATTTTGTAAAAAGTCCATTTAGATGTAGGTCTATGTAAAAATAAATTGTTTCAAAGATCACATTCCAAAATAATAAAGAACAAGACACGTCAGAGCTTTAATAAATGTTTTGTTCTCAGTCTTTTCTTTTTTTTCTTGTTTTTGCTTTATTTAATTTTGGGTTCGGTGGGGAGGGGGTTCAGGCTGCTTAGCCCTCTCCGTGGGTGCGCCACTGAGCAGGATAAAAATCAAAGGAACTAGATAAGAAAAGAATTAAATGAAAAGCGAAATAGTTTTCATTGAAATCTAGAAAAAATCTTGAAAATAATTAACTACGATTCCACAAAAATCAAATCACTTAGATTTGAACTGGATTTAATTTGAGTATAATCATTAAGTTGAGTATAATCAGACTAATTACAGTGACTGCTAGTTAAAGCTTTAGAACTTCTTGTAATAACTTTTAAAACATATAAAACTAGTCTATATTAGAAGAAATAACGACAGATAATGAAAGATTAACCGTTCCGGTATAGGCTAGTAGTCTAGACGGGGGCCTTTCATGAGGCAGATGCATCGAAATCCTAGGTTCGAATCCCGAAGCAAGGCCTAGATGTTTCTTTCTTTTTCAGTGTTTGTTTTTCTTTCGCCTAAAAAAGTGCAGCAGAGGAATGGCAAGCGGCTGCACTATATATACCAACATCATTCAGAGACAAAGTCCATAGAAGCCTCAACCCACAAGTACGGATGAAGATGAATGCGTGAGTGAGTGATGAAAGAAAATGATGAAAATGCACGGTTGCACATCTTCTTTCAAAAAGTATATTGAAAGTAAGATTTTTCAATTACATATGCTGTTCTATAACTGCTTTATACCTCATAGCTTCACTGTACTTAGAAACCTTCTCGAACTGTTCATAAGAAAGAACAGCATCTATTCTAAAAATCACCTAATAATTACTTCATTAAATTTATATATACGCTTTTACTTATCGGATATTCCAAGTCTTTGTGTATCACTGCTAAGAAATCTTAAAAGTTTTAGAAATAGCAAATGAAATCGATTCTTTCTGCTACTTCGAATTCTAGAGTTGTTCCTCCATTTTCGTCAATTTTATGTGATGTGATTGAGAAAATTGATTCTAACAAAACGAGATCGTTTATGAAAAGGTTCAATTAAAATCATGACATGGCCTTTAGAAGTGGACCGTTACAGTTCTACTTTCATATCTTTCGAAAGAAATTTGATTTGAATATATTGCGAATTTCAAGGGGTTTGTTAATGAAATGATGAAACACAATTTTTTAGTTACCATCCATGATATATATACGCTTAAGCCTAATTTTAATATTTTGGAGAAGTTAAATCATAATGTTACATGGCTAATAAATTAAATTACAATATTACGTTGATATTACATTACAGCTGTGGAAACTAACATAAGAAGGCATTTCAAGAAACTTTGCCGTAACCATACAAAAATTTCAAGAAATCAGTACACTGAATTAAAAATTGGATTGATAAATGAGATTATAAGATAAGGTTATATCTGCTATTTGTTTCAGACTATATTCCGTGATTTTCATTTTAATAAGAAAATACTGTATTATAAATGCAGGAATAAACATGTATTGAATGCACTGAATGTACAAGAAATTTTCTTTCAATTTTCGCTGCTTAAAGGTTTTACGGCTGCCAATGGCATAAGCTAATCAAAAAGTTATTACATCCTGGCTCTGCATTGCCACTGTTGTTGTACTATTAAACCATCCAACCAAAAGTTACAGCTCATTAATTTTAATGGCTACCTATCTTGAGCTTCAATATACAAATAAGAAAGTAATAAGTTATATGTGAATAGTTTTAATTGTCTGAATGAATTTTGTTGCATACATAAACTCACTGGTCTAAAACAAGGTGGAGATTATCTTCCAACCCATCTTCAAATCCAGTGAAATTTTCATTTTAAAAATTATAGAATTTTAACAAATGAATGACAGGATATCGTACAACTTGATTAATTACTAGCCTCTAGTAATGCGGTGATGAGACATCAAATAGTTACAATGGCCAAATACAGGAGGAAGTAGAAAGATAAGAAAAAGACGGACACAGGAAAGAAAGACAAACCTCCATGCCAGATTCAGGATTCGAACATGTGAGAAGGATTCAAACATGTGAGACTGATTCACATGCCAGAATGAGCCAATTAGAACAAGTTAAATATATATATATAAACTTCGTATAATTATTTCTTCTACTATTATCTATAATATTTCGATCAGCTATCTTTGCCGATCTTCATCAAGCTAAGAAGATTGGAATTAACTTTCTACTTACGTTCAAATTCGTTAATACATTCTAACAAAGTTAGAAGTTTATTCCAACCTTCTTACCCTGATATTAATCGGCAAAAGTAGCTGATCGAAATATTGTAAATAATAGTAGAAGAAATTATATGAAGTTTATAAATAATATTTCATTGGAAGATGGTTTAATTATTTATTGAAATATATTCTTATTATATAAATATTACATTTTACATCTTACATCTTAAGCAATAGTAAATTTTTAAAAAGATCGAGAATGCACATTCCAATCTTTATTCGTCAAAGTTCAAAAATTTACAAAATATTCGTTCCTTTCCACCCATTTAATGTCTGTAACGTTGAATTCATCACTTGTAAAGCACAGAATGCCAACAAGTTGTAATAAAACTTTGTTCGTTAAGAAGTGAATGACTTTAACCTAAAATATCTGTTTAATAAGGAGTAATTTTTTTATCTTTATTTCGTACAGCGTACAGGTTTTTATTTTGTTTTTATTAAATCAGCATGGTAGGATAATACAAGTAGTATTTTGTTATCTACTTGGGTTCTAAAATTATTCACTGGCGACTAGATTTGAATTGGTAAAAGAACGAACTACCATCTGAAGTCTTTGCAATCAAAGCTGGTGTAGAAATATGTAATTCTGTAAAGTTATTGTATTTTATTATTTTTAAATATGTTTTTATATTTTATTATTAAATTACATTTCGTTAAATAATTGAAGATAAATTTCTTCTTTAATTAAATGTGAAAGAATATCTGAAAATTTGTATATTTAATTGTGAATGAAAATAAAATACAATCATTCGGTATGGGAACTAGCTAGTGGATATGAGGGTTCCTGTAGCTGATGAGTGCTAGATTTTTCCTGTTTTTGTCCCAGTTAAAATAATTGTATTGCCTTAACAAGGTGCGCTTCTATTTCATTACAATTTGTAGCATTTTCCAAATTTGGAAAATCAAAAAATTATTCAACAGTTATTTCCTTCAGGTGAGGAATAGTACTTGGATTTCTCATCGGATTTACTTAAATTTCCCGAAGCTTCCAAAAGTATAGGAAAAGGAAAGGCAAGCGAGAAAAGTATGAAAGCCTATGGGAATAGCTGAAATCCAATCAGACCAAACAGTCAAGCAACGGCGAAAGATTTTAGACGCTTCTGCATAAGTGAATTTTTCTTCCAAAATCACTATTGAATTGAACACTACGTATAATGGAATGGGGATTATACGATCTGTAGGATAATCTAAAATATCTTATTTATTCTTGCGCGTAATTAGAAAGACTGTCTTTACAATAAATCATTCTAATTTGAATGAAAACCCACCTACAATTTTAAACACTTTAAATCTTTACATTAAAGATTACTATATTTATTACTGTATAGTATTTTGTTCAATTGATCAAATGATCAACTATTTAGAAAATCCGATTTTACCTTTGGGAATTGTAAACAGAACTACTTTTAAGAAGTCTTTCCTGACTGCTAGTAAAACAACATATGAAAACATAGAATATACATTTTTTTTTATCAGAAAAAAGTTTAAAATTGCGTTTTTTCTCCCTGAATCATATAAAAAAAGTTGAAAATGCTTTGAAATAAATGTGCAAATATATATTTCACATTTTATTTTAATTAACAGCTTCAGAACATCGATTGTGAAATAGAATGTAAGATTAGGATAGAAACACACACACACATACACAAAATTTTAAGTTTGAATATTCAGAAAAACGATTTAAGCAATGTTATCTTAGTTTGTTTTTCTGTTTTTTTGAACTGAGCAAGTCCTAGAGAAAAAAACTAATAATGCGATACATTTACTTTGCAGTCACAAACAAAACAAAAAACTTACTTTTTATTTTAGTTCATATTTCTTTTCATTTTCTTAGTTTCCTGAACTGTATTTACACCCTTTTCTTAAGTTTAGGCTACTTAATAAAATAATGCAAATAACTTAAGTATCATTAATATATGTACTTAATTCTTTATTACAATTTACTTATCAATACAATATCCAGGCCGCGTGGTTGGCATTGTCACTAAGACATTGGCCTCTCACCTCTGAATACCGGGGTTTGGTTCTCACGTGGGTTTCGTGGTGGTGGACGATCCGCGCTGGGCAGGTTTTCTCGGGGCTCTCCCGTTTCCCCTGCGTTTCTCCACCATACTTTCTATCCTTCTGTCCCCATTTCCGTGGGATACCACAATAGACCTGCAGGTCGCGGTGCTTGCCTTCCCTGCCATGTTCACCACAATCAAATTCATACTATATATACCCACATATCAAAAGACCTGAAACCCTTCCAGAGTTTGTCACTCAGTCATCAAATTTGTTACTTGAGACCTATCATCTTTCCTGAATATAAATGCTAGCAATGTCTAATGTTAAAATAACTTTTTGATGTGAATAAATTATTCATCGCTTTTTGTTTTAATATAAATTACTTTCTTTTTTAACAATAAATTTTATTATCTTTGAAGTAATTTTCTACTTCAAATAGTTAAGGAACATTTCAAGTAAAAAGTACGGGAAAAAATAATTAAAAATGTACTCATCCAAGACCTGCAAACTTGAAGGAAAACCCTTGAGAACTTACCCTCATACAATAACAATGGCAATGCCATCCATTGATAGGAAAACGATATATTTGATTGCCAGCTATTGTTGATATTTCGAAATAACTAACAACACGTCCATCAGAACAAAAGCTTTGACCCCAGGCCTTTCATATTGCAGTAAAGCTCTATTAATTAACTAATAATACTGATGAACGTCGAAACAATATTCTATCAATACAAAACAACTAAGCTGTTGGCCTCTGAGCTGCAAGCTTCGATTGGATGATTTACAGTCGAGTTGAAATACCCTTGAGTTTAAAACAATTTTAAACCATAATTATATATAATATTACAAAACGTGTACATTCTAAAACTTTTGCATGAAAGGTAATTAGGAATAACATTCCAGAAACTGAAGTGTAAAGCGTTTATGAAAGAGAATTTTCTGTTTAACGTTAAAATTTTACATGGTAAAACATAATTTTCCTTAGACATTCGTAATGAGTTTATTTGATAATTTATCCGAGGTAAGGGTAGAAACTTCGTCTCAAACTCTACTGTTGTCTTCGCAGTCTTTGAATTGGTATACCGTGCCACATCGAATGACTCTGGGATCAAGAGTGGAAACGTTTACATAAGTAGATAAACAGAAAGGCTAACCTTTTTTTTATTGGTTTTAGGTCAAGTGAAACTAAAAAAAAAATATTAACAGCAAAATAAAACTTTACCATTAAGATTTACATATCTGTTTATCTTGTATGCTAGCCTTGTATGAATACTTATATTCTGCTATTTTTTGTTTCATAAAACTTCGAATTGAAGATAATGAAAGAGAAGTTTACAACTCCTTGCTCAAAAGGATAGTAAGTTAAAGGTAAGTATTAAAAGCTAATAAAGGAAATGAAGAATATTCAGAGCAATGTCGCAGTTTAAGAAAGATTAAGGATTAATATTAGCAGATGGTGAAAATAAGAAATGGATAGTAACAAGAGAATAAAAAAGAAGTCCATCTGTAAAAATTAAACCTATTATTTTGATATTTTTCCAAAAACAGTACTTTTGATTCCGGAATGCAGGAAACGACATTTTAGATAATTAAAAAATTAAAAAAAAGATAATATAAAGTACTAGTTTTCTGTGAGACTTGATTTATTTCATTTCTGTTTGATCCTAACATAAACCGATTGGCTAAAAATACCTCTTTTTCTGTCTTTCAAGTGCGATGTACTTAATCTTATACATCAATTCTAAGTCATACATTTGTTGTTTATTTACTCTTCGTAAATTAACGATAATTGCAACACAAGAAATGACTTAACATATGGAGACTCGCTGTTTGATTATCACAGTAGCGTAGGTGGATAGCTCGTCGCCCAGATGAAGGCTACCTAAGATAAAATTTTTAAATAGAAAATGAAATTTCTATAGTTCCAATTGCTTTAACAACAAATGTAAAACGTCTGGAAAGGATCTTCTAAGCATCAAAGAAAAAATAACCTCTCACTCAATCCGAATATCAAAACATTATAGATATGTCCATAATAAATATGCCCTAGATAATAGTAGTTACATAATTTACTACTAACATGTCATTAACAACTGATACAAAAAGCGAGACACGGAGGAACTTCTTGCACAAATCTACAGATGCCCTAATACACTTGGTCATACAAAACTTTATGGTGCTACGTGCGGCTGTAGAGTTCGATTTCTCAATAATGAGAATTTTTATTTTAAGAAACATTTGAGGCATGTATGCAAGTGAAAAGTCTTACATTCTCGCATAGAGTAATGTGTCCGGAGGGACTTTCAACTCTTTAAAATAATTCCAAATATGAAATTTGGTGAGTCGGTAGACAGAGCCGAGAGAATCTCAAAACCATTTAGATCAGGTTTCTGGGTTGCAAGAAGTAATTCCACTAATTTTTGTCTTTTTTATTGTAGTGTGTCCCTTAAAACATCAATTGTACATACTAAAAACATACAAAAACTATTGTTTGCGACAAAAAAAAATTTCTGTGTAAAGATTCTGCGAAAAATGCAGCCTCTCTATATCTACATTATTTTTATGACACAAGCGTTACCGCTTAGTCTGCAACTTTCACAAAGGAAACATTGCTTTAAGCGAAGTATTGAAACTTATAACAGATTTAGGCGAGTTATGTATGTAACAATAAGATTTTGTTGGAAACGGAGACAAAATAAGTAAAATGAATGAAATTCTACTGTTGAATTCTACATTTTACTGTTGTTCTTCTTCGTAGATCAGTAACTTTCAATCAAACCGCTCTTTCTATATCCAGAGACTTTCCCCCGAAAACTTATGTAACATAAACGTTATTATATTTATTGTATTTTCTTCTACTGAATTATTTGGAGCAAAGCTATACGTGTAAATAGTAAACCTATAATTTCACTACTACTTTGAAGAGAGTTGTCAATAAACCTTCCTTAGCAGAGAGAATCAAAGAGAAACAAGAACATTAATAGGAAATTGAAGTCTTTAAGTTATCTTTCTCTGCTGTTATAAAGCACCACTTTCAGATAACAATAACATTACGTCATTTCTTATTGCATTTTAGGAATTGTTCCTATTCTTAACATATAATATTTAAAGAAATCTTGAAATTCCAATCTTATAATAGACCGAAGCATACGTATTTAGAAAGCACATTACTCTTAACTTGGTATCTGTTAATTAGACTATATCTATAATTCCTAACACAAAATACTACAGGCTCTAAATGACGTCAAACAGAATTTATTCGGTCAAGCAAAGTTTTACAATCAAAAGAAGAACAACAATAATGGCTTCGATCAAAAGAGGGAAACTGATCAAATAATGAAAAGATTTTGAAAAACTTTTTCTTGTTAATAAATAGCAAAACAGTTAAACTGTAAAGCAAATCGTCGACATTTTCTCATTTTTTTAATTAACACTTGATGAATTGAAATTGACGATCATTTAATTCTTTGAAACAGACGTCAATTAAGGCCGTTACTATGTCATCAATCATTTATTTTTTCATTAAAATATTTCTGCTTTCGTGTTTCGTCGGTTTGCCAGTTTTTTATCATTAAAAATTTTTTCTCTGAAATTTTGACAAAAAAAGTGCCTAATTATTCAAATAAACATCACGAACTGCAAACAACACAATTTTACAGCGATTTTCAGTGTTTCTTAAATTATCTCCCAATTTTTTTAAGACAAAGTTATTAAAAAACAAAAATAATTAAGCAACACAGAAATAAATAACGGAAATGTAGCTGAATTTAAATTTTGTGAATGAAATGAAAAATATCAAGAAAGATCACCTTAAAACCAACAAGATAAAAAATAATTTATATGGAGTTAGATAACTCATTTTACTAAGGCTTTTAATTACTGAAATTTAATCTTAAAATCTTCGAAGAGCAAGATTTTACATTGCCTTATTTTTCTTTCTTCTTTTAAGTTCACTTTTAAGTTTAATTAAACGCTAGTTATACTTTGTGACATAAGGTCCTTCTTTAAAAAAGAACCGCCTATATTTTCTAATATACGTAAGAGATTATTACAGCAATTGGTATCTAATATTAAGTCTTTTGTTAGATTAGGAGATACAAAAGATATCTCAAACGAAAATAAAATTCATTGCTGTTTTTATTTGAAGTAGGCTTTCTTAAACCGTCTGTCGTTTTCTTGGCATATCTTTCTTTCACATCACAACGACGTTGCATACGACACAAAAATATTTAAGGGAATAATAACAATTTTTATTTAGATTTCCTAGTGAAGTAGCTAAATTAAAAATTGGGGGTTTACAAGAATCCCTTCATCAGTGTCCTGCAACAGTTTTCATTTGACAATATTAGTACTTAATGTCTGAGTACTGGACTCTATCAACTTTTCACTTTATTTGCGATCTCATCAAAAATTCAAAGATTAATTTTAGATACTGTTAAATAATGAAATTTAATCTAAAATATCAAGCACAATTTATCATTGAAACTGTTCCACTAATTTTAGAGAAAAAAGACTCCCCCCCCCCCCCCCAAGTCTCGGTTCTTTCTTTCTTTTTTTGCTTCGAAAATGGCCACCGTAAATCCACAAATTCGATTAATGCTAATCCACAACTCATACTTGAACAGAACTCTTACTTTACTTTAAATAGTTTCCGCTTTCTTTTCTATTAATTCCTTTACATCCTATAATGTAACTGCGAACTACAGAAAATTGAGTAAAATTTATTTATAAATTCATTTTATGGTGGTATGTGCAGAAGTCGTTTTATGTAAATCTTACTAAATATTTTACTTAGAATTTCCTTATCTTCATTATCGTAATAAAAATCCATCGGTCGTATTTCGTTTTCGTTTTATTTGATCAATTTCTGTTTAGAATCTGATGTGCTCAAATGAACTCATTTCTATATACCGTGTCTCCAAATTACAGTAAAATAAAATCGTTTTAATATATTCCTTACAGGTTTACCGTATCTCAAAGAAACTAGAAAGGGTAATGAAAGAATGTTATCTACACGTTAATAATCATTTTAAGTGTATTACATCTTACTTCTGTTTTACATTTATACACTTCTTCTTCTAACACATAAAAAATAATAATCTTACCTAATCTTACATCTAAAATTAATCTAAAAACAGGTAAAATTATCTTTTTCTAAAAAGAAATGCAATTTTATCGAAATTGACTTTACAAATATTCCGCCCCTAGATATTTTCATTATTATAGATTTATTTGCAAATGAAAAATATGTAGGAAAGAATGGAGCAAATATTCGCTATCCTGTTCATTCTTTCTTCCTTTCTTTTTTTTCTTTTCTTCTAGTTTAAGTGTTTTTCTCACTTGATTTACTTTCTTATTTAGTTATACATTCATTTATTTATAATTGGAGTTTTATCTTTGCTCGATTTTTTAATATTAAGGTTAGTGAGTTTAAAATTGTGGTGTCTTGTACTGAATTTTTACTTTTTTAAACGATGTCATCAACTATAAAACTATTCTATAGACAACTTGATATTTGCGATATTTAGTAAGATTTGACTGAAATGATACTCTTCTGACTGTCACATGAGTGGCTGATGTCAGTTCTAAATCCGCAATTAAAAGAAGAATGACATGTGGTTACACTTACCGATGGTGGTGATGACGGTGAGAGAGTAAAGAAAGGCTCCGGGTAGCGACCACTGTTGATTGGATCCGGCTTCGCTGCCATCGTACCCATCCTTGACGGCGTTGATTACATCCTGCGTAAAGTTGCGTATCTCGTCGGCGACTCGCCGGGTCCAGTTCTCCTTGTATAGGATGTTCAGTTCGTTAGTAATGTCCCAAAGTCGCGTGACCACCTCCTCCCGTTTTCTCTTGACGTTAACGGCGTTCTGTTGTTCTCTCCCGGATTCGAGGGCTACGAAGGCGAAAGCACCCATGATAGCATAACCGACGACCAAAGCGCACAGCCCCACGTGGGAGAACATGAACGCCGTGAACTTGCGGCAGCAGTTTTTACACCTGGCCGCTGGAGAAGCCTTCCTCGACGGGTAGCGATGGTTGCTCCGGCGTGAAGATCGTTTTCGCTCCATGGCCATCGCACACACACAGCACAGATAAGACGATACTTAGGAAAGGGTTAGCAAACACTAAATCCACTTCTCAGCACTCAAACAAAATAAACAAGTGAATTTCTCAGTGCTCAATGTACAGCTCTACTAATAATGGTCCCAGCGACATCGTTTTAAGTTCTAAGTGCAATAACCTTTACAAGAGACTAGTTTGGGAGTAAAGGTGGCAACTGCGCAAAAATCGATGTTTTATCCGTATTTTGGACACGGTGGAGTTGCGAGAACAAACACAGAACCTCCTTAGAACACCGCGAACACACTTCACTAATCACTTCAACAAGCAGCAGTGAGCAGTACACGTTCCCTTATCATAGGAAGGCTCCACTGGAGAACCAATGTTACGCGTCGATCTTCGAGTTTTAATAATATCCCAGGGAAGGCGACGTCCAAGTCGGTATCCAAATCCTCTTTAAAATCCACCTGTCTATCCGGGAAGAGGGGGGGCGTCGATTCCGGATGTCCGGTGTCCTTCCTGGTGTTCCTGTTGCGTAGTCTATCATCAGCCTCACTACAGAAAGAAAAGAAAAAGGAAAAGAATTAAAATATAGAAATGATGAAAGAATTTATTTTTTAGGAAACTCCAATTCACTGTCACAGTCATTGTTTTTCGCCTGTTTTAGATTATGACGAATTGCAGGTATGGCTTGGCAAGATACAGAAGACAGGAACTATAAATAGGAGAAAAGTGAAAGGAACGCGGTCTTAGAACAGATGAGGAACTATGTAGTTTCTACGCGACTAATGAAAATTTACAAACAAATCTTACGCTTGTTCTTAGTGAAATTGTCTAATCGCTCTCATCTTGATCCCCGTGATCGGTTCCCAATCTACTGTAAATTTCTTAACCTCTCCACTGCCTAAATCCCGTCTAGATGCGAGAGGACCAAGGCCGCCGAGAGAGGACTCTTCCTCCGGCTGGCGATGGAGACCTCTTTCATCTCAAGTAAGCCCGCCATGCTCTGCTATCACGTTGGTTTTGTTTCTGCTTCACTTACGTCCGGAGAGCAGAAGTCCACCCAGCATCATGTGATGGCATTCGGTTGGAGAAAGTCTTCCTCCATATGAATTTAAGTCCCTACCTTTTACACTCACCTACGAGATAGACTGACTGCCGCTACGGAGACGGTCTCGTCTTACGTATTGGAGCTATGCCTAAGATCCGCATCTTCACTGTCAGAACTTTGCGGGATGGAGACCGGAATGAATTTGCTATTCCCGTCCTCGCCTAAGCAGTGTTAGAGCGTCTCCCGTATCGTCGGCAATGCGCGGCCTGTAGCCTGCGGTGTCGCCGTGCTCGCAGCTGCCGATCTTAGCGCCACTGTGCGCGCGGACAAGGAAGGAATTAGGGGAGAGGGGATGGGCAAAGCGAGCTCGATGCCGCTGTTCGCGCGTGCTCCGAAATCGCTCGGGCCGTTTCCATTTGCATCACAGGGAAGATAGAAGGCCTCTCGAAGATGTGGCAGGCGCGGGGAATGATAGATTCGTCAGGGAGACAGAGACACAAGAACAAGACGTAAAGACACGCGCTATTTTCTCGTATCTTTCCCCCACCCTCGTACACTCGAGACAAATAAATGTTTAAATAAAGAAAGGGAATGCGAGAAACTTAACTAGGCTTACTCCCTCGCCGGAGTGTATATGGCCTTACGATGGATTTGCGCTCATCCGTTACGAAAAAAGCGACTTAAGAAATAGGAAGACATTTCGGAGACAAAACTGACACTACAAAAAGATAATGGAAGTGGATTTATACTGTATGAAATATTTAAAGCCATCTTTGAAATATAAATTCTTCAAATTCGCATTTAACCCTAACATAGACCCCGAGTGTAGTTGATTACGTTGAACAAGGAGACAACGCTCCAGAGTTTTAAACATCGTTGCCTAATATGTTCTAAATTGAGTAATTTATTTAAGTAATGATGACTTAATTTTGTTATGGAAAATTTCGTACACCATTTCGTACACCATGTGTAATTCAGATTTAAATATAAGGGTTATGTAATGGAATATCCCGAAGTTATCCGCGATTAAGGATCTGGATTTGTTTTAGTAGGATTTAAAAAATCACTATTGTATAAAAAGTCTAATACTTAATCTGTTTTTGTAACAGATCTCTTTTTAACAATCCTTAAGTATTAAGTAGGTAACGCCCCAAATTTTAAAATTATATACTTCGTTGATATGTTGTCAATATCAATACATGAGACTTAATACTCTGATACAAGTGTTGGCAATTAACAGCTAAATTCAATCAATGGATTAAACACCTGTTTGAACTACACTTGCAATTCTAAATTGAATGAAGTTCTGTTGTGAGTTCGTCAGATATTCCCCAGATCCTGCCTAAAACTCATGGCCACCCGTAAGGTTGAATCAATCTATTAATAAAATCTACATAAATAGCAGAAAAACAGAAACTACACACAGCTAATAGATAGATGTATTAATTCGGATGTATATAAAGTTATGGTATTTACATCCGAATTAATACATCTATCTATTATCTGTGTATAGTTTCTGTTCATTTGCTATTTATGTGGATTTTATTAATAGATTGATCTGCAAAGAGAGTATTAGAATTTTAGCATAGTCACAACAACTGTAAGCTAATTCTGTAATAATAATAATTAGCAATAATTCTGAATACTGAAAATTCGACTATACATCATCTGCAATCAAAAAAATTATCAAACACTTCCCGCCACACCACCAAACCCCATCGACTGGTACTACAGTACCGAGTACACAGTGGATTTATAAAGAACAAACGGGCAATTTAATATTTTTTTTGTTTTACTTTTATTCCTTGCATTATTATGACAGTAGGATTATGAAAATAATAGTATTGTAATGCTAATAATAAATAGGTATTTATTATTATAGTAATCCGTTGGTAATACAATAATAAAAGAATTATAATATATATTAATTAAGTTGAATTATAATTAATAGAATCATATAATTAATAATAGATTCAGAATTAAATATAACATATTCTATAATAATAAAAACATTAATGAAAAAATAATAATAAAAACAAAATCGTAAAAATTGACGAATTTATTTTAGAGATTCGATAAAAAAAAATCGCTCTCTTCCTATGCTTCATAATTACACGATACACAAAACTTTTTTCAAGCAAATCACAATTTTCAGTTTCAAAAACAAAAAACCAGTTATTAGCGAGATTAGATTGTTAAAGATTAATCAATGAGGAAAGTTTCATTACAGTACTAACAGTACTACTATAATGAAGCTTTCCTTATTGATTTGTTCTTATTTGGAAACAAAGCCAAACATGGGGGAAAAAAGTACAATTTAATTTGGCAGGCGTTTTGATGATGTCAACGCAAACCTATGATTATTCGTTGGAAATGTCTCGATTACTGGCTCTTGATTAAACTGAAGGCATAAAGCCAAGTGTTTTGGTAATGGATATAAATAATTCTGTATAAGTTAGCCGTCTTGAGCTTCATATGGATCAAAATTCAATTTTCGGAGCTGACAAACTAATGTTTTATTTTCTTTTTTCTGTGTTTGTCTCTTTCTCGAGTTTGAAGTTTCTTTGTCGAGTCTTTCTCGTATGGTGTATGCTATCTGAACCCACAATGTTTTTTTCCCTTTGGTTAAGTTGTAAACGTAGTGCAAGGAACCTGAGCATTAAAAAAAAAATACGAGATATATAACATCGATAAAAAATTAATCAAAGAAATGATTGATAGCCCTTTATTAAAATTCTGAAAAATTCAAAATGGTCTTATGCAGTCAAGTTTGAGATCAGATTGCGTTAGACCTTCCTCAAGATATAGCCAGAATTTTAAGCTTTGAACAAACTATGATCAAGAATAGTTTTTTATTGTTTGTTAATGCTTTTATTACAATTCTTTTTAAACAGCTGTGTAGTCTCTACGACGTGCGAAAGTATTTCTGGGAAAATTTTGGTGCAAAAATGAAATCTGAATTTTCATCAACATCTCAATTGATGATGTTACCATGTTCTTTTTAGAATATTGTTTAACTCATTATTTTTTTCAAATTTAAATCACAATTCATTCTTAAAGAATGGATGTCAATTTATTATCATTTTGATGAGCAGTTAGGTTGAATGCCCAATAGATGGATCCTTTATTCAATTTATTGGTCTTGTTAGCACCAGACACTTCATTATTAATTTTAGATGCGATTCTGTCTTAATAAAGCACAACTTTATTCAACTGTTGAAATCTCAATAGAAATTTAATTTTATAATTATTTTGGGCAACGAAAAATAAGCGTTAAATTAAGAGAAATTAAAATTTAAAATCTTGATTTTTTTTTCTCTTGCTCTGAAACGATTCCATAAAGATCGTCCTTACAGAAAGCAGAAAAGAAATAGTCTCCGAAGTATTGGTAATGGGTCTCCCTAATTGCAGTTGGCGATATTCTTCAGTTTGGATGAATGGGGGTCTCAGACAAAATAAATTTCACTCTTTATCTTGAGACGGAAGAAGTAAAACTGCTTAGCACAAAGACTGACTTCTCCTTTTTACAAAACCTCCCCTTATAATCTCCTTGGTTCCCCTTTCATGTTTTTATTCATAAGATCACGGGGCAGAAGCAGATAGTAGAAACGCTCCTGGTCTCGCCAAATGCAACCGCTCCTTCCGATTGCCTCTGCTTCGTATATATTATGTCGTATTATAGGATTATTTCCGTTTTTACTTAGCTTTCAATAGAGAAAAGGCTTAGGGAAAAGCTACCATCTGCTGCTCTTCCGAACTTTTAAATTTTCGAGATTGAGGATATCTGCATAGAGCGTTTTTACATTTGTCCTTCCCTTTAGGTCGGAAAAATAAATACAAGAGCCGTAATCTTCAAAAAGTTGATTCGAAGAGCCGAAATAGAGGTTGTTAAGGAGTCTCTATCAGTTAGATTTACTTTAAAGTATTTTCTAGAACATTGGATTTGAAATAACTGATTTAAAGAGTCACGTTATTCTACTCTAATTTATGTTATTGTTTTATTGATATATTTCACTGTCAGCAACGATTGGATAATAATGCGAAGTTTTCATTCAAATGACTGAGGGAATATACAGTATATTATTAACTTTTTATAATAACTTTTCTTAGAAGTAATTTTTCAGTCGTTAAAACTGATTGTATAGAAATTGAAATCTACAAACAGTACTCAAATGATATCGATTACTTAAAGTTTAGTGTAACAAATATTTAACAAATGAAAAAGACAAAAAAGAAAAAGCATACACTAAAAGTTTCCAATTCTCCCATGTTCTCCCATGAGTGGCGCCACTGTCAGCATTCCGGAATAATATTTCTTTCCCATGCTACAGAAAGACAGTGCTGGGATTTTACATCTATCAATACGGCAATTCCACGCAAGCTTTGGCTTCAAGCTTTGGCGCTTTCGGAAAATGAAATCAAGCTTGATTTCGCTTGAGTCTTTAAATTGGGCAATAGCATTCTAAATAAAGAGACGCCTCAAACATCAAAGGAGCCGCTTAATAACAATAAAACAGTGCAGGTTGATTGTTCTCTTTAATTGTTCTTACTTCAATAGACAGACAGAGAACCTATTCAATTCAATCAAATTTTAAATTTCGTATGACTATTTTGTCTAATTTTTGTTAATATTTCCTTAATTAATTATTTAAATCGGATTCAAGATTGATCTTCGGTCTCGTATCCCTCTTGTTTACAACACTGTTGATGCCTAATGTTAAAATAGGATTTTGACTTTAAATCATTTTTTTTGACAGTGTTTTGACTTTAAATTAATAAATTTCATCATTTAATTTTCATATTATTTTTAAAATTAATTTTTTTCTTCTTTAAGTTTTTGGACCTTGAGGGAAGAATTTCGCGGATCCAGTAGAGTTTTTTGCAGACTTAGATTTTCATTATAGCCAACGTCAGATTGATTATCTACAGCAAGTTACGTTTCCTAAAGAAGTCAAGTAAGAGGAAATAACTTCTTTTTTTTAATGAAATTTTTCCAGAAGCTTAGGAAATGTATTTTTACTCTGCCTCACATTTCCATGTAAATGTTTTCTGGCAATATGAATTTGGCAGTAGAAAATGTTATTTGGTAGTTTGGCATTTGGAATTACGTAAGCATTACGGAAAAGTAATGCTTACGTAATTCCAAATGCCAAACTACCAATAACATTTTCTACTGCCAAATTCATATTGCCAGAAAACATTTACA
>JAFIDM010009631.1:70963434-71052755 GCA_023159025.1 Thereuonema tuberculata | reverse complement strand
GCTGCTATCTCAAACATTGCCTTGGAGTTCAAATCAAGACATTTCAGACAACCACCTATTGAAGAGATTGTCCAATATAATCTCTCAAGAAATATGGAGCATTAGAATTGCGAATCATTTACAGCCTATCTCAGGTTTTTGTGGACTATTGTTAGGTTACTCACAATGACAGTAATCTACGCTTTCGTTCTATTTGGTCATCGTAACGATGAATAATATTAATTGGAATTTAATGTAACAGAGATCTAACAGGAAAGAAGCTTAGGTCAGTGTCAATGTTGATCACCTAACAATGTTCCACAAAAATCTGAGATTGCTAGCTATGAGTAGCTGACATTGTTATTGCTAAGTGAGTAATAATAGCATTGATGTTTGCTTTCTTTCTATTTCATTACTGTAATAATGAATATAATATATTGCTGTTCATTATAATAGTAACCTAACATAAGCAAAGCGTACTTAAATAAGCCATGAAATTTAAAAGTAGCTACCTAATAATGGCTTCAAGAAATTCGTAAGTCAAGCACGAATTAAAACGATGAAATCTTAAAATGACCATTAAGAATTAATTCACAAGTTATTACTAATGCCCTATATATTCAGGTGAGTGTTTGATTAAGCATCCTTCTCAGACGTTTCTATTCATTGCAGAAACTTCTTGCCACTTCAATGGTTAACATCAAATCTGTTCTCACGTTTCAGCCAAATGTTTCTCCATTTCCCTGATACTTGCCAGTTGCCAGATTTAGCCCTCATGCAGACTTCGGTCGAAAATGTTCCATTTTTAGGTAGTCGATGTAGTTCAGATCCTGCTTTTTAGCAGTTGGTTGTTTGTATCTTAGTATTCATCATACAAACCGGTAAGGAGCATTCAAGGTTTTTATAGTGTACTCCCAGCGTTATTCCAATTCTTAGTGTTTCTTCTAGGTGTCGTTTCCTGCATCCACTTCTTGCCTTCGAATTACCTTCACCTTGCTCTTTGTCATCCTCCTCCTTTGTAAATTAATGAAGAATTAGGAAGAACAAAATTTACTGTTTTTAAAATTAAGTAAAATTAAAATTAAGAGAAATTTTAGTATCTTCATTTAATTCTTGATTCTTGATTTCTTCATTTAAAACCAAAAAAAATGATGTTGACTTTGTTTTGTTCTTTTTATTTCTTCAAGATACTGTTATATACCCTTGCCTGTATTTCCATCCTTTTCTTCGTATTTCTAAATTCGTTATTATTTCGTATTTATTTTTGTTCAAAACATTTTTTTTTTAATACATGGCAAGTGGCTTTTTTTTGCATTTATTAAATAGTAGCCGAGTACCGTCGCTTCGCTCCAGAACTCTTCCACATGAAATGTAAAAAGCGCTTTATTTATTTAGCAAATAAATGAAGATAAAATAAATAAACATAATATCGAGATCGGAGAATGTACGACTTCCCAGCTCTTTGTGCCCTTCTTCAAACTCTATCACCTGGAAACCTTTTCGCTTTACTTAGGTGTATTGCGGGTTGGTGGGTGTCCTGATCCCACCCCCACCCCCACAAACTGCAAGTTTGTTGCATGTTGGGAAGTATGCTAAACATTTTGAACAGATACACATACACACACATCTACAAATTTTCCTTTTATTTAATGGATAATATCAGCGAAATATCAAAAACCTTCAAATTTTCAATTTATCTAAAATTGATTAATACTCAAATTCTTACATTTAGAGGTAAAAATCCAAGTAATTTTAATCAATCACCATACGCCATCATTATTGATTCATTACTGAAACTTCTTTACTTCCTGTCAGTGAGTATTGATTGTGTTAAAAAAAAGGGAAATTTCAAATAATACAATGAGGTTTCAAAACTTGAGAATTTTCAAAAAATATAAAGTAGAGATCGTTTCTTGTCCATTAATATTTTTAAACTTGTTGATTGCTTCAAAATTTGTGATGGAATGGGAGTGGACTCACCATTCGATTTAACGAAGCTATCGGTTTTTTTTAAGAAATTAGCCTGTAATTTTTCTTTACGTAAGCATGTATTATTTGGTTTTGGGAACTCTTCAGCAAGGTGCATTGATTACTTTGAAAAGTGAATGGAATTGACTGACTGGTAATTGTCTGAAGGTTTCTGCTTCCATACATTGTAATTATGACCAAGTAAACAGAATAAAAAAGAAGAATAGGAAGTCATTTCCTTTTTATGAGAGCTGTTATTTCAAGAAAAAACATTACAATTCGTAAATCAATTAATTACATAGTTTCGACTAACAATGCTGTAGGCAAAATAAGTAAGCGATGATTTACAGAAGCTGCTCTAATTTACATTTTTATTAAAAAGAACGGGGAAATAAAAAGATAAGAAATAAAATATCAGAACAGCTCCTTGTATTTTGGGCTTTTATCCTTTTCTCTCATATTTCCAGTCCAACGAAATTAGATTTTAAGTAACATGGAAATTTTGATCTAATAAATCAAGAAATGGAAATAAGAAAATAACGGACGATATTAAAAAAAGATTCATTCAGATAATTGATTTTGGGATTGGAGAAACTAAAAAATTTAAAATAAAACTGATACCTCCGGAAAATAGATTGAAATTCGTTTAGGGAGTATCTTATTTTATTTTCATCTTCTCATATCATCTAAACATATTCTCATATAAACTTTCATTATAGATAAGAATCCCCTTTAATGTTTAATAGAATTATTTTATTCAATTGTCCATTTTAAATTACATTTTATCTCATCTTAACTATTTAATATTATTTTGATTTATAAATGTGTGCAAATATAATGGATTGTAATTAGGTGGGGATAGTAATTAAGAAGAGACGTTGTGCTTTGCTAAGACATAAGACTAAGACGTAATTCTGATTTTCACTTTAATCCACTTCGACGGAACTTAGCACAATGTAAAGTTTTTTCTCTTTGCTTTTTAAAGAAACTTTAAGGAGTTTTAAGATATCTGGTGGACTTTTCGTAACGACTACAATACCTTTCAAAACTGAATTCTTCCAATCTGAGAAAGAAACATATAATAGCACTGGAGACAGTTCAAAAAAATAGCTTACAAACCATTTTCTTGAAAGCCACTGCGAAAAGTAAATCTCTCTCCAATTTAATGAAAGCCTGAATTCGTTAACCGTTTGCGAAGCTATTAAAGTTCAAATGTATTTCAAACTAAATTATTTTAAAACTAATCAATTAAATTTTGAAAATAACACATGCAATATTAACACATGCAATATTCAAAGACTTAAATGAGAACGGTTATATAAAGCATCAACATTCATCAGTAGAACATTCTAATAAAAGCAAGTTTTTCTGGACCATTCAAAAGAATTTGGATTTAGTTTTCAGAAGCCATTTTGGATGAGTTTTAAAACATCACTGAAGCATTTAAATTTAATTGCTGATTTCACTTACTTCAGATAAAATACTTTTTTGAAAGCTTAAAAAACAAAAAGAAAATCTGCAACACTCCAAAATTAAGCAATTAGAAGGACGGTAGTTAAAAGGTATTTTTTTTTACTCTTTAAGGTAATTTTTCCAACAAACCCATTCCTGAACATGAGAACACTGATATGATCCCTTACAGGTGCTAAGTAAACATTCACGCATGCTGAAAACAACAGGCCCTTTACAAAGGCTGCGGTTTTACGAAGGATATGTTGCGGTGTTCGGCATAAATGGTATCTTATCAAGAGTTCGCTTCGTGTTACATGGCGAGTTTGAAATTACCTGATGCCCGTTCTAAGTAGAAATTTCGTTTAATTAAAGTTTTCAATCGTATCTTAAAGCTTTTCAGGATACATCCAGTTGAACTGTAATAATAAAATTTGTTTTATTTCTAATAAGCAAATTGTAGACAGGAACGTTAAATTGGAAATTGATTTAACTTAATTTAATTTAATCAAAGTGCATCTCTTATCTTGATATTAGTCTTTTCACTCGTGGGATTGTGAATTTTCTTTAAAATTAAATTCTACTTGTTGATATTTAATGTTTGATATACACTGTAATCTCTTAGATATTTTTAATTTCAGTTTTAATATAGGCTGTATGACGTACTTTAGCGATAGAATTTCGTAATGAGCTCAGAGCAGTGATATAAAATAAGCAACTCATAATATACAGTGTAATCTTATAAAATCTCTAGAGTTGCAGATTATACATTATAATTCAGTCATTGAACTTATAAAACTTATTTTAAAGCCAATTTTAAAATAGATCCCGTTTTTAATTTATCTTTAGAGTTCAATGCTCTAATAACCAGCTTTCAATTTAAAACAATATTAAAGTTTTATTAAATAACAAATAAATAAGTAAACATAAAAGTTTTGAAAGAAATATACCTACTTTTACATGTGACTGAAGGAAATTACTGTATACGTTTTGTATTTAGGAACCGCTAAACCTAGGAACTTGAAATTTTAGGGAAGGAGACACGAAATTTGACATGAGTGTTCTTATGTCGAAATCGAAAAGATACGTACTCCAGAAATTTTCGATATTCGCGTTCTAAGGGATGTAAACGGTAGGGGAGAGGGAAACTTTCTTGAAGGGTCAACCTATCTCGGAAACTGCTAAGCTAGAAACATGACACTTGGGAAAACACTCTTCTTAAAAAATGAAGAAATACATGTTCAACTATATTTCAAAACAAAAAAACAAACAAAACAAAACAATACTAGAAGGGTGAAGGGAAAGAACAAACGTGCTTAGAAAATGAATATCTCAGAAACCACTTAAGCTAGAACGTAAAAAAATACTGTTTTTAAAAAAATAAAGAAATCCATGTTCAACGAAATGTCCATAAATGGCGAAGGGTGAACAGAGGGGGGTGAGTTTCTATAATAAAATAAGTGTCCTCATTGATTCATCAATGCACAGCTGAAACTGCTAAACAAAGAAACTTTAAATTTTAAGGTTCCTTTTAGAATTGGGTTAAATGTTTTCTCAGGATTTAACAACTTTTTTCCCTAAGGGCAGGGAGAGAAGAGCAGGAAGGGGGTAGGAAGTCTTATGACCTCCGATCTTGATGAAATTTGATGTCTACAGGGTGTTCGGTTTACAAAATACGAATACAACATTCATTTTACCATTTGGCCCACATTTATTTATTTAGTTTTTTTTTCTATAGTTGGAACACTCAGAAAAATGTAGTATCAGAAAGACTGCCCAAGTAAAAAAAAAAGGTGTGTAACTGATAGTTTTATTTCACCACTGGCTCCTCACCAATGATTTCCAAACTAGCAATGATTATCTTAATCAATACGATTATGAATATTTTAATCAATAGGAACTCACGTTGAACAGCAACCTTTAGATCAGTTTTATTATTATTGTAGCAATTTATTAAAAAGTTTTTGATCCCTGCCTCTTTATTTATATTTGATACCATCTTAAAAGGGATTCAAATTGAGTGGCATCCTAACATCTATAAGTTTGAGTTTACCAGGCTTCCTAATTCATAATCATTATCATTATTTTTAATATTAATATTTAATGATTGCTTTGGTTCCTATTATTTACTTGAATGCTCAGTTTGTAGCGTAATCATCTTTCCATGTCTTCAAAAACCGAAAAAAGTAGCAACATATAATTTTAGAATACTCATCAACTATTCGTATGCTCGATGTCCAATCTAATACAATGTATTTCACAAAGTTGTACAGCTATTTGTTTTATTGAGCTCCGAGATATGAAAGATAAAAATCTTTTCTGTCAGTTTTTAATAGCTCAGTAAATAGTTTCGTTTTTAAATTTGATTGTATAATTCTATGATAGAAACTCAAATGTAAAATCTTCAAGAAATCGAGCACTGTTATGCCCAACCTCTCTTTTTTAAGAAAAACATTTTATATCTTAAAATATTCAGCAAAAAAACGAAAAATAAAAACAAATTACAGTAGTAGATGATCAATAAGTGCAACAGAATTAACAGTATAACGGTGCAAATAAAAACTGTCAAATCAAGAATTAGAATTTAATTTCCGTAACAGCTAATTATTTAATATTATTGAAGCTTTGTAAACTAAAATTCAGTAATTCCTTTGAGTATTTATTTGTCTCATTCTGAGGCAGCCTGTATTGTACATTTTTCTAATTATTTAAACTTATTCATAAAAATTGCGGGTCAAATTCGAATTTTATTTCGCCGTAGCTAATGGTTTCCAAGCTATTGAAATAAACATCGATTTTTTTTAATATAAGTTACTTATTAGGAAGAAACTTAATTGATCCACTGCTGTTCAATTTCAGTAAAATACTTAGAAATTATAAATACAGTTTTTCTTTCAAAAGGAAATAATGAAAAGTAATACTTTCTGCAATTTCATTAAAATTGCTTCAGTTCCGATGTGAATGCAATAAATATTGTCTTTATAATCACGATCTAAAGCTTTCTAATTAATAAAGGAATATTCGCTTCTTTGAAGTTATTCATCTTAATTGTTAACGTTCATTAGAAACCAGACTTACAACGCCAGTTAATTTGTTTTCAAATAACTAACAAATATCTCCAAGGTAACATAAAACTACAAATTCTTGAGAGAAACAATCCTTCAGCTCGAAAACCATTATTAATGTCATACAAGTTTCGTAGAAGGAAAACTTAGTGTGAAGTAATTATGTAAAGCAGAATTGATTTCTGAGTAAAATAAACAAAGAACATGCATTTATTGAAGCGTGATAGTACGGATCCTAACATAAAGATATTTTAAGTTCTCGTCGAAGAAAACAATGGATTTAAGAATTTTTTTTTTGTTTATGTTCATAATTTTAAAACTTAAAAGTGTTATGAATGTTATGAATTTTTATTTATTTATTTATTTATTTATTTATTTATTTACTTTTTTAATGCATAGAATTAAATAAATATACTCTTACTTTTCTTTCTAATTTATTTATTTATTTATTTATTTATTTATTTATTACTAGCAAACTACCCGTGCTTCGCACGCGTTAAAAAACAAAGAGTTGCTCTTATGTGGAGAAGAAAGAAATAGTAATTGTGAGCTCACTTAGAATCTTTATCATTTGGTTAAAAAAGAAAATCACGTGATCGTTACAAATAATGCTATATTCGTATAACATTACAAACCCCTGGATATAAACCCCTAGATATAAAATTTCATCGAGATCGGAGGATATAAGACTTTCTATCCCCTTTTGTCCTTCTCCATCCCATTAGGGAAAAATTTGACAAATCTTCACAAAACATTAACCCAATTCTAGAAAGGAACCTTCATTTTAAATTTCAATCTTCTGTGTGGGATTGTTCCAAAAGACGCATAACTGAATTTTGAAAACTTTCAACCCCGCTCCCTTTTCTCTCCTTACGGCTGAATTTACAAAAATCCATTCTTAGTGGGAGCCTACGTCATAAGGAGAAAACATCCTGAAGTTCCGAGCTTCACCGGTGGCGTTAATGTATCAGTGAGGACTTTCCTTTATTATAGCTCAACTCGAAAATCATCCCCTCTCCGTTCACTCTTTTTTAGAAGGTTTTTGTTTTGTTTTTTTAGAAAAACCATTGCAAAGGTTTCTTTTTTCATATTTTAAGGAGAGTATTTTTCCAGAGTTCCACGTTTCTTAAAGGATACAAGAAAGTGTCCCGTTTTCACACCTGGACGTGAATATCGAAAATTATTTGAATACCTATCATTTCAATCTTGATAAAGAACTCTCGTATAATTTCGCGATTCAAACTCAAGCGATTTCGGAAAAAGCCTATTTTTTTTTACCCCTTTTCACCCCTTTGAGGTTTGTATTTCCAAAAATCCGTTCTTAGTGGGTGCCTATGTCTTAAGAGGAAAACATCCACAAAAGTTCAAGTTCCTAGGTTCAGCGGTTTCGGCTGTGTGCTGATGAGTCAGTCAGTGGGTTTTTACTTATTGAAGGTAAGATCCCTTTTTCCAAGTACAGTAGAGTCCCGATTATCCGCGAGTGCCGCGAAAAATTTTTTTAATTATGAACCTCAAAAAAGAAAACAATTTTAATCCAAGCCAACAACAGGGAAATTCAATAGGCTCTACAGTGCGAAGGTCGAAAATTACTGACAGGTTTATTGTGCATCGTGATCCTATAGGCCTTCTCGGAATTTGTGGATGCAAACGTAGAGCAAAGGTTTCTGCTTTACTGTACATATTTTAAAAGTTCGGCATATTATTTTTTTTGTACAATAAAACGTAGTTTTTAATGGTGAAACATTTTTTTTTCGTGTTTACACCTCATTTTTAGTCTTTTTTCGGGTTATCCGCAATTTTCGTTATCCGCGAAGCCCTTGCCACCCAATTCCGCGGATAATCGGGGCTCTACTGTATATGATGAGTACCACAGATTTCTTGGTATTTCAATTAAAATGCTTAGCTTATTAACGTTGTTAATATGATAATAATAATATTCCTCATTTCGTTCAAAAGGTTGCATAAAATGTCAGTTCTAACAAACGATTTGTCTAATTAACAGAGAAGTTAACTCCTGTACTTTTGGGGTGAATTTGTCTATAAATTGAACACTTAACCATCACCAGTGAATATCTTAATAATGAAATTCAAAACAGTCGAAATGTACATCTAAATTAGAAGAAACAGTAAGTGAGTTCAGGTGTTTTGCACTGTTATGATTTCAATAATTTGCTAACTTATTACGAAGCGATCGACAATGGAAACAGGAATAACCTACAGCCTAATAATGACTGTCCAATGACCATCCATCAGACGATTTTTCACAAACATCATCTTTTATTTAAAATAGAAGAAAAAAACAAGTACAAATGGAGCAACACTACTGGATTTGTAATAGAAATGGCATTAAACAATTTTAAATAGATATGAATAATTTTATCAATGCACAACTTTCTGGAAAGCCTTTCGACTGGAAATATTCAAAAAACTTTCTGAAAGTATCACAACTTTAGATTTCTTAAATGACCATTATTCTTTCAAGATATTGCATTCTCTTGGATTTGGCGTCTACAAGGTTGAAATAGTGTGACTCTTCATTTCAGAACAGAAAGAACGTTTGTTTGCAAGGTCGATGTATGTAAATATCTAATCATATTTAAAACAAATACATCAGCTAAATAATTATTGTCATACTACGAGTTGGATAAAAAAAATTCACACTTGTAAGATCATTTTATGTTTGATTTAGTATCAAGTAATTCAAAAATGGATGTCCATTAAATATTTCTTGGCATTTCAAGATTACTGGAGGAATAGGCTAATTTAACTAAACAACATCATTCTAAACAAAACTAAGCAAGACCTAGAGTGTGTAGAATTCTTACAAACTATAATATATTAAGTTAAAACTAGGTACACTCTGCTATCCATCGCCAAGTAAGGACTGAGCTGAGGGTTTAAATTTGAGGCATAGGTGGGGTAAATATCAAACTAATTCTATTTGACTAATAATGTTTTAAAGTAGCACCAGAAACCAAATTTCTTATCGTATTAGTTCAGCTGTTTTAGCGAGGGATTTGGGTTTTTTTAATGTTTGACCTTAAATAAACAAAATACCAGGTTTTAAGGAAATCCGTTCAGTCATTCTCAGGTAATGCGCCTACAAACGGGCAAACAGTTAAACAGAGAAGATAAATTTTCAAGTAAGACTTCGCATGCTCAGAAAATAAATAAAAAGTCTCTAAAAAGTATTTGACTTAGCTGATGCATACTGATCTTGCAAGTCCCCATCGTGTCGATACAATAGAGATCAGATATATTTATATAGTACAAATACCTCGATTGTCCTCCAAGTGCATCTCAAATCACTCTGGAGAAAGCCATTTCAGGCATGAAAGTCGTTATTTATCGCTCATGACCAAAGAACCGTAGCTGCAGATGCTTCACACGACAACGAATTTCTGTCGTTGCCAGTCGTGCGTCAGCTGAGGCCGCAGACAGTGGGTCGCCTTGCGACCAAATTACAAAGCAGAACATTGTTGCTATGCAGTGCAATCAGTCGAAGCGAGCTTTATAATCTGAACATTATTGGCGAACGAACGCCAGTGTTTTTCTTTAAGAAAAAAAAAAGCTCTATTTTAAACAGTTATTTCCTGATATTTTCTCATCCGCTGAATAAGATTTAACATTCTCACAAGGCGTATACAATAGACAAACAAGAAGAAAAAGCTTCAAGTTGAATAATGAGACTTCCCATGTCAATCAACAAATACTCACCAAGAATAATCAAATTTTAAAGTTTTTCTTTTTCTATTTCTTTTAATTGCCTTGTTATCGCGTTTAAATTCAGTTTGGATTTTAAGGTAAAAACAGAAAAGAAAACTTTGCTTGTTTCTGCAGTAAGCATGTTATTCTTTTATCCGTTTGTCTATTTTTATCGCATCAGGCTAAAAAGGCTGAATGGATTTTTTACAAAATTTGGTATGTTGGCTATTTATTATCTAATTCAACATATAATATATTTACTTTGATTTCCACCTTTCCCAGTTCTTAAAATTGCCCCTTCCTCTCATCGTTGAATACTCAATCTCTAGGGCTAAGATTAAACTAGTGTTAGAAAGCCGCGACATTTCAATTTGCATTTGAATGCTAGTGGCATGCAGCTATAATCTGAAGGAGCTACATTTCAATGTATGTAGCTGATGGAGAGTAGTAGCAGCAAATTTAACTAAGAACATCATGTATCTTTAACCTGATAGTGAAATTCATATTAGTGATGGATTCGATGGAGAACTACTTATTTGCAATTGCAGTTTCACAATATTTACAAACAAATAAACAAACCCTATTACTTTTTTCAAATATAACCATGTTTGTAACTTATTAAATGCACAATTTAGGTAAATTAGAAATTTTCAGAAACTCGCCAAAGTCATATTTTATAATAATCATAATTTTATCATACTTTACTATTGTTGATTAATATAGGAAAAATTCTGTTTTTGAATTAGTTGATTTATTCTCAGGACCAGTAAACCTTTTTCTTTTGTTTTTTTCCTTTATCTGTGTTTTGTCACCAGTATTTTTTTTTTAGTTTTTGCAAGACTTTCGTACAAACAGTATTTAAGAGTTTATAATATGACAGTAAGGTGTATACTTACAGATTCACAGTAGTTTCTCAAAGTTCCTTCCGCCAACAGTCTCTGGTGGAAATGCGCAAACGTTTGATGATTGTGCACACTTGTTGGGAACCGTTCACGATACAGTCGTATCGCTGGCCCATGGGCATGTCCTCTGAGGCGTTTGCGCACATACGTTCCACTAAGAATACGGTTTGTTTGTTTTTGTATTCTTGACCTACCTTTAAAGTTTGTACAGGTAATTTTGAATCACCCTGCATATATATATATATATAATCGAACAGGCAAAACTTAAAGCAAGGCCTTTGAGTTTCGCAAAGCAAAGATTTCAATCAATCTTTTGTAATTTAAAATTTAGAAAGAATAGAATATAAGAATAAAATTAACTTATATTGCTACCGGGGAAAGTGGCAATGGGACCTTTGTTCACTGAACTCCGGTGGCCGGGGGGTTGGGGTTTGTTCTAAGTTCGATATGTGAGACTTAATCTTCATCTGCGTGAATCTTTATTAAGCTAAGGATAATCTCTAAACTTTATTAATCTAATCGCTAAAGTGTAATAACTAAAAGTCCATAACTGCTGAACTGCTGCACTCGGAATTCCGCAGGAATCAACAGGGCTTCCACGGCTTGACGTCGCTTCTCCGAAGTCGTCCCGGAATGTATGAACGCCTCTGGCTTCTGCGGTCCCTGGTTTGTCAGTAACGGCTCAGGATGTCTTCTCCGATGCCGTTGCGTGTCTCACGAACGCCTCTGGCTTCTGCAGTACCCGGCTCGTCGGTAACGGCTTTAGGATGTCTTCTCCGAAGTCGTCCCATACACAGACTGCTACCTCCCGGACTGGGAACTCTTCGTAGCTACCGACCACCAAACTAACTTGGCCATCACTTCGCTGAGCTCCTGCCCCGAAACGATCTGCTGCTTCCTCCTCGGGCTCCTGCCCCAAAACGATCTGCTTCTACTTTCTCCGGGTGGAGAACCTACTCGCGGCTGCTCGCCGCCAAACGATCTGCTTAAGCAAGGCTCTGCATCCCATTATAAGGCCGAAGGCGGCCTCGATTTCATCCCTGGAATGATCGACTTCTCAAAGGGATGCTTGGTTGGACGAATCGACTCTGTAGACGGGAGGGTAGACAAATCGACTAGTAACAATATTATTAAACATATAAAGCCGGACAGTGATATGAAATTTGAAAATGCCAATACAAAGATCAAATCACTGTTTCTGTGGTGATAAAACCAATTTATCAACCACGTCATCAGCGGCAAATTTTTAGAAACAATTTTGAAAGTAAAAACGCAATATTAAAAGACTTTGCTCCATTTAAAATTAAAAACACGACTAAAGTATCTAAAATTTAAAAATTACTAACATAATATTAAAAAAATAATTATAATAATTATAAAATTATAAATATCTAAAATTTGCCGCTGATGACGTGGTTGATAAATTGGTTTTATCACCTTAGAAACAGTGATTTTATCTTTGTATTGGCATTTTCAAATTTCATATCACTGACCAGCTTTATATGTTTAGTAATGTAAGTTAATTTTATTCTTATATTCTAATCTGTTCTAAATTTTAAATTGCAAAGATTGATTGAAATCTTTGCACTGCGAAACTCAAAGGCCTTGCTTTAAGTTTTGCTTGTTCGATTATAATGCCTAATTTTGAAGTTTATATTTTTATTGCTTCTTATTAAGGTATTTACTTATTTTACTTTATGCTTTATATTATACTTTAACTCAATATTACAGATTTTGCTCTTTTTAATTTAAATTTTTTAATTTTAATTAAAAAAATTTGTAATTTTAATTTTTTTAATATTATACTAGTAATTTTTAAATTTTAGATACTTTTAGTTTTTAATTTTTAATTTTAAAAGGAGCAAAGTCTTTTA
Organism: Thereuonema tuberculata; assembly: GCA_023159025.1. Taxonomy (NCBI): domain Eukaryota; kingdom Metazoa; phylum Arthropoda; class Chilopoda; order Scutigeromorpha; family Scutigeridae; genus Thereuonema; species Thereuonema tuberculata. The sequence continues at coordinate 71,039,813 of JAFIDM010009631.1, read as the reverse complement.
ATACTGCGTTTTTGTTTTCAAAATTGTTTCTAAAATTTGCCGCTGATGACGTGATTGATAAATTTGTTTTATCACCATAGAAACAGTGATTTGATCTTTGTATTGGCATTTTCAAATTTCATATCACTGTCCGGCTCTATACATATATATATATATATATAAAGGGTGATCCTGAAATGTTGGCCAATCGTGAAGATACGATGCAACGAAACAAAATAACGAAAAAAGTCCATATGAACATGGGTGCGGAAATGCTTTATTTAGATGTAACAGATTTATACACAGGCTGTGTAGCTACTGTTAGATGATGTGTTCGAAGCGGCCTCTAATACACCGTTGTCTTGTGGATTTCTTGACACGCTAAAACATGCATGGGTGTAGCTGCTAGATATGTAAAGTGTCCTGGGTCACAACATTCCATGCACAGATGTAGCAAATTATTTCAGTAGTTGTTACCCGAGCTACATTTAACAACGTATTCTCACCATTTGTAAGCAGAAACAGAAAAAAAATGGAGGTCACCATGAATCTTTTCTCTAACGCGGAGTTGACCGATATCCATTGTACTTATGGAAGAGCAAATGGGAATAGCGAGACAACCACATCTTTACCGGGAAACCTATCCACAACGACGATGTAGAATCAATGATACATTCGCTGCCATTCATTGTCGTTTTGCAGAAATAGGATCGTTTGGAGCTGTTATAGTTCATAGGTGCCGAAACAGGCATGCCTATGACAGAATAGGAGGTGCTTGAGTTGGTCGCAAACGAACCAAGAACGAATTAGACTGATTATGTAGTCAGTAGATCATGTCGCATTCTCTGGAACGACTTCTCTACCCATATCTTGTGCAGCGATGCAGGCTCTGTCGTTATCAAATTTCCTCCCACTTGTTTTGTGAATGGTATCTGCTGCAGTGTGCTACATCTACGTTTCAGCAGTATATTCTTTATATAGACGAAGTATGCTTCAGTCAGGATGCCATAATCATCCAGACACGAAATCCACACACTACCATCTAGACACGAAATCAACAACAGTTTTCATTGAATATCTGGGCAGGTATTATTGGGAGTATATTGTTGGACCAGTATTTTTGCCATCTAGGCTGAACAAGTACGTTTACAAGCATTTACTTGAAACCTATTTACTTCTATTGCTGGATGATGTTCCATTACCCATCCCTCGTCAATTGTGGTTCATGTATGTTCACTTCAGCCTCACTGTTCGACGCCATCTTCACCGAGTCTACCCTGGCCGTTGGATAGGCAGAGGAGGACCAAAAGCTTGGCTTTGCACACTCTCCCGACCTAAATCCTCTGGACAGTTTTCTCGGAAATATCTTAAAATGCTAGTGTATGCTACACCAATTCCCAATGTACAAACATTGCTTGACCGCATTGTGGATGGGTGTACAACGATTCACGATACTTCTGGCATGTTTCAAGCATATCCGGCAATCCTCATGACGACGGTATTAGGCATGGGTTGCTGTTGGTCGAGGCCACTTCAAGTACCTCATCTACAGACCTCCTCTAACAGTGGCTATAACCATAGCCTATGTATGTGTTAATCATTCTGTAATATCTGAATAAAGCATTTCCGCACCCATGTTCATATGGACTTTTTTTGTTATTTTCTACTTTGCATTGGGCTTTCAAGTTTGTTCAATCATTTTAGGACAATCTTATATACACTGTCCGGTCATTTTATTAAGTACATCTACCTAGTAGCATGTTGGGCCTCCTTTAGCCCTCAAAACAGCCTGAATTCGTCGAGGCATGGATTCCACAAGATGCTGAAAACGTTGTTGAGGTATTGTGTACCATGCAGACATGAGTGTGTCAAGCAGTTCCTAAAGATTTGATGGAGTTGTAGGCCTGGAAGAAACAGTCCGTTCCAGCTCATCCCACAAATTTCAGTCGGGCTGAGATCTGGGGACTGAGCGGGCCAATCCAGCAAAGAAAAGTCATCGTCATGTTCCTGAAACCATCCCATAGGGATGCGGGCTTTGTACGCCGGCGCATTATCCTGCTGGAAGTAACCATCTGCATGAGGATAAACTATTAACATGTACGGTGGCATTTGCTCAGCTACGATGTTTAGGTACGCTCTAGCATCCTGACGTGCCCCGGAGGTATCAATGGACTCAACGTGCGCCAGGAAAACATCCCCCACACCATGACACTGCCCCCACCGGCTTGAATAGTTGTTGTGAGACACAGCGGGTCCAGACATTCATGCGCATAGCGGGGGTGTAGCTAATAAAGTGGCCGGACAGTAAATATATATATATATATATATATATAGGGTGCTGAAAAAAACTTTATGGGAGATCGGGAACACCAAGACAAACGTTTTTTGTTAATGAAAGTATGTCCGCTGATGGCCTCTGTCGGCGCCAGTGCTGGTTGAAAGAGAGGTTGGTGGAGCTGGTACTGCTACAGAAACGAATGATTGTGAACATGTTCATTCACAAAAGGTATTCATAGTGAGATCGGCTACAGCAATGTATGCATGATAACATCTAAGCATTGATTGCCGTAGGCCTACATGTTTAAAGATTCCCGTCATTTCACGAACAGTTGCATCGGCGACAACGAGTCTTGCGATTAGGTCTTCTTCAGAGTAAATGGGAGTCTCATATACGATGTTCTTCATGTATCCCCAGAAGAAAAATCGAGACATGTTGAGTCGGGTGATCTCGGTAGCCAGGCGATGGGTCTACCCATCTTGTATAAATGTTGTGGTATTGAGGCATCCTCTTTCCTAGAGGAGCGGGATGATTGTGCAACATTTCCCGATAACGAGTTACGATTACCGTAGGTCACAGATCCGGTTGGGTAAATTTCCTCGAAGAAAAATGGTCCAATCAAAAATATGGCCGTAAATCCTATCCATACTGTTAGCTTCGGTGAATATAAGGAATCTGTTGAAGCTGACGAGGATTCTCTGTAGCCCAGATGAGGCAGTGTTGTACAAACATTCACTGTTGCACAAACATGAAAATGAGCTTCATCACTCCACAAGATTTTCCAGGGCCAATCCACGTCCACCTGTATGCTTGCCAGGAATATAAAAGCAAAAATTTCTTGGATGTCACCATTGCTAGGTTGCAACTCTTGGATGTGGCTGAGTTTATAGGGATCGATGTGCAATGCTTTGCACAAACATCTCCATACCATGTGTACGGTACATCTAACTGCATTCTATGGCACGATCACTATACATACCTGCAACATTCTCACATGGTTCCTCAATGACTGTTGTTGCAATGTCTTCGGCCACTTGAGGTATCCTAGGTTTACGTCCTCTTCCTGCTCGGACTGTGAAGCTATTTGTCTCTTCAAATCGATGAACCATGCGTGGCAATGCACATGATGTCAATGGACCTTTCCACAATATTTTGCGGCGTCTATAGTCGCGAAGCTCTATAGCAGCATTTTTATCATTCCGATAGAATAACTTTAAAACTAAGGCGAGTTCATGCAACGTGAGAATCATCGTGATCGTCGAAGAACATCTACGACTATCCTTATACTTCATTTTATACGTGATTTGATGCCTTAGGGACGTAGACGCTATGCAAATTTTAACAACTGGTGCTGCTCGCAGCGCCATATTTTGTCGGTCATATTTTGAACTAATTTTTTTTATGGCAGAAATCTTTTCCCATGATCTACAATGCATACAGTCCAAGTCTGACTTTGTTTCGTCCACTGGCTCTCTTTCCAGAGTGTTCTGTATAGGGATAGTTTAATTTGAATCACCTTCTTCAAATTAATATCAAATTAAATTAATTAATATAATTCTTCAAATAAATTAATTCTTCAAATTATATTAAAAATGTATATCAATTATTTTTATATGTTAATGTTTTGAAATTTCAGAGAAATACTAAACTATTTATCATTACAGGATTGAAAATAAAGCCTGCACATAGCCGAACTTTTCTATCCTTTGATTACATTGCTGCATATAGCGTAAAACTTGATTATTTATACTTATCGTTTATGATAACAGAATAGAAATAAAAATACAATAATAGAACAATGAACAATAAAGACAGAATAGAAATAGAAATAAAGAAATAGAAATAAAAACAGAACTAACATTTTATACGACAATTATAATCATTTTTTAATAGTTTATTGTTTTTTTATTCATTTATGGAATTCAGTGTTATTTAATAAACCAAGTGAATGCTTTTCTAATTTGAAAAAGCTTTATTGTCATCCAAGAGAAAACATTAGTTTAACCACTTCTTATTGAATTGGTAAAAAAGCAGTGATATTCATAGTACAACGCTCACTCGAGCAGCAGCTAGACATAGAAGCCCTTTGAAGATGACAATGTAGCTGGATTAACTGATGTAATACTTAGGTGACCATTTTTTTTTAAATGAAAAGGAGGACACAAATAAATTGAAGAAAAAAAATGTTAAATCTGTTCAACAAAAAAAACAACAACCTCTAAACCCATTTGTTCAATCAAAAAAAAACAAAAAAAAAACGGTGTAAACCTATCTGTTCAACCAAAAAGAAAAAAAAAAAAATCTAAACCCATTTGTTCAACCAAAAAAAAAAGTTTTCAACTTCACATATCGAAAAGAAGGACATATTGTTCTTCAAACATCAAAAAGGAGGACATTTAGGAGGACACTTCTCAAGGGAGGACAGAGCTTCAAAAAGGAGGACTGTTGGGCACCTTAGTAATACACAACAACTCATAAAAAAACTGCTATATTCTAAAGGCAAAAACGTCGTTCTGCTAGGCGCTGCAGTATAGCCTTAACCTACTACAGAACAGATAGTTGATGAGGGTAGGAAGATCGGTGTTGAAGACGAACAAGGGCGGAGCTCAAAATAATCGTGCTCATATTAATAAAGAAATATCAAACTTTAAAGAAATCACTCTAATCGTTTTACCGAGAGATTTTGGGTTACTTCTGAGAGATAAGTGGAGACCAAAATAAATGTGCCCATTGTTGTAAGTTTGACCGTAAATAAGGAACATATCAAATCTTACGAAACCCTTGATGCTCGAACAGACAAAGACATGTTCATGTAGAATAGTAAGACTTGGCATGTTTGATCAATTGTATGAATATCAATAGAAGATGGAGAAGAGAAATAATATTTAATCCTTAAATATTTACAGCACTTGTTCATTTTAGTCGCCCATCAAAATTTGGATCCTTCATAAAAGTAATTACAGTTTTAAAAATTTACAGTCTAAAGAAATAGAATATGAAAAAAAAAATCTTTGAAAGTAAAATCTTTCGTATTTCTTAGTTGCCATAGTATTAATTGAAATTAATGCGATTTTCATGAATCTATTGAAAATTATACTGAACAGATTTCGTAATACTTCTGGTATTTTTACTGCGCAAATTTTGCAATCAATTTTCGGAAGAACAAAATTAAAATAACTATAGCAAGAGTACTTTACACTATTAATTGAGAAAACACTATTAATAATTAAGCATTTTTGAGTATCTGAAAATTATAAATTATCGAGTTTGTGCTTCTAAAATTCATCAAATTGCGTGTTTTGCATCTGAGCAATTTATTTGCAGAATCGAAAAATTTATTGATACAAGGGAGATTGGACTTGGATTCAGGTTATACTAATACATTATTAAAGTAGTGATTTATTAATACTATTGATACTGACTTCAAATATATATAAAGGCTGCAGTTTGCCAATGCAACTTGCAGAAATTTCGTAATGAATTATCCTTTCCCCATTGATGTTTAATGAGATCGAATTGGGGGGAAAAAAAATAGGATATTTTTTTACAAAGGATATACAAAGATTATTTATGTATGAATGTAATATAAAACTGAATGAAAAGAGAACTTACTGATTTTAACGGCAAAGTTTCTGTGAGAAATCTGATGTACGAAAATCGTGACTATTTTTTTTCCCGAACGACATAACATCAATAAATGTCCGTGAACTGTCGAAAAACAAAAAATAGACTAAGAAAAACGTACTGAAGATGAATCTGATACTATTAACACTAATACACAATTTCTGAAAGACAACGAAGGAATTTTGGAAAGCAATAACAACGTAAAGTTTTCTTTGACGACTCCAGTGTTATATGTGCTGGCGATTGGCAAAAAATAAGAAGCAAATCAATAAAATCTTAAGAAATAAATTTAACGTGCAGCAAAAAGTATTAAGAAATGAAAACCAATGACTGCACATAATTAAATAACAAATCACGCCTTGAGTTTGTCAACAGAGGGAATTGGGAAAGGCCGTTTCGTCCTTCATAGGGACTCATCAGCCCGATACACGCCCCCTTAATGATAAGCCCAGATAGGCGCGAAAAATAAATGGAAGTCACCTTCACTCCCGAACAAAATAAACAACAATTAAAAAAAGAAGTGCTAAAGTGCACATGAAAAACCTTTGACATTTTGGGTTTAAGAAAACCCAAACCAAAAAGGCAATGTAATTTAAAGAAAGTAATTTTAATTTGCAGCAAAAATTGTTAAGAAATGAAAACCAAAGACTTGTCATATGGAAGTTAATAATGTTTATGCTGATTCCTCTAGGCCCGAAAAGAATCTGTAATAGAGTGCAAAGAAGATAATGGTACAAGATAAAACATGGTGAAATAAATGAATAAAAATGTTCAAATAAATGAATGAGATAGTATGAAAAAAACTTGACTCAAATATACAATAAACAAGTTTAATAAAAATGGATTAGCATACAAGGATAATAATGAGTTAAGCAAGGAATAAAATAGGATATAATGTGGAAATCACACACAAATAAGATAAATAAGGAATATTGCAATTAGGGACAAGAGAAATGCACGAAGATGATCGGCTTAGTTCTTAATAACAATAAAAGATGATTAAACACAAAAATTAATGTCTAGGAAAAATGCAGTTGACGGAAAGCACTTCAAAGTTTAGATAAGACACTTTTCCAGAAGTAGCAGTCTCGCCGATCTGATCAGCAGGAAAGTAAAGATAAATTTACTTACAGAATTCTCCTAGTCTTAGAGTCACTAGTTACCTGCAGTTTGAACCGTAGTTTTACACATCTGGACAGATTAGATGATTTCTTGAACCACAAACACGATTCAATGAATTTTCACTTGGCGATAAAACAATGTAAGGATAAAATGTGCCCGCCCGCTGACTGTCCGCCAAACTGTCTACCACTAAATGCATTAAAATTAGGAGTCTTCAACGGAAGGGAGTGGGGGGAGGGTCCACAGAAAATAATAGCCTAAAAATAATTAGTTAAGGATGATAGAAGACAGTAGGATTAACCAAACACAAGAGAGGTCAAATAGTAACGACTGCGAAAAGAAAGGTGGGTCAAGGGAAAACATGGTTGCGCAATAAAACAAAAGTAAGGTTGCCATAGAAACTGGGCGAAAAGAAGCAAAGTAGAGATGGGCAAAGTCGTTCTTTTTACTGAACTAGTTCTTTTGAGATAGTTCTTTTTATTGAACTAGTTGAAATGAACTACGTATTTCTTAGTTCATTTTTAGTTTGAAGAACGATATGAACTACGATGAACTGTAGAGCACACTTGAATTAAGGTCGTACAATGTACGGTGTTTGTAACTACCAGTAGGAACTAATTTGAACTGAACTGAAGTGAAGAGTAAACTAACAGTGAACGTTCGTGCATGCGCATTCCAATAGCCAATAGTGGAGTGGTAAAAGAACGATAGTTCACTAAAACGAAGACCGCTCCGTACAGTTCTTTTCATTAGCTAGTTCGTTTCAACTAGGTCGTTCGCGAACTATAGTTCTTTTCACGAACTAGTTCGTTTCAACTAGGTCGTTCGTGAACTACAGTTCTTTTATACGAACTATTCAATGAACTAGTTCGTTCGCGAACTACCCATCCCTAAAGGAAAGCAAAGGAAAATAGGCTGAAAACAACTTAGTACATATTCAAATCTTACTCTCGTAATTAAAGATTATATATATTAACGACACAGAGTTATCTGGCACAAGGAATGGAACTTAGCAACGGTACTATAGAAACTATAATAAAAACATATTAACCGCCCCCCATCAAGACTTACTAAATATCACCACTTAAAAACATTCACACTAATGTAGATATTAGTGGGAATGTTTTTAAGTGGTGATAAGTACAGTATTTCTAAATGTCATTAAGTAACGAAAAGCTGCATGACGTCACTTAGCAAGTCAAATCATCAACAACGTCATAATTTTTCCTTCCACTCGGAAGCCCTGCGATATCATTAAGGACACCTTACACTAGACATTTATCTACAATCAACACTGATTTTTAGCAACCCATTTGGGAGCTATTGTGATAGCGACCAAAATCGGTAGCTACTGCGTTTGTCATGTCCATCCTGTCTGTCCTCTCCTAACAACTCCCGAACGGAATAGACAAACGAATTCACCATTGTGTTCAGAGGCCGAAACACCGTAGGAATGGGGTATTTTCAGGGGCGAACGCCATGTTCGAGATATTTGGCTTAGTTTTCATTGGATTTTCGCTATTAGCTTAAATATTAGAAATGCAACCATCTTACATCAGTAATCAGCCACAGCTTAATGGGTAAGGTCTCGGTCTTACCCATCATGGAGGTTGTCGCTTCGAATCCATATATCTACTTGGTTTTTTTTTTTCCCCTAAATCTTTTTTCTTAATCTCCGCATGGGTTTTTTTTTTTCTTATTTTCCTAACTTTTCTTTTATCTTTCCTTAGGTTAATGTACTTTCTTTTTTTTATTATTATTTTTAATTTTTTTTATTATTATAGGTCGTCCTTAAATTTATGCTTTAGCATAAAATTATATCCACTTGTTTCATGTAGTATAATGAATAATGACAAATTATTATATATTTTTTATTTACTTATAGCTTTTCAACATTCAAAGCTAAAAATCCCTTAAAAGTTGAGTCTTTACTTCACTCACACGATCATAAAATACATTATCTGTCCGTTTATATATATCAAGTTCTTCTCTGAATTTTTAAATAACTTTTTTTTTTTTTCAGTAGCTAAATTCGTTAAAGCTAAATTTAAATTCATTAAAGCATACACGTTCATAGCAGCAAATGCAATTTTAATTTTTTATTTTGATGTTTTCTCAAAATAAACTCAGAAAAATGGGTCTTCGAACTTTTACAAACACTGTTTGGTAAAACCAAGGTTGGACAAGTTTAGAACAAATTTCGGGCTTAAACGGTCAAACATTCTAATACAAAACAATAACTTCAAAGGACATAAATATTTAAAATAAATCAATCTATTTGAAAGTAAAAACACTTACAGACATTCAAAATAGATTGTTATAAAAGCAATCTACTTTTTATTTATTTACTTATTTTATTTTATTTTTTAATTTAAAAGTATTCCAATTGCTTTTCGCAACATCAGCTTTTACCAACCATCCCATCTGTCCTATTTCCAATTGGAAGTGGCTGCTGATTTTGAATGGACCAAATAAAACAAGAGAGAAGAAGCGATCCAGAAATGTTCATGTCATCAACCCTAATTGCTCAGACATGTGACCCAATTAAGCCAATGAGAATCCTCTCTTTGCGCTGCGTAACTCAATTGGAAAGAATCGCCGACAGCGACCATTGAATAACTGCCATTCAAGCGATGCATCTTCGAATGTGCAACCGTAAGTATACTTAAACAAAGCACCAACTCCATTGATGAGCTCGACAATAGTAATGTCATTGCTGAAATTGAGTTTCGTAAAGGATGCTTTGTCTTACCAGGCGAGAATACTGATCTCATTAACGCTTTGGTCTGTTGTTATCAAATTTTTAGACATATTTTCATAAACGAAGCTTCTGCAGATAAGCTCATTACCGATAAAAGCAATTGGTGAAATGGATTGTAAATTACAAGCTTCTGATTGATTGAACAACGATTTTTTGTTTTCGTTTGAAGAGATAAATTCACGTTTCCATAAATTCCAGTTTTGCATTTAAGGATAGTTTTTTTGTTAGTTTTTTTGTTAGTTTTGTTAGTTACCCAGAAACAAAGAATTAAATAACAAAAATTTGCATTCTGCAAATCATTTAAATAGCAAGTAGACCAGTAAATCTCCAGCACAGCTGATTCAATGTGGCATGCATATTTATATAAATTCACTTAACGTTTCTTCAAAAATTATGTTAAAATTTCTTGAATTAATTAAAGTTTTACATGTTTTCGGATTATGGATTTGCTTATTCTTCAATCAAAGACATATAGTTGATCTCAACGATTGATGACGCAATTTTAAGGGTTCCATCCCTTTTGATTCACTTCAGAAAAAAATAATTCTTTGGATAAGTAACAGCAAAGCAGAATTTTTTTTAGCACATTTTACTTTGTGCAACCATATCTTTATGAGGCTCACTGCAGCTCAACAACTATTAATTTGAAATTTTAATATTTCGATTTAAATATCCAAAGTAATTGGGGTAAGTACTTTGATATAATTAAATCCGCAGATTAGGACATCGAATAAGGGGTCGTGAGCATTTATTTTCAAGTGTTATGTTTAATTTTCAAGGAAATGTCATTATTTAAAAAATAATCAAAGAGCTTCAAAAACTGACGATCTGTGTTGAATGAGGAAAAATTTAGAATTGATTTTTATTTTGTTCCCTTAATGAAATTATTATTGTAAAAGAGAAAAATGACAAAAAAGGGAAACACTGTTAGCAGAGAAATTCTGTTTTTCGTTTGAAAGGAAGTTCTTCCGGATTATTATTGAACGCAGTTCTTTTCTATGTCTTTTTTTTTTCCTTTATTGCTTTTCTCTTGGGAAGAATGATTACATTCCTTTTACCTTCCGTTATGGTAGATCTGCTGGGGAATTAACTTCACTGCATGGTGTCGGCAAATAATTATAAGAAAAAGTAATGACAAAAAAAAGTCATAGTAGTGAATTGAACGATCGATACTCATTGGAAATATGAGAGTGAAAGCAGGAGGGGATTTGTGATGTTGGGAAGGGAAACACCCAGGGGTCAAATCCCCAAAACTTAGGGCATTATACAGCACGAAAGAGTGATTAAGTGGTTCACTGCAACGGACGAGAAATGTGAATGATGCGGGTCACTGACGACGAGAATTGCTTCTATGGCAAGAAACCTGTCACTATCCCAAATCAATTGGCTTTATTTCTGAGCTGCCGTGACCTTTAGTGAAAAAGAAAAATGTCATGTCTTCATTATCATCTGCCAGCAGTCTACGAAACAAGATAAATCAGTAGCCGAAAAATGCTAAGACGATTTGAGCAGTTCTAAGCAGTGTTTCAAAGTAACCCGAAATGCCTAATTATTTTCGAATTTCTGAATGTCAAAGGGCTTTATACAAGTATCAAAAGTTAATAACTCCTGTTACACATCACCAAAGAAGCCTTCTTCTACAATTGGGTTTTAGAATGAAATTTAAGTCGAAGTTGGTTTGTTTGACTTATATGTGACTTAAAAAACTCAATACCTATTCATTACAAAACGTTATCCCGTTTCCTATCGCCTTAATGCTATTTTTGAACTGTATGTCTCTTAGTTCATTACAGAGCATCAATACTTGCCAATAACTGTTAAAACTAGAAAGTTGAAGGTTTATTTGTAGTGTTAAGATAATTCAGATAACTTCTCTGCTTTTGTATTCGTAAGTCTAGAGGTAAAAATTGAAGAGATTTCTAAACAGTTAATATAACAATATTGTTAATTTTTTATCTCTTGTTTTATCATAATGGTAATTTTTAAAATTTAGGTTTGTCCACAGAAGTTCAATTTGCTGAAAACTTATTTTCATGTTTAAATATTTAAAAGCATTTTGATACAAAGGCTGCAACATATTTTTAAATTGCTGAGGTCCAAAAGTAACTGCATACCATATAAATAATCGTCGAAGGATATAGAGTCGTCCTCTGCGTATCTCCTAATACTTCCTTAAACAGCTTATCTAGATATAAATAAATTTAAGCTTCTGCTTTCTAAAGGCAGGAATAAAGCAGCTTATCATGTTTGTTATTCATACTAATTTCTGAACAGCATTTTACCGTGTAGATTCATGATTTTTAGAAATTTACATTGATTGTTTTTGGACAATATAGTTGGGTTTCCAGCGCTGGGGGAGAAGGAGTTCAAAATAATCATGCTCATTTGATTTGAACTATAATAATGCATAAAATTAACGTGCATACATTAACTGTAATAAGTTTTAAAGAAATTAGTCTATTATTACGTTGTTGGAATATTTCTGCAATCTCCTTTGTTAAAGTTTATTAATATTGAAATGTCGAATTCATAACACTCTGATTATTCTGATTCTGTCAATCATGTGAATTGATTTCAGTAGCACTTGTTGCAATATAATTTTCATTTTCAATTCAGTGATGGTGATTCTCATTTAATTATTATATCCTGCGCGAAAATTCATTCATTACATACAGTACATTTATAATTTGTAATTGATAATCTATAATTTGATGGCAACTCTAAAAAACTTACTTTCAATTAACTCTTTGTTCTTTAAAAACATTGCGTGCAACATCTTTGTTTGTTTGTTTTCTTTACTGTGAATTCTTTCGCGTGTAAGATAAGATACTTATTTTACAAACTAGGTGAACTTAGCTATCATCGCTAAATGGGGCCTAAGAATGCAACCTAGGGACATCAATTAAGTAGATTGTGGATAAAGTAGAAAACAAAAAAAATCGTACTTATATTATAAGTTAGACCGTAAATGAGTATTGTTTTACATTCTGAAGAAATAAGTTCACCCGTATTTTGAGAATCATTTTTGCGAATCGTTTTGTGAAGGATGGGAGGCGTAAGGACATAAATGTGCCTACGTTTAAGTTGGGTAATTAATAAGATATGTACTAAATTTTATAAAAATCTGTTCAATAGTTTTCGAGTGAAGTTCATTTAAGGGCCAACGAGAAATATCTTCAAGTGGAAAAGTAAGACTTCGTATATACAGTCAAGAATTGATATGCCTTTAGAAATCATACGATATTAGATTATAACCATTGGATAAGATATTGTTTTCTTCTTAGAAGTCCGACCACGATAACTTGACGATCGGAAGGAACCTCACGTGATTATGACGTAATTTTTTTTTCAGCCAATCACTAACAAGCGCGCCTCAAAGCACAGGTCTCTATTAATTTCCATCAAAATGTCGCCCCGGAGTAATTTACAGAGCAGTGCTCGATTATTTCCAAAAGGAATTGGAAAATGGAGGACTAAAATTTAAAACTCTTCGGAGGCTAGTCCCGACGTCCTGGGACTAGTGCTGAAGTCGAATCGTCACGTTATTGTGGTGGGATTATAGTTATTCGCTAGTTTGTTTTTTTTGTTTTTTTGTTTTATGTTTTTTAGTCATCCTAATGAAATAATGAAGATAAGAATAATTAAGAAGTTTTTCACATCTGTCTCTATGTACGATCATAAAACGAAATTTAATGTATTTCATTGTTTATTATTCAGCTAGAAAAACAGCAGATTGTTTGTTCGTTAAATAAATGTATCTAGAAACACCAAGATCTAATCGCACAATAAACAGTGAAGTTGCTCTCTTAAATAAAAACATTAGCATATACCATTACATTTTGTAATATTTTGAGTTGACTGTATCGCTATTCTTTGAAGAATGTGTGTTACATAGTGCATTACGAGGGGGAACTGAGCATTCAGCGAGTTGGGCGGAGGGAGGCGTTAACTTGAGGGGTGGGTAAATGTGGAGACCAAATGATCGTGGTAACATTTTATGTTAGATCATAAATAATGTACTAAATTTTATGGAAATCCGTTAGGCCGTTTTAGCGTGCTCTGGGTGCAAACATAGAATAGATAAGTAGATCAACACTGATGAAAATTGTTCAAGTTCAATAGTGAGATTTTACGTCCCCAGTCAATAACTTAATGGTTCATGAATATCAGTAAATTCCTAAATTTCTTTCCTCCTTTGTTGTCTGTGAATCTAACAAAATTCATCTATATACAGGGTGTACCTGAAATGTGCTGCCAAACTTAAAGGTTGTATTCAATCATGCAAAACAACGAATAAATGTCATATAAACTTGGGTCTGGAAATGCTTTATTTCCAAGATATGAACGATGAAACGATACAGCCCGACGACTTCTGAACCAACGTTGTCCTGACCGTTGGATTGGAAGAGGGGGATCAACAGCATTGCCTACTCGTTCTCCTGATTTAACCCTCAGGAACGATGAAACGATAACCCTCTCGACTTTTTCATAGGGGGTTATCTTAAAATATTAGTGTTCACCACACCGGTTCCTGACGCCCACGCACTGCAGGATCGCATAGCGAATGGATGCAACACAATTCAACGTGCACCTGACATTTTCGACCGTGTTCGGCAGTAGGGCCGTCGCGTGGGCGGGACGACCGGGGCGATCGCCCTAGGCGCTGCGGCCAGGGGGGTGCCGCGGCACGGCAAAAATAAAAAAAATTTGGAAATTCCGTTTTTTTTTGGTTGTAGATTTTTGGGATGGGGGGGGCGCAAATATCAAGTGTAGGGCACCTGACGAAATCTTGCCCCGGCCGCCAACAAACCACGCGACGGCCCTGTTCGGCAGTCGATGGAACGACGTTGTGTTGCATGCATTGCGGCCGGTGGAGGACATTTCGAGCACTTTCTGTGAAACTGAGCGACTGTACGGCCAACACCTCTGTATTGCTGCATCATATCTTGGAAATAACGCATTTCCTGACTCTTGTTTATGTGACATTTATTCGTTGTTTTGCGTGATTGAATATAACCTTTGAGTTTGGCAGCATTGCAGGTACACCCTGTATATAAAGGAGGAGATTGTGAGTTTGTTTGTTTGTTTGTTCGTTTTTTCGCTATACATTCCTACGGCCTCCTTTGACCTATCTGGACCAAACTTTGCAGAATTACTCTTTAGGATCTTGCGAAAAAAACGGGCTTCCTTGGAACCTGGAAAGACTTCCCCCCAGGGGTTGAAAAGAGGTGAAATCCGTGAAACAGTGCCAAATATGCACTTGGTGGTGACAATGAGAACTACACAAATATTGTTGTGCAACAATTGAAACTAAATCCATTCAGATAATAAAAAAATCACATAATTTGATTAAATAAGGAATATACTTAAAATATAATATAATACAATGTTTCGGCAATTTTAGTTCCAATTGCTATTTTCAAGTTACAAATAAATAGATAAAACTGAAATAAATAAACAATTTGAGATTCAAAACAGAGGTCGAATACATTATTGATTGGGGGAAGGGGCATAGGCGGATTTACGGGGGTGCTAGGGGATGCGCCGCACCCCCAGATTTATGGGATGATAATTTTTTTTTACAGATAAATAAAAATGTTTTCTATTATAATAATTTTATTAATTATTAATTTAGGCTTAAAAACGGAACATTTAAATTGGGTTTTGGTGTTTGAATTTGGTATACAAATACCTCATACCTTCCGGTGAGCTCGCACCCCCAGATATCAAGACGTAAATCCGCCCATGGGAAGGGGAAGGAAACATGAGTCAAAAAACAATATAAAAGGAGTTACAATAACATTTATAATAACAAGAATATGGTATGATGTAACGAAATTAATAACATAAAATAGTTATTAAAAATATAGATAATAAATTTGAATTGACAAGTAGTAGATTGAAAAAAATCATTATGATATAAATAACATCGAGTGCTTTGAAAAGGGTTCAAAATGGAATTAAAAAAACTATTTCAATAAAGCCAAAACCAAAAAAAATAGGATTAAAAAAACTTACAATTTTGAAACTCATTTTATATTGTTTTTTTTTTTTTGTTTTTTTTACTCACGTTTCCTTCCCCTTCTCCCTATCAATAATGAATGTCTTTATTTGAATCTCAGATTGTTTATTTATTTCCAATCCGTCTGTTTATTTGTAATTTGAAAATGGCAATTGTAACTATAATTGCCGAAATGTTGCAATATTTTAAATATATTTCTTACTTAACCAAAGTTTGCGTGAATTTTTATTATCTGAATGGATTTTTACCTCAAACATGTTAAATTTATTAGACAATCTACATATTACTAAAATCTTTTATTTCTCTGTCTGTCCGGCGTAGTGCAACAATGGAAAACGGTGTTCCCTTTTGCATTGTTGCGAGGAAGTCGACAAATGCAAAATGACCATTGTTGAATTTCAAAATCTTGCATTCTCTCCGTCAACAATGGTGCGCGCTATCAAATATTGAGTTCATTCAGAAAAGAATAACATATCACTATTTGCTCAACAAATTATAACCGCTTTGATTGGAAGCGATTCTTCTTGGATTATCAGTGCTCATAAATAACAACCAATCCAAATTCTTAACCTTATTTACTGTAAACTCAATTTACTGTAAATTCAAAGAATCACGAAGCCAAGGCTGACAAACACAGGAAAGGAAATTGAAACATCCAAGTCCTCGTCCAGGAATGGAACCCAGATGCCGGCACACGGCCTCACGGCATATCGCCTTCTAGACCGCTCGGCCACGCCGACACGGACCAAGCCAAATTGTTGACAGTAAATAAGGTTAGGAATGTATATTGGTTGTTATTTAAGAGCACGGGCTGATTCTATATTTTCATACATCACGAATTATAAACGATATTGTGAAATATATTGAGAGGAAACGATTGAAAAGAGTAGCCTACAACAGATAGATTTGGATCGAAAGAATGAAGCCGAACGTAAAACACGTTCAAGAGCTAAGGAGACAACTGAAGAGACACAAGAGAGACAGAGGTTAGACGCCGAACGACATCAGGCAGAGAGAGAGAGACAGAGGTTAGACGCCGAACGACATCAGGCAGAGAGAGAGACAGAGACTTTAGGTTCCCGAACTCTACTTCATCTAACATCCATCTCAACATATCTCAATCTGTTCCCGGGGGATGGTCTAGTTGCAACTAAAATATTGTTCTGCACAATAGCGCTACATAGCAACCTGGTGTCGACCATTGAACCTAAATCATTGTTGTGGATAATAGCGGCACATATGTACCAGGTGGCGAACTATACAAATATTGTTTTGCATAACAGCGCCACAATATGCACCTGATGGCGACAATGGGAACTACACAAATACTGTTTTGCAACAATTGGAACTAAAACATCGTTGCACATATTAGGGCACAGATTAATCTGGTGGCGACAATTCGAACTAAAATATTGTTGTATATAACAGCGACGGGGTTTTCGGGATAGATATAGATTTGTAATGATCAGATGATTTTTTACGAACTGGGAAGATTTGAAGTGATACGGTTATTACGTTACAAAATACGGATAACCTGGAACTTTGGGTGTAGACGGGAGGCCGGTGAATGGATAGGCAAACATGGTTGAAGGATAATTCTATGGAGTTTTCGGGTAGATATAGATTTGTAATAGATCAGACTTTTTGAGTTACTTTTTTTTTTTTTGTACTAACCGGGAAAGTTTCGAAGTGATCTTGCAATTGCAATTTCTTTATCATCCACATCAAGATATTTGTTTTTTTATAACCAGAGCGAAGAACGATCCTTTTTGGTAGTTATTAAATAAAACGTAAAAACTTAAATTACTGTTAGGAAAATATTCTACACTGTGCACAATTCAGACAAAATATGACTGTAAATCCATCTGCTACTGCTTCTATTTTCCTTGTGCGAATCTTCAAAATGATTAAGTCCCAAAAATAATTTAATTTCTCTAATGGACCTTGCGGAAGCCACTCTCTAAAGCCTTATGTAAATCTCAAGAGTATTATAAGGACTTAAAAATCGCAAACAACCTCTGGGATTTTGACATAATACCATTACACAGCCATCAATTTTTATTAGTCCTTTACGCTAAAACTCCAACAAGAATGCTGATTTTTTTTAATTCACCATTAAAGTTTAGGAAAAATTAAGTTAATTATCAAAAATACTCAAGATACAGAGTTTAAATGCAGAAGTAACATAACACAGGTATGCATTTTACATAAGCATACCTAATGGAACTGATATACTTTTAATAAAAAAAAAAAGTAACTTTTTTTCTTCTAAGGATAAATATTTAGATTCCACGAATGTTGCATTTTATATAATGACTATTAAATAACATTTCAACTCTCAATAACTTAATTGTTTTATTTTCTATTAAGGGGCATATGAAAGGCAAATTTATTTTTTATTATTAACGTCTTACCATTATTCAAAAACACTTCACCTTTGCACTGTAAGTGATAGTAGTCAATTTAGAAGTATATTGCAGACAGTGTAGTTTATACGGTAGTCTCTATTTAAAAGTGACCCAAAAAGCATGTATTAAAAAAAAGTTACAAATAAGTAACACTAATTTGCTGAAAAGCGATAACAAAAGGTTTTCTGGATCAATTTCTGGATTACGAATTTCATCATAATCCTTAAAAATTGAAAATTTTTTGGATCCAACATAAAAATGCCATAAAAATTACAAAATTAAATGGGTTTTGTAATTTTAATCCGTTTTTTGTTTTACTGTTTTTGTTTTCACTTAAAACTAGTCTTGAAAGAAATTTGCAAAGAAATAGTTCATTGAACTCTTCTTTTTTTTCTTAGCATTAATTATGAAAAAAAAATTCTTGGACGAATTTTTTAAAAAAGTTGATGAATAAATTTTATTAAAAATTTATTCATCAACTTTTTTAATTTAATAGAAAAATACTATTCCTGTTAAGGGATTCTGATATCCAGAAAAATTTATGTTAATTCAATTACTTAAGTATAAAGATCAAAAAAATTTTTACAAAGCTTGTGTACGAAAAGCAAACCTTTATTGGAAGAAAATGAGATAGTGCCCTTAAAGTGGGACGGATGCACTATTTTTCTGCAAAGTCATCTTGAGGATTAAGGCATTTGTCACAACGTTTGATCAGTTTGTCCATCCGAGCCGCATATTAATCATGGCCTGCTGTTGAAGCCACTTTTTTGCATAATGTTGCACTTCATTGCATGCGAATCGTCGACCTGACATATGCTCTTTTAAAGCAAGGAACAGATAAAAAAAAACCTGGGAGCCAAATCCGGACTATATGGCGGATGTCCCAAAATTTTCCAGTGGAAACCTCTGAGAAAATTCTGTTGTGTTTCCTTCAATGTGTGATCAGGCATTGTCATGAAGTAGGAGCACCGTCATTCAGAAGATCAGGACGTTTCTTCCTGATGTTGTCGAGTCTTTCTGTAATTGCACAAATTTCAGCAGAAGAGACCAGTTATCCAAGCGGATCACCATTTTGAAGCGACACCAGAGAAGACTACGCGGCACTGAGCAGTGCCTATCGGATATTTTAGCAACCACTGATATTACGATAAACTCATAAATTTAATTTCTAGCTGTTGTAAACTTTTTTCTGATCAACACTCGTGTACAAATATAGATGTTGTGATACATGCTCACTTCAAAAAAATTGTAACAGATCACTAGGATTTTTTAAGTTCTTTTATTTTTCATTCAAATAAAGACTATAACAATCGAATTGAGTTTTTTTTTTCATACTATGATAGCATTTTTTGAACTATCTTTCAATTTCCTGCGCTTTATTAGGTCATTTGAAGTTATTTTCTCTTATAAGAAACTTCATATTTGGCTGCCTTATCGATTTTTGTTACTGATCTCTACTGAACTCAAGTTTTATTGCTGAAGGGTCAATTTAAGGAATGCTACTTGAAGACGACAGTATCTAAAATGAAAAAAACATATTATTTCTTCCAATATTATCAAACAAACTTTTTTTTTCTTACCGTTCATAATTCTGAAATATTCCTTCTACTTTAATTTCTCAGTAAGGACAAGAAAACAACTTCATAAAGCTTAAAAATTCAAAGTAAACGAGACATTTAGAAAAAT
Organism: Thereuonema tuberculata; assembly: GCA_023159025.1. Taxonomy (NCBI): domain Eukaryota; kingdom Metazoa; phylum Arthropoda; class Chilopoda; order Scutigeromorpha; family Scutigeridae; genus Thereuonema; species Thereuonema tuberculata. The sequence goes on along the minus strand of JAFIDM010009631.1, from coordinate 71,019,933 downwards.
AAAAAAAGAGAAGAGTGCTTTTTAGATTTTCTCAACACTACGAACATCATTTGTATTTCAAAAAATAGCTATTGTGTTTATTTCAAGCATTAATTTGAGACAATATTGTTTTAATATTTCATTATTACACTTTTGTTAAAACCTTACTAGATATAGAAAGATATCATGTAGGTTGTGTTTGAAAGGTAAAATGTTTTCTGCCATTCGAAATCGGCTCATTTAATTTCACGAAACTTTCGATAATTTTCTATGTAGGCTCATCCTATATCAATGTATATTTTCAGAACAAGTCTATGTAACGTAAGAATACTTTAATATTCATAAGTGCGAATTTTAACGTGTGTAAGAAGTCATTAAAAAGTCTTAAAAACACACAAATTGACTAAAATAAAATTAAAAGAAAGTGAAGTTAAAAAACGAGACAGGACAAGTTTCGGGCCCGTCAAGGGTCCATCATCAACTTTAATATTCAGTAGCACATTAGGTATTCTTACCTTACATGTGCTAATTAAGGAAACTTCTTAACTGAATAACCTATAGATCAACAATTAAAAGAAACCAGTATTTCATTTGAATACTGTAATTGAAATTCATTATTTACCTCACACGAAAGCTGTAGATGGTATACAAAAAAGTTGACTGGTGAAATCTCATGATACATCAGTCCGTTGATAATTTTTGTTTAATTGTAGTGAATGTATACATCTAAATTGTGACAGACAGATGTACATTAATGTTCTTTGGTAATTTGACACTTCATTTTGTATAATAGATGAAAAGAAAATTGTAAGATAATACCAACAATTATTGATACAACACACTATTATTGGCTTTCCAGTGTGTTCTTGTGTAGGGATAGATCAGGTGCTCGAAAAGAAAAAAAAATAGAAATTGTATGAATTTCAGGATAGTTTTTAAAGAGTGTGCTTCAGAATTCATAGAGATCTCAATTTATTGTACTAACAAGGACCCTAAAGAGAATCACAGCACAAATATTGACTATCCACTAGGTTACAGACGAATGGGAAGCCGCTGATCTGCCATGCCAGGTTTTCCGAACCTGTGTTCGAATCCTAAGCTGACTTGGACGTTTCTTCCTTTCAACGAGATTGCTCTTAATTTATTACCTTTTATTCTAGCACAGATTAGCCTATGTCGCTATTGCGCCATTACAACTTTCAGATTGAAAGTAAAGCAGACTAAATTTGACATCGAACTCATACCTTTTAAAAAAAATTAACATGATCCAAACTTTTAAAATGATCCTTTTTAATCCAAAATTTAATATTTCAGAAATTAAACTTTTATCACTTTATCGCTGTAAAGTGGTTGTTATTTTTTGAGAATTCCACCTAAGTCATTTACTTAATATTAATTCCCTTGCTTTTTTTCAGAATTTAATGAATTATTTCTTTCTCAGATGGATTTTGAAGTCTGGTTTGTTAAAAAGGGAATATATCTGCTTTTAAAACTCGACAACATTTCAAATTTTTCCATCAAACATGGGACCATTAGGATTATAAAACATTCAGCAATGTTGCGAATAAAGTATCAGATGTTGACTTCTGAAAGCAAAAAAACAAAAAAGGCTTTTGAAGGTTGCAGGAGCATCGCTAGAGCACAGACATCGGAATTTTTGTGAATGCGAAATTTTCAGCTTTTTAACAAGCAAAATTTGTTTTATTATCAGTTCCGCTGTTAGGTTTTGAATTTTCTAGAGTATTTGAAATATACTAGCACTGGAATACGTAATTCCTTATGAAATCATCTGATTGGCTGAATGATTTTAATTGTAAAATTTTAAAAAAGTATTTCTTCAAATAAGCATCCTTTCATTTCAGATTTCGCTTATAAAATCAAAAGGCAGAAATGCACAAATGAATGTGGAATTATAATTTAATATTTTAAGGGGAATCTATAAGTACTGTGAAAACAAACAAAAATAAAAGATTTATTCTGTACAAAATCTCTACGAAATCCACGTTAATTCTTCAAAGGAGTGAAGTTTGCATTTATTTCGTCGTAGAACAAACTTTCATTTAATTAATTTTAGTGAACATTTGTTAATCCTTTTTTTTCTGTTAACAAGTTTAATAAAAAAATCCAAACATAAAGATTAAAATGGTTTTTAATTCTATTAAAAGATGGAGCATAAATTATACTTGACAGCAATATGTTCTTTACAAAATTCAGAAAAAGCTATTGATATTTCAATAGAGAATCGATTACCAAATACTTTATTATCAAACCTCCTGATTTGCTCGATCCACTTCGTCCGATTTTTTTTTGTTTCTTTTATATTTTGGAAACTAATGCTCTATGCAAGTTGATGTATTTATAGTTTACTAGAAAATACATTGCCATCATCTTGGTACTTCAACAATATCGGTACTTAAAAACATTTCTTTTTGATGTTATATAGCATTGTATAAATTCGAATTTTACTGCTACAGAATCTTTTTTTTTCCGAATGGTTATGGTATGTGTGTCTGTGGGTTCTCTTCTACAGATGCTTCTAGCAATATAATCATAGATTTTACTGTTGTTTGTGAATTTTGTGAAGGCGGTAAGATATTGTTTCACTGTTGCTTTAACACTTCTTAAGAGAGCTTTTGGTCATGTAGCTTTCTTATTCATAACATTCATTATGTTAAATTTTCAGGCAACTTTCAGAAGAACTCATTACAAAAGGAATTTTGCTTTTTGACATTTGCAGTTCGAAATTTTTCATAAATGTGCTTTGACTCTTTTTGCTGATTGTAAAAATCGTTATGTTAAATAATGGCCAAGATACTGAATGCCCATTCTCATATACACTAGATTTCAGAAAAACGCGAGAATGCCCAATGAGTTTTGGGTAAAAAATGATTTGTCTAAGATTTATTGTAAGAAGTCACAAATTAAGTATCTACTGTATATGTTTACCAGTCTAAAGTTGTTTCCTTCCAAACCAAATGCAGCTTTTTCTTTCGTTGGAATCTGATTCAGCAATTGATCTTTATTCCACCACCATGCAAATGCAAGAACATTATTTATTGTTCAACTCACAGAAACATGATTGTCTCTCCTGAAACAATGAATAACCAAAAGAAGTACATTAGTAATTGGATACTGTGAAACATTTTAACTGTATTTCTAAACTTTCTAATTTAAATTTTTTTATACTTTGATTATGGTTTTATGTAACTACATGGTTCTATATTTTGATTTGTAACTTAATTAAAATAATTCTTGTTATTTAAATTAATTAAAATTTTATTATAATTTAAGAATTATCATTTAAAGCTTTTAAAGTAGATATTGATTAGCTTTAAAAAGTTATCTTTCAAACTTATGATTCCGAACCAAATTACCCTATAATTAAAGTATACTAAGACAAAGTAAAAAATAAAGTCGAAAATAAGAGTTAAAGTTATATCCAAACCATTTAGATTTTGAAAGATACAATGTTTTTTTTTTTTTTTAATTTTAAAATTAAAAAAAAGTAACAAGCAGTTTTGAACGATATCAATTTATTATTAACTTTATGTAATTATAACGTTTACAAATTAACTTGCGCAACTGAGACAGCTTAAATTTTGTTAAAATCTTATATATATATATCAACATAAGATTCACTATCTTTCGTACAGCAGTATTACGCAGTATTACTATATAATAATTAATGGATTTTACTGACTTCAGTTTTATTTGCAGAAGGATAAGAGAGTTACGACGAAAGCAAGAGAAATTTCGACTTCTTGCATTATCCTGTATTTCATAATTGATCAAAAATGCAGTCTTTAAAAAAATCTCAAAGCTAAATCCCATCCCATCAAGCATGTTCATCCCAACGAATCAGCTAAACATTGTCTAATAAATATTTTCTATAAAGGAGCTAGTCTAGAATTACTGTGAGTTCCAAAATGAATAAAAGTATTAACACCTAATATGAAAACAACCAGATCTCTGACAATAGATCTACTTTTATATCAAGTCGCAATTTGACATTGGCGATAGTGCACGATTTTTTAAATTTATCTTAGATTTATCCAATCAATTACTTCGTTCTGAAAATGTTCAGATTCACTTTCAATATATTGAAATTGAAACTCAGTTCATTTTCATACAGCAAACTATGCCAGCTATAGGTTTCTTCATTACGGTTGTTTTAAATTAATTTGTTTCTTCCACAATTAAGTATTTTCAGTGAAATAACCTCTGCTGTTTCTATTTAGTAAATATAGCAATAACATTTACTTTCCATATTAACAAATGTATTAGCAGATGTTCTTATTCCCTTTTTATTTATCACTATTTATTTTAAATCAAGTTTCTATTGATATCTATTTGTGTCTGTGTGTGTATGTGACTTTCTCCCTAATTTATTTCCAGTACTCATTTTGCTAATTTATTACCAGTATCAATACCGTTATTACTTTTCTATTGCAATGAATCCAACATGTCCTCCTATACCATGATTGGCTATGATTGTCGAACCAAACAGCTTCATTCCATTACCGTTTCCGTGCAGTTCTTGTAAGTCCATAAGCCATTGAAAATGACTAAAGAGTCGACATGTTAAACTAAAGAGCCGACTTCTTATTTCAAAGTTATATGTAGGCGCCTTTTACTGCTTTTTGTCTTTACTCAGCTAATTTATCTTTTTGTATATTTTAATATCATTTACTATAATTTATTTGTAAAGTTTTCATTAAATGAAAATGTTAGCTTAGATTGGAGCAGTAGCACAATCTTCTACAGAGCAGTAGGCCTAGTTAGGTTGTTGAGGCATTTGGAAAAGAGGAGCCTAAGTCTTTCAGGGATTGAAAACTAGGAGAGAAAAGAGAGAGAGAAAAACAATAGAAGGAGATTATGAATATATTGCAAGGGACTTTACAAAAATGAGAATTAAGTGAATGCATTATGTTTCGAAGAATTTAAATTTTAATGGGCAGGATAAATAAACATGTTCTTAATATCGCATTAAGAAAGCACTATCTAAAGAATTTAAATTTTTACCTCAACTTTCAAATATTTTGGGCATTATGGTTTGAGTTATGATACACAAAGCTCTTAAATGAAAAGCGCTTAAATGAGCTGTGTAAATGATACTCTAATTTTAGTCTAAATCTACTCTAGTAGGGAAAAAGTGAGTAGAGATGTTAGATGCGTGAGATTATTCTAAGCTAATGTTGCTGCTAAAAAAATAATTTGTGGGTTTTTTCTTAACCTTTTCACAAACGATTTCATTAGTTTTGGATCAAAGGTTTTGCTAAGAAATTATCCAAATTGGGATTTGAAAATAAGAACCTTGAAAACAAATAATATGCTTTTAATATTCACTCAAGAATGAATTACAAATAAGATTCTAATTACTTCATCTAAAAACCTTTCAGAACCGTACAGTGCTTTTTCAGTAAACTTTCAGAACCGTACAGTGCTTTTTCAGTAAACTTTCAGAACCGTACAGTGGTTTTTGATTACCATTCTATTTTGTTAAGGTGTCAGTCAATTGGAATGAATAGGGCTCTATTCAGACAAAACCAATTGTAATTGATATTGAATTTTCAATTTTCTTTTACATTAACGAATCTTCATTAATATCTTGATTTCATCGCTATCTTGACTTCCGCGTGCAAAATGTTAACTCACAATAATATTAAAAAACAAAATTGATAAATTCATTACTTGAAACCTAGAAGTTTTCTTTTTTTTTTTTTTTGCTTTAAAAATGAACTAAGATTCCTAAGCTTATGAATAGAATGAAATGGAATTATGACAAAATCTACGATTTCTTCCATTATAATGTTACCATTACTTTACTAGATTAAATAATTAATAATGATATGTTTAATATTGTTTTACCTGTCAGTGATATCGAGGTAGTGAAGCTGAAATCAATACAGTTATAAAATCTTTGCTGGCATTACGTTGATGACCGACAAATGATACTTCGATTTCCACAGAGTAAACAATTGAAACTAGTTCTATCAGTTCTTCTCTATTTAATTTTTGGTTATGGTGGTTTAAAACAAACCGTTTCTCATTACTGGAGATCTATGTTATTTGGTTATTATAAACTGCATTCATCAAATTTTTATTTACAAAGGAGTTACTCTATTATGCAAAAGCTTGATTGGTTGGATTTAGATTTTATGATGTAAAAGCAGCACAATGGATCAACGGATTGAATAAATGAAGCCTTTTAATATTTTCGTTTGCTATTCAACTCATCTGTTTGACCAATTAGTATATCTTTTTTCTGCAGCCCACATTTCAATTTGTTTAAATTGCATGAATACAAATTTCAATTGTTTATTCTTCTAACAAAACAGATATACAAAAGCATTGCTTCACTCATTCAGTTAATGACTGTTATAATGCATCAAGGTTAGCTAATTTACAAATGTAATTGGTGGCATTAATATAAAAGCCAACATTTTGAAACATGAAATCTAATGATTATGTATTATGGCAATTAAACTGACAAATTTCATAACTCAGATTAACACAAAGTTTAAAAGCTGACTATACAGAGAAAATTCCAGGAATTTGCAGTTCATATTAGAAAAACCGATAGTTAAAGCACAGATACATTTGATTATTTAATTTCCTGTAGATGAAAGGAAATATACAACTGGTACATGCGATTGAAATCATTTCATTTTGAAGAATTATATTATTTTGAGAAATATATTGTACTCATAAAACAGTATTATCTGTTATAGTATTTACGTCAGATGAAGTTTACAAAATATTTGAAAAAAAAAATGATTTGCCCGAAGAAGCCTGGAGTGGCTAGAATCTGCTTAGTCTACACCATATTGCCTATTTTGTTGTTGAACACTAAATTTTCAACTTTCTGTAGATATCCACCCTTTCAACCCCGTAGATCACGTACAAAATGTCTCCTTCAGATATCAGATTTTTTTAATGAATTTCTTCTTTTTCAGCAAATTCCGTACATTTTTGCAGGAAAAGGCGGAAATTATAAACGAGATTTTTTTAGTGCTGAAAGTATTTTTCTCAGGGCCATTAAATTGTACCCAGAGAAAATCTTGAGTAAAAGATTGTGAGGACATTAATTTATGTTGCTCTTTACTTGATTTAATTCTTAGTAAATCATTTTCTAGTTCTGTCATATATAATTCGTTAATGATATGTATCGAAATAAAGAAAAAATTAAATCGGGTTTTTTTTTTTGTTTTTTTTTTGTCGGTACAAACTTTTTGTAGTTAGTGAACCTTACGCAAGGTTCACTACTTATTAGATTAGATTAGATTAATTGAAAGTGGGTGGCATGACTGACGAGCACGTCGACCTGAAAGATCTTTTTCACTACTTATTAAGTCGAGTAAAATTATTTATTTTCTGCTCAGCGAAAAACTTATTCACTTTGTTATTAAAATTTATTTCATAACATTATAATTCATTCATTATTCACTACATATGATGAAATTACTTGTATACATTACAATAATTATAGAGAAGAATTCATTATAAGTGAACTATTAAATATAATAAAAGGAAGATCAGGATATAATATATAAAAGTTGTGATAATAATAAGGTTTATTGATTTTAATGACAATTTTAGGTCTAATCAGTTTCTAAGTTAGTTAATCTAACGAAATCAGTTGAAAATAACAAATTCAGTGAATTATCATCAGCAAATTTTCATTCATCTATGCTTAAGGGATAGATGCAAGTTACAAAATTAACTGTAAACTAAAATATTTCGAGAGAGTTGTGTATTTAAAATTCTTCAGTTACAGTATTCTTCAAATACTGGATAAGAAAAATCGGAAATTATAGAGTATTGAATAATATATGATTACAAAGCTCCTGTAGAAATAACAGTAACAGAGACGGAAGAAAATTTCAAGATAAGAAAAGAAATTAAGTAGTTGGATAATTACAACATGGTTTCAATAAAATTTAAACATAAGGAAATCTGTGTGAAATGGACCGTAAAGGTCTTGTAAAGTTCCGAATATTCATAGTCGAGGTTGTAATGAAAAATCCGATGATATCTCGCTTTTACTGCCAAGAGATTTTTTCCCTAGTCTCCTTTCGACAGAGGGCTGAGTGTATCCTAGGAGAAACTAACCAGGGTTGAACATGACTGTTCAGTCAATGAACAGGTTCATACATTATTTATCTGAAGTTTCTTGCATGGAACTTCAGTTAATTAAAAAGTATAAAAGTATCATTTGAAAGAGGAATTTTTAATTATTTTTGAAAAGCTGTAATTGGTAGTAGCATAAATACCTACATTTTATTAGACCCTAACAGTATTTTGCACTGTATCACAATGTAACATGTAAAAATCTTAAAGAAGATTTATAAAAACATTATACAAAATAACAATAACGAGGAATATTTTGCTGTTTATTCATTTTTAAACGGTTATTAATGTAAATTTTAACTGTAATATGTTAAAGAAGTTATTCTAAATTAAATAATAAACAATACAAAGAAATATATCTTAAATATTCTTTCTTAGTTGAAAAAAAATTACAGCAGTTCGAAAGATAAATTTAAATGAGAATTAAATATTTAAGGAGATATCAGCTTCAATTCACTATTTTCAGGTTTTAGTTTCTGTTACAACTTATTACGTTCGTCTGAAGACTCTGAAATAAATATTGAAAACTGAGTGCTTAATAATTGTTTAAGTTTTCTGGGCGACTCGAAACCTTAAAAAACAGAAATCAAGTGCTTTCTTCTTTCACTCTTCGGAATCATTTCTAAAATTACTGTTCGGTGGAGCAAAACAACAAAGCGATCATTCAATAAACGAAGGAAACAAAAAAAATGGTAAGAGGACTCCCTGGTAATGTTAGTAAATATAATCTGTATGCATAAAATATTTTGTTGTTTCAAACCACAAGACTCTTTCATGTAGTATACTTCCTATTAAAGGTTGTAATCACAAGAATAACTAGAATCAGAAATGTTTTAGTAGTTTAACACGGTTGGAAATAAGACAATCATGATTTATGTTATTTTATTCTAACAGAAAGTGTGATTGAAAATATACATCCCCAGGTATCAGATAAGTAACCAAAATTAAGAAGCTATAACATCTAATTAAGAAAGTTTTTTGGAGAAATCGAATGAAATATTCAACAACTTTACTCAGCAGAAGACGATATCTTGCTGTCATAGTTGGTTGTTTTGAATGATAACATCAGTTTAAAACATTACTTTATTATTATTTTAACTTATTAACAGTCACAAAAAAGTCAGTTTTCAGCATTTTAAGGGGAAAGGATCCATTATATATAGTAAATGAATATTTGAGAAGTGTCAAATAAATAACTGAAGTATATAAGTTTGAAGAGAGAGTGATAATTATTAATTGAACTGGCACCAATATACAGAAAAATGAAAAGGGTTTTTGTTAAAAAATAATCAAAAAAATATCACACAAAATTCTATACAATTAACTGATAAATAGGATTTGTAGAGTATAGAATATGTTTGTGAAATTTCTATAGAGAGGAAAATAATATCCACTGCAGGAAGAATTACAGAATAGATCTTCTGTAGAATGGTAGAATGAAAGTTTACACTCTGAACAAATCTGGTAAGAAAAAAAAATATTTTAAAATAAATTGTTGATTATTCGATCAATTATTGCATTAATGGAAACAATACGAGGTATATTCAGTAAATAAGATTTCCGGATCTACTAAATAGACATATTTTCTTTGTGTTGTTCTGAACATTTTATAGTAATCTGCAGGATAAGAGTGCGATAAAAATGAAATCCATTTCTTTGGTCGCACATTGAATCGAACCTGGAGTAGTGAGTAATGACCTTGGACACAGATTCGTTAGAATGTATGTGAAATGGAAAAACAATTTACATGAGGAAGATTACTATTGACATCTAAGATTCTAAGACTACTAAATACTAAAAATTTCCTAGTTCTGTTACAAGCGGAAGTCGCCCAGAAAACTTAAACATTTTTCGTTTTAAAAATTAATCATTTCCCCCCTTTGTTTGCAGGATATAGAAAATAAAGATCAGTATTGAACGCTTCGATGGCTGGTCAATCACGTGGGAGATTGACAGGAACAATCATTTCACACAGCCAATTATAAATACTTGCGTTGCTTAAACGAGGAAATCGGCAGCCATTTTGCAGTTTAGTCTCATTTTTTTTCCATTCATATTGATGTTCATTGACAGTTTAATTATAGGACTAAGTGATAGGGATTAAACATGTGGAACTGAAGATATCTAGGGCAAAAAATGTTTATGCATACAAATAAAGAAAGAAAACAAAGAAACTGAAAGTAAATCGAAATGACCACGTATTCACTATCTACAATTTCTAAAATAAACCGACGAAGAAAAAAATAACATTATATTTACTCTTTCTTTAATTTATAATGAGATATTTATTTAACAATCGGCTAACATTTATATTAAAAATAATGAAAAAAAATGCTTTAACACAAGTCTGTTTGTTCCAAGGCTCCTTTCCTAAAATAGAATGAGAGCCGAGTCGACGGCCAGCGCCATCTAAAATGCATGTCTCTGGACGACCTGTGTTCAGCTTAATCAGATCTTCTCTTGCTGTCGTATGTCTGGTGTGTGGACCAGAGCCACAGCAACATGAAATGATAGCCTATGTATTCATTGCTGCATATACCATGTTACATTGGTTTTTGGGCGACAAATTTAGTCAATCTGTCTCTTGTGTTCCTATTATTTTGCCCGTTCTAACTGCTGATAACGACGGCTTAACATGCATCAACCATGTCAATTGATTTTCCATGACGTAAGTTCCTTTAGGTCGATGCCCAATTTTTTCTTTACATTTCAACTCCAATTTCAACTCCGGAAATAGCAATTGTTAGTACGACTTCAGTTTCATATGTGAATTTTCATTAATAAATAAAATTACTTACTTTGTTTTACAGATGTGCCGTACATTTAACGATATCTTTCATTATAAGAAAGCGGTTACTTATCAAAGAATTGTCGGTCTTCTACAGTCGATTTGGTTTGTTTAATCAAGAAGTGTATTTAGATCCCATTCACCTTTATATACAGCAAAATTTGATGTAAGAATTTAATGTAAGTATGCATGTTTGTAATGGTCCTACACAAGGTGACCGTAATTAAATTGACACTAGTCAAAGCCATCTGTAGCTCAATCGAACAACCGGAATCATACCAAATTTGGTGGGGAGACAAATGAAGACATTAGAAGAAGGATACTTCGAAAAAAGTAGCTTCTAAAAGTCGCCGTTATCAGAAAATGTAGCGCTTGCAATGTAAAAAAGATTTGCAACGGAAATCATGCAGCCCAAAGTCGCATGGAGTTAAATCCGGGGAGCGGTAGCCAAGCAACCAGAAAGAAGCGACTGATGACTCTTTCATCTATGAAGTGATGCCTTAATGCTGCTGTACCGATCGAGCAATGAGTGGCAGAGGATTGTTATATCCCTCGAGCCGTGGGAAACATCTACAATCCAAAACACAAAATAAAAAACTCTGATAGCATTTACGTTTCCATCCCTTTTCAACAATCCTTATTTCCAGCACTTACAAAGCTCTTTCGACCTTACAACATTTTTTTAATTTCTCCGATTACGATCATCCTCGCCTCTGCTATTAACTTGTAAATCACCATACACGAAACGCTCATTACGATATTTTGATTCTAACTGCTAAGATCAGGCAAACTATCAACGCCCGGGCAAAGCAGCATTCCTTAGCTATCCGGGGTAATGATTACAATTACTTAACTGCTGCTCACATCAGAGACACTGGTCACATGATAGACACGAATAATCCACGAATCATTGCACATGAATCCCAACATTTCTTACGGAAATGTAAAGAATCCTGCATGATACTAACTAACCCTTTCTGTTACAATGATTGCATTTCTGTTAAATCCTTTACTGTTACCGTTTCCTTAGAAAACAAAAGCATTTAATCACCTCATCCAATGATTAAGTTCTTCCCCCAATCCTTTTTCCCTTTCCCCGTGGTCTTTTTTTCCTTAGTTACTCTGCTGTTCGCCTTCGCTGATTGATGACTTCCTGAGTTGCTGGTTGCTTTCCGGTCTGATCTACATGCATATGAAGATGCTGTTCTGATGTTCTTTTTTCTGAAGTTACGACATCCGCTACTAGTTAGCGCTCCGGTTCCTGACATCTGACAACCATCATCCCTTAGCTCTCTCATTCAATTTTCTGTATTTAAACCGTTGCATGCCTTGAGTTATTCACTTGTAAAAGCCCATGTAAGACTGGACGAAACATGCAGTATTTTAATATGTTAAATGTTGTTTAATCTTATAATTTGTGGGTAATTTTTTATTTTAACATCTTAATTTATTGCGAATAAAAATTAAATAAAAGTAATCATTTTGTTTTTAACTTTATTTAAAGTTAGTTATTACCATTCAAATACAATTCTCACAACGATAACAGCTATTCTAAAGTGAACTGATCTTAGTTTTCACAAATCTATGGACTATTTACATGTAGTTTTTAAGCAAAGAAAAACAACTACTGAACAAATACCTATTAAAAGTTTAAGTTGTAATGTCTTTTTAACTTTTTTTCCAGCACTTCAATTCTATTACAAAAGCCTGGAAGCGATATTTAATTTTATCTTTTGCTAAATATTTCGGCTGGATTAGATCTTTCCTGTCTGTGGCAAAAAGCTGAGCAACCAGTCTTGGCAACATGCGAACAATCGATTTCTGTGTTTGATTAGCACTAATGACGATTACATTGGAAACGATTACATTAGTTTTAATGAGACTTACCTGAGAAACTGGTCAGTAATCTAGTCAAACAACTGAAAACCCCAAACACAGAATGCCAAAAGGATGCTCGATATTTGTCTTTAGGTTTAACGCAGATGTCGTAAAAGATAGAATATTTAAAATCATTAAGCCAAAATTAGAATTCTTTTTATTAAATACCGTAGTTTTGTTTAATATATTGAATAAGAGCAATTGAAATATTTTTTTTTTTCATTTGATTTCAAAATGAAGTTTTATTCCTTCGGTTTTTTTTATAAAGAAATTTCTTTTGCATTTTTTTTTTATATTAAGCTATTTCATTTTATCTTTTAAGATGGTTTGTGAAAGAAAATACATGACTTTTAAGAACTTTCTGTTTTTCTTTTCGTGAATATAATAATGCTGAATTTCTTTCAGCCGTTTTTGAAATAGTTTCCTTAGGTATTCATTCAGTCTGTCAGCATTCTTAAATGATAGCAGATTTTTTTTTTTTTTTTTAAGTTTTCTTTATTTTTGTGACTTACTTCTCTATTTATATTGTGACCTAATTGCAATGATAAATAAGACTTAGTTATAAATTTTAAATTAGCATGAAAAAGATTTTAAATTAAAATAAAAACTATTTATTGATGTGGTTTTATCATTAAACTAGCCGGCTACCGTCCCGTCGCTTCGCTCCGGAAGTCTTGTATATGTAACGTAAAAAAACGCTTTAATAAATAAAGTAAATTAATATCGAGATCGGAGAATATACGACTTCCCAGCCCTTTGTGGCCTTCTCCACACCCCTGTCACTTGAAACCTTCCCCATTTGGTAAAAAAACACGTGATCATTACCAATTAATGTTATATTCTAAATTAAAATGATGTGGGTGAGAAAGAACTTGAAATTGTACGATCACTTCGAAACGGCAGGGGAAAGCATTGCAGATCACTTAACTCAGATGTATTGCGGTTGCCACCACGCACTTCATGGTCATCCCCCCCCCCTCCCAATAAAAAATAAAAAAGTTCATTTTTATATCTTTTACATTGTCTACACTATTGAACCTACCCAATGCCAAATTTCAAGGTTGTAGCATGTTGGGAAGTATGCTACACATTTCGAACAAACAGACACACACACATATAAAAAAAAATCCCTTTTATATTACAGATCACTTCTTTAGGAAAGAGAAAAAAAAAAGGATAAAAACTAAGTAAAGTAAAATAAACAACGAAAAATATTTTTTCTTCAGCTGTATTTTAGAACTGAAAAAAATATTATACTAGAAACTATATATTTTTTTAAAAATATATATTTCGATGTATTGAGAATCATGTCAGCAACTTTATTAGAGGCTGTCTGTAGAACTTTACTTTTTACTTTCTAGAAAAAGAAATGACAGTAAAAGGTTTTTATGTGATTTTAGCGTTGGGGAAAGATCAGTAGAGAAGAAGAGAAAAATCAGAGGAGAATTTTTAATTAAGTATTTTCTTTTTGAGCTAAATCGTGATATATTCCTAAAAAAATAATATTTTTTATCTTCATTTGTATTGATATCTAGATTATAAAAATATTATTTTTTCCAATTTCTATCATTACTTTCTTCGTGTCAAAATGTATCCAGGAAAGTCAATATTGAAACCAATCACAAATGCATATTTATATCCACTTATAGAAAGGCAATTAACTTCATCAAACATAGTTATCAAAGGTAGCGACGGTAAAGAAAGAATGATCTTCCACCTTAACAATAATTAGACATTACCCAAATTGAAATAGATTCATACTGGAACTTGTAAAATTAAATTAAATAAAGAGAAACATGCTTAACGAAATCTAATTATCCTCAATTAAGGTTGTCAATTTGAAACCAATCGCAAGTGTTTACTCTACTGGGGATAATTTCGTAATCTGGAGTAGATGAAACGATGTGTGACACCAAACAAGAATTTACGGACAATCAGTGCAGTCAGGAGAAAGCAGTTGCAGAAGCTCAGCTGCTTATCTGTTTCACGATGGGTAACGGACTGCTACAGCCAAACCACTCACACGTTAAAGTTTCCCATGTGGAAAGAAATATATATTGGCTGTAAGACGTTTCTGTCTAGTAACTTGTCATCACTTTTAAAGAAGTTCTTGTATTGCAACTCGCCTTGAAATAAAATTAACATTTTATATTAAAGTTGTTAGCTACGAGAACTACTCAAAACAAGAAATAGAGATGGAAAGGTGCATAGATGTTTTGCATTGATAAGGGACATTCAACAATCTTTTATAAAATAAATAGAATATTTATTAATAAAATAAAGTAAATAAACAGAAAGCAAACGATACAGTTCTCCATAATTAAGCAATGCATACTGAATTATAAAACAAACAGCACACTTTTTGTAATATTAACAATATATCTTAGTGACAGTTTAGAACACGGGCTGCTTAAAAATTTCATCAGACTGGTTAAAAATTTAAAAAGGTAACCTTTTAACCAGTCTGATGAAGAACAGTGAATGCTCGAAACTGCCACGAATGTAATGTTAAAATTACAAAAAGTATACTGTTTGTTTTATAATATAGATAAAAATCACACTTTAAATTCAGATCTTAAAATGCATATTGAATGTTTCCATATATTCCAACTGTCTGGAAGGAATTTGAAATAATAAATAGAAATAGATGTATCTATTGTTGAAATTGTTATATTTATCTATATTTATTGCAAAAATAAAGGACACTTTAAAAAATTAGTGCCAATCATCTTAAGTATGAAGCTCAAGATAAATCAATTATTTACCTTAAGCTCACCTGACAAAGAAACCGAAGAATATTTCAGTTATTATATACGGAGGGTTGATTCACATTTATTCGGTCGATTTTGATCACATCATAGACTTAGCAGAACCCTTTTCTCCACCACCGGTTGGGTTCAATGGGGTGCCTCTGCATTCTGGCAATGGCTCTGCATCGCAGATTCCATTGAAGAAGGCTCCGCTGGAGGTAGATTCTTCAAAGCCCTTCGACTGTTTTCGGTTGTCATGTTTCCAGAACCCGTTTAAGTAATCCGAACCAGCAGAAGTCCACTGGAGATGCATCGGAGGATTTTATAGGAATCAAACTGTATGGGATTGCTCGTATTCCGGTTTAAGTCGCCATATTGGCCATGTACAGCTGGGTCGCTCTAGCTGTATGGCTCGACGCCTTGTCCTGATGAATCCACACTTTCCTTTTGTCGCTGCCGTAAAATGCGGGAATATCGTCACGATGCAAGGGTTCCAGAATATGCTCTCGGTAAAAGACAGCATTAATCTTGACCTCTCCAGTTACCTTCCTCAGCGACAGGTTTCCTCTGTAGCTGTAATCCGCAACAATCATGAATCTTCTCGAAAGGTTTTCTTTGCATTCGCGGTACCTCCTCGGATCGTCTTTGGCATCCAAAGGGCGATAAAATATTGTCCTTGGCTTCTTGGTATCACTAAGGTAGATCCATGCCTCGTCCAAAGTAGTGACGTACTTCCATTTTTTTCCCGATAAGTGTTGCTCGTACAGCTTTCGGCTGTTGGTCTTCCATTCAGCAACGTGTCGAGGAAGTAGGCGATGAACGCGAGCTTTATGTTGCTTTTCTAATTGCACATCACGCCTAATTATCCGTGCAACCGTTGGCTGAGAAACTCCTATAGCCTGGGCAACCCTAGCCTTTTGGGTGCTAGGGTTCTCGCCGACAATTATAGTCTTCAGTTTCTTAATAGCGATAGGAGTTGCTGCCGGGTTGTTGGTGTTGTTTTCGGGCTTGTGTCTTACCCCGCTCTTGGCTGATGGGCTTCATACGACTTTCTGCTGTTACCCGGTTGACGTTGGACTTGTAAACATGAAAATTTCGGCATTTGAACATCTTCAAAATTTTTGAAACGGCATATTTAGCATGGGAAAAAGCAACTATGTAACCCTCCCACCAATTTGGGATTTTTGGCGGCATATTTAGACTGCAACACAATTCCAGCTCCCAGATAATCAATTGCAGGCTTATGACCTCTGATTCGAACGCAACAATGCTGTGACACGTGCATGTGCGAGATAGCACCCGCTCTTTAAATCGACCGAATACACGTGAATCAACCCTCCGTATTAATACTTTTGATTTTTAATTAAATCATTAAATAACTCAATTATTAATCAATAAATTTTTTTCCAGGATAATAAGTTACTTTAAAACAATCTATATTTCTAAATTATTTTATTTCTCTGTCTGTCTGAGCGGCGCAAACTTCTGTAAGAATGGAAAACAGAAATAAATTTTACAATGAAACGACCGAGACAGGAATCGAACCCTGTAATCTTCTGATCCAAAGTCAAGATGTAGGCCACAGGGACTACATCTCATTTTATATTGTTTTTTGACTTATGTGTCCTTCCCATTCCCCCCATTAAATAATGGATGTACTCAAAAAATAATGAATGTATTCAATCTTTTCTTTGAATCTCAACATTGTTTATTTTTTTTCCAATCAGTCTGTTTATTTTTAATTCGAAAATGACAATTAGAACTATAATTGCCGAAACGTTGCAATATTTAAATATAATATTTTTACTTAACCATATTCTATGTGATCTTGAAAACAAGTGCGAGTACACGGGAGATGTTGGAATACCAAAAGAGAGTCAAGAAAGAAAGAAACTATTTCTATTAGGTAGGATACTGAAAAATCACTATTTGTAACTCAAAAACCACTGAACAGTATCAATTGGAATGGAAAAAAAAGAGTCAAGAATTAAAGAAGCAGTATTTCTATTAGGTAGAATACTGAAAAATCACTATTTGTAACTCTAAAACCGTCACTATTGTAACTCAAAAACCGCTGAAAAATATCAATTGCAATAAAGAAAAAAAGAGTAAAAAAATGCACTATTTCTATTAGTTAGAATACTAAAAAATCCCTATTTGTAACTCAAAAACCACTGAAAAGTATCAATTGGAATAAAAAAAGAGTCAAGAATGGAAAAGCACTGTTTCTATTAGATAGACTACTGAAAAATCACTATTTGTAACTCAAAACCCTAGAATCATGTCAAAGTCCAGAAACTCAAGATAATATGCGTCTCATCAACCAAGGTGACGAGAATCAGAGAAATTTTGCCGAATATTTGTTTAGAGTCGGAGACAATCGAGAACCACATAAAGAAGGAATGATAACATTGCCTGATAAACTTTGCCAAGAAATAGAACAATTCAACCAGTTCATAGAAAATATCTTACCTGAAATCAATGAATGGACAATTCTCACTCCGAAGAACGAGAGTGTCTATAACATCAATCGAATGATAAGTCAAAGAATAGAAGCAGAAACTAGAGAATACTTAAGTGCAGGTAAAATCGACACTTCTGATAATTCACCGCTTCAGTATCTGAACTCATTGAATCTCAGCGGTATTCCTCCACATCGTTTGTCAATGATGATTGGATCTTCAATATTGTTGTTGCGAAACATCAATCCCAAGTTTGGACACGGCAACAGAATTCAATTTAAATGCCGTTCATTCGACAATCATCTCCTAGAAGCCGAGATTATAACAGGAACTCACAAAGGAGATTTTGTTTTCATCCATAGGATGTCTATGCAACCAAGCGATAATCTATTTCTATTCACTTTCAAAAGAAGGCGGTTTCCGATCAGACCTTCTTATGCGATGTCTATCAATAAAGCTCAAGGACAGACTCTAAATAAACTTGTCATCTATTTGGAGAACGATTCTTCACTCACGGACAACTGTAGGACTATATCTACGGTCACAAGTCATCAGAATTTGGTTATCGTCACTTGAAAGAATAGTCACAATCAATTCGTCACCAAGAATATCGATTACAAGCTGTGATTTTCATATATCAACCAACATCTATCTCAACATATCTCTTCTTCAAATATCAATATCGATCAATCTGTACACGAGGGATGGCCTAGTTTCACTAATGATAATTGATTTGTAAAAGTTTCTATTGAAATAAATAAGACAATCCAGTTAGTGAACGACAAGCATTCTTTGATATTCCTATGAAAGCCTAAATGAAATTATTTCGCATTGGCCTCCTGGCTATTTAAATGCCATACGATAAAAAAATATAAAAAATATAATTATTAAAAACTAAATAGAATACAATCAGTAAAAGACTGTTCCATGTTTATCGAATTTAATGTTCCAGAAATAAAACGTTATGTAACTACTCATCAAGTTTAAATCCAGCAATACAGCATTTAGATTATTCTCTGAAAACAATAAAATGAAATCAGATTTATAGAACATGACTAAACTGTTAAATATGTTTAAATTATCAATTTTAAAATGCTCAAAGTAAAATAAATGGTCCTTATAACTTAATATCACCCTTAAAACACACTTTTAATTCTAGTCAAGAATATGGGAAATATGATTAATCTTTAAATCAAAAATTGATGGACGCCATTAAAGTTTTGTCAGTAATGTTTTAGTTCTCTTCCACATCTGTGGAAACTCTAAAACCTATAGTTCAAAAAACTGTACATCAATATTTCGTCTTCTTGAAAATAGATAAACACATAAATAAACTCCTTTTCATTATTATCATTTTCTTTTGCTTACCCAAGCTTTTTCATTATTGTTTTTTAAATTATTGCATCTTCTATCGTTTTAAAAAGAGAGGAATTCTCTTTTTCATGTTAAATTTTAATTTTAATTTTATTTTATAAAAACCTTGAAAAAGTTTTATGAAAATAAAACGAAATATTGGTATATGTCCACGTTGTCAAGTTTTCAGGAGTTTATTTATGTGTTTATCTATTTTCTAAAACCTATATTTGAAGATTATTGTGTGTTATTTTATAATGTATGGAGAAAGAAAAATTAGTAACAATAATAATTGTGGTAAGCATTAGTTTGGTTCTTCTTTATAATCTTCCATATTCGATTAACAATATGAGAAACTAACAACCAAATATTTACATTTCTTAAAGTCAATTAATTAATATCAGTACAAAACGATTTTTCAGGTTGGATTTAATATTTCAAAATCGATTCATCTTTAAATATGCATAATTAAGAGTTTTCAATATCTGATTTTGAAATAGGTAAAATATTTGCTAGTCCTTTGAACATAAAAAAAAAAAGATAGCATATTGTATCAAACGAACATACTAAAAATTATTGTCACACATTTAAAAAAAATCAAGTAATTACGTTTAAAATTTCTTGATAAAAAGTATAAAAAAGTCATATTCTTAACTCAGAACAGTTTCGACATCAGAAACTGTCCTGTGTTTTTTTAGACTTTTTTATCAAGAAATTTTAAACGTAATTAATTGATTTTTTTAAATATGTGACAATAATTTTTAATATGTTCATTTGAAACAATGCGATTTTAAAAATGCTAAAAATGAATTAAAAAGGGTGAAATTCTGTTAATGTATACATCTCTGCACAGAAACAACTCGACCTTTTTATCTTTTTGACATGGTCAAAAGAAATGCTGTTTCAATTCTTTTTGTAACATTTTAAAATTCAAAATCTAGTCTTCAATGTCCTATTTATCTTAGAAATTATGTAGTAGAATTTATGAGTTAAGATAGCGTTACCTTCATTACCCTTACATTCCAAATCAAAGACCCAATTGAAGGACTTTCTTAATAATTAGCGCCATACACGAAACCATTTGTGCAGTAAATATTCATCAGTGAATACATGACCTTTGCCAAAAGATTTTGAAGTGAAAAGGCTAATATACGAAATTACTCGATTTCTTCACAAAATATATTTAAAGAGTAGATGCGTAGAAGCATAAGCTAAAAAAAAATAGTTTTCAATAAAATATATCTCGACGGAATTAAAAACTATATTTCGACGGAAACATCTTGACAAATAGATTCCAATAATGCGATTACCCAATTAAGGAAATAAAAAAATTAAGTTATAAGAATAACTTTATAAACAATTCGTTTCTCAAAAACATCCTTTTTACTGGAAAAATTTGTAATTCGAAAAAATATATTCGTTAGTTTAAAGGGGTGTACGCACTTCCGCGTCTATCTCCGTCAATCGTTAAGTTTATGTAAGATAATTGCTTTTACGTCTCAATTTAAGGCCAAACGTATATCTTGAAATGAACGAACATAAGCGTCTCGTCAGACGTAAGGCCAGCCAATCAGATCTTGTGTGTGAGCAACGTCCAATCACAGAGCACTGACGCATTCCTACAAGTATTGAAGATCGAAAGCAAGTTCGCCGGCGCCATTTTGTTCACCGCTTCGTTGGGATCGAAGGTTATTACGAATTAAATATCACATTGAGGAGATTATTTTTCGAAAATAAACAATATTTTTACTGAAATAAATTAATGCTATGCGTCAGAATGTGCAGATCTCACCTTTGTAAAGAGATTTTGCATGTAAATCAACATCAAAGGTAGCGGTAGCCAATCGGAGTGTGTGTGTTAAGCAACAGCCAATCCGAGAGCATTGATACAAATTTTTCCGGGAAACACTTTTGTCGGTTTAACACTTATACACTTGCTATGGAAATGGGAAGTGAAAAATAATTTTAAACGATTTCACTTTATATTACCTGAGAGTCAAATGCAGTCGCAGATCGGGCTTTATTGACAGTCGAAAGGTCGATTCCTGTCTCTTAATTACTGGCCCCACAATGCTCAGTAAATAATCCATTTTATGTTTCGACATTCGGAAACTTTCGAAGTACCAGCTCTAATCCTGAATATAAAAGATATTAATTAATGCATTCATTCTTTATTTAATAAAGAAATCGAAATTAGAATTGATCGTCATTTATAACTTTTAAAGCGTTTACTTACATTACAACGCATCTCCTGTACTAATAAATTAAATTCCCCGAGCTGATCTCTTCTGCAATATTTTACGCACCCATATCTTCTTTTTGGTTTTATGTTTCAAGGCCAAGCAAAATAAATGCATGGCCATGAAAAGTCGCTGATCTTCGTGGAGATGCTGCATGTTGAACAACTGAAATGCCGCCATAATGACGTAGAAGAATTTCCGTTTCCTCTTTCGGTCTACTTCCGTTGCCGCTTGACGGAACTTGCGAACGACAAAGTGCGCCCTGATTTTGCCGATGACGGAAACAAGACGTTTTCATAAACACAACGGAGACGCAGAAGTGCGTACACCCCAATGGAAAGACATTAAGTGGAGAAAAAAAAAGTTAATTTAGAAAGAAAAAAATAACTTTATTATAAAAAAAAATCGTGTAATATCAGCAAAGCTTAGATTAGTACAATATTATCAACCGATATGTAACAGATAACTCTAATCGTTTTCATAGAACTCCAATTACGTTCTGGAGTTCTATTAAGAAGAATGCATTGATTCACATTTTTTTTTACTTACTTTTTAAAAGAAATTCTTGTAGACGCCAACCTTCAAATTTACTTGATATGGAAAGCTGTCAATAATTGTGCAAATGTCAGTAGCTGTCGGGGAGGAAAAAAAACCTCTCTGCAACAATTAAGAATACAGTATTAATATTCATGGATCTGTGCTCATGATTACTAGAGAAAAAAATATTCTAGGAAACTGAAAATTTAGATTTAGATTAGAAAATGCTAAATCCGTATTAAAGTTTATTGCACTTTAGACTAAAAACTACTTGTAAATTTTTCTCTTAAATTTCAATAATTGCTTAATTTAGCAAGATGGAATTACAAACTATATGTGCTCCTCATCATGGAGCACACATTGAATAAAATACAATTAAAATGCTAAAACATCACCCCTTTATCTTCAATATAAAAAGAAGCCTTCTGCACTAACGATCCGAACCTGAAGTTGAGGTCGGAGGACCAATCCGACGTTCGCCCATTTTATAAATTATAGATGAGGTTTTAAAAGTATTTTTAATTTTGATACAATTATTCTCATAGATAACAAAAGTAAACATGATACTATTAAAGAACCGATATCACTGTAAATTAACTTAGAACAATCTTAGAACAACATGTGTTCACTTTACGACTGCAGGCTGAATTTTAATACATATTGAACCTATAGTTAACGAGACTAGGCTCGAAGAAAGATATTAAATGACTGTATGGAACTTTAAATTCGAAAATGAAAACATTTTTTTTTCTTTCGTTTTAGACTAAAGATAGTTTACTGTAAAATGAAATAAAAAAATTTTAGATCAAAATACATCCAGTGATTTTTATTTACCTTTTTGCCACGAGGGAAAAATGCCTTGCGAAAAAAAGACACTCGGTCAGCAGATACTTTCAAAAAGATTGAATCTGGAATTTTTTATTTTAAAGATCGTTATGAAAAATTCGAGGAAACTTTACCTGTTTTCTTTTTACTTAAGAAAAAATAAGAAAAATTACTTCTGAAAAAAAAAAATTCTCTCTCTCTCTCTCTTTTTCTCTTGATTAAATCGACTTCAATATAAAGAGTACGTTAAGATGGAAATTTTCAAATCTCTAAATATTGATTGAAATTTTATTGCTTTATTGTTATTAATTTAATTATTATTGCATATTTTTTTTATAGCTACACATAAAAGAACTTTAAAATTTAAAATCTTTTGCCTAAAACTTGAAATTCATTTATAATCGAATATAAAATATGATCTTTAAATATCATTAAAGAAGCATCGATATTTATCGCCTATCGTCCCCTAGAAATGATGAATTCTGCATCGGTTTTTTATTAACATAACATAAACGAACTTTATCACATGTAGGAAATGCATCCAAATTTTTTATTATTATTTTTGGGTTGAAAAGAAAATTTTCCCAACTGGTCGTCTAAAGAAAAATACAGTCATTTAATCAGTAAAGATAATGACGGATTTTGTTTGAATATTAAAAAAAGTAACAAGAAATAAAAAGTAAAAAAAAAATAGTAAGTGATTTATTTTAACAGCCTCGAAATTCTTTGTTAATTTTTTTGTTTCTTAAAGTAGTATTAAGTTGAAGGTTTATTTGTTATAAACAGAATAACTTCTCATCATCCTCATCAGTGTTCTGTCGCAGACTGGTCCAATGGCAAGCAGCAAACAAGATCAACAATGTCTCTTTCTCCTATTCGTTCTATCTCTTGCCTCCTCCTTCAGGTCTTGATATCCACTTGTAGTCGTTAGATCATCTAAGATCTTCTTTCTCTTTCTTCCTCTTGGTCTCTTTCCTTCAATCTTCCCTTCCAATACTTTCCTCATGAAATTTTCACCTCTCAGCACATGGGCAATCCAATTCTTTTTTTCTTCTTCTTATATTCATTAATAAGCTTCTCTCTTCCCCTATTTTTTCCAGAACTTCATCATTAGTCATCTTGTCTGTCCATTTAATTTTATCCATCCTCCTCCATAGCCACATTTCAAATACTTCCAGCATCTCAGCATCTCTCTTCCTTAGAGTCCAAGTTTCCGAACCATACAAAGGATATACTCCAAATGTAGCATTTTATAAGTCTTTTTCTTAAATCTATATCCATATTATTTGTGAATAGGTTTTTTTCTATTATAAAATGCAAATTTTCCCTTACGAATTCTTTCGCTAATATCTATGTTGCATTTACCGTCATCCTGAATGATACTTCCCAAATATTTGTATTGTTTAACTTGTTCCACCCTTTTTTCCATTTAATTTAATATATACGTTTTCGGCATTTCTAGCAACTCCTAGCACTTTTGTTTTCTTGTTGTTAATCTCCAGTCCATATTTATGACAAGCTTCTCCAAATCTTTTCAGCAAGTGTTCCAAATCTTCCTCACCATCGGCTAATATAGCCAAATCATCCGTGAATCTAAGGCTTTTTATTCTTCTTCCTCCAATACTGATACCCGTATCATCATCGCAATCAAAAGCTTCCTTTATCATTTCTTCCGAAAAGATATTGAATAGCACCGGGGATAAGCAGCAACCCTGTCGCACTCCTCTTCCAATTATGCATTCCTTTTTGCTTCCTCTTTTTGTCTCAATTATTGCTGTTTGATTCATGTACAGTTCCGCACTTAGTCTATGATCTCGCCAATCCACGCCAATCAAACTTCTCTTAATAGATACTTTTTTTGTTTTAAAATGAAAATCCATTAAAAAGTTCCATTAAACAATTTCATTTTTATGAAGAAATACTTGGGTTACATTTTCGAACTACTACAAATAACTGAGTTAAGTTCTCGAAAACAACAAATTTGATTTAGTAAAGCTCAATAATTAATGTTGTAATGGATTTATACAAACTTAACAAATCATAGTTTGATTTGGCTAAACTTAAATTGGTGATAGATGTTGTTATTATTAACTTCTTAATTTTTTAAAATTTTTGGATGATTTGCTGAGCTTTTTGAGAATAATTTTAGAACACTTCAAATAAAGCCTTGTAATAATTACAATTTCTTTTCATTTGATTGCACACTTTATTGCATTTGTGATGACAGGAAGCGACAGGCGTCAAGCACCAAATAAGAAACTTCCTCCTACAAACTTTGAAAACGTTATCTAAGGGAAAACATATGTTAAGATTATATTACGGTAAATATTTGTAAGAAAAATGTATTTGTAAAAAGAAAAATCACAAACATATACGGTCAATATACTGCATATCTCTCTTCACTTTTCAGTAGATGGGCCTATATAAATATAAACAAAATCTTGTTCTAAGATTGATGTTTTAGTACTATCCTCCTATCAACAACAGATGTTATCGTTCGAAATTTCAAAGTTGCCTGAAAGATTTTTTTATCCCAAAAGAAATGAGTCCTATTGTAAAGTAATATCTTAGTGATTGTATTTAGATAAAAATTACATGAAATCCTAGTTCTAAAATAAGATACCGTCATCTATGCAACCATGTTAGAACAGGTATTAAGAAAGTTTGAGAATTAAAAAAATATAAATGGCGATTTCGTACTATTCATTAAGAAATAAAAAAAAATAATCCAACTGCTGAACAATAATGCAGTGATGAAATTTTAATTTACTTTAGCTGTCAGATGAACTAGAATTTGAGCTGTCAGATGAACTAAATCTGATTGAAAAATAAATTCTTAATGTTCTATGACGAAATGATTTGAAGTAAAATCACAAGCCGACCGAAATAAGTATTTGGAATACTTAATTTAATAATATATTTTTATACAGAAAATCTATTAACGCTTATATTAAAAATATATTTTTTTATTCTTTATTTTTAACTTTATTTAGGTAATCTTCATAATCACATAAAAACTTACAAGAAAAGACAAGGGATTTGGAAAAAACGTACAGGATGAGAAAAAATTCACAGCTGTTTTTTAATTCTTTGTAGCTCAGAAAATTAATAAGAAAACTTGTTCATTCTTTTATGGAAACGAAGAAACGGATTTACTACTGACCATTTATAATTCAGTGTACTGCAACCTTGAGTGCCTGTGTTCGGGAAGTCAATCAGAGCATTAGCAGAAACATAACGGATGTTATTTTCTTGCTGGTATGGATATTCCTCTTTTCTTTGTTAATCCCATAGAAAGAAATCACACTGTACTAGATCTACACTTCGAATACACATCATTCTATCAGGAGCCCGCAATCAGTCCACTGGCCAGCAAAGTATTTACTAAACGAAATTCCAGCTGATACTGTAAAAATAATTACAATCTTGCATTTATTTTCCTGTTTGGCTAGAACCTCGTTAATGAATTAATAAAATTAGATCTGATCACACACACCTTATGATTTTATTCTATTTTTTTCGTAATTTGACTTCAGTTAAAGAATATTTTAACTTTAACTATTGGTTCGGTGACTTATTGAAATTAACATACAAACTAGGTAACCTCTTAATCATTCATTATTTATAAATTTTCTGCTAACTTCAGCTTTAAAATCTTTCAGTTTCTGTCATGTATCATCTGTAATGTAAGTGTTCTTGTATATTCGGATTGTACAAGTTTTGAAAATAGGTATTTAGATTTCTAAAATAATTATTACGGAGTTTTATTACTTAGTGAAAGCATTTATAGAAGCTGTTTACATTCTTTAATTTGAACTCCTTCTAATGTCTTTTAAAAACTTGAAACTGTGTTTGGATTTTCGTAATAATTAATTTGACATTCGTTTGCCAAAAGGTTAGGTTTTCAGTGTAAATTGCCTTTTCAGAATGGGTTTCGTTGCTCTTGATTTTCAGTATAACTAAATCTTTTCATGTTATATCATTTCATTTTCCATGTTTACCATGCAATTTCTTAAACATCTATGAGTTGCTATTCCTGTGAAACGTTTTTTAAATTAATTCAACCTTTTAAATTAATTTTCACCTTTTTTAATATCATATCTAAATTACAATTCCACGAAACGTAATCGATAATCTTATTGTATTAAGCTTCTTTTTATAATACAATTCCGAAATCTCTTTTTTAAACAAAAGAACAATGCAATAAGATCAAGTAAAAATACAGCACTGAAAATTCTTGATAGTAGTCCTACGACCTCTTAGATCAGTATGGAATAATGCAATACAATAACGACTCTATTATTGTACAATAATAACTTGCTCAAAACCTCAATTAGTACCAGAGCTATCATAATGGTATGTCCGGTCATAAAATTATAACTGCATTTACTTGGCCTTGTTAAGGAATTATATGTTCACAAAATTTACAGAATTTACAGAATACAAAATTAATATTTTCCTGTTATCAATTGGCACGTATTGAACGGACTGTTTTAGACAGTCTAATTTTGATTTAGTCAGTTTTGGAGGTTTTTCCTGATAATTTTGCCTGAAAAATTGAAAATAACTTTAATAAATAAACTTTTTTATAGCAAATATTTTAAAACTGCAAAATATTTATGATCCGGCTTCCAGAAAAGTTTACTACAATGACGTATGGTAATGTAATGTAGGTGACTTGAATTTTTATAATGATTTTATTGCTTTGATTCAATCAAAGCTTTAGTAAATTTAGACTTTAAAAAAGAAGAAAAAATAGAATTTCTTCTTTTTAAATTATTTAAGAATCCATGTAATCCGAAAACTTAGTAAACTTTGACTTTTAGTTTAAGTTACCAATCTAAATGTAAATAGAAAAAAATCAGATATTTACTTAGGCAAAAGCTTTCAAGAAAAAACACTAGATCAATTATTATTTTACAAAAACTAGTAAATAATTCCAATCTATAAGTTTTTCATGTAAACGTTTTAAACAAAATAAATGATATGAATCTAGAGACAGATACATGGGTCATTCCATACCAAATGGTCTAAACGTTCCCGCCATCATGTCTTCAATTTTGTTCAAATTTTAGATATAGCACCGATAAGATATTAAACTGTGGGCCCGGTAGCCGAGTGGGTAAGGGCGCTTGGCTGCGGGTTGGAGGTAGCGGGTTCGATTCCCGGCCTCGGCGGAGGACGGGAATTTTTCCACGCTTCTTTCTCCTCCAAAGGGCCCTAGGGTCTACCCAGCCCTCTATAGAATGGGTACCGGGTTTCTTTCCCGGGAGTTAAAGGCGGGCGAGCGACGGGCCGACCCCCCGTCCTCAACTTTGTCCCGTAGGTTCTGATCTCTGGAGCCTACCCTCCAGCAGCATTGCGCGGTCCTCTGGGCCTGATCGCAACTTTAACTTTAAGATATTAAACTAAGTTTCCCAAAATTTGAGGTCCCAAGCTGCAATAGTTGCTGATCTAGACCCCCCTATCTGAAAGGTAGTCGGTTCATGTTCGCACAACATTGAACAAAATGCCACTTTTGGGGTCTAATAAAATTGAAAGTAACTTAAAAAAATGGCTAAAAAGTTGAGATCCTGTACAATTTTTCATGCTGGTTCCAATAAAATTAATTTTAACATTATAGTTTCAAAATTCAGTCAAACAAGTTGACTCAAAGTGTGCATAAAAATTTGTTGTGACTTATCGCAACAAAATTTGACCAATATTTAGACTCCAACAACTTCCAGGCAAAAAAAGGTATGGACTTGCTTGTTCAAAATTTCTTTATGCTTGGGCTAGACATGTTACTGCCAAATTTGCAACTATCTAGTATCTATAGTCGCCCTGCAGGATCTCTTCAAATTTGGCACTGTTGGCACGCATGGTAAAATTTACCAAAGTTTAAAGCCAATTATTAAAAAATAGTCTACCTGAATCTGCTTGTGAATAGTATCATCTGCAAGAAAAAACGTTGCTCTACAAGACTGATGTATTTTTTTTTTGCAATGCGACCATTAAGTAGCCATGTAGTCAGGTCAAAGTATGTTAAAATTTTGTGTGTGTGTGTGTGTGTGACATATTGCATCCTGATTATGGTATGTTTACTGCAGGATCCCAAGCCTGATTGTGGCTATCTTTGCTTCAGGAAAATGTTGATCTTTGCAATTTCTATGAATTTGAGTCTTAATAGTCACTTAAAATTATTGATATAATTATAAATTCATTTGCACTTCATTTAGGGTCAATTCATACCAAACGGTCAGATACGTAGATATCTAACTCAAAAATCAATCCCAAATATCAAACTCAAAATTATTTTCAAAGATACCTCTCATAAAGTTCTCTTTATACTGTAAATATTAAATTTTTATTAGGTCCCCCAACAAAGATATTGGGGCTCAAACTACGAAAAAAATTAAAAAAGAGCATTTTTAAAGAGCTACAACTTAATTAGGAAGCCAGTATAGTACATAATTAATCAGGATGCAATATGTCACACACACACACAAAGTTTAACATACCTTGACCTGACTACATGGCTACTTAATGGTCGCATTGCAAAAAAAAAAAAAAAAAATACATCAGTCTTGTAGAGCAATGTTTTTTCTTTCAGATGATGCTATTCACAAGCAGATTCAGGTAGACTATTTTTTAATAATTGGCTTTAAAATTTGGTAAATTTTACCATGCGTGCCAACAGTGCCAAATTTGAAGAGATCATGCAGGGCGGCTTGTAGATGCTAGACAGTTGCAAATTTGACAGTAACACGTTAAGCCCAAGCATAGTGCTTGTTCAAAATTTCAAGTCCATACCTTTTTTTTGCCTGGAAGTTGTTGGAGTCTGAATATTGGTCAAAATTTATTGCGGTAAGTCACAACAAATTTTTATGCACAATTTGAGTCAACTTGTTTGACTGAATTTTGCATTCATAATGTTAAAATTAATTTTATTGGAATCAGCAGGAAAAATTGTACAGGATCTTAACTTTTTAGCCATTTTTATAAGTTACTTTCAATTTTTTTAGACCCCAAAAGTGATCTATTTTTTTCAATGTTGCGCGAACATGGACCAACTACCCTTTAGATAGGGGGGGGGGGGGTCTAGATCAATAACTATTGCAGCTTGGGACCTCAAATTTTGGGAAACTTAGTTTAACACCTTGCCGGTGCTACAGCTAAAATTTGAACAAAACTGGAGACATGATGGCCGGAACTTTTTTTAATGTTAGACCACTTGGCATGGAATGATCCACATAGTCAACATGTCTTATATAAATCCAACAATTCATAAATGTAAATATAATGCTTAAGCTACATTTCATTATTTAATTAATCTCCCGAATTTAACAAGCATTTAATTCTAGGGTATTATGCCTCTGTAGATTCTTTTTTTGTTGTTGTTGAAAGAAAATAGTAATAATTGTGAACTTAATCACCATTTAAAGGCAAGATTAAATTTTTATTTCGAGCTTAAATTAACATTTTTTTTTTCTAAAATAACGATTTGAATCAACCCTACCAAATATCATGAAAATCGCTCGTGTAGTTTCTCTTGCCCCATCCATTGTTAAAAAAACGAGTTTTTGGCTAGCATTCTTTACATAAATTTCCATTCCACAATTTTGATTTTTAACGATATTCGCAAACGTGCCTAAAAGCACATATTTTGATAAACTGGTTACTGAAAGTCCCCCAAAGCCCAGTTCTTTACCTCCTCGTGGTGGGGGATGGACAACGCGAGAAAGAGATAGCCTGTGGGAATCCTCGGGAACTCTGTAAGCGGCTAAATTTGAACTGGTGAAGAGGCCGGCGGAAGAATCAATCTATGATCAACGGCGACTTCTTAAAAGATGTTGGGAATGCAACGACATCTAGCTCTGTGATGGCGGAAGAACAGTTTATATGTCAACGGCAGCACAGAACAACTGGCAGGCAGATGAACCAATTAATGGTCAATGGCTGGCAGACCGAGCCTAGTAAGATGGCTATTGCAAACGTGGAAAAGATTGGGGCCTTACCATGGAAACTTCCCTATAGTAAACCATGGAAACCATGGTCGCCAACCTCCTGGATGGAGATGGCACGTGAAGAAGAAGAGAAGGTTACTGAAATCTCGCGGGGATATCCTGTTTTTATCACCGTTCTTAAATCGTGGTTCCTTCCGAGATTATTCGTCAAAACACATGTTCTATCTTCGTTCATTTTTTCCTTAAACATCGACCCCTATTCCCTCTCCCTCCCTACATATTCTGTATTTCTTAGGGAAATATCTAGTAATTAGAATATTATTAGATTATATTAGAATATATTAGAATAAAATTAGATTATCCAGTCTTGTTCATTTTTTCCTGTTTATAAAAATAATAATTGCAACTTCGAAACAATTTTACGTTTTGGAGACATTTTTAAGATCGATAAAAAAACATAATGAAAAATGAAAATTTGATGATTTACCTAATTAGCTTACATGTTACGTAAGCTAAGGTATCGCATTTACAGATGAATGTGCGTTTGAGCAGTGGTAGATAACCCAAGAAAATTAATTGTTCATCACACATCCAATGGGCGTACTTAGGAATTAAATGTCTCAATGTTTAGCATACTTTATGCAAAAACGTCATCAACTTTAAACTTGTGCAAAAAAATTAGTTTTTCGAATTGATAACCGATTCCTATTTAGGCATGGACGAATTACGAAGATATTAGAAGGTACTTCATCAAGCCATATCATCATCAAAGACTTAGATAGCGCAAAGACATCATGCAATCACCAATCTAGGAAACGAAGTTAGGGTCGGAGAGACAGTCAAATGCTTGTCTACCTTTAACTCAGTAAATAAGAAACCCGGTATTATTTTTGGCTTAGGACTAGATGAACTCTGGAACAAGTCGGGACGAGAAACTACCATGGAAAAATTCTGACCTACCAAAATTGAACTTGGATTCAGGATTGGCTATCGTTCCATTGATTGAGTATTTTTCTGTAATGAATGAAAATTAAGATGATGGTATGACAATTAGCCTTCCTATTTTAGAAAGCAAAGAAAAGTTAATTCTTGATTAAAAAAAAAACCTATGTGATAGTTCTTAATCTATTAATAACAAACGTTTCAAAATTTAAATTACTTGTTTATTTCACTGTAAAATTACATATTAGATGGATGAAATGTTTTTGAAATCAGAATGGCGTTCCATATTTTTCATTTATTCATGATTTTTCTTTTTTTCTTGAGAAATAAAATGACGATCTTGATGTTTACTTTGAATATCTTTTGAAAAAAGACGATGGAAATGTTCTTCCCAGAATTGATTTGCTTTAGATTTTTTTTTCTTTTCCATATAGAGATTTCTACCAAGAGAAATGTGCCTCTATTTTTTATTTATTTGTTTTGATTGTTTTTTTAAAGAACCATTAGTCAACAGAAGCAAGGCAAAATCATTCTTGTTTCAATTTAGGAAGTTTGATTTAAATCAGGAGTTTTGGGGGAAAATTTGAGTGGTTGAAGGGTAGAGTTTACTACTTGAAGAAACGCAAGTAGTAAATTCGAAAGGTTATATTTTACAAATCCTTACATTGGAATGCCTTAACATGAATTTCTAAAAATACATTTTACTAATGATGTGCAGTGAAATATTTTCCACTACATTTTTCCGGAAATTTTTTCGGTTTAAAAACTTGCTTAATTTGTTAGTAATATTATTAATGTCATAATGTGTTCAAAGGACAAATTGTTTATTTGTGTAGACGTAATTATTAAGAAATTCATCAAAGTAACTATTGCAGTGACTATTAGTCGGGACAGATCTGAAGGTTCATTTTGTAACAGGACTCAAAACATTCTAGAAAGTACTGAAAAGTCTCATTATTTCATTTTCTTCACAAGAAAAAAAAATTATGTAAATATTTTTCGTAAATGCCCAATAATTTCTTAAAGACGGTAATTTCTTAATGCCAACAACCTGAATTACATTTAATGTAATACTAGTTGCGACCCGTGAAATATTCACGGAAGTAAAACAAATTCCACATTTTTGGAAAACACAAGATTGAAAAATATGTTCTAAGCCAGCGTTTCTCAACCTGTGGGGCGCACCCCCCTAGGGGGGCGTGATAAAACTAAAGGGTGGGCGCGAGAATATCGAGAAAAAAATCTTATTAAAAAACTAGGTTTGGAGGCTTTTTTTTTTTTTTTTTTTTGAACAGATTCAAAAAATTATTGGGGGGGGGGGGGCGCAATGAGAATTGTGATTGAAAATTAGGTCGCAAGTACTAAAAAGTTGAGAAACACTGTTCTAAGCTAATTTTTTTTAGAAGCCATGACTTCCACAACAGCCCATATGTAATTTGAATATCGGCTTATTTGTTAAAATAATATTATAATATTGTTAAAATAAAAAAAAATAAAAATTGATTTACCATTTTCGTAGTAGCCAGCGCTGCGGTTTCTCATTATGAAACATAATGGCAACCTGCTGCTCTAAAAGAACAGGCTCGTCGAAATTGAGGCAATATTAACGGAAGTAAAACAAATGCCACATTTTTGAAATACACTGAAATTTTTGAAAATCACAAGATTGAAAAAGATGTTCTAAGATCATTTTTTAAAAGCCATGACTTCCGCAACAGCCCATATATAATTTCAATGACTAAGCCAAATTTTGTTAAAATAAAAGAAAAAAATTGATTTACCAGTTTCAACAATAACAATAACAAATGTCCAACAGCCAATACCAATAATCCTGTCTGGGCAACAATGAGGGCACGTGCATCGTCATTGTCCCCTACTTGTTGATTAGTGAGCGAGTGGCTACACAGCCGAAATTATGTAAAAACCGAGGTTTTACAAACTCTCTGATAAATTTTGACGCATGAACTTCATGCGTTTCAGTGTAAACTTCATTTATGTGGGAAAGAAAATTTCAATAGGCTGATAATAATTGTGTAATCGCGATCCGTCGCGGTGAAGTGAGAAGAATATTTGAGACGCCATGTTTAAAATTCGGCATGACGTCATGTCTGACGTGTTACAACGCTGCACTGTGATTGGTTTTTTTTTTTCAAATTACAAATTTACAAATTTAAAAATTTACAAAGATCGTACAACTTTTGCCCATTAATAGGATGATTAATTACATTCAAGTGACTGGGGATTGCAATTTCCAGGATGTAATTATCATTTGTCATTGGAATGGTCTTACTAGATGTTATTACCTGTAATTATTTTTTATTTAGTTTTATTTTGTCTTTCTTAGTTTAAATATTTACTGTTGAGTAATGGCTTCACCATTTAAAAAAAAAAACCACTTAGCAGTTGTGTACTGTGTTATGTTTAATGTTTCTATGTTTTTTCTGGCATATTCCCTTTATCTAGAAAAAAAAAGATGTATAATCATCTGTAAAATTTTTTATTAGATCTCATTATCACATTTTCAGCTGGTTGTTTTCTTGCTTTGGACAGTAATCGTATCACTTCGGCCAAGGGCGAATATAAGGGGGGGGGGGCAAGGATGCTCGGGCCCCTCCCGAAATATTGAATATAAAGAAAAAAAGAAATACCGTAATCTGAATTATTTTAATGAATTATGCATTTATGCAATAATAAATTCAGCATTCAGGGCATTCAGCGCAAATTACCCTCTGAATATGAGCAGCAAAATTGATATAAAGTATCATGGGGTGTCTACTTAAAATTACTTAACCTAACCTTACATTAATCTTGGCCTCCCCCCCAAAAAAATATATTCTTCATTCGCCACTG
Source organism: Thereuonema tuberculata (assembly GCA_023159025.1). Taxonomy (NCBI): domain Eukaryota; kingdom Metazoa; phylum Arthropoda; class Chilopoda; order Scutigeromorpha; family Scutigeridae; genus Thereuonema; species Thereuonema tuberculata. The sequence goes on along the minus strand of JAFIDM010009631.1, from coordinate 70,985,253 downwards.
ACTTCGGCATTAAACTTGTGGCTATTGGGGAAAGTGTATTTTTAAAATGTTCTGGTAGTCAACTGTAAACGCTGTATCATATTCCAGTTAATTTGGGGCATCGGAAAATTTTCCAGAAAATTTTCCGGATAACCCACATCAGTACATTTTACTTCTTAAAGAAAATATGGTACAGAAACTGTAATTACCAAATATTCAGAAAGTAAAAGAATCTGGATTAGGTTGTATTTGATTACTTAAATTTCAATCGAAATGTTTACAAAAACAAAGCTCATATTTGTTTTTCCCTAAGTCTGCGGAAGAACTGCATCTTACTTTGTTTAAGGTTTGTGACAGTGACACTTATAGCAAAGATTTTTACTGTAACAGAAAATGATGCTGAAGAAATAATCCATTGATTTAAGTAATTTAAGTTTACCGTAAAAATGAATGAATTTTTATATCAGTCCGAACAACGATTGCGGCAAAAAGGCGTTAAGGAAAATGCAATATAAAATGTGTTCAGCGATAGACGATATACCATGTAATGTAAAAGTTTTGACAATGTTTGGTTAATGCTAACTAGAGAATGTCAAATGACGAATTTATCGATACTGTCAATACAAATGACTGTGTGAGTTGGAGCAAGGCCGAACAGCTGTCCTTCATGTGATTGTTGACCAAGCCGACATTACAAATATGGCAGTTGGATCGTGTTGGAGCTATTAGAGAGGAAATGCGCAGATCTGCAAAGTTCTGGAGGTTCAGACAAAAAAGCATCACGAGAGGATCATCATATTCTAGGCAAGTCAGAAGAGCTTCATCGGACTCCACCATATACGGAAATGACGCACACAGTAGAATCATCTTGTAATGCAGCATACCGACAATGCTTTAACCAAGACTACTGTCTACCACGAATTTCATAAGTTATCAGACTTCGGCAGACGGTATGTCGACTGATGAGGCTATAGAAGGATGAAGTTCATTAATGAACTCGGGGAGTATATAACTACCATATTGGTAAATGAAGCAAAAATGATTATAATTCAGCATGTCAGGCGAAGTTCTTGCACAGTGGATAGGGTTTAGATGCATTTCATGGCAGAAGTACTTTCGACTGTTTGTGCTATGACGATCTATAAGTCAAAAGCTTCTTAAGTAAATTGTGATTGCAGCAAAAATTGTTGGAGGTTATCTAAACAACTTTTTTCAAAAAGCCTATTTCTTTAGTTAATGTATATTTGCTAAATTTTTAACGAACATCCATTCTGATTTTGATTTTAAAATCACAGAATTACTAGGAAACTGTGATAATTATTGATCATGTCTCCCTCAGTTTTCAGTGATTCGATATTTTACAAATTCTAATCAGGAATAATTACACAGAAGCCGTTCCGGCATGGCCGTGTGGCCGTTGTGTCGGAACCTGGGTTCGAATCCCGGCGTTGGCATGGCTGTTCCTTTCTTCTTCTGTGTTTCGTCCGTTTCTCCCTGGGACGTACAATCTCAGGGTTATTCTGGATGGGATGTGAATCTCGTTCCCACTTCTTGACTTTCACTAGCTTCTCCCTGACGTTGTCAGGTTGAGCTAGTTCCGTGATCCTTGGTTGGCTAAATTCGATAAAGAAAGGAGGAATTACACAGATAACGTGAATATAAGGTTTTATCTTTACATTATATAAAGTCCGATAGTGATGTAGAATTTGAAAAAAAAAATACAAAAACCATATCACAGTTTCTATGAAGATACCGCCAAGTTATCCTCACGTCATTGGCGGCATAAGTGGAAATTAAAATAACTAAAATTTAGAAACAACTAGGCCATCCCCCGTGTACAGATTAATCGATATAGATGTTTTATAAAGAGATATGTTGCGATGAATGTTGATTGATATAGATGATATATAAAGATCATAGCTTGTATACGATATTCTTGGCGACGAATTGATTGTAACTATTCTTTCGTGTGAAAATAACCAAATTCTGATGACTTGTGACTCTGGACATTGCAACATACAGTTGCCCATGAGTGAAGACATCGTTCTCCAAATAGATGGCTACTTTATTTAGAGTCTGTTCTTGAGCTTTATTGATAGACATTGCATAAGAAGGTCTGATCGGCAATTGCCTTCTTGTGAAAGTGAATGGAAGTAGATTATCGCTTGGTTGATTAGAAATCCTATGGATGAAAACAAAGTCTCCTTTGTGAGTTCCTGTTATAATCTCGGCTTCTATGAGATGATTATCGAATGAACGGCATTTAAGTTGACTTCCGTTGCAGTGTCCAAACTTGGGATTGATGTTTCGCAACAACAATATTGGAGAACCAATCTTCAATGACAAACGATATGGAGGAATACCTCTGAGATTCAATGAGTTTAGATACTCAGGCTTTTATAGACGTTCGTGTTGTGGATTATCATGCTTGTCAATTTTATCCGCACTTAAGTACTCTCTAGCCTCTCCTTGTATTCCTTGACTTTTCTTTAACATCTATTCATTCGATTGATGTTATCGACACTCTCGTTCTTCGGAGTGAGAATTGTCCATTCATTGATTTCAGGTAAGATATTTTCTATGAACTGGTTGAATTGTTCTATTTCTCGGCAAAGATTATCAGGCAATATTATCATTCCTTCTTTAAGTGGTTTTCGATTTTCTCCGATTCTGAGCAAATATTCGGCAAAATTTCTCTGATTCTGGCCATCTTGATTGATGAGACGCATATTTATCGTGAGTTTCTTGACTCTGACATGATTCCAGGTTTTTGAGTTACAAATAGTGATTTCTTTCTGAAATCTATCAAATATAATAGAAAGAGTGCTTCTTTCATTCTTGACTCTTTTTTTATTCCAATACTTTTTGATACTTTCTGATACTTTTCAGTGGTTTTTCAGTTACAAATAGTGATGGTTTTTGAGTTACAAATAGTGATTTTTCTGTAATTTACATATTGGAAATAGTGCTTCTTTCATTCTTGACTTTCTTTTTTTATTCCAATTGATACTTTTCAGTGGTGTTTGAGTTACAAATAGTGATGGTTTTTGAGTTATAAGTAGTGATTTTTTTTTAGTATTCTACCTAACAGAAATAGTGCTTCTTTCTTTCTTGACTCTCTTTTTTTTTTATTCCAAAATCCCCCGTGTACACGTGCTTGTTTTTTTATATCACATAGAATTTAGTTAAGTAAGAATATTATATTTAAAATATTGCAACGTTACGGCAATTCTAATTCTAATTGTCATTTCCGAATTACAAATAAACAGACGGATCGGAAATAATTCTTGAATCTTGAGATTCAAAAAAAAGGTTGAATACATTCATTATTGATGGGGGGAATGGGAAGGACACATAAGTCAAAAAACATTTTACAGCGAGTTGTAGTCCCCGTGGCCTAATGAATAAGACGTCTGACTTTGGATCAAAAGGTTGCAGGTTCGATTCCCGTCGCCGACGTTTCATCGTAGAAATTGTTTCTATTTTCCATTCTCACAGGAAAATGCGCCGGACAGACAGAGAACTAAAAGATTTTAGTAATTAGATTTACAAAACAAAACGCAATATTCTAAATTGCTGTTTTTTATTCAGTTATTATACATTATAGTTAGTTTTTAGTTTTTAAGTATGTAAATACTTAAATTTATTTATAAAAAAATAATGATTATAACAGATGACAGCTATCAAATCAAAACTTCCTAAAATTTAAGGATTTAATTATGAGTTGTCATAAGATAACTTAAATGATTATAACAAATCCTATCTAGAAGAATTTTAAAATGATATATATATATATATATATATAGAGAGAGAGAGAGAGAGAGAGAGAGAAAGAGATAGATAGATATAGATATATATAGAGAGAGAGGGAGATAGATATAGATAGATAGATTAGATATTCCCAGGATTACAGAAACTTCTCTTCCAAAATTGCTACTGAAAAATAAAAAACTTATACTTTTTTTTATCTAATTTTCTGTCTGTTTAATCATTATTCATTCTGTTAATTCCAAATGATGTGTTATATGAAATAAAATTGTGTATGGAAAAAAAAAGATTATTATTAGATTATTTTTGTAAATATTTCGAGTGAAATATAACTAACATAATCCAGAACATTTGGATCTTTGGTAATTAATGCTTTGTGTATCAAATTTTCAGAAAAATTCTATCTAGCATTTCTCTTCTTTGTACATCTGCAAAAAATCTACAGGCAAAGAGACTGTAGAGATTTACAACGACATGGAAGAAACAGCACAAATAAATTACTATTATATCTGTCTACTACTTTTTTCTCCCAAATCCCGTGGGAATCCAATGGGTATTGCTACAATTCATCCACCATAACCCTGCTCATGAATTTCAGATGTGACGAGGTCTTATGCCCGGGATACAAACTTCATCCCTTTACTTATCATTTTCGTCACGAATGGTGTAAACACGATCGAACTGAATAACACTAGTTTCTGGATAACAACAAATGCAATTAAGCTTTTTTTTTTTCACTTTTCTTTTACCTTTTTTGATTTTATTTCTTCCAAAGAAATATGTACTTTTTTACAATGCAACCTTTAAGTGACTAATAATTTCTAAATTTATTTAATTAGGTATAATGATATAAGGTGGAAGAATCAATTTTATAGATTTTTACTAATTAACTTTAATGAAAGATTTAATAATGTCAAATTAGTTAAAAAAAGATTTCGAGTAGTGAAAAGCCCTTGTTTAAAAACTGAAGCGATACTGAAACGATGATACAAATTATTTGTTCTATTGTTAGTTATTAGTTAAAGCCTCTAATCGAATGTGAATCATCTGCTTATTCAGTATTCTGCTTGTTTCTTTTGTAGGTTGACAGTTAGTCTTTGATTTATACATTTCGATACGGAATCCATAAGTTCATACACCCCTTTTATCAACCGTCATGCTCTTTCGAAAACATTGGATGAAATAATTTAAAAACAATATTTAGACAGTGCTTTTTTCAGTTTTTCTTCAAAGTGTACAAGAATCGCCGAGTTAAAATGCAGAGTTAAAATGGACTTATCTTTTCTGATTTTTCAAATCACAGCAGTTTTGCAACCAATATTCAACTTCTGTTAATTTATATGTTTTCATTTACTTCTAAAGCTTAGCTTGTAAATTATTTTCAATTAGAACTTCTTATATTTTTAATAAATTTATGAAATCCTGCAAATTTCTGTTAGTTCTCGATTTAAAATCACGATTATTTCTCGCAAAAGTATTTAGAGAAAAAAAAAAGTAAAATGGATTACTAGAATAGATAAAAAATTTTTATTGGTTGTTACAAAATTATTAGTTTTGAAATTTTATCTCATTTTAGAAAAGCAAATGAAGGCCAATCCTTAACGTTAGTTTTCGTTTGTTTGTTTTTTAGTTTAAATCTTTGAACATATCTTTTCTCTTCTAATTATTATTATTATTATTATGCTAAATCTTATATCATTTTTTTTTTATTAAGCTACAGATAATCTGTTATGAATTTCTAGATATTGAGAGTAAATTTTGTTTTCACATTCCTATTAGTTCATGGAGCATTACGTCACCGACTTCAAAGCCACATTACAGATGCCATGGGAAGACAGCCATATTACAGACGAAGAAACGAGCCATTGCTTGGATGATTTTTGAAACTATTATCTTCACCTCCTGAAACCTAACATCCAGGGTCTGCCTTCGAGATTTGGAGGCGATTGAATCCCAAAGAGGCAACGTATGATCGAAAATCCGTAAATGTATGTGCACCTCCGCTTCAGCCCAACCTCTACGATTTATACAACACGACCACAAACGATTCGGAAATGAAGCTGTACAGTTTCGAGCAGATGTTTTGAATCTCATCAGTTGTTTCTCAGCGACCACGCGTCGTATCAGACGATAGCAGACGTTGCTTATAACCGCAAGACAAGGCGGTCCAATATGCTCCCGTCAAAGAGATATTGTTCACAACCTGACTGAATTCGGAGGCCATTTGAATTGATTACTGCTTGGGGGAAAAATAGATATATCTTTCACTGCCGCAATTCTAATGCTCTCATGCATTGAATAAGTAAACTGCATTCACTCCAAGAACACAACAGCTATTTCCAAAGATTTTTTTTAAGTTTCGATTCCTTGATAACAGCTCTATTTTAAATGCCAATTTGTGGTTATTGATCTTAATTACCATAATATTTAAGAACAGCAAAACAACGTAATAAAACTATACTTAGAGTTTTCCTTTATTCAAAATTATTATATACACAATAAAACTTAAAAATTCTGGTATTCATTAATTTCTGAAACTTAATTATTAATTACATATTTGAATGAAATTTATTGCACTATTTAAAGATTAATATAATTTATATTTTAAAAAATTGATTTTGCTGTTTTAAATACGATAGTTGGCCTTAAAACCTAATTTAATATTCAACGAAAATAATTGCGGGATATCGAAGTAAATAAATTTCTGAAAGAACATTTAAGTCTAGTTTCCTAAAATGTTTTTTTTTTAGCTTTCATTTTTTTTAAAGGTATGTAACAATATGGAGTAAGATACCTAAATCCAATTAGTTTTATTAAAATGAAAGTATAAGAAAATTAGAATGGATTACAAAAGGGATTAATAGGCATTGTTACATATCCTTAGAATTTATTGTTTCGCCTTTTTTGGGAACTTTTGTCACACAAAGGCACAGGTATAAAAGTTAGATCTCATATCTGTAAATATACTTGCAAGTTTCAAGAAGATTCATTTATCTGCGTATTTCTGGTGGAAGAATTAAAAGGCAGTGATACTACACATACATAAAAGAAAAGTGATGGATAGGATACCTCTTTTTAAAATGACTTCCTAAAAATCTTTTAACAAAATTAAAAGAAACGAGTAAACCTACAAAACGCGAAATTTGTAGTAGCATTAAGAATGAATGAAAAATGCGAAACTTACTGATTAACATATAAATTCATGTTGAAAAATATAGAAAGAAAATAAGACAGCCGTTTTTTGACAGTATTTTGGTGAATGTTTGCGGCCACTGGTTTCTGTAAAATTAGACTGAAATCGACTAATAGTAAGATCTAGCAAGAACTCCTTTATTTATATGATGCAGGGGTTTAAATAGTTTATGTACAAGGACTGTGATTGATTGCTGTGCTTTACAAATTGATTGGGGAATTTAAATTACACGTGGGATTTAATTGATATTCAACTGTCTTTTTAAATAAAAACGAATCAGGGATAAGAAGCACGGTCAACGGTATAAAATAACGGAATTAAATAAGAAACAGTAAAAATTAGAATACTCAATCAATAATAAATGCTGATTAAAGATTCTTACAATTATAAACATTGAGATAACTAAGAATATACAATGAAATAAATATACAATAAATATACAATAAATATGACTATTACAAGCAGATATATGAGAATATACAGTTAATAAAAATCAATATCATATATCTCACGGAATTGGATGATATTAGAATCGGGGGAGAGGGTGAGAAATATGATTCATAGAAATTGAAATATCAAAATGGAATCAATGTAGATAAATTACTTGTTTTTAAAGTCATATATTAGCGTACAATGCCAATATATACCACTTTTATAAAATGCTACACTTACTTTATAAATTATACAATTTTCATGCAGCCAATTTCAATAATGCCACTCTTTATCCAGTCTGATTAGCTTGCCTTCCTCTTAGAATCAGAAACAAGTGAAATCCTCATTTCCATCACAAAATATGCTTTCATCAATAATATTCAACGTAACATCTGATTGCATGATAAAAGCATTATTATTGTTATTATTACTATTATTATGGAAAAATTTCAAACCTTGGGTTTCCCAGCAAAGACAATAAGGCGGGTCAACGACCAAAGCACATATTGCCAAGTGTAGAACTGTGCAAAGAGGGTTAAGGATGTGTGGTTGTGTCCATAAATTTTCCAACTATGCAATGTGTTGTGTACCACAGCCTCCTGGAGTTGTCCATAAGTGTTTTTGTGAAGTCCTAGTGTGCTGAGGCTGTGGTGCAATGTGTGAGGCACCAGACCAGTGGCGGACAGGACGATCGATACAACACGCACTCGATCTTGTCTCCACTGCTTCTGGAGCTCGTGTGTTAAATCGGTTCACTGATCTTGTGTGCGTGAGTTTTCTGCATGTTCTTGTTGATAGACACTGCAATATCAATGAGATAGGTCTGTTTGTTGACGTTATCAACAAGTGTTATGTCAGGTCTGTTGTGATGTATGGTTTTGTGTGTGTGAATGGGGCAGTCCCAGTACAGCTTATGTGAAGGTGACTAATACGCTTTGTGGTGTGTACTTGTAGTACGGGACCGTATTCTTAATAAGTGAATGTTGTGTGCTGGATGTTGATGAACGATCGATGCGATCTGTTTGTGTCGATTGAGGTAGTCTTTTTGGGAGAGAAGGGGACAGCCTAATATTATGTGGTCGATCGTCTCAAGCGTAGTGTGGCATTTCCTGCATCTGTCGTCATGTGTGTTTGCATCGTGTAGAATATGTTTCTTGTAAGTGGCGTGTGGGGATGACTTGGTCCTGTAACTCGATCATGAACTCTCGGTCTCCCCAAACAGCTCATCACTCGTCAACCATCTGTTCGACGCTTCCATGTCGACATGAGGCTGGCTGAGTTCGTGGCGATGTCTGCCATGGAGTTCCTTACGAGCCAATGATTCACGCAGCTGCTGAGTGTGGGTGTTGGGGAGGGGGTGAGTGTTACTGACTGTATTGGTGATACCTTTAGTGCTTATCTAGTTGCAGACATCAAAATGGGGTTTTAGATTTTATAAAACTTCGTTTCTCTTATGCTGACAAATCGTCAAAAAGCATTTATCTCTCCAACAGGAGATGTAACGAAGCCAATGGTCCACACACTATTTCCTACAGCTTTCTGAACTGTCCTAAACAATAGCAAAAAATAATAAACAAAAATATCAGCAACAAATAAACAAAATTGTAATCTTCTTCAATCCACTTAGAGAATAAATAATTGCAGTTATCTTACAACCATACCTCTTCATGATACAACTTCTACTTATATATAATATATTTATGAATTTTTTTTGAAGCAAAATTGATAGAAGATACTAAATTTGATTTTGATTATTTTAGATATGCTTCGGATGTATTAACAATATGGTATGCCACAATTACACAATTTGACAAATTCTTAAAAAAATAAATGAGAAAAATAATGATTATCAATTTAAAATGGAAAAGGAACTTAATGGAAAATCATGGGAAAACTGAATTTCTTAGATGTGTGTTTGGCAAAAAAAAAAAAAGATAAGTTGATATTGAAGGATTATAGAAAAGAGACACAGAGTGGTCATGTTTTAAATTTTAGATCAGAACATGGATTGCACATTACAAAGAATATAGTACAGAGTTTTATTAAAAGAATTGATAGGGGTACAAGTGATGAGGAAGAGTATAAAAAAGAATTAGAACTTATAAATTTATTTTGAAAAAAAATGGATATGGTGAAAATTTCATTAAGATGGCTTTGAAGGATTATAATACATTAAAAAGTAAAAACAAATAAGGAAGATAAGATCCCTTATTTAAATAAAAAACGACTAGAATTAAAAAGAATTTGTGAAAAATATAATATTGAATTGGTTTTTAAATATAATAATAAATTGAAAAATATTCTCTTACAAATTAAACAGAAGTGAAAATACATATGATACGCATTTTTAAAATAGAATGCTTTAATCGTAGGGGTTTCTACATCGGGGAAAGTAAACGTACTATATGAAAGAGAGGATGTATGAAATGGTAATTGCATAAAAAAGAAACAGGACAACAAATCTGAATTAGCTGAGCATTGCTGCAATTTAGAAGAAACAAGGAATGAGGTACAAATATTACGTATGGAAAAAGATGCTACGACAAGGAAAATTATTGAAAGCTTTCTTATAAGAAATACTAAAATAAAAATCTTACTCGAAATGAAAGGATAGAAAATAATAACGTAATAGTGAAGTTAGCAAGAGATGTATGGCAATATCAATATGTAAATGAGAAACGAAAAATTGAGAATTTGAAGAATTGGAATTTTAATAGTATGGAGTATAACTTAATAACAAGGAGGGTAAAATTAAAGAATTGAATTGTTGTTTGTAACTATGTCCAGGATGATATGTATGATAAGAAACATCTGTAATTGTTCCAACTGTCAAGAAGCATGAAAAAGGAAAGAAGCACCACTTTCCAAAAATTCGCTGTAATAAATATATTTTTTCAATATATTTTGAAGAAGAAGTGAAGTATTTTATAATTGCAGTTATCCTCAACGATATTACATAGTAACATTATTAGTATCTAGAATGAAATTTTATATTGCTTAAGACTTCGAATATGAAACAAAGAAGTAAAGAATTTGAGCAAAAAAAAACACACAATTTTATAGACAATTTAGCAATTTTCCTCTCAGTGCAACTGGAGTAATACGAAGTATCTATCTTATAACAAAAGGGCGATCTGTTGTGATCTCCCACAGCATAATATCACTCATTTAATTTAATGAATTCATGAGTCTCACTTTTAAAAAAAGTATGGTAAAAATCTTCATAGGTGAATACTTTATTTCATCAACTCTTTACATTTAATAGGCCGGACATTAATAAAAATATGACGAATCATTTGTCTGTGTTGTAATAGCATTGCCTCTTTAAGATAGCTGAAGCTAAATGTTATGTTAAAGTTTCGTAGTAGTTTATAACCTCTAGGCTTTTATACTTTTCGTTTATGTAAGCTGTGATTATATTGGAAAACTAAGCTATACCACATTCTTGTTTATGTAACTTTAACGTTAAAAACGCCATTTCAAGACATAATCCATCCAAAAGCCCTCTTATTGATTTTAAAAAACTTTAAAGGAGTAATTATCTTCATCCATATCAATTTTACAGCTTGAATTTCAACAGTGAAGACTTATTGAAAACAAGATTTTTCTGCACTTGGACCAACAAAAGAACCTCAAACCAACTGAATAATCTTTGGATTTAAAATGATCCCAGAAAATCTCACTTTATCAATTTTCCTTTTCATAGTTCTCTTAACAAAACGAGACCCTTAGGAGCTAAAAAAAAGTAATATCATCTAAAATATAAAGATCTCTTCCCCCCGCAGCACTGTCAGCTACATAATTTATTTTCCATTCTCAAATATTAAATTATTAATAACTTTCTGGAGGGAGGGGAGAGTAAGGAGCACTGCTACAGGCCTCATAACCTTTGCTCCGGGAATGGATGAAGGTCGGGTCCGGATCTTGGAAGAAAGATTATTTTAGGCTGTAGTTTCCCCCAAAATGTTTCAGAAAATTCATTCTCTTCATCATTAGAAGGAAGAACAAGTCCTACAATATTGAGCTTCCGAATCGAGGTCAACTTTTCCCAATTCAGACGAATTAAGCGAAATTTATGGTGCATTACATCTTAGTAGTTCAACAACTATCATAATCAATTGAAAAGCAATTCGGAACTTAATATTATCTTGATAAAAAAATACTTACAATTCCATGTGAACCTTAACTATATATATAATTATGTAACTTAAAGACATCAATTATTTAAAAGTTAAAATAGGTTTTTAAGAAAATAAATTTGATGTTTTTATTTTATGTACAACTAGCAAACCTGTCTAAGTAAAATTTTTTGTGATCACGTGATCTTGTATCCTGAGGTAATTTTGTACTACCTGGAAAAACTTCATGTCAATTAGAGAAACTTGTTTTTCATTTTTGCTCATCTAAAAGAACGGTTTTTGCAAGTTGACCTTACATCACGTGACTTCCGGTTGACCCTCGTCGATGAAAAATGAAATGTAGACATCCTCAATTGTATATCTAACATGTGACACTTTATTTGCATATCTATGTCTTGTGATTTCGGAGAAGTACCGGAAAGAAAAAACAATGTTTATTTTATATATATAGATTTTTATTTTGATTTTATTCAAAAAGAAGAAACTTAAATGAAAAAAATTATTTAAGTACATATATGTTTATTTAGATACTTCAAAGTGTGAGATTTCTGTTCATTATTATTCTATGGATGTAGGATGATGTTAATAGTTTGCAGGTATTTTCTTATTTTAATTCTTATTAAAGTATACGATTACCAACAATGACTGATAACAATGCGAGGCTCATACGACAGATATCGACGCCACCAAATTTTACAGCAGAGCATTGTCTACTGGAATGTACTGGATTAACTTTGACAACCGCCAATAGAAATCTAGAAAAAGGAAATCAAATAAAATGATTTGCTTAAAGTTTATTTCAACAAACTTTTAAATGTGGTAAAAAAGTTCAGATTTTATTTTCCATTCTCCTGCTAATACTGCGCCAACGTCAAGCGTTATGCAATAATAGGATTGGAATTTTGTACATAGAATAATTCGCAACTAAAAATAACAAAGTTACTATACAGCAAAAGAAATTGCATTCTCTCTCTCCCTTCCTTCTACCAAAACAAAGAAAGAAAACTTACTGCATTCGAATTTTCCATTCCCTTACGAAAATCGTTTACTTCCCCACCAAAAAAACAACAATCACTAAATATAATTTTTTCAATGGGTTTTGATTCTGCAATGAAGAACAATCTGCAGGTGAGGGCGAAGTTGTCAGCCACACAAATATTTTTAATTTTCTATCATCATCCTGACATTGATAGTGATCTTCTAACTTCTATTCATGGCTAGGAAAACTAAGAATTTTAATTATTGGTTATCATATGAAGAATTTTATATTTTCGTAGTGATGATTAGTTTCAAATCGATTGTTAGCGTAACATTTTCTTACTCTCAATTAATACTAATAAAAATATTAATAAACTGAAACTACATTCTTTTCCAATACACTTTCATTGCGAATAGTTACTTACCAAGCTCATAAAAAAAAAAAAAAAAAAAAAAAAACAAATTCGGGATTTTTCAATCTAAACTTCGTTTCTACTTGGACCAAAGATAAGCAGAACATGTCTCTTGGGTATTGCTGCGCGATTTCTCATCTTAAATCCAAAGCTCCAATCCAGTTATAATTTGATTAAATTCAATTTCTAAGTAAACATGATTCAATCGCCGGGTTTCGCAAAGACAAAATTAAATTTGAATATTATTGAATCTTATCAACTATTGTAAGCATTTGAAAAGGGATTTAGATTCCAAGAATGAGAAGAATGTTCCTTTTCTGAAGAACATTTTAGTAGAGCCTCAATTTTAATAATCTGACAACACAAAAAAAGTGAATTATAATTAACAAAAGTTAATTTTTAGGCAATCAATATCTTTTCTATAAAAAAAATGCCCTTATTTATGTAAAAGATAACAAGTGAATTTGAAAATGGTGATTGTAAGCCTCAAAATTTTTACAACAATGACATTAGAAATATTATTAATAGTATATTAATTTAGAAAGTTTGTGTGTTTGTATGTTCTCTATACAATTTTACACCGTTTGACTGATTGGAATCAAATTTTACGTAGATACTTTCTACTGTCCTGCGGAAAATATAGCCTACCTTGGAACCCGGTTAACCACCCCCAAGGGGATTTAAAGGGGTGAAATCGCTAAAATAGCGTCACTTATGGACCTGGTGGCGACAATGAGAACTACACAAATATTGTTCTGGAACAATTACGGAGGGTTTGAAAAAAATAGGATTGTGAAGAAAGAGAACCAGGACTCCCCACCCCCTTCCCGGGCAATGCCGGTCACTTTAAGCTAGCTGATTACAGTAATACTGCAAAATTAATAACATGCATACTCTATTAAAATCTATATACCAAACGATTAATGATTATTGAACAATATTTTCATTGTTTGGAATTTTTTCTTTTATTTTTAAGGCATTATTATATATTTTTAAGGCAATATTAATCTGAATGATTTAATATTGTCCCTAAATGAGTAGCTTATTTAATCAATAAACCATTTAGACGAAGTCATACTTTACATCCAATATTATACCATTGAAGGACAAACTAATGGTTAAGGCTGTGACCCGACATGCCTCAACTTGGGTCGAATCTCTGAGCATGCGTGGATGTTCAACTTTCTTTTTTCTGTGTGTGTTCTCTTCCGTACATTGTACGTTATTTTTTAACACGTTTTTATTTGCTCGCTTTCTTCTCTGTCTGTTTGTTCGGTAGAAATTTTGCAATTGATTTTAAACTAACTTCCCGATGAGCTAGCGACTTAAAACTTTAAACGTAGCTCAGAAATGGATGACAATGCAATATTAACTCTTGTCTGTCTGTTCGTTAGGGAACCCTAATTCTTCGGATAATACGTCGGTGCCGCACTGCGCGTCTGCTCTGAGTTGCATTGCAAGGCAGCATTTTCGCATTGCAAGGCAGCGGCTTTTTTTCTTTTCCTTCCTTCCTTTATCGAATTTGGCCAACTAGGGACCACGGAACTAGCTCAACCTGACAACGTCAGGGTGAAGCTAGTGTAAGTCAAGAAGTGGGGGGGGGGACGAGATTTACATCCCGTCCAGAATAACACTGAGAGATTAAGTCCCAGGGAGAAACTGACGAAACACAGAAGAAGAAAGAAACAGCCATGCCAATACCGGGATTCAAACCCAGGTTCCGACACACAGGCCACACGCCAGACCGCCGTCTAGACCGCTCGGCCATACCGGAATGGCTTTTTTTCTTTTAATTTATCGTGTTTAAAACTTAAATTCGTGTTAAATGTTTAAAATCGATTGAAAAATTGCATACACACAAGACTAAAAAACAGAAAATAATTATTTAAAAAAATATTTTTTTAATATACCACGTTTTTATGACGGACTAAAAAATATAAAATAATTAGTACAGAAAGTATAAAGAAAAACGTTGGGCGGAAGATAATATACACTCCATACATACAATCTCAATTATCTATTGCATGCGCCCTACGTTTTTCGTTATACTTTTTATACTTTTCAGTCAGTCTTAAAAACGTGGTATATTACAAAAAAATATTGTTTTTAAAATAATTTTTGTAATAAAAAGTTTCTATCAAGATTCGGAGCAGATCATTCGAGATAATTAAATCCATTCCAAACTCAGAAATAACTTCATTGACTCCAAAAATGAATCCCAAAACTGCAAAACAAATTGTTTTACTTTTGAAGGAATGACAGGAAAATAGTTCTACTAGTTTTAAAATTGAAACCTTTTTAAGAAACTTAATTATTTGTAAACCGAAAAAGTTCTGAAGAAGACAACATTATTTTGGAAAGGGCAAAGGTCGTTTAAAGCCTACATACATTGTAATGCTAGAGTTATCATGTAAGTTCTAAACGAAAAAGCAACGAAAGTTGAACACTCCTGAAGACAGTAATGAATGAAGACGCTATTAAATGTCGATCTTCATCTTCAGAGTGAGGTCTTTGGTTTGACTTGCCGTCACATTATGGAGATGAGACGCCGCCATGATGGCTCCACAGTGTAACATCCATCTTCGACAGAATCATTCAAGCTGTCATCAGTTCTCTTGAAGGCTGCCATGATTGAAGAAATCGGAAGAGAATTTTTGAATGAATCTGAACACCAAATCTATTAGTATCAGAGAAAATCTACTCTAGAGTAATACAGCCATTGTCCACATTGTTTAGGAGAAGATACAACCTGCTTACTTGATCAAAAAAACAAAACAAAAAAATCATATCTATCAAGTCACAAGAGTCATGTCAAAACTAAAAACATGTCTTAAGTAGAATAAAACCGACATTTCAATAAAGAACTAGAAGAAAAACAATAAAAGCTCCAACTGTAATCACATCTTCCTATTCTTAAATTCTTTCAAAGTTGTTGGGTTTTTTTTTTAATCATGCTAAGCTGCTGTTTTCAAAGTACTAAATTCCTAAACCGTTTATCTATCACAAATGGCTTGAGAATGCATCGGAAAAAAACATTCCAGATACAACTGTTGACTTCTCATTTACGAGCCCCATCACTTAGAGCAGATGAAGATGGACTACACCAAAGAAATTTTTATCTGTTTAAAAATTATAAATCCGAACTTCAATTAAAGAATCTATGCTGTTAACGTACCTTTCGGAATGTCTATTTGTTGCTTTAATCTACTACTGCCAATCTACTATTTGTGGCGCTAAAGATAGATTTGAAGCGAATGTACTTCATTCTATCCGCCATCGCAGCTCTCGAAGATAATTACTCTGACGTGTGGGTGAACAAGATAAGCCGCAAAGTCTTTCTTCCGCCGAACCGTTGTGCCACCCAGGAATATAGACAATGACTAGCAATTGAGTTGCAGAGGACGAGTCAACCGCAATTCCATCACGATAGTAACTTACATGATATATATACTGACATGATAATACCATATGGGTTTTACATGAACTAGACTATCCTGAAGAAAACTTCAGAGAAATAATAATACTCTATTAAATGCATATCTGTTTAAAATGTATATTGAAAGCTTATAATAGTGGCCATGCTTTAGATTTACCACATAATTTAAACTTAAAAGCTATACCTATCCATTGACTTTACTGACACACTGTACTGGATAATAGCATGTTAATAGCACTTACACACAGAAAAAAGTCGATAAAAACTTTTATTTCTGTTTTTCCCCCTTCTTTTCATTTCATTAATCAAATTAGACAAAAATTCAGATTCTGAAATATCTCCCGAAAATCAGTTATTTATAATTCGAGTTTTTCTTAAAAGTGACAACTTGAACTCATAATTCTGATGAATAACTGCAGTTCTTTAATTGTTTTAACAAGGAAATATCTGAGATGGGAACTGGAATGCATTCTCTAAGACTACTCTAAGAGAAACTACGTATAGTTATTGTTACAAAAGAAAGAACATTTTTGTTCACTCTTCCAAAATAATATTCGTGTTCTGTGTCTCAACATTATTTAGCTGAAATACCATATTTTTCTCTGTTATCTTTTGTATTATTAATGAATTATTTTTTATTATAAATCGATGTAAATGGAAACTAGTTAAGAAAAAAGTAGTTTCCCCTTCCCAAAAAAAGCATAAAAATGTTCTTTTAAGGCAACTTGAATTTGTAATTCTGAACAGTGAGTTTCATAATAAGATTTCTTATTTGTTAAGAGAATATATAAGCATTTTACTTAGATATTTATGAAACGTCTATATATTGACGTACATAACCACACACACACACATCTCTATAATATAAAAGGGGAATTTGTGGCTATACGAATGTGTCTGTTCAAAATGTTTAGCATACTTCCCAGTATGCTACAAATTTCGCATGTGAGTAGGTTCCATACTGTAGACAATGTAAAAAGTATAAAAATAATTTTTTTTATTATTTTGGAGGGGGGATAGGGTAAAGTGTTTGGCGGCAATTCCAAGCATGTGGCATCAATCCGCAACACACCTGAGTTAAGCGAAGACTACAGCGTGCTGGGAAGTCGTATATTCTCCAATCCCGATATTAATTTGCTAAATAAATAAAGCATTTTTTTAAGTTAAATATGCAAGGGTTCCGGTGTGAAACGACTGTACCCGTGTAGTACGTATATATATACGTATTCAACTGCAGGAAGAATGGTGGATAGTTCCACAGGATGATGCATGTCAATGTTAGATTTCACTGGTGCATTATGAATGTGCCAATAGAGATGGGCATCTTATTACTAAGAATATCATGAGTATCAGTAAGGAGGTACAAGTATCTTACTAACAAGCCTTTTATACCTAATAATAGGAGACAACTTGAACTCATAATTCTGATGAATAACTGCAGTTCTTTTATTGTTTTAACAAGTAAATATCTGGCTGAGATGGGGACTGGAATGCCTTCTCTAAGACTACTCTAAGAGAAACTACGTATAGTTCTTGTTACAAAAGAAAGAAAAGACATTTGTTCACTCTTCCAAAATAATATTCGTGTTATGTGCCTCATCATTATGTAGCTGAAATACCATATTTTTCTCTGTGACGTTTTGTATTATTAATGAATCTTATATTATAAAAGCGTTATTCTGTCTTTCATAAGACTTGACGTTTTTCCAATTTTGTGACCAAACTATAAGAGATAGATTGGTCATGTAAATGGATAAAATGTAGATCTTTTTAAGACAAACAAAATACTACAAAAATCTTTCGAAAAAAGTTTTTGATTTCCAAGATGGCGACTTTTAAAGGGTCAAATTTTGAATTTTTCTCAATTTAAACGAAAAGTGTAAAAGATGGAAGAGAACATTATATTGAGAAAATGTGGATATTTTAAAGTTCTATCGAACTATGCATCACTTATTCAGAAACCCTTCAGCGTTTGCAAGGTACATCCAAAAATGTGAATTTTCGGTGTGTGACGCCGACCCGCAACACATCGGAGTTATCCGGAGAAGCCACAACGGGCTGGGAAGTTATATATTCTCCGACGATCGCAACATTAATTTGCTAAATAAATAAAGTTTTTTTTTTTAATGATATATATGCAAGGGTTTCGGAACGAAGCGACGATACCCGGCTATTATTATTATATATTATAAAAACGTATATTATAAAAAAGGTTATTCTGTCTGTCATTCTATAAGCAAAATGATAAATTACAAATTACTAAAACGTCGAAGCAAGGAAATCTTTTGGAAAATGATTCAAGAATTTTCACAAAACATGTTATTTATCAAGAAGTTTTGTAATAAAACATAATATGTTTCTTTATCAAAACTGTGCTTGTGCTATCAAATACAAAATATTAACATTTTAGCCATATATAAACCAACAAAACACAAAGAAAGGTAAATTCACTGAAGAATTAGAGAATCTATTCATAAAAAATGAAAATATATTAAACAACTGTCCAACTGTACTAATTGGCGACGTAAATGTAGATCTTTTCAAAATGAATAAAAAGAATGCAGTACAGAAATACCTAAAACTTATGTGCAATAATGGTTTCAAAAATTGTCTTTACGGAACAACAAGAAACAACTATACAATTCATGAAAATACGAAAACAAATATAGATCGTATTTTTATAAATAAGCATGGTATCGAAACACCAGGAATAATATGTAAAGAACGAATCTCGGATAATAAGAGTTGAAAAGGAGAAAATAACAGATCCGAATATAATCTATAAAGAATCCGAATCAATGAGATTAACAAAACAAAATTCATGAAAATCTACCTATATAAAAATAAAATTCCTGACTCCCTCACTTGCTGACTCATCAACGCCCACCCCAAACCCTTTGACCTAGAAAGCTGAAATTTTGACAGAGGTTCCCTTTATGATATCGACAAGGAATAAGGCCGGATTTTTTGAAATTCCCACGGGATAGGGAATGATCTGGCAAACTGATCATGAAGTGTGTGACGGCAACCCCAGGTGTGGTGCGCCAACCCGCAATACATGAACATGAGTTAATGGTATATGCAAGGGTTCCGGAGCGAAGCGACGGTACCCGGCTAGTAAAACATAGAAAACTAAATTTAAATTATTAAACCACACACACACTAAAAACAATCGTCAAAGGCTACCACCATTGCGACAAATTCGCAGCAAACAAGTTAGAAGCCTCCTAATAGACATCAATGAAATCATTGCAACAATCCCCACAACAACATTAAAAGAAACAAATCAGCTCATGTACAGTGCAGCGTACATAGCTACATTGGAACTGGGGTACAAATTACCCAAACAGTATAAACCAAGAGGGCCGCCTAAATAGAGAATCAGACTTAAGAAAAAGATTGAGAAAATACGGTCAGACATTTCGTGTCTGAAGTCACTACGAGAAGGAAAACTGAAAAATGAGAAAATAAAAATTGGCCTCTACAGGAGGCATGATCTTGAACGAAAAACAATAGCCACTATAATTGAAGAACTAAAGCAACGTGTTGTTGCAACAACTGCAAAAATACAAAGATATGATGCGAAAATCAAAGAATTTACCCAAAATATGCAATTTAGTAAAAATCAGCGGAATTTTTACAAATCACTCCAACAAGGAAAAGAATCACAAAACAATGACGGACCAGATAAGGAGGAGACCTTGGCTTTTTGGAAAAACATCTGGGAAAACCCAGTCAACCACAATACAGAAGCTTCCTGGATCAAGGAGATTGACAAGAAGAACAAGAAAAAGAAAAATAAGCAAATGGATAACATCACAATAACAGAAGAAATGGTCCAAAAGCATGCTAAAACAGTAAAAAATTGGAGTGCTCCAGGGCCTGATGAACTACATGGGTGTTGGCTAAAGTACTTGACCAGTCTATATCACCGCATTGCAGTACAATTCAATAAAATGCTTCAAAGCACTATAACTGAGGATTGGCTAACACAAGGACGAACATTTCTTATAAAAAAGGACCTGGACAAAGACAATACACCCAACAACTACCGCCCAATCACCTGCCTTCCAACAACTTTTAAATTATTCACTAAAATTCTGGCTACAAGAGTCTACAATCATCTAACAACAAACAGTCTTTATCCTGTTGAGCAAAAAGGAAATTTCAAAAAGTCAAGAGGCACAAAAGATCAGCTGCTAATTGACAAGATGATACTAAAAAACTGTAAACGACGCCACACGAATTTGAACATGACTTGGATTGACTATAAAAAAGCTTTTGACTCATTGCCACATTCTTGGATCAACAACTGCTTCGAAATTTATGGAATAAATGACAACATCAGAAAATTTGTGCAAAATAGTATGAAGCAATGGTCAACAACACTTATGGCAAACAACATTGAATTAGGCAAGGTGCAAATACGTCGTGGTATATTTCAGGGTGACTCACTGTTTCCCTTATTATTCAGCATTGCCCTTATACCCTTGACCTCAATTTTACATAAAACTGGGCTTGGCTACCAAATTTCTACTCAGGTTGGAAAAGTCAACCATTTGCTTTACATGGATGACTTAAAACTTTATGCAAAAAGTCCAACTGAGTTAGAATCACTACTGAACACTGAGAA
Organism: Thereuonema tuberculata; assembly: GCA_023159025.1. NCBI lineage: Eukaryota > Metazoa > Arthropoda > Chilopoda > Scutigeromorpha > Scutigeridae > Thereuonema > Thereuonema tuberculata. Next base: position 70,964,282 of record JAFIDM010009631.1, on the reverse strand, counting down.
TCTTCAGTGGAGATATAAAAATGAACTTTGGACTGGATAAATGTGCAATGCTGACAGTACAACGTGGAAAAGTTCAGAAAACAGAAGGCATTGAACTGGCAAATGGAGATATAATAAGGTCACTTAATAAGGAAGACCCATACAAATATCTCGGTATTTTAGAAATGGACAACATCCTGCATGATAGGGTCAAAAACCTTACTAGATCAGAGTATTTGAAAAGAGTTCGAAAGATTCTAAAATCTAAACTCAATGCTGGAAACACTAGCAATAAATACTATTGGCACTAGCCCATGCAATAAATACATGGGCAGTGCCCTTAATTCGATATCCAGCGGGAATTATTGACTGGACAACTGCTGAACTGGAGACACTCGATAAAAAAACACGAAAACTTCTAACTATACATCACTCATTACACCCTAAGAGTGACATTGTTCGACTGTATCTGCCACGCACCATTGGAGGTCGTGGTTTATTACAGATACAACAAACTGTTGAAGAGGAAAAATGTGGCCTCCGTGACTACATCAACAACAGTAATGAAAAACTGCTAAAAGCAGTTAAAACTGAAAATTTCCTGAAAGCCACCAAATCCAAAATAGAGTACAAAAAAGACCAGTACAATACTCGACTAGAAGCCTGGAAAAACAAGCCCCTTCATGGGGCTTTCTTCAAAAAAATCGAACATAAACATGACAAAAATATCATCTGGACTAGGCTAAAAAATGGTACATTGAGAAAGGAGACTGAGGGTCTGCTCCTTGCTGCACAGGAACAGGCCCTTCAGACCAATGTTATGAAGGCCAAAATACAAGGCACAAGCACCAACAGCCTTTGCAGACTGT
>JAFIDM010009631.1:70936455-70958434 GCA_023159025.1 Thereuonema tuberculata | reverse complement strand
CTTGGCTCTACATGAGATCTCATATCTTTTTAACAGTGAAAGCATTATGAGCATGTGAGTCTTGGCAACTTATTTTACACGAAGTGTTTTGGGTGGGATTATACTTTTTAGTCCATCTTATAAACGTGGTGTATTAAAAAAATATCTATTTTAAATTATTATCTAATTTTAATAATAAAACAGAATAACACTTTTGAATTAGACTAAATTACATAGCAAGAAAAGATTAATTACAAAGGATTTGGCTGGCTGCAAGGTTTTGATGAGCTTAAGGACATTTCTGTAAAGCAAAATAAACAAGAGGAAAAAAAAAAAACAAGCATCAAAATTAGCCAGATCTCATTAAGTTAAAATTCAAATAATAATTTATTAAAATTAATTTAAAAAATAGAAATGATATCAATTAGACTATATCTAGTTATTTTTTTTTTTAATATTCTCTGCATAACTTTCGTGTTATGCGGAAAATCCGCTCAGGATTTTTTTCAACTCTTATGGAGGAATTAGTAAGATTTACATTTAAAATTAAATAACATTGGCGAATTGGCTGTATTACAGAATGGATAGTTAATTCATCCATATTATTATATTCTTATCTACTACGTATCCTTCTGAAATCATTTTAATCGCTTTTGTGCTATTATCAAAAAAAAAAAAAAAAAAAAGGAAGAGAAATTTAGGAAAAAATCATTTGCTTTAGATAGGAGATATCCAAGTTTGATATCTACGAGAGATTTTGGAATATCATCTGCTATTGGGAAACTGGGGGTTTCGATGTTGCAATATGTAATTTTCTACGTTCAACTATTGAATTGAGCAGCAGTTGGCCAAAATGGGCTTTTGGAAGTCACGTTTTGATACTAAATTATAGACTTTGGATCGTAAATACACATCTGTAGAAAAGAAAACAATAAAAGAGGGTTTAAAATATTACGAAGGTCCCTTATTTCATTGAAAGCATTAGGACAACGTAATATATTTTACAACAAAGTAATAAATTTTACGCCAACATTGCTTGAAATTAATTTCGTTCGTGGATTTAAAAATGTTTCAGTCTTACGGTATTTAATAAACTCGATAAAAACAGGTTAAGTTAACTGAAAGTAAACTACAATTCACAACTAATCTCAAAAAAAATTAATGGTAAGGGATTTATTCCTGTTATTATTCTAAAATGTTGAATATTAGTTGATCAATTTATGAACGTTAAAAATCACATTAACGTATTCCCTTGAAACGTATTCCAATACATCAAATTCGTATAATTTGTGAGCAAAATTGAAATCAATCGTGTAATAGGATTCAAACTTTTATTCGTAAGAAGAAAAATATTCGCGGATTTACCTGATTACTCCTTCAGATGCCTTTTATTTAGACTGATGTTAGTAGATCTCAAATTTTAAACCACTTTTTTTTTTAAGTATAATTCGTATGCTTGAAATAAATTACATTATCTTGTATTATCTCACTTATCACAGTAGCTATCAAAACAAATTATTAAATAAAATAAACAACCATTCTCAATAACTTAATTTGCTACTAATCTAATGTATTTAATTACATTAAATTATTAATTTTAAATAAATATTTTAATTTTACATGTAGCCTATCTTAGTTCAATAACACTGTTTTAAGTGAATTTGGTAATCATCTGTTTAACAAAATATCAATATTCACATTTGAATGCATATTTATTACATACTAATGAAAAGCATGGTTTTCTAGTGATACGAATTGCAAAATCCACCTAATAGCATTTGAACGCTTTTGGTTATTTTTAACCTATTTTTTTCTAGGATACAAAGAATATTTAAGAAATTAATACGAGAAAGTTATAGAAATTCCTATAGGAACGTATTACAATCAAAACATGGATTTCTCATGATATCTTACACAAAGAAAAAAGCAACTCCCGTTCGTTATCCTGTTAATGTCTGTGCAATGTCATTAAAATTCAATGGATTGAGAAAAATAAAGTATTTGCGAATTTGTTTTTTTTTTTTTTGTAAATAGAAAAATCTGGACTATTTGTATCAGGAGATTTTTATTGAAAAAAAGGAATCTTTTCGTTTATATTACACTTTTCATGACCTTAAGAAATATCAAGAAAAATAAAAAGCAAGATGTTAAGGAAAGTAGGCTTCAAGTTGTTGTTTTTTTCATACGATTTTTGTTGATTCAGAGTTTTTTCAGAATACTTGCAGTTTTCAGGTAATAAATTTTATTAAGATTGAAATCTAACTAAAAATTGAACGTTATTAATAAGAATATTTTTATTGAGATTGAATTGATACTTGGAAAGCTTATCGAAATTTTGTACTTTACAGTTGTAACTAACTTTAAAAGTTGTTGTTATGTGACTTAACAATGTGTATTTTATGCATTGATTTCTAATATGATTTCTAATATGCTATACAATGTACTAGATTTGACTTTCGACCCAATATATTTGGATGAGATTTGGTGAATGTGGGTGGCAGGGAAATGAAGCATCACGACCTTGTGCTATCTAACAGAAAGGACGAAAGACAGACATAAATAATGTTGGAAGAAGTGCAGGGGAAACGAGAGAATCCCGAGAAAACCTGCCCAGCGACGATCTTTCACCACCACAAAACTCACATTAAACTGAATCTTGGTATTTAGAGGTGAGAGGCCAATGTCTTAGTGACGTCGCCAATCATGCGGCTTCCAGCCTTCGTCGGAACGAAATTCGAGGATTATCAGTTGTAGCTTAAAATGGTATCAACAGCTGTAGTTGTAAAATCTCTTTTCTAGTTTCAAAATTTACTTTCATTATATTTATTTGAAATAGGTTAATAGTAGATAGAATAAACTAAATTACAGATACAAATTTAATAGTAGATAGAATAAACTAAATTACAGATACAAATTGAATGTAAGGAGTAATAAATAAATTACTGAAATGCATTACTTAATAATAAATAATATTAATAGCAAAAAAAGAAATTTATTGGTCGATTGAAAAGTTAAAGTAGAGCAAGATCAATCAACCACGGAATGACCTATTTTTGTTTAAATTATAATCTATTTAAATTGAATACTTATTACTAAATTTATACTTAAAAATTGAGGAAATCATTTATTGCCTGAAACAACTGGTTTCACATTGGATTGATATTCATGAATATCTGATATACAGCGATGGTAAATTTAATAACTAACCCCAGTAAATTAGAAAAGTAATGATTATCAGCTTAATTTTTCCACAGCAGCTAAGGTAACTACCACGTAGAATGTGCCTCCATCTAGTTATTGCTTTGAAACTTTTTTAATTCTTTCTCCAGTCCAATGATGGCAACACGAAAAGTATACAAACACGAAATTCAAGAACGAAACGTGAATGTACGGTACATTCATGTTCTTTTTGTTTTGTTTATTTCTGTTTTGGATTATTTTCCCAAATGAAAATCGGTGAACTTAAAAGGAAATATCTTTTTTTTTTTGCTAATAAAATTAGCGAAGTAATATTGGAAAAACATGTAACACCTTGAAAACAAAACGCGTGTTCATTTCAGCGTTTCGTATGCGAGTCATCTGTGGATGTGTCTTTTGTGGCACGGGGCGATTGTTTATGACGGAGGTCGGTTTGTACTTCAGCCATCTCTCTCTCCCTCTCGCCTTCCCCTTTCTTGCTCTCATTATGATGCCGAACCTCGCTCGAGTCGCATGGGGACTCGTTAGGATGCGCAGGCGCTGTTCATCGCGGTTTTCGCGGGGAAATACCGGAATCGATATGTGAGTTTTCTTTCCTTGTCCCAGAGATAGGGTTGAAACACGATAAAACTAGTTTTCAGTCTGAGACTCTATCGCCTGTTTTCTTTCTTAACCTCGCTTCGTTTGCTTTCGCTTTGCTTCTTTCTTTTTAGCAAAGCTTTTCCTTCCCCCATCCATCCCCAGTGTCACAAATCGACCGTTATATAATGAATGGCTTACTCGTTTTATCAGCTCGGCAGTGCTGTGTTAAACTGATAGACGTGACCACAGTTGTACAATTGGCCTTCAAAACTACGTACAAAGTACTGAATTAATTTCAATTGTTTTCTGAAGGAAATTGAATAGAATTATCTGGAATTCAAATGTTGACATGTCTTTAAAGTTAAGATACAGTTAGAAACTTCTAAAAAACAAAAGTACATTATTCTATTGTAGAATTGTCATTATTCAAACGTGATTCGAATACTCCATAGTAAGAGCGGTTGAAAAATTAGTATATTTAAAGAAGCAAAAAACAAAAACAAAACATTTATTCATTAATAAAAGATGTTCATTCACTATGTTGACAATTTTGACTTGCAGCTCCTCACCGTATCAATTCCTATCAAAATTATACGAATCTTAGATTAAGATTGTGTTGAGTGTGACGGCAGGGAAACCAAGTAAAGCGACCTTAAGTCTATTCTACTACTAGCGTATACGCCCTGCCAACAGTGACGGGAGAACAATGTGACTGCTTTTGGTTGACATAAGAGTATTTTAAGTAGAAGTGTTTTCTGTGGTTGAAATATTATTTGTAATTTCTTCATTCATGACGAGAAATGTATTTAACGACTCTTCAATAGATGCTTCTACATCTAATGCTTTTCTGACCTGTGCTAAAAAAAAAAAAGGCTAAAAAAATTGAAATTTAAATTTTAATCTAGTAGGCTAAAAGTTATTATCATTGAGTTATTTTTTCTTCTCTGACTCTTCTCTCATTGCGTCACACAAAGAGAGGGAGTGATAACAATAATTTTGATGTAATCCCCGTGGTCTAATGGATGAGACGTCTGACTTCGGATCAGAAGATTGCTGGTTCAATTCCTGCCGCGCACGTTTCATTGTAGAAATTATTTCTATTTAAAAAAGAGAAAGTGCGTTAGACATAGACAGATCTGAAAAGCCTATTCTACTATATCCATAGAAAGAAAGACAGACGGAGACAATAATAGAAGTACAGGGGAGAAGCCCGATAAAAATCTATCTAGCGCGAATCGTCCACCACCAAAGAAATCACACGAGAACCGGAAATCCTCGATACTAAAGGGTGAGAGGCCAAGGTCTTAGCGATAACGCCTACTCGCCGCGGTGGTCAATAAGAATCTTATTTTTAAAATCGAACTCTTAACTCTAAAATTTTCTTTTAGTTTATTTACAGCGATATTTGTGATCCAACGATTACCGTGTTTGTAAAACAATGCACTTGGACGGGTTTTTTTTTTCTCCAGTTCCTTTTCTATTAGTGATATACCCTTGTGTTGCAAATTAAAGATGTGTTTAGACCTCTCTATAGCAAAAACGACTGAACGAATACCAACCAAATTTCGTACAATAATTGTCATGTGTATATGGTTTCGATTTCTGAAGAATAGTTTAAATTTCGGCCGCTAAGGGTGAATTGTGGCGCTGTTGCCCCCGTAATTTGCATATTGAGACGCAATCGAACCACCTCCGCTTATAAAAGGAGTCACAAAGTATTTTTTGCAAATCCACGACTACCGCATGGTCATGAAGCTTACTTTACCGGATCACGCGTTTCTTGTTAAACTCTTCTATCAACGGAACAACAATGCTTCTGCTGTACTGAAGGCATTTCGGCAGTTAAAAGGTTTATGCAGATGTTCACTGAGATTACTAATCTTCGGAAAATGATTTTTCATTTTGAAGAGGCAGGAACTTTTACTGTAATATCGGGAGGAGGTTGCAAGCTAAGTGGACTGCAGACAACAGACGAAGTTGCAACTACAGTGGTGGAACAGGGAATCGCAAATACACATGGTAGCAGTAGTGTATGTGCGATATCATGGGAATTGGGCATGCCGTATACGACAGTGTAGAGAGTTCTGCGAAAGATTTTACCCTTATAAAATATCCCACAGTCAACAATTGGTTTCTGATGATTACAGTGGTGGTCAGAATTATAAGGACAACTGAAAATTGTACAGAAAAAAATTATTTGTGAAGTAAACAAAGTGAAATGTATACATAAAATGCCTTTTTATGCTAGAAATCATTGTAGAATGCAAAACATTGGAAAATGCAAAATTTGAATGTTTTGCCACATTTAACAAAAAAATGTCATTGTAAAAACTGGACAAAATTATAAGGACAATGAATGTTTTGGCCTGCAACACACTAATAATTAATAATCTCCCCCTTCTTCTCAATTACTTTTATCAATCTTGATGTCATAGAGTTTGACAGTTCCTTCAGAACGTTTTTAGAAATTTTTTTTCCAAGCTTTTTCGATGGAGGACAAAGTTCTTGCTTATTTTGATATTGAATACCATTTTTGTATACTTCGTGTGCCAGAATACCCCACAGATTATCCATTGGATTTAGATCTGGGCTTCTGGCCGGCAAGTCAAGTAGTTTCACAAAATTAGCATCAAACCATGCTTTCGAAGTTTGAGAAACGTGTACGGAGGCATTGTCCTGCTGGAGCAAAAAGTCTCCACTCGTAATTTACGGTGCTTCTGGTAAAAGATTATTGCCCAATATATAAATATAACTCCCAGAATTCATTTTGCCCTGCACAAAAACTATTGGAGTAGTTCCGCTAGTTGCGAAACCTCCCCAGACCAGCCACTGAGCCACCTCTAAATCTAAGGTTTGCGAAAATTTCTTTTTCTTTACGGAGATCATACCAGAAGTAGCGAAAACCATCTGGTCCATCCAAATTAAACTTTTTCTCATCAGAAAAGATAACATCATCGCACTTCTTTTTCCATAGTAATGCATTTTTTGGCAAACTCCATCCTCAGTCTCTTATGAACTTTTGTAAGAGGTGGTCGTGACATAAGTTTTCCATAACGAACCTTTTTTTCTTTTTGTAAAACATGTCGAACAGTTCGAACACTGCATCGTAAGTTTAATTCCCGTTTAATTTCCGTTGATGTTTGTTTTTTGGAGCAAGCTCGCCTCATTATCATTCTTTTCACACGCACAGAAACAGAAGATGGCCTACCTATACGTCTTTGCCATCCATATTTTTCGGGATTTTTAAGAAAATTATAAATAACCGTTCTCGATCTATTCAGCTTTGTCGAAATTTGATGTACAGTAAGTCCTGAACTTTTAAAAGCAACCACTTTCCCTTTCTAAAACTCCGAAAGTTTCGTACCTATTGGCATGACTGAAAAAATAGAATACGACGTTCGCAATCTCTTACTATGCATTTATATCGTCTGGAAGTGCACTGTGCAGAACAAAAAACATGCAAATTTTGCTTTTTAGAACACACAAATAGCATTGTCCTTATAATTTTGTCCATATCACAGGGCTGTCTAAATCCAAAATACATTTTATGATTAGGAATTTCCCATATATTTCCATAAAAACTAATAAAAAATGCTGCATTTATCGTTGGTTTCCAGCCATAAAATTTGCATAATTTTCCGGCCAACTGTAATCAAGTTTGGCGATTTTTTCCCTTGTCCTTATAATTTTAACCTCCACTGTATGCTACGCGGAAAGCATTTGCTTTGACATTCGTTGCTCGGATGATGGTGGATGATGCATGGCCTTGGCGAATACTGGAGTGATGAGGCTCATTTCCATCTGAATGGTGCTCTAAACACTCATAACTACCATATTTGGTCTGACAGTAATCCGTATGTTCATCATCAAATTCCATTGCATTCACCAAAAAAGTAACGGTTTGGTGTGGCTTCACGGCATCCTTCATCATTGGACTTCTTTGAAGAAAAAAAAAATCGGGGCCGGTGACATGTTCTGTGAATGGCTCCAGATATGCCGTTATACTTCGAAGCTTTGTAATTCCATCACTTCAGCAGAGGAATTCTGTTGACTTCACAATCTTCATGCAAGATAGTGAACCCCCCTCACATAAACGTACCTGTAAAAGCCGTACTACGGCGAACATTTTCGGTATACAATTTGTGATGTACAATTTGTGATCTAAACCTCTCTTTAATTTGGATCAACGGGTCAAAATTTAATATGGATCAAAATCAATAGAAAGTTTTCTTATTAGAGTCTACATCGACCTCTTAAGATTTGAGCTTTCTAGGTTGCAAAGTTATTGGGTAATCTTGATCAATGATGGATAGATGGATATTTGCATTCAGTAGATATTATAATTGGAATATACATATATAGGTCCTTCTTTTTGAGGGATTTCCTCAATCCGGGATGAGATATTATCTCGATATTCTTCTTCGGGAGATGTATAAATATATAGATAATATATATCGTATAAATGTATAATGTATAATCGTTTGATGTATAAATGTATAAATATCGAGTTAATATCTCAGCCCCGAGTGAGGAAATTCCTCAAAAAAAAGGACTTATATAGTATCATGTCTCACTCCTCCTTCAGAACCAAACTATGTACTGTAGGATTTTCGTTTTTGTCGTTTTATCGATTTTTCAAGTAATTTGGGACAGTAGAAAATGAACCTTATTCAATTTTTTCTAAATTGAAAGTGGTAAAGAATTCTGGAGAATTCGGAAAAAAAAAATCTTCATTTATTGTCAAAACTTCTACACAACAACTCGTCTCTTGTCATTCAAAAGCTGAAAATAAAATTATCTTTGAACCAATGCTAGAAATTTTGATCGTAACGAAACTAGTCTATTCTCGTCCAACTGCTTGTCTCGAAATGTGCAACAAACTTTAATGACAGAGAGTGGACAATCAAGACCTTTTAGTGTCGTTCTGTATTTGATAAAATCGATCGTCCCTTGATGATATGGCCTTTGGTCATTCAGTTTCTGAACTGCATTAGTGAATGCGAAGTAGTTTAATTCGCTGAGAATTACTACTAGGTTTTGATGAAATTAATACTTATCCCACACGACATTCGAAAAAAAAAATGAAATTCATTGAACGATGAACAGAAAAGCATTTTGTTCTGCTTTTTTTTTGGAATGTTTTTTGTTTAATCTTTATCAAATATTTCTACAGTTAAAAAATACCAAAGAAATCTTCTGTGTTAAAACTATTTTTAACCCTATCGTTTTAATCCTTTAAGCTCTAAAATAAAGTAAAAAAAATAATATATATCACAGAGTTATTAGCTGAACTATAAAAATTCACAATTTTTAAGAAAAGTGAACCTGAAAATAGCTGTAAAAAATTTAATGAGATGTAAGCAAAATGGTTCTTTAGACATCATTTACAAGAAGCGTTTACCTGATCTAACTTATTTCGTTTGCAATATAATTGAATGAATAAACAGAAATAAATAAACAGCAATGAGATCAACGCAAGTCTTCCTCAATACCAACGAACTGATATTAATTTAGAGAAAATAAAATATTTTAATCAGTACCGCTTGGGGAAGTTTTGGCCTCTTAACTTAGATTCATCAAAATTTAATCTCATTCGAATACTGTAATGTGCTTTATAAAAAACGGCGCTACCATCACCAAATTCTTATCAAGACTGGACAGTAACACTAATACCTTAAAAATGAAGCTCGAAGTTCATCATCTAAATAGACTTATTTAGGATACAGTATTTCTATTCTATAGTCTACACTGACAGTTCACTATTCAGTATAATTTTTTAAAGACATAATATAGTTAGTTTGATCTTTATTTGGTAAACAAGTTCGTTTTACGAATATCAACATCCAGTCAGATGTTTGTAATTAAACAAAAGTCTGAAATGTGATAAATGAAGTGATATAATTATTTAAGTTTATAGTTTTTGAACCACATTTTGTCGTGGCCCAAGACTACAAATACCAAAATTATATTAGGATGTTGTACAATAACTCTCAAATGTAAAGTTTAGGGTATATCGATTACTTATTCATGGCGTTATCGACTCACAAGATCGCAATAACAGACATCCATACACAAACGCACACAGACATCAATTGAAAAACAATATGAAATTGTTGTATGGAGCAAACAACTGGGATTTCCAAAAAAATCGAGATATGATAGTGGATATGATTAATTTTCTATGTTATAAAAAATTAGAAATTAGGAATTTAACGAAAAAATATATTTTGTAACTGCATGATTATTGTATTTTCCTATTTATCTTATTCAGAAAGTAAAACGAAAACAAAGTTGAGAACATTTGTATCGAAGAAAAACAAGAAAATGGTGAACAAACATCGAAGTTCTTTTAAATGGTTTTAATAACTGCTCATAAATCAAATTGCAGTAAAATTCAAATTAATTGACAAAGTTTCAAAAGTGCTTAATATGTTTCTGTATTATTGGTTGTCAAACTTAAATGGACAGGAAATTTTGAATGGACAGATAATATAATGACTAACAAATGACGGTTATTTAAATGAGATTGGAACATATAATTAATTTTTTTGACATCATTATAGTAAATAAATTAATGAAAAGAGTTTTTAAAAATTCTTATGATAATTTTTCTTTATCTTGAAATGAAATACAGGCTTTAATATTCTTATTAATGTAAATTTCTTCTTTTGTTTGGAGATTTATTAATTTCAAGTCAGTATTAAGCTAATTAGCAATTATGCAATAATGAAAAAGATAGTCTTAGCATACCAGCAACATAGGACAAGACAGGTTTAGTCTTATTTTTGTTACTCCTGTCGTAGTTAGATAACTGTTCGTAATTATGCTGATTAACTAAAATTTCATTGTTTCTATGTTTCGAAGACTTATTCTTGAACATTTCCAAAATATATATTCACAAAATACTGGCTTGTTCTTCCAGAAAATCTTCCGTTTCCCAAGAACAAACATCGAGTAAAATCGATCTGATAACTAATGCGTGATTCTATAATTCATACGTTTACAAAATTCTTATCTTTGCCAGCTATCAATTTCGTCATAGTCTTAATTTTCTCTATACTTCAAAAGGCGTAAAAGGCATCACAAATTTATTGCAACGCTAATGAGGGAATTCTTCAAAGAGAAACTTTAAAAACAAGATCTCAGTGGATGTTGTTGTCACAAACAAGCATTTTCAGATTTCCGGTTCCAAAGGATAGAAGCTCATTTCTTTTAAAGAAACAATACCCACAGCCAGAAATAATGAATGAGCCTGGAAAGATATTTCCAGAAAGAACGGCAAATATTTATGAGACGCTTTAATTTCTTAAGAGAGATTTGTTGTTTTCGGTTCTGAAGATCAAACGTTATTAAATAAATATTTAGTAAAGATATCAACATAAAAAAAAAATAAAAAAATAACTTTTGGTATATTTTCAGTGTAAATTCCTTGTCTATATCTTCATTTGCTACAGTGAATTTGGTGCCAAGATTAAAACTTTTTGGATTTTTCAAACCTTTAAAATATCCGATTTCCTTTTAACGCAAAAAGATATCCATCTTGAATAAACTTGTCCATCTTGAATACAGAAAGATATCACGCTTGAAAACTATGATAGATTTGAAAGAATTTTGAATCGTAGCATTCGAAGAAGATTACATTCTATTCAACATAACTTCTGCTGAATATTAACTGATTATTTGTTTTCAATGTAAAAGTTACCTCTTTGTCTATTTTTGTCTGATGCTTTCAGATATGAGTTCCATATCTTTAAACCTATCATTAAAGTTCGCAGCTTATAAATCAATATAGATTAGATTGAAAACCCTAAAATGGCATTTTTTTATCTTTTACTGTTTTAAGTGGGAATTAGCTATCATGGCAGAAAGATTTAGTTTCTACTGGTTGCGGGGAAAGATCTCCCAACAATTGGAAATTTCGGAATGGCCGTCATTTAAAAAGTAGTTCTCAATGACCCTCGATTTAGTCATTAAATTTTCCGCTAATGTGTGTTCATCTACAACTCTAAGTAAGAATTCACCTAAATCTCAGTTTTTCAAAATGTTAAAAAATATTAAAAAAAGCCATGGTTTTTCATCGGTACGGTATTAACTACGTATTTCGGAATATTTGGTTAGAAAATAACTAAAATTCGTTTTAATTTCAGTGGTTAATATTCTATTTAATAACCATAAAGACTACTTCCTTTCGAATGGGAAGGTGTTATTATTGCAATAACAAATAGATTTTATGGTGATTTACAGTGCAGTTGAATTAAGAACTATCACTGAAGCGAAATATTTTTAATGAAGTCAGCAGTGACGTGTTTCAATCCTTCACTCTAATTGGTTGGAGTCGCGGCCAGCATGTTCAACCCTGTTCTACCATCTCGGTAGTATCAGCATTTTTCCTCGACCATGACACGACAAATCATTGGCCTAACGAGGGCAGAGATGACAGGGATTATAACTACCCCCCCTCCCTCTCAATTGAGTCCAAAATGGAAAAAAACCTATGATTTTAGATATTTTTCTTTGGTTGGTAAGCTCATTATTTTGTTTATAACCCTGCCCAACTGAAAAAGGTGATGAAGCGATTTTTTTTTTTTTTTTTTTTAATTTTTTTGATTGAACGGCTACTACCATATTCTCTCCCATTGTAAACTCCTGGATACAGTTTTGCTGTTATTCGCCTAGCTTTACAAGGATTTCTCATACAAATGTTATTTTGATACTAATTATTAATAATTGTAGTAGATTCAAGACAAGATTTAGCAATTACTATAAACCTGATACTGTTGTAGTTTAGTTCCTAGAAAGTTGCTATTTAGAAACCAGTTTTATTTTTCTTTCTTTTTGAAGAATTGGAGTCTTTAAAGTACTCTTTTAGTCCCTTTTAGAAAATGATGAACCCGTATCTACATACTAATTCGAGCTCAGTAGTAGTCTTAAAAAAGAAGTACTCTAAATTTTAATAAATACTCATAATAAGTACTCCTAATAAATACTCCTAAATAATCCTTAGTGGACAGTTTTATATTTTCTCTCATCTTATAAGTTACTAGCTGTGCCCCGCGGTTTCACCCGCGTTAAATTGTGATTATAAAAATCTATTTCATATACATTATGAGTACATAACTAAGTGCATCTCATTAACTATAAATATCTGGAAATTAAATTACATGGCCCTTCTCGGTAATGTTCGGTTCTCGTCGTGTGGCCATGAAGCGTTCAAGAAAACACCTAGCGGAAAACATTGTTCGTTTGTAAATAAAACAAAAAAAAAAAAAAAAAAAATTTGCAGTTAACAGTAGGTTAAGTTAGGTATACAACCCTGCAGGATGTTTCGTTTTGAAAAACGACCGAAAAAATTTACTTTCAGTTTTGGAATAACCCTCGCTTTTCCAAATGCTTCTAAGACCGCCATTTTCATTGTTTTATATGTCTGCTTCCGCAAAAGAGTCCAGCTTTAAATTCAAATTTTCTTAAAAACTAACAAAAAAACCCGAGGTTTTCCATCACTTTTATTTCTACGATGTCGTAAAGAATCGTTTTCTTCCAAAAAAAATTAAATTAGCTCTACTTCCACAGGCGAGATTTCGTAAAATATTACCTTGGCTAGTAGTAGATAAATGTAACTATAATTTATTCACTAATTTATACTTTAAATCAGGGGTCGGCAACCCGCGGCCCGCGAAGCGTTTTGGTGCGGCCCGCGAAGCGTTTTGGTGCGGCCCACGTGGCGTCTTAAGATTTTCCTGTTTTTTTTTTTTTTTTTGGTTGTTAAATAAGATTTTCCTTTTTTTTTTTTGGTTATTAAATTAGGATTTTCCTTTTTGTTTTTGGTTTTTGGTTGTTAAAATAAGATTTTGGCCCAAGTGCGGCCCGCAGTAATCCCCACATAAAATATTTGGCCCTCTTACAACAAAAGGTTGCCGACCCCTGCTTTAAATTAATAAATAAATCACTATTTATAGCATTCGAATAATTTCTTATTGAGTTATATCTTTCGTTGAACACACTTAGTCTGAAGCACTAATATATTGATTTATTTTACTGTAATTCTTCTTCACTAATTCACTCGCGATATCGAAGCACACTTGACTTGATACCTTCAGCTTGCACCGTTCTCAATTTAATGTTTAGTTGAATCTTCTCTTACGTTAATTCGTCTAATTTAATTCTGCTCTTGTACCGTAGAAATTTCTAAAGTTCTATCTTCGCCAACCCGGTTCCCTTTAATATGAAAAACAACACTCACATTTCTTGAAGTTCGTCTTCTCGTGGAACCCGGGAATTGGCAACTCTCTTCGGACCGTCATTCTTCAAACTTCCCGCTTCTCTGTCGCTACTCCGTTTAACACGCTCTTCTGTTTGGTAGAACCTCTCTCTGCACTGCGCAAAGCACTCTAACCAATCGGGAAGCGACGCTTATCACATACGTGTTCATGACGTCGGATTCGGACTGACATCAGCGACGTCATCACTTAATGGTGACTAACTGAACGGAGCTGCTTTGCATCCTTTCGTCTTTTTATTCAATAGCATTTCTCCTGTTATTATCTTTAGGATTTATTTAATTTTAATTTACATTAGAAGCCACAAATAAAATAAATCTCATTAAATAATAATACTTTAAATTATAATTCCTTCAAAGTTATATATTTAATTAATTGTATCTGTAATATATTTTTTTTAATATATTGTTATCTATTCATAACATGATCGTTGCAATTAACTGAAGAAAATCTACCTACAAATTGATTTTATTAAACCTAAGTAAAACCTAAAATTTGTATATATTAAGTCAAACGTACGCTTACCTATTACGGTTAGTATCTATTATATAGGATTATTCAGTTAAATTAACCAAACACATCCACAAAACTTAGTTCGCTGAAGCACAACGGTTGCATAAGGAGCCGACCACATGACTGAGCCGTTTGGCATGGTACCTTGCTCGCTGACCTGGACATTCACAGTTCGGCCCTACTCGGTAATGCTTGGTTCTCGTCGATAGATTTATAATAGTAGTATAGATTATAACGGCAATTACAGTTCCAATTGCCATTTTCAAATTACAAATAAGCAGACGGATCGGATATAAATAAACAATCTGAGATTCAAAAAAGAGGTTGAATACATTCATTATTGATGGGGGAAAGGGGAAGAGAACATCAAAAAACAATATAAAATGAGTTACAAAATTGTAATTTTTTTTTTAATTTGTTTTGTTTAGTTTTATTGAAATAGTTTCTTTAATCTCATTTTTGAACCCTTTTCAATATACTCGATGTTATGTAAATCATAATGAATTTCCGGCTGTTTTTTTTTTTTCAATCTATTATTTGTGAATTTAAATTTGTATTTAAATATTTGTAATTACTTAATTAAATTTATTATTTATATTTATAATGATTATTTTTATTGTATTAGTTTCATTATATCAGACCACGACCTTGTTATTATGTATATATAATTGTAACTTATTTTATATTGTTTTTTGACTCATGTTTCCTTCCCCTTCCCCCATTAATAATGTATTCGATCTGTTTTTTAATCTCAGATTGCCAGATTGGTTGACGTTTATATTTACTGCTCCGTTCCTATTGGTCGTAGTGTGATATTATATAGCCTATAATATTCCTCAATAAACGGGCTATCTACCGCAAAAAGAATTTTTCAAATCGGACTGGTAGTTCCTGAGAATAGCTCGTTGAAACACATAAACTCTTCTGCTTTATAATAGTAAATAGATTCCATTTTTAGAAAGCAAGTTTAACGTCCGTAATCATATATAAATGGAGGGAAAAACGCCAACCGGTTAATTAGAAAATGGCTTAATATACATATTTATCATGAAATATTCAAAATAGCAAAGGAAAAGAAATTTTTCTCAACAAAAACAAAACTGAAGAAATATCTCGAAATTCCTTAAGTTTATTTTCAAATTTGTAATGAAAAAAAAGAGATTAACAGAAATAAATAGTCAAATGTATATTTCCCAACCTACTCTGATATTTTCAATATTAGACTTGAAAACCATAATTCTGAGCTTCTAAAAGCTTCTGAGCTCATAAAAATATTATAATCAGAAAACAGCATCAGGAATGTCATAATCTTTAATTATTCGTATACATAAATCTTTCATTATTACTAAGTTCCTTTAGAAACATTGTTTCGAAACACATAATGTAAAATACGAAATTAGAAAATTAAGTCCTAAGAACATTCGAGTACAAAGTATAGGAGCTTTATCCTTTGTCTTTAAAAAAATAAATGAAGAATGTTAATTCACTGCAGACATTTTCTACAGAAATTAATTAATATTTATTTTGCATTTAATAGTATAGAAAAATATTATTTTAACCAAGTTCTTTTTACATGTGTTAAAATTGGAAGGACAATTAAAAAAC
Source organism: Thereuonema tuberculata (assembly GCA_023159025.1). Lineage (NCBI taxonomy): Eukaryota > Metazoa > Arthropoda > Chilopoda > Scutigeromorpha > Scutigeridae > Thereuonema > Thereuonema tuberculata. Next base: position 70,942,280 of record JAFIDM010009631.1, on the reverse strand, counting down.
AGATTACAAACAAAGCTAAAGTATAAAAAGTTTTACACATTAAAAAAAACGCAGACCAGTTTCAGACTGCTGCAATGCAGTCCTTTCTCAAAGCTGATGATCCTTCGACATACAGTCCATTTAAAGCATCAGAACACCAAAGAAGTAGCCTAGAACACGGCCATGCATCCCCGTTGATCTTCTAGCCAATCCAGAAATGTGGGCGGTGACTTGAAAGATCACGGCGGTGATGAAAGGGACAATACATGATCACATAAACAGAACCACGTGCAACCTTTTGCAAAACAAAATCAAAACAAACAATAAATAAATAAGTAAAATGAATAAATATAAAAACCAACAAATAATAATAATAATAATAATAATAATAATAATAACCATTCTTCCACACTTTTTTTTTTTTTTTTTTTTTTTACACTTTGAAATGTGTGCTTTGGTCCTTAACCCGCCATATTGTCTTGCTGGGGAAACCCATGGTTTGAAACGTTTACGATATAATATAATAATAATAATGTTTTACTATGTGTTTCACTCAGAATTGAGTACTACACAATAAAAAGAAACAAGAAAACGCTAAGTACATAAATGATATTAAGTGGATAGGGAAGACATAAGTAAAATTGTGAGTTTGAATTATACTGTATATCTCATAATATGTGTCTCATTTAAACTTCACTGAGCGGTTTAGTTTACTTAAAAAGTTCACAAAAGGTTTATATGTCTTTCCTTGGATTAAGTGTTTCCTTGGATTGGCAAGGCTAAAAAAGTTTCTGATAATTTAATTCAGAATGAGTTCTAGTCTAGCTTTGTCATATTTTTTACAAACAATATTTTCTACAAAACAAAACAAAACAAAATATTTTTAATATTTTCTACAATATTATTTGGTTAAAAGTTTCTGTTCTCCAAATTCGCACTCACAAAAGGCTGTGTTTGTAACATTCCAGAATGCTAGACGAGCTCTGACCAGTAAGGTATTGTTATTTTGAAGTCATGCTCAAGATTTTCACAAGATTCCGGTGGAAGATTGTTGGGAAGAACTCGTTAGTAATTTGTCTTTTGGTGGTATTTTTCTATTGGTGTATTCCATTTTTCCATTGTGTATTGTTTTGAATAACTTTTTATTGTTTGTAGAGGGCAAGTATTTATGGCAGTATTTTGCCTGTTCATTGTTCACTGCTGCTTTCTTCATCTGCTTTTTCATTAGTTTGTATTCCTGTGTGACCAGGAATCAAAATAAATAAATAAAAAAGTAATTAAAAAAAAAAAACAGAAAAAGCGGGAATCGACATTTTTATGCCAAAGAGGGATAATGTTTATCACAAGGTCGCGTGGGATAACCATATTTGAAAATGGCCCTCACCACAACCTGCTCAATGTAACAGCCCTGAGAGGTGATTATGAGGCTTTACTCCATATATCACTGTGGTATGATCTGGTGGAGTCAGATCAGGTGGAATCATATCTGGCTAACACATGTAGGTGCTCCAAATCGATAATGTGACCTGTATCCCTCACATGACAAACTTCACACTTTCTTCCAAGGACGCGACGGTGGTCCGCCACCCTATCGACTAACGGGTGCATGGTCTCTCCTATGTACTTACACCCTTCTTCTTCAATGGTGTTTGGATACTTTAAATGGATTGTATATCGGTTGACCCTTATCAATGAGAAAGGACTGCATTGCGGCAGTCCGAAACTGGTCTGAGCTTTTTTAATGTGTAAAACTTTTTAAACTTTTAGTTTTTTGTGTGTAATCCGTTTTCAAAAAAGATGTTATTTTATTTTATTTTTATTTTCTAAAAAAATTAAAAATGAATTTTAATGAAACTTTATGAGCTTGAATATTATATTATACAACATTTGCTTATAAATGAAAAAAGTAAAAAGATTTTTGAGGAATTAATAGTTTATATATGGCTTATGGTCAATCCATTCCATAATAAACCTGTACATTTTATTTTTTAAAATTTAACATTTTTAAACATTTTAAAGTAATATGCAACATGTCCTTTTAACCAGTGATATCCTGTTGCAATTGTTTCACACTGCTTGATGATCATCAGCCATTTTTCAATAAATGTCTAACTTTGTTTTGTTATAACTCAAGCATCTAATGTCATTTATCCGTAGCCTTAGGGAGATGAAATACGGAGATGCTTTTCTGCATCTCTCAAGTGGTAATCTCTACTCAACTGAATATTTAACATGTAAGATAACATCATGTACTTAAACAATCATCGTGATAAATTATTGCTCCGTATTACGTAAGAAACTACGGTATAAATATGATACATCAAACAAAAAATTAAAGTTTTAAAACGGGACGGCACGGCTTTCTCTCATATCATCATTCATATTTCAATGATTTCCACTAAATTAATAACTTCAGCAAATAGGCAAATAGTGCTTAAAATCGGGATAATAAAAAAAATAGATTAATAAAGAATTCAGTTGAAGCCGAGCTCAAAGCTAGCGATTGAATTATTTATAACACTTTCACAGAAATTTGTAAAATGTACTTTCATTTAAAATACACCATGTAACTGTCAATGATTTATTTTTTTAAAAGAATTACCTTAGTATTATTTGAGGTTTTTGTCTTATATACTTATCATTTTATCAAACCTTAAGGTAGTTCGAAAAAGGACTGGAGAAAAAGTTACGAAAAAGTTTGTAATTCAAATTGTGTACATGTAGTTTTCTGAAATTGCTTACCGGTTCACTGCATTAACTTTTTATGGGCTGACTGATAGTACACAGAGAATACCAACAAGGTAATACACTATCTGATATGATAATGTTTTCATCCGATGTCCACTAATTTTCCTTAGTAAATCCGTCAGCATTCATCCAGTAATTAACAAGGTTATTTACCTTCTCAGTACGCAAATGCAAAAATTATTTATTCATATGTTATTACCGCCTTGAACGTCACTTTGATCATCCCGACTTTGGGTAAATTAAAACTAAAAGAAAATCCCAATTTGAATTAATAACTAAGTTTTGATTGAGTTCTTTCATTACTCCGCTTCTGAATAATAAAACAAGCAGGGAATGTTTCATGTTAATTAATGTAATTAATCTGTGATAAAAATTAACATACAGTATTCGTGCACTCCTTTTATACGAAAAACAGGTCCTAGAAGCAGTCACATTTCATATTTTAATACTGTTTCCACTTATTATTTCTTCGAATTCAAGAAAGTTTTCGAAATCAAGAAAAAAATTATTTAACTTTAGAGTTTCCTTTGAATTAATGGATTGCTACAGATTACGAGGCATGGAGATCATTTGCAATCAAATTATAATTCAAATCAGTGTTATTATGACTTCTTGTTCCTCCAAACGAAAACGAAATAACAACTCAAAGTTTTGTATTGAAATTATCTTTTCATATTCTGGCCAACTTGGTTTTATGCAGTGCTTAGTATCCAATTCGATATGTAGATGGTTACATGCTTATGGCTTTTGCTAATGAGCTGTTTATATAATCTTAATGTCAACGTATACTTGAAGGGTGCGGTATATATTTTATATGGAAATCAGAAAAGTTCTACATTTTCGGATTACCTCCTTCTGTGCCGTAATCCAAAATGTATTTGAATTTTAAATCTTTCCCATTAATCGTTTATATAAATAAATCTTTAATATTTTGAAAGAATTGTCAGTATTTTTAAAGTTTTAAAATTTTTAAAGCACTTTTTTTACTTTTTCCGCATATAGAAATCATTTTAATACTTGTTTGTATTGTATTGAGAAACACTGAAAAGAAATAAGGTGAAAAGAAAGATGAATTCGAATCGAACGGAATACGATATTTTCAAACATCGGATTTTACGAAAAACACTTCCCTGAAAACAGAGAATTTCCATTTAGATAGAGCAGTATATTTTATAGTTACTGCCGTCATTTTCTTGAAATTTAACGTTGACTATAGGAGAAATCCCAAAACAGAAATATCTCACATTGAAACAAAAAAGAAATAACTTGAATGTCTTGAATATCAGTTGTTTTCGATATTTGGCGAGGAAATTCAAATTTTGAATATCAATGTTTCTTCCTCCAGTATTTCGTGAAGAAAAAAATTTCTGTGATTCTTACAGCTTCTATTTGTTTCCCCACATGCTGTTAAGCTGAAATATTTTTATGAAGTCATAAGCAAATATATAGAGAAAAGAGATGCAGTCAATTTCAAAATTAATTTATTCTTCTGATTTTCGTACCCGTACACTAGTATATGCGCCTGTCAACAATGATGGGATAACAATGAGATAGAGTATTTACCCGTCATTTGTAATTTCTTCATTCATGTCGTGAAATGTCTCTAACGACTCTTCAGTTCCTCGCTGAGGGCGAGCTTCTGCATCTAATTCTCGTCTGACCTGCGCTTGTAGTAGGCCAAAAAAATGAAAATTGAAACTTAAATTTTTATCTAGTAGGCTAAAATTAATGAGTTATTTTTTTTCTCTGGCTCTTCACTCATTGCGTCACACACACAGAGGGAGTGATAACAGATATTTAACAAGAATAATTTCAACGCAGTCCCCGCAGCTAATGAATAACACGCCTTACTTCGGATGAGAAGATTGCAGGTTCGATTCCTGTCGCGGACGTTTCATTGCCTAAATTATTTCTACTTTCACGAGAAATTAAGGTTATTTTTCAAACACAGAGGAAATGCTTTATGGAAGTGCGTAGCCCACAGACAGATCAAGAAAACTATATAAGAGATTAAAATTACCTAATTACAAAGAAATTTTAACGTGCCTTGTAAAAATTAATCAATAAACCAAAAAGGCACCAAAGTAAACAAAAGATTTCGCTTCTGACCTATCAATAGTGAGAGTGTGGGACGGCCGTTTCGTTCTCTTTATGGACTCATCAGCCATACAATCCTTTTGACGAAATCTTTGTCAGATCGCGAAACCAAGTAAGGAAATCTACCGACGCACCCGCCTGTGGGTTCCCAATAAAACAAAAGCAAAATATAATATCAAAAAGAAAAAGCTTCAATTCCTGGCCTGCGAATCCGTCAGGCACAAAGGAAATTGAAGAAAGTAAGGCTACTGGCAAGCCACAAAAAATTACAAAGAAATGCAGTTTTTAATTTAAATAATTTAGTTACGAAAAAAGGCTTTAATATTGAGAAAATACTACAAATACAAAATTAATGTTATTTTATAGGATAAATGACTATTGTCATATACGACTGATGAATATTATGCAATAAATGGCTATTCACTCAGCAGAGAAATATATTATAAAACTGTCCGTTCGATATTTCCTACTACAAAATAATGAATTGAAATATAGTGAGTTTAGTATCACTGTAATCTAATAGTAGAAATCTGCATCTGTTCCTGTTGGTTCATTGCTTGTGTAAGCGATAGAAAACATAAAAGCCGATGTGGCCTAATGGATAAAGCATCGGTCTCATAAACCGGGGATTGTGGGTTGGAATCCCACCAGGGGTTGGTTTCTTTTTAACCCTTTTAGGCTTTTATTTAAAAAAATATTTCGTTGTTTTAATTATGCCTTTTTTTTTTGGTAAGAAGTATTTACAGGCCGATAGTATAGGCCTATTTATAACATTACATGATAGCTATTGTAATCTCGTTAATTCAGCTTAAGAATAGTAAAATTTTCTTTTAATTTTAGTTTTCTAAGTTTTATTACAGTCTTATGACAATTGTATTTATAGTAAAATAAGTGGTAATGTTAGAAGTTGCCCCTGTGGCCTAATGGTTAAGGCGCCGGTCTCGTAAACCGGAGATTGCGAGTTCAAGTCCCGCCAGGGGTTAAACTATTTTTTTTTTTTT
>JAFIDM010009631.1:70900999-70916455 GCA_023159025.1 Thereuonema tuberculata | reverse complement strand
TGCTATAACGCTGGTTAACAACAGTTAAAATGATGTGTACAAAATTTCACAACTTCATCAGAAAATTATAAGCTTATAAAATATTTTGAGTAATAAGTGAAAACTTAAACTGAATGCTGAAAAAGATATATGCTGAAAAATATTAACAAAGTAACCTTTGTGCTTAAAACAACATCAGGACCATCAGAGTCGCCCTTAGGGCTGACAGAATGGAATCCTTGCCCTGGGCACCGCACCTTTTAGAGCCTAACATAAAAATAAAAAATATGTAGAAAAATACATAATCATTCCAGCATTTTTTTCAAAGTAACAATAACTTAATTAAAATAATGATGATTTTTGGAACTTTAGAATCATAACATTCAGTAATCATGGCCTCACGAAGTACACTATGTTTGCTTAAGGCCTGGCAAATGCTTGAGGCGATCCTGACGACCTTATTACAGACTGCATAAAATTTTCTGAGACAATTTTTAGTCATAACAATGTAAAAAAAATGCATATTGGATGAATTGATTAAACAGACTAAGACATTCTGTAATAGTTTGCTTACTAGCATTTGCTGATTTTTCGATTCTAACTACTGTAGATAAAATTAAAAAAAAATATGATTTGGATATTTTTTCAAACTCTACTTATTCTTTTAGTTCTTTTTTTCCATTGTTTTATATTAAAGAAACTTCAACTAAGATATATCCATTAAGTGAATCTTCTAAACTTAGTTCATTAGAATATTATTATTTATTTTTTTTAGTCGACTAGCAAAATTGTTTTCTTTAGATTTTCTATTTCTCTAGTTACACAAATTCTTCCTTACAATTCTGTTGGCTACAACTTTTAGAAATTTTTTACCGTCTTTCGAGATATTTACGAATAATATTTTCAGGTGACATTGACTAATGGGTCTTGTTCACGTTTGGTAATGATTGTGGTTGATGACAATTAAAAGGATTTGTCACTGTTGGCTTATTTACAGTTATAACAACAAATTGGTCTGAACGCTAATAAATGGATCAAAAGCAACATTGAAAATCAAAATTTCTTCTTTAATATTTTATTTCGAATTAGTTGGTCTGACTCAATAAGCAGAGAATGCATTGGTTCAAAGTTCCCCATTTGGGATTGTATTCTGCTAAATTTAATTTGGTTAATATTATTCAAAAAAAATAATCCCATCCATTATCGAGAAGGGATGACATTTTTATTTTACTTGGAGCTAAAAACAAATTGGCATACCAACTTCCGAAATCCGCACGGTAAGAGCTAAAAAATGTTAAAGAAATTATGTTAACCTTTTTCCTTTATGATTAATCATGTTTTTGTGGCGTTTTGTTTATAATTAAATAGCCACTTATGCCCGAAAATTGAGGGACAATTTTTCAAAGCCTGTTATTAACAGATATTTTTCTTTTGTTGTTTATTCTTGTTGAGCTCACATCCGGGAGCGAGTGGGGTTCCATAACTCTTAATGCCTTCTAAGCTTATCATGGAGTTGGTAAGTCTGGCTGATAATTCATAATAATGATGAAACGGCCATTCCATACTCCACATCCTTGACAAGGTCTTGGCTGGTTTTGTTTTCTTTGGTGCATGTTGGCAAATTTCCATTTTTTCTTAGCTATAAGATGTTATAAAAAAAGTAAATCATCAACTTACCTTCGCTGTGTTGATTTGATCAAACCTTCTCTATTGTCCGATTTTTAACAAAATCAGGAAGGATTTTTCTTCTAACTCATAGAATTTCTACTGAAGTTTCAGCTTTTATAATAAAATAGTTTTTGACATATCTAATCACATGAAAATGGACAATGAATGGATGTTTTTGGTCTCTGACTCCTTATCAAATAAATTGGATATTTACCAAAATCAATAAGATCTTCCTTGCAAAATCATATACCTACCTTTAAAACATCACCGTAGTTTGTTGTATAGTTATTGAATCATAGCGATTAAGTACGTACAACTTATTTTGACAGTTTTCCGCGGCTAGCGTCTTACATATTTTTACCAAAATCAACAATAATATTTCGTGTTACAACCTACATCTTCCTTTAAAATTTCAGCTTTGGATTATCTTGATTACAGACGGACTATAATGAGCATTTTCACTTAAAATTACATTTTAAAACTTTTGTCCTATTTTTTTTTTCCTACGACTCTTTTTAAGAGATATTACAAACGTTTATTGTGTTAGACCAAAACTTTAATACCATGCCGAACAATTTCATGATAAAACATGCTAATGAATCCGGTAGCAATATTACTAAGAAACACAGTGTTGTAAGGGAATTCTTTAGGCAAATTACAACTTACTAATTTCCTCACCATTTAGCAATACGGTAACGTTCTCTTTTCAATTACTTATTTTTTAAATCTCACTGATTCCTACTTTCATCGTTTATAAACTTTTGTCCGAAGTATATGCAGTGCATGTTTCCATTTCTTAGTTAAAAAGTGGAATTAATAAACCGCAAATCCCTCTTGTCTTGTAAAATTGTTTCATCTTTACTTATTGTCTAGCAATTTCAAAATTAAAAGTTCCTAAAAACTTAAAGCCCACTTTCCTGAAACGCTGTATTTTTAAAATTTTCCTTTGTTTATTTAAGTTGTGAAAACTATACAAAGGAAAAGTCACCGTATTTATAATTACTATACATGAGAATATAAAAAAACAATCTTCAAATTGTTCACTTCATGATAATTGATTCAATCCAGTTTTCATTAAATTAAATTGTTTAAATCCAATTCCATTTCTGAATTAATTTCAATTAATTTAGTTAAATCAAAACACACGTTTACTTGATAAACAATTGCAAAATGAATTATGATGGACAGAAATTCACTGTTAAGAGTTTCCTTTAGTAAGAGTTTTCCTTGTAATGCTGTTTACCATCTTTACCATCTTCAAGCGTAAAGATTCACAGAAGAAATTTCCAAGTGAAGATGGATCGTTGAAGATCCCTAATGGCTTAAAGTTATTAAGGCAACGTATATATACATCACTATTGATTGAGCCTGATTTCCTTAGGAAATTTATGTTAAACTACAAAACACCAACACTATTATGAGATTGCTGGTAGGGAGACATTTGAACCAGTGGACGAATATTCACAAAACTCGATATATCCGTAGATTTGAGATGATTACGTTTCATTGAAACTTTCTTCAAAAGTTAAAGATTGGTAGAATATTTTATTGCTGCAGTACAGTACTTCTTACTGTGTTATTACTGTATTGCGAGTTATCTATACTCTGACTAAAAATGAGCTTATAGACTAAACTTCAATATAGCGTTTAAATATTTTTTTAAAAAAACCTGAAAGTTTGATTGAAATATTTCCTGCAAAAATTAAAATTGTAGAAATTGTGACGTAAACGTTGAAACTATTGTAACAGCCCATGGATATGACATTGAATATTGAGTATCTTGGAGGCTTTTTGAATTACATCTCTGTTAATCTCAGTAATATATTACATAAGTCATAATTAAATCAGATCTTAAGAAAAACGTAACAACTTTAAAACAAGTAAAACAAGTAAAAGAAATGTTGTGCTAAAGCATAAAATTAAGGGCAACCCATGAATAAAATAAAACAATGCGGACATTATCAATTTCAAAAATAGAAACAATTTCAAGAATGATTCGTTCTCGACGGGAATCGAATCTGCAAACTTCTGATCCGAAGTTCGATGTCTTATCTATTATGCTACGAGGACTATGTTCAAGTTATTGTTAAATATCCCTTATCACTCCCTCTATGTGTGTATGACGCAATAAGAGAAGAGCCAGAGAAATATAAAGTATGCAGATATTTGCAAACAAGAAAAAATAATTATTTAAAAAAGATTATTTTTTTAATACACCACGTTTTTAAGACGGACTAAAAAGTATAAAATAGGTTTTCTTAGCCCCATACAAATTCCTAACCCCATACAAATAGTCCTGAAACTTTCTGACTGTAAATTATTAATAGCTATGAAAATACTTGTAAAAGTTTAAACGAAAAACAAGATAATACACACGCCATCAATACCAGATCTCAATTATCTACTGCATGCGCCCCATGTTTTTTGTTTTAAATCTTACAAGTATTTTCATAGCTTTTAAAAATTACCAATCACAAAGTTTCACGACTATCTATATGGGGTTAGGAATCTGTATGGGGCTAGGAAAAATTATTTTATACTTTTTAGTCCGTCTTTTAAAAACGTGGTGTATTAAAAAAAATATTTTTTTAAATAATTATTTTCTGCTTTTTAGTCTTGGAGTGTATGAAATTTTGTAATCGATTTTGAACATTTTGATGAGATTATAACAGGGACATGTGATACATTTCAGGTTTATTTCAGTTTCTCTTCTCATGTTGTTTTTGCGTCTCATTCTGTAGGCGTCGCTTGCGTTGGGTGGCTATCTCCTTGACCATCGAAGAAATTGTCATTAATACACTATGTATTATTAATATTATTATTATTAAATAAAACCGTGGTAAAAAAATTAAACAGATTGATATATTATTACCGCGCGTCGGCAACGGAGCGCTCAGCCGCACCGACATGTCATCGCGACAGCTCTAGCCCCATGCGGCCATTTGCAAAAACCCTGACAGAGCGCGACGGCAACGGAGCGCCGCACTGACCTGTCATCCGAAGAATTAGGGTTCCCTAACGAACAAACAATATTAATGTTAAGATCAGTTGCAAAATTTGTACCAAACAATCAGATAGCGAGCAATAAGAAAGCGAGCTAATAAAACGTGTTAATAATAATAATAATAATAACAATAATAATTATTAAAAAGATGAAGTTTAGAATTTTTTTTCTGGACAACTACTGACTCGATCAACTTGAAATTTGGATATGCTTTAGTTTATTGTGTCTACTATACAATAAATACTTTTTTATTTCTGCCTATCCGGAAAAATTCCGGAAAAATGCGGATTTTCCAAAAAAGTCGACTGTGTTCACATTTTTCCGCATTTTTAGGCAGAAATAAAAATTTAGATTTTAGACACTCTAATCTAAAGCATATCCAAACATCAAGTCGATCGGATCAGTAATTGTTGAGGAAAAAAAAATTCCCAAACTTGTGAAAACAAACAGTCGACTGTGTCCGCATTTTTCCAGAAGGCAGAAATAAATACCCCATTCCTACGGTGTTTCGGCCTCTGAACACAATAGTGAAATCCGTTTGCCGATCCGACCGTTGTTTGCAGTTCGGAAGAGATAAAACAACATTTCAATTCGTTACATTATCACACACAATCTGTATTACTAAAATCTTTTATTTCTGTCTGTACGTCCGGCGCAATTTTCTGAGAATGGAAAATAGAAATAATTTTTACAATGAAACGTCCACGACGGGAATCGAACCTGCAACTTTCTGATTCGAAGTCAGACGTCTTATCCATTAGGCCACTGGGACTACAACTCACTTTGTATTGTTTTTTGATTTATGTTTCCTTTCCCTTCCCCCCCATCAAGAATGTATTCAACCTTTTTTTTGAATCTCAAGATTGTTTATTTATTTCCGATCCGTCTGTTTATTTGTAAATCGAAAATGACAATTAGAACTGTAATTGCCGAAACGTTGCATTAATTTAAATATAATAATCTTACTTAACAAAATCCTATGTGATATAGAAAAGCAAGCGCATGTACACGGGGGATGGCCTGTAGTTATTCAAAATTTGATTTTGACTAGATAACATTAAAAAAAGTCCCAATATTATTTATTTATAAAAATATGTAAATGTAATATCACCCTTTATTCTTTCAATTTTGGAATTTAAAATAAATGTCTAGACATTGCCGATGAAGTACATTTAGCTAAAACGTAAAGTAACATTAACAAAATTAAAAAACAAAGCTTTAAATAAACATAAAAGTAAAACCATCTTATAATAGTTTGACTAATTTTAAATCTAAAATTGCTGAAAATCTTATTATAATCCTGCATTACGTATAGTAAATATTTTCCATAAATATCCTATAAATATCCTCTATAAAGGGGATATTTATAATGTCATTTAACGTAGTATCAGATAGTATGTTTTGAAAATGGCAGGAAACTCAGTAAGTATTTCACTTGTGAAGAAAATTGGCTCTTTTTCACCTCTTGGTCAAGGAAACGCTTTGAACTGTCGATTATTTTTTTAAAAAAATGCAGTTTGAATGTTAGCTGCAACCTTCGAACCAGGCAGATCGATGAAGAGTGGTAGATCGATGCACACATAAACAACCCCATTTGTTTTTATAGATTTATTTTGAAGGCGATCTCTTTACTGTAAACATTTTCACTTGAGTTTAGAGTTGTGTTTTTCCCATCACTGTTTAGCATTTGTAGGGACTCAAAGTAACAGCCCCATCATCAAAGTGCAGCTCCTTTAAGGTAGGAAGCTTTTGCACCACTTTAAAGTTGGAAGTGAAACCAAATGCTATGAGTATCGGCTTTATCCTTTCTGGTGCTGGTCACAGAATCACGAACTACGTTCAAGACTTATCAGGACAATCATTTTGATCCACTGGGCAAATGAGGCATACCTTTTATTTGTAAAATCAAATTCCTACTGCTTTCAAATTTGCGACAATAAATATGGACATTACTTTACTGCCTTTACTTAATGATGTAAAAACACTTACATTGGATGGTGGATAGCGTGAGCAAAGCATCGAGAAAGAGAACAACATCGAGAAAGAGAAACTGCATTGAATATCTCAATAACATCAAAACCATTTGAGTAAACTGTAGCAGGTTTCTCTAAATTCGAATTATAATTTCTTTTAGACGTATGCATATTAATTTTCGTGAAACAAAATAAACGAAATTAAAATCGAAATCTGAACAAATTTGTGCTAAATCACGAAGGTTTGCATGAAGAGTCATGTTACATGAAGTTACATGAAGATCCTGTATTTTCCATCTGTTGGTTCAAGCGGACTGATTTTTTTTTTTTTTTTAATGTTCGCAGTCCTATTAGATTTACTTATATAGTAATGTATACCTGTGATATAGGTGATCATGTTTTGATATGAAGGGAAAAAAATTAAAAAAATAAAATAAATAAAAGGTTAGTTAATTACAATTATAAATTTAGAATAACTTTTTCCTGAATTACATCCGATATTAATTGTTTTTTAATTTGGTTTATTTTATCGTATTTGTCATTATCCCATTTTAATTGTGAAAAAAGCTTATACTTGATTAAGTTAATTGATCTAAGGCCAAAATTATTTTTCGGTCCATCTATTTTAAAAATATTTAGCCAATTACTTCTAGTATTTATAGTATTTTCATAATTGAGTTTTGCATTTCTTATTTCGAAAAACATTTTTAATATTACCCTATAAATAAATTTCTCTTTGATTGTTAATATTTTATATTTACTTCTAATTTTTTGTTTTCTATTTGTGATATGGTATTAAAATTATAAAAAATATTATTTAGTATTTTGTTTAATAACTTATTTACACTATTAATTTGAGACTTAATTAAAAAGATCCAGCAATCCAAAGCGTAATTTAAAACAGAATCAACAAGAGACTTGAAAATCAATAATTTTTGTTTACAGGGAAATAAATTTTTTATATGTGTAAATAAATAAGTATAGGAGTGTAATTTATTAATAATTGATTTACAATGGGTATCCCATGTAAATTTATTATTTATTAGAAGACCAAGATATTTTTGTTCGTGAACATAAGTCAATTTTGTCACAATTACATCTTGTATTATTTTTGAACATTAGATTTATACATTTAAAATTGTGTAAAGTAAAATAAGAATCATTTAACACAATTTTATTTTTATTTTTAATGAGCATTACTTTTGTTTTTTTGTAGTTTATAACCGTTTTATTATTTTCAGCCCAAATTGTGATATTGTTTAAATCCGCTTGAAGAAAATTTAAAGCGGTGAAGTGATTTTTATCGCTGGATAAAAGTGCAACATCATCTGCATAGATGAAAATTTTAGAATTTTTTATGGAATCACTTTTTTACATTGGTTTCAAAATAACATTAAATAATTTGTAAGGCATTACGTTTCTAAATTTTTTTAGACAGAGAGGTCTTTTAGTATTTACATTTAAAGAATTAAGTTCTTAGGCAATAACAAAATCTCTATTAAAAGCGTAATCAGGGTTTGTAAATTTCTTTTTATATATTTACTTATTTATTTAATTAGCAAACCAAAGTAAAAATGACATAAGTAATGAAAAATGACGAAAAGATAACTACTTTGGTTTTTGATCTTTTGGTCATTTTTCATTACTTAAGTTATGTCTTTTTTTTATTACAATTAACTATTTTGGTTTTTGAATTAGAGATGGACAGATTTAATTATGTAATTGCTATTGATTAAACTCTGAAGTTGTTTCTGTATATTAATGTGCATTTGGAAACATTTTCATTTTGTACAAAATTGTAAAAATAAAAAAATTGTAACATATTTACCAATATTTAGAAATATCAAAGAAATACATAAGTGTAAATAAAATAACATAACGTGCAACCTTAAAGTTTGGTGAAAGAATAAAAAGTGCATATAAATAAAAAAAGGTTGTTAAATATAAGTGTTTCAATTCCATGACTTTGACTCGCCATTTTTTGTTAATGAATCAGTCGACGATAGAAGTACTGGTTTCCTTTGGAAATTTGGATCCGTCAACATTTGCCAAAGCTAAAAGACTAAGCCATCGCAAATAAAAGAGGTGCTTTCATGACTGCCTTATTTCACCTTGCTGATTATCTCAATAGAGCAATAATCGTGAAATCAGAAGTACAGTTCAAGTAACTTTATGAAATAATGGTATCGAAAACGACATTGATTATTTTTTTGTTTTTAAAAAATGACATTTTAATCGTTTGGACATAGTTGAAATATTTCTTCCATTTCCCGAAAAAAAAATTACTCTGTACTTAACTTTATTAAAGATACATTTCCATTATGATCACAAACTTAAATGGATCTTCAATGGATAACTGTCTACATATTAATAAGTGGATTCAATAATCAAAATCTTGAAAGAAAGAAAAAGTTTACCTTATTTTACATAACGAACAATAATATTATTTATTATTATTTCCGAGCCTTGACAGCCTTTAATACTGCAATTATAGCTGCTAATCCTTCAGCAAAATTAACAACTAACGAGGCGTATATGGTTCTTAAAAGCCATTAACTAGAATTACATTCCTAGAAGCAAATGCATCTTATTGGAAGATTACAGAGCGGGAAAATGATAGAAGATATGCACTAAGTATTCTACAGTTAGTCATAATTATGATTACATGGAATTGGTAAATGGTTATTCTTTTCCAATTGCATTTTAATTTCTTTTTCAAAAGAATTTTTAATAAAAAAGATTTTCAAAAAAATTATGAAAATTAATAACTAACATGAAAGAGAAATATGATAACAAATTTTAGCAAAGAAAATATATCCTTAGATAATTTTAATATAAAAAATAATTTATTCTATATATTAAACAAAGAACAAATATTTGTTTCAACTATTGCAGAAGAATCTATATTACTAAACTCTTTTATTTCTCTGTCTGTCCGGCGCAATTGTTACGATTTGTGAAAATAGAAATAATTTCTATAAGTTCGCTACGGGAATCGAACCTACAACCTTCTAATCCTTCAGGTCTTATCCATTATGTCACGGGGACTACATTCTAATCTCTATACAGAAACTACAAATATGCCATAGACGCACTGGCTGGTTCTAAAAACAGTCGTGGATTGGGAGAATCCACTTTTATTAGGTAGTTGTGAGAAAGCAGTCGCACGTTGGGAAAATCCACTTTTCCCGGGTTGTTAGTAATATTTAAAAAATAATAATTCACAGTGAGAATCAACAACTGATTTTATGTATAACTATTCTTTTTAAATAATTATAATTCAAATATTGTTGTAATTACTATAAGATATTGGATGTGGGATTGGTTTAATTTTTCTTTCGAAATGATGCGACGACAAACGTCGTTACCTGATGATCTGAAGATGTCAGTGATGTTTACATCATGTGAATGTATTTAACGAATCGGAAAATTCTGTTCTCTCCAATTCCTTCCCCTTCGTTACTTACCCTGTATTAAATATTTCATCTATCGTTCGTAAACCTTAAAGATATAAACAGAGAATTAGTTAAGATAGGTAACAAGGTTAAAATATTTATAAATGTAGAGTAGAAAGTTCTTATTGAAACGATTCCTTTTCTATTATCATGTCAACCTAAGGGGCCGTCCATATATTATGTCATCGATTTTTGCCGATTTTTTATTCCCCCCCTACAATTACCCTGCCGTCATAATCCAATACCCCCCCCTCCTCGCAAAATGACGTCATTTTCTAAAAGCTATAAATGTGATGAGTAATTAAAATTACTTCAACAATTAAAATCTACTAAGATTTGTAAAGATAATTGTTTATTTAAAACTGTATTTTCCCATGGGGACTTCACCCTTTCCTCCAAACTAAATCACAAGCATGGGATTCGCTACAGGTTCTCCTGTTTAGCTCGGCTCATCTACGTCCACCTTAGACCACTCGACATCAAGTGGCTGCCCCGTGAGGCTGTCCCCAGTAGCAGAATTTTCTGTATCAATCTGCAGCACCAGTTTCAGAAGCCGAACGATGCAGAGCCAAGCTAAATTACTGTCATTTTAAAGCAATATTTGCATTTTAAAATATATGACGAATAATACATGCAGACAATAAATAAATATTTATACAGTTTAAAATTGAAATTGCAGTTAATGCAAGCTAAAAGAAAAGTAATACCTGAAAGTAAGTAATACCTCAGGCTGAAAATAAAGAAAAGTAACTTAAACACAGTTTAATCTTTCAAAATTATTTATTATATAACTTAGTGAAAACATGGTAAGCATTTATCTGTATCATTAATGACTCTACTAACTACTTTCGAAGTAACAGCATGTTTGCAAAAGAAAGGGTTAACGTGCTGACAAATTGTTTATTCTGTTTATTCTGTGCTGGGCTTAACAGACATTTTCAGTAACAGCATGTTTAATAGCAACATTTGTAGACACATTCTTAAAATGTTGAAAGTATGACATCCCATATTTTTCAACTAATGCAGCTTTCAAAAAGTTGCATGTATGCTTATATCCACTTTCAGGACCATTAAGCATAATAAATACATGCATATCTGATATGCCAATGTCTTTCAATGAGGCATCATTACCTCTTGGTCTTTTTACCATCACATTGCTTATTACTGACCCCCAACTCCCACACATGGCCTCTGACACAGGGATTGACATACAAACGAGAAAAATTTTAGAACAAGGGGGAATTTATGCTTCAACCGTACCATAGATAACTTAAAAAGCTTTCGTAAATCACAAAGTGACCCTTCATCTCTGTTTTAGATATTTTATGCTGCATCGAAGAACATAGCTCTTTATATTCAAAGAAAAAAAGTGTCCTTATCACTATTTGTAAGGCTAAAAAGAAAGTCTCTGATATACTCTGAGAATGTCTCAGAAGTGAACGTAGATGCCAAATGTTCTCCAGAAAAAGTTTTTCCCTTGGTATAATGATCAAATTTTTCCAAAATGTTTGTGATGAATTTGATAAAATCCTTTAAATCACTTTTAAAATTTGAACTCAGCTGATTTTTCTCCTCTTCAGTTAATTAGCTGAAGCAGTTGATGTTAATACTTTCGAACTTACAGGTTCATCAGTTAATGGCACACCTTGGTAAGTGCAAAATTTGAATAACTCTGTAGCTGTTTTTGAATATCTGAAAAATGAATCTGGAATTTTTTCCAAGAATTGACGCAAATCATCAACTGTTTTGAAGTCGGATATTGCATCAATGTAATTCATAAATATTTTTAAATGTGAGTGAAAATTATTAATTGATCTTGCATAATCCCAAGGAAGAACTTCAACTGACTGAACACATTTCAACTGACTGTTTTAACACATGCCTTTAGCTAAAATACCATAAGTGATGGCGTCATTTTTGGCAAGACTCCCCTCCCCATGCGTCATGTTAGCGTCATCCAACGACAAGACCCCCCCCTCTAATTTTAAATGACGTAATATATGGACTGTCCCTAAGGGTCCAATTGAGTATTTTTCTGAAGTGGCATATATAATCAGTCCATTTGGATGTACTTTCACCATTTCAAGTGTTCTTTTTTTACTATTACATCACAAAAATAAAGACAGAATGAAAAAAAAGATCACTCCCGATTCACGATAAACTTCGAACGTTTTAGTTCTCTGATTTCTTTGAATGCAGCTGAACTATTTAGTATGACGTCACATATTATTCCACGCTCTGCTTTAATTGTTCTAAATATTTCCTAGGCAGTACTTGGCGTAAACAAAAATTCGAAATTTTATTACTTCTTTTTAACGAGCTATTGTGATAGCGACCAAAAATCGGTAGGTATTGCGTTTGTCCTGTTCGCCCGTCCGTCAGTCCGTCGTGTCTGTCCACCCCTAACAACTCCCGAAAGGAAGGTCGGATCGACAAACGGATTTCACCATTTTTTTAAGAGGTACGAATGGGGCATTTTCAGGGGTCAACGCCCCCCTACGTTCCAGATATTTGGCATTGTTGTCATTGTACCATCCTAAAAACTCCCGAAAGAAAGGTTTGATCGACCAACAGACTTCACCATCGTGTTCAGAAGTCCAAACAACGTAGGAATGGGGTATTTTCAGGGGCCAACGCCCCCCAAGGATTCGAGATATTTGGCATTGTATTCATTGAATTTCCGCTATTAGCATAAATGTTAGAAATGCAACCATTTCATTTCAGTTGTCAGCTGTAGCTTGATGGTTAAAATTTCGGACTCGGGTCATTCCATATCAAATCATCCAGAAATTTTAGGAAATGTCACCCACCCTCACAGAAAACTTTGAAATTTGGTATAATTGAAGTTTACCTAGATATATGAACATTTCCAAAATTTAAATGTTGCAGGTTAAGTAATTTTTCAGTAATGGTCTCAAGAAGTTATATGGATCCAGGAACTCAGGTGTTCCATGGACGAGCTCCTTGATAATTTAAAAATGCAATAGTTCCTACAGTTTTTGCAGTAGAACCTTGATTTTTTTTTAAATTAAAGAGGAATGTTTATTTTTTTATGTTCATGCTTCTTTTATTGAGTAATCATAAATTTTTTTTTAGAAAAAAAATGTAAATAATTTTTTTCAAATAAATTCGATACCTGGGCATTGTATTTTTTTTAAGATATTGCTCCATCATAGATTCCTTTGAAAATTTTACAAAATTATTATAAATCCTTCTTTATGTCACACAAAAAAAATCAGTTTGTAGAAATGATGGGAAGTGTAGAAAAAACACTATATTAAAAAAAAAATTAAATTGATAATTTCTGACTATCATGTCACCTGTAAAATGAGCACCATAAAAAATACATATGAACAGAAGCGTCTTGTTTTAAGTAATTTAGCTGAAATGTATTCTCTCTATAAAAAAAAAGTATCCTGAAGACAAAGTAGGATTTTCAAAATTTGAATCTCTTCGACCAAAACAGTGTATACTCGTAGGATCATCAGGAACACCTACCGTATGTGTCACCACTTACAGTCAAAATGTTAATTGCTTCTAAATTCTATTTCTATTAAAGTAATATACCATGATCTAATGAAAACAGTAACATGATATAAATAACCGAGCCTGTATGCTCCTTCTGTGCAAAAAATGCCCCCCCCCCCTTCCCAGTTCTTTACTTCAAACACACTTAAAAAATGAAATAGAAGACTATGATCCTGATGTGATGGTTCAGTACAGTCAATGGGTATCAACTGATAGAATGACTTTAAATGTTCAAATCACCACTCTATCAGAATTCTGCGACACACTAATTAAGAAAATTGAAACACTTACTCCACACTCTTTTATTGCTCAATCACAGTCTGATTATCTGAAATGAAGAAAGAAACACTTGATGAAGGATCAGTGTTAATTTTAATGGATTTCAATGAAAATCTCCATTTTGTTGTTCAAGATGAAGTACAAGGGTACCATTGGAACAATGGTAGCTGCACTCTTCACACTGTTGTTATATATTACAAAAAAGATCAACAGTTGCAAGCAAAAAATTTGTGTATCATTTCTGATGATCTAGAACATGATGTGGCCCTTGTGTATCAGACTCAGAAGACTATTGAATTTTTTGAAGTTTGAATTTCCTGAAATTCCACTTGCTTATGCTGAATATTTCTCTGACGGATGTGCTGCACAATATAAAAATTGTAAGAATTTCAGAAATATCTGCTACCATGAACACGATTTCAATATAAAGTGCAACTGGTCTTTTTTTTGCAACCAGCCATGGCAAATCTCCCTGCGATGGTATTGGTGGCACTGTCAAAAGACTTGTCACAAAATCAAGTTTGCAAAGACTATATAAAGATCAAATACTTACTGCATCGCAGGTATTTGAATTCTGTCGGGAAAACCTACAAGGCATTTCAGTTCTCTGTTTCAAAAGATGAAATGGTTCAAGTCAGAAATTTTCTTTCCCACGCTTTGAAAGTGCAAAAACTGTTCCTGGAACACGATCTATGCATCACATTATACCACTATCACCAACCAAGATTGGAGCAAAAAGGCTAAGCTATGATACTGATTTTAGTATCATTCATGATTTCTCTGCACTTCCGCCACTGATGCCATTATGCTCTGTGCAGCCCAACTGCTATGTTGCATTTGTATATGACTCTTCTTGGTATCTGGGGATTGTTGAAAAAGTGAATGGTGTAGAAGGAGATGTTACAGTAAGGTTCATGCATCCTCATGGACCATCCCCGTCCTTCTATTGGCCTGATAATGATGTTTGTGATGTCCCATTCTCACATATTCTATTTGAAGTTGAAATCACCACAGCAACAGGCCATTCTTATTCTCTAAACAAAAAGTTTTCTTGATTGGTGGAAGAAAAGTGGTCCTCATACAAAAAAATATTAAATGTGAAGCATTAAAGCGTCTTGTCATATATATATTTCCAAATGAACTTGAATGCAGATACATATCTTATATAATGTACGAGTATATTTTATAGTTTGTAGTTTTGTTTTACATTGCAATTTTTTTTTACATTTGTATATTTTTATGCTCACTTATGTTGTTAATGTTTCTTGAGTAGTTAACAGTATTTCTATTATTGTGATATTTTGGGAATGTTAATGGCTGAATGAAAATGTTTTCAAAATTCAAGATGAATTTTTTTTTTGTGAGTACCATTCATTTCTCAAAATTGATTTTTTTTTGTGAAGCAAATTTACTATTTGCAGATCAGTTTCTAATTTTTTTCAATGATTTTCAGAGGGGAGGGCAAGTGTCCAAATTTTTTTTTTTAATTTTACAAAAAAAATTAATCAACAAAATTTTATTTGGCCAATTCTTTCACAATTTTTTTTTTTGAGAGTACCATTCATTTCTC
>JAFIDM010009631.1:70882653-70900599 GCA_023159025.1 Thereuonema tuberculata | reverse complement strand
CTTTCTAATTTTTTCAAGGATTTTCAGATGGGGGCAAGTGTCCAAATATTTTTTTAGAAATTTACCAAAAAAAACATTAAACTACAAAATTTTATTTAGCCAATTCTTTCACAATTTTTTTTTTGAGAGTACCATTCATTTCTCAAAACTGATTTTTTTTGTGAGGAAACTTTACTATTTGTAAATCACTTTGTAATTTTTTTAATGATTTTCAGATGGGGGCAAGTGTCCAAATTTTTTTTTTAGAAATTTAACCAAAAAAAAATTAATCTACAAAATTTTATATGGCCAATTGTTTCACAATTTTTTTTTTGGTAAGAACAATTCATTTCTCAAAACTGATTTTTTTTGTGATGAAACTTTACTATTTGTAAATCACTTTCTAATTTTTTCAAGGATTTTCAGATGGGGGCAAGTATCCAAATTTTTTTTTTAGAAATTTAACCAAAAAAACATTAAACTACAAAATTTTTTTTGGCCAATTCTTTCACGATTTTTTTTGGGTAAGAACAATTCATTTCTACAGAATGATTTTTTTTGTGACAAAACTTTACTATTTGTAAATCACTTCCTAATTTTTTCAAGGATTTTCAGAGTAGAGCAAGTGTCCAAATTTTTTTTTTTAAATTAACCAAAAAAAAACAAAAAAATTATAAAACAATTAAAAAAAATTTTATACGGCCAATTCTTTTATGTTTTCATAAACTACATGTCACAACGCATATTCAGGGAAAAAATTGTCATCCTACTTGTTTCCATTTAAAAACTGCAGCCAATTTTCAAATTTTCACAATTCGCTTTGAAGTACCAAATTGCATCAAACTTTCTGCTATTATTACCAACAGAATGTATATAAAGCAATAAAAATTGGCAAAAGTTCATAAAATTATGTATAATAGCAGTACACAAAATCTCAGTTCTCAACTAGGTAGTGGGTGACATGGCCTGGATGACTTGACATGGAATAATCCACTCGTATACTGAAGGTTGTCAGTTCAAACCAGTATATCTTACAATTTTTTTTTCTCTTAATTTTTTTTTCAAAGTCCGCGTGTTTTTTGTTTTTGTTTTTTTCTTATTTTTCTAAATTTTTTTTATATTATTATTTTCCTAAGGTTTTTTTATTTTTATTTAAGTTATTGTACTTCCTTTTTTTATTTTATATTACTATGGATCGCCCTTAAATTTATGCTTTAGCACAAAATTATATTCACTTGTTTTAATAGGTAAAGCTTCTTTTCTTGATGTAGTTAAGTTAAAGTTGCGATCAGGCCCAGAGGACCGCGCAATGCAGCTGGAGGGTAGGCTCCAGTGTTCAGAACCTACGGGACAAAGTTGAGGATGGGGGGTCGGCCCGTCGCTCGCCCGCCTTTAACTCCCCGGAAAGAAACCCGGTATCCATTCTATAGAGGGCTGGGTAGACCCTAGGGCCCGTTTGAAGGAGAAAGAAGCGTGGAAAAATTCCCGGCCTCCGCCGAGGCCGGGAATCGAACCCGCACCTCCAACCCACTCGGCTACCGGGCCCACTTTTCTTGATGTAGACAAATGCTATATCATGTTTTTGTATAACAGCTCTATTTTCCTTCTGTCTTTTGTCAAGTTAACTTAATATACTAGAAATTAATTCGTAAACGATAAGTTTCGTTGTTAAAAGGAAGATACTCTGATTTTTTTGTAGCATTGTTGACCTGTAGGTAAGGAACTGTAAATCAAAAACCGCCTATATGCGTTAGCTGTAGAATGTGATAATCACGATCATTCAAACCAATGTTTCATCTTAAAAATTTTAGAGGGTGTTGTTTAATGAGAGGTGCCTATTGCTTTTGAAATCCTACTTTAACAGTCAAATATCACTAGTTCCACCAAAACAGATTCAGAAACTAAATCTTTACTGATAAATAACGTTATCCAGTCTATTCGAACAAACTGTTTCTGGGTTTAACTTTGTTATATAAAATGTCAACTGAAATTATCTTGTTTACGATATTAACTAACATAAACGATTTTCTGCAAACAAAATATAGATGAATCAAAACAAAAGTTGTGTATTATTATGTCTGAATACTCGATTCTGTGATATCCATAAACTGAAGTTAGATTTTTTTTTAGATTTCAATGAAGGCTTAGTTTATTTCAAATTCTTCCTGTATTAAAACCAATTAACAAGAATTTCTTGGGAATTAAAGAATTAGAAGCCTGTTTTTCTTAAAATCTTGTGTTTTATTATTTAATTTTTTTTAATTTTTAAAAACTAATACAAATGTAAAATATTTTTTAAGTATGTTTACTGAATACAAACAGGAGATTTTTCATTTTCTAAAAAAATTAAATCTTTATAAATAACTGAAATTGCCTTAATCCAATTCATTTTAATTATATTAACACTCGCGCAGGCAAAGATGATTCAAAATCGGATTAATATTTTTTGTTTAAGAAATCGATCGAAATCGATTTTTGCTTCGTAGTAATACTAAGGCGGCATTAGTAACCTACTTCTGGGCTAGGATCTACTTGGAAAAAACATAAAAGTTTGATTATCTCAATGTCCATGTGCATTCCAAGTTTTAAGAAGATTCCTCTAGCTCAGAGGTGCACAACCCGCGGCCCGGCGATTTATTTCTTGCGGCCAGGTAGTGTCAAACTTTAAATTAAATCTTGAGCCTTTTCATTGCTGCCAATAAATATATTGAAAAATGTCATAATCTGCAATAGCAACTGTCTCATACTTTACTATTGGAATATTGGTATGAAACACAACTAGCGCATTATTTGATAATTTGAAGTTTATGTAAATTGCATTTATTATTATTATAAATGGCACTGTGAGATCATTAATTAGTAAGCCATTTATGTAAATTACATGTATTGTTAATAATAATAATTATTATTATAAATGTCATTATCAAATCATTAATTCGTCAGATATAGTAAGGATTGAAGTCTGGGACGATATGGCCCTCCATCAGAACGTTTAAAAAATTATTGGCCCTCAGTCTTCCTAAGGTTGTGCACCCCTGCTCTAGTTGTTCAAAGGCTAGACACAGACGGAGTGTTTAAAGACGTCACTTTTCTAGGAACTTTCAGTAACATTCTATCATAAAATATGATTTCAAATTAAATGTGGTAAGTTCTCTATTAAAATATTGCTGTATTCTTGAGTTTCTCTACAGAATTTTAAAGTTGCCTTCGTGGTAATTTAAATATTTTTTCTACTATATATATAAGTAACTGATCTAAACTAAACATTATCATTTGGTCAGAAATTGAGCAGTTTTCAATTCAAAACTTTTACTTTAATTTGGATAAGAATTGAAATCCCAGTAATTGCAACAGTTCACTCGAATACAATTGAAACAAATATGGAAAGTATAAGATTATTCCTACAATTCAAAGTTTACTTAAATTCAACAAAGAGAAATAAAGTATAAATGTAACAAGAGTCACAAATTTAAACTTTTAATTGAACCACTTAATATAAAAAGATTCTTATATCCGAAGCAAGCAGAACGCGATGATTCATACTAGTTAGTTAAATAGAATAGACTTTGGCATTTTTTAACTATCCTATCAAAAATTAAAGAAATTTTGAGAGTTTTGAAATTAAAGACATTAATGTCAAGAATTCAACAAATTTTACTTCACAAAACTTGAAGCACAGAAAGTCAAGGACCAAAAAACTTAGGGAAAAAAGTAAATAAAAAATACAGATAAGAAAACAATAACCAGTATATAACAGCAAAGTAACTTAAAGCTTAACCGTTGTGATATCATTGGAGACATTGAGTTGCTTTTTTAATTTAACACGAATTTAAATATTATTATCTGTGTCTGAGAGGTTTTTGAATTTGAAAATCTGGGTTTACAGTCGTATCCTCTGCTAACAAATTTTTTTTTAAATAAACAATAATATCTAGGATCTTTAAAATAAAATCGATTCCATGTGCCAGTCTAATGTACTTTATATACAACTATTAATGAAACTTTCACCTCAAAGTTTGAAAATTTGCTGTAATTTTAAGATGGTACTCGTATTGGCTTCAGAACTTCTCAAAGTTTGGTATAAGTCACTTTTACAAACCAAGAAATATTAGTTCATATCCTGTTGTTTTTTTGCATAATTGACTGGCTTTCTTAATTACGTTTATGATTGAATCGGTGAAAATATCAAAGTGAACTTTAATTTCGTCACAAATTTAAAAATACTACTAATTTTCCCCAACACTGTAAATGGAAACAGGGGATGATATCCCTCCAAAAAATGCAAAGATTAAAATTATTCATTGGTTGGTCGCAATAACATCACTTTGATTACTCGGGCTATCTCTTAATTAAGTTTTAATCAAAAAAAAAGTTGACTAATTTGACTTAAGGCTGTGTGCTTTGATTGGTTGTTTCATTTCATTTAATTCATGAATAAAATAGTCCCTATACACTGCTGTTTTATTTAAATGTAACCTCTTCCATTTGCAATGAGCAGAAATTACCATTTCCATGAATTTTAATGATCATGATCTCCAATTTTTTATTGCAGGGTTATTTCGAAACTTAATTAAAAAATGAACTGCATTAATGAAAGTGATTCATTTCAAAAGCCCAGGCGGTCATCTACTGACTAAAACTATCCAATTTCAGTCAAAATTTTAACAAACATCTTTCGAATCTCCATTTTGTACAACTATAATCCGGAAATCCATGATACCTATTATCTCCAACTCTACATAATATAAAGGAAGCTGAAGATCTCACAAAATAGAGTCTCATTAAATGTCAATATCCTGCTATGAACTATGCTCTATATAGAAGTCTAAAAGAATTAAAATCGTGTATCTCACTATCATACGAAACTATGTGCTAATTAATGGATCAGTTAAAGGGAGAAATGTCCATTGATTCTTTTGATTCTAATTTCTTGACAAGGACTTCCTTAAACGATTTCAACTATAAAAGTTAGATCCTCTCTAAATTACTTATTAATACACAAACCAAGTTTCATGAGATCCTTCACGAAGATCTTTTGAAGCGGGTCAAAAGTTAGTCAAAAAGGGAACACAGACATACACATAAATACACACGGATTGACTGATTGATGTTGGAAAAAAAAAATACTTCTTCTTATCATAAATATCATTAACACAATTATTATTAACGAACCCAATATTAGCCGACTTCAATTCAGATGTATTAAAGATTACTTTGTTGAAAAGTCTCATCTTCAGAAACAGAATAGCTTGAATTTGTGTTTCTAAAATATTTTACGTTAATAATTATTCTTCTGTCCATTAACTATAAGCTTTACAGAGTGAATGAGGGTTTTCCTACTTTAGAAAAGAAAGAATTGATACTTAACAAGCATTTTTATCGGGTTTTTTTTCCTCGAATACTTATTTTAATTAACCTTAATGTTGTTATTTATTCTCAAGAGAAACTTTTTTAATTTTTTCAGGTCTCTGAGACCTTGAAGTTAGGCCTTGTTTTAATATAATATCGATAATGAAACTTCAATTACATTTTTTCATAATCATTAAATATGAATTAATAAAATTTGGAATCAAGCGAAATATATTTGCACCTTTTTTTTCTTTTGGGATTGACTTTCATGTCTGTTTGGCTAATTATTGAAATTGCTTTTAGCATTTCGTTATTTTTTCCCCTCTCTTGTTCCCAAAATAATCAGGAAAAAATTAAAAGAACATCAGAATCAAGTCAATTTCACATGAAATTATCCAACGACCAATTATAAATGAAACTAATCAAATCATGTGAACGCACTGAGAGAGAACTTTGGAAGCTGTCCAAAGTTAAAACTCTGTAAACATGGAATTTCGTGTGACGTCATTGTCAATTCTATTGCCATCTCCAAAGAACATGGAGCTTGCTCTAAAAGCCATTGAATAAGTGAAGTGGACCTGGAAGATATTAGCCTTAAAGGGGGATTTCAGCTGTATAGAAAGCAAAAGTACTAATTTGGAATGCCCTTCACCACATCGTGGAGCAGTTTTTTATTACTTTAACGGGACTTCCTGACAGCTGTTTAGTGCTAATTATCGGTCATTAACTTCTCTTACCCATTGGCGGAGGGTTAGATATAACTAATTAATACGCCAGATAATTGCTTCTCTAATTACCAAATGCATGTGTAAAATAAAACGCACTCTTAAAGGCTTACGATATACTGAAGTATATTTCTAGTTTGCATCCTAAAATTTATAGTGTCAGAGCATGTGAAATTTTTTTTTCAAATTTTGTTTTTGTTCCAGCAGGCTCTTTTAGGTTAGTCTAACATCGCTTAATGGGAATCGGTGAGAATAAAGGGTTTGAACAAAAAGTTTAAAATTCTTTTTAAATTTTTATTTTAAATTTAGTCAAAGTATGCATGGCGGTCGACCTGTCTCTTTTTGGCCGGCTTTGATAAAGGGAACTCCAGAACTTTAAATTCAAGGAAACTAAAAATTTAGAAGTGACTATAAGTTGTTTCATATCAAATGCCTATATTTTGATGTACCGTACATCTGACCCTAGATAATAAAAGCTAAGAAAAAAAATACTACCGAAATGATTTGTCATTAAAAATGTAATAATCGCGACAAGTAATAAAGTATCTATTGAGAAATCTTATATTTTAATAGTAAGTAGTACCAATGTGATCTTCCTATGGTTTCTGATACAAATTGGACGCATACGGGACGAAACTATCAACACCAACAAGAATCCAAAAACTGCGATAATACTGATACACAAAATTTGATTGATTTCTCCATATGTTCCTGGAGTGGTTTTCAATGATGATTTTAGCTAAAACTTCAACAATTTTCAAAAGTATAATTTGCAAAAACTGTAATTATTCATTCATGATAAATAAACATACATTAATCAGAAATGCTTAACGTATACTATCTGTTGATACAAATAATTGGATCTTCTTATGCAAGTATTCGCAAGTATATCGTGTTAAAAAAGAAATATTTTCATCAAAAACTTCTATGAATAATTGAGTTTTTCACTGTCGGCACATTAATCTTGTTTTCTTGTTCAAGTGGCTAGCTGTAGTAAGAAAACTTCAAGCGAAGCTCGTAAATCAATAACAAGGGAAAGCCATTCATTTATTAATGTGTGAAAAGCGTAAGTTTTATTAAAAGTATGAGCAGCTAGACTAATGTTCTAAAAAGATGATGCACAGGACATTCACTTTTATGCAAGAAAACCAATTTCTTCTTTTTGTGAATTAGGCAGTAATAAGGACATGGTCAGCATCTTATCTCTTAGATTTTGACCAAACTTGGCAAATATGTTGAGGATGGTGAACAATGTATACGAGCCAAGTTTTGTGTTGTCACCAACAAGGGGAGTAAAGTTAGGGGTCGGGGTGTCTATTGGGAACACATTTCTACCTTTTTACCGTATAATTTAGTTGATAAATGAAAGGAACAATGTTAATTCATGTTTTCAAATTATTAATTACAAAAATAATGGACGAATTACATAGATACAATGTTGTGAATGTGAAAATCAAAATCAAAATATGAAGTTGTGATTCGTCATGAAGTTTCGAAAATCTTTGATGATGATTCTGAAAAAAACGAACAAATCGTCAAGACTGGTAGGCATTTCAAAAACTTCTCCATTTGATAGAGTGTCAGAAACATGCAAAACATTTTGCACGTAATAGCTGTAAAAGAGACAGTATTCAAGGTCAAAGGTAAAAAGATGGGTTTCAAGGTGTAGCCGTTATTTCCTGTGATACTCACTGAATTATCCCAAAGGTTCTTACAGGTGGATTATTCAGAAACCACACACTTGAATTGGAAAACATGGATTACTGATGCAGTACAAAAGATGTTCAAAGTTTCTGCCTCCAACTTTGTAACGCCTTGCCGTGGTTTTGGACGTGCATGTGAGGGAAGGGTTGAGGGTTACGATAGGGAGAGTTTTGCGCAATGGAATCCTTTGATCTAAATAGTTAAAGATCTAGTGCTGGGTCCTCTAACTTTAGAAATTAACCTTGTAAATCAGTGAAGGATTATGAAGGGGGAGTCGGGGCTTCCCTGTGAAGCAGCTCAGGAGGGGCTTTGTTTGTAAACACAGCGGCCGGGGTTCGCGGTGGTTCTTCGCAGGCTCGCCTTTTCCGGGCCGACCTTGCCCGAGGCTCCCAGCTGTTAGCGCGGGTTCTTCCCCTTACTTCAACCAGTGCAAGAATCAATAAGAATCGAAGTTAACTGAATGAATAAATAGAAATAGAGGCGGGATAACTAGCTTGGGTAATGATATGACAGATTTAATAAAGAATATATATATTTACAGATAGATTAGCATAGTGAATGTGGATAAATAAACAAGATACATAAGCAAATCTTACCCTGGGATTTTCCCAAATGAAGTCGTAGATACAAACACACACTAAAATAACATTGTTCACACTTCTAGTTGACTCAACAGTTCAGAGTCTGTCGATGGTACGTACAGTTCGCATGATAATCTGAATCAATGAAAGAATTCAGAGTTCTGATTTAAGTCCATACTCTTGAATATCCGAATTTTCCGACGAATGCAGGTAGTCCTGGGAGGAGACATAGTTACTCTGTTATGCGGGCCTAAAGACACGCAGAACGCTCTACAGGCGCAACGATAATCTTTATGGCCGCAAATTGTAGCTTGGTTTTGCCTCCTGGTTTTCCAGCGGCCTCAGCCTGTTCCTTTAGGGGTAGAAGCAGCTAATCTAGACGGGGCTGCTGATTTCCCCTACAGCTAAGCCTCTTCATTACGCAATCTCGAGGATTCGGCAGGACGCTCAAGCTGGCGCAACGATATCCTCGAATTGCGCAGGAGGGGACTGGTGGCTGCTCAGAAATGGCCAAGCAGTTTCGTTTAGCAAGGGTTACCTGGCCTCGGATCGTCGGCGTCCGAGGGGCAGCAATATTTTAATGGTCGCCTGCCATCCTCGGACGCTCTCTGCCCACTCTGTGTATTGTTTTTCTCTCCCCTCAAGAGTCCTGTTCATTCGCAGGGACGTCACACAGAAGGGACATCTGTCAGCCGGCTGCAAGGTGGAGAGAAGACAAAGGGTACAAAAGAAAGCAATAAAATAAAGATAAAGGAAAGGCAAGATGGACGCCAGGTGGAGAAAGCATCTGGAAGACAACTGATTTTGAGAGACAAGGAGCCGTTAAGATGAAGTTTGGGGAAGATGAAGAAATGAGAAAATATTACTAAAAGATTAAATATATGTAACATGATGAAAATAGAGTATAGGAGAGAGAAATTATGTGACAACCACCAGGGCATTACAACTTTTATGCATAGTCTGCGTCTTCTAAGAAAGTTGTTTTTTATTTCCCGAAAAGCTTGATGATCTAATGGCGTTTTCAGCTTCTCTAAACTTTCGTCTTAGTTCTTCTTCGCTTGCGCATTCTTCAGCATAAAAAAATTCTTTGTAATAACCCTACACAAAGAATTCAATTGGGTTAAGGTCAGGCGAACGTCGAGGCCATTGGATACCGCCGCTTCATCCGATCACTTTGCGTCGAAATGTTTCATTTAGATATTGTCGGATTTGAGTCACGTAGTGACAAGAGCTCCATCGTTTTGCAACCACATTCTCTGGCGGGTTTCCACATCAGCATCTTGCAGGAGAATCGGCAGGTCATTCTGAAGAAAGTTCAGCTATGTTTCTCCATTTAAGCTGTCCGGTAATTCAAATGTACCGATTAGTTGCACTTTTAAAACTCCTGTCCAGATATTAACTCCAAAGCGATGTTGGAAACGAGACGCTCGAAAAAGTCGAGGATTCTCTATTGATCAGCTATGATAGTTATAGAATGACACAACAGTTCTTTTGAATTTACATTCATCTGTCCACTATATGTGATTTCTTTTGATCAAGATTTTCTCTCACTTTCCGAGCATGATTTCAGAAAAACTGAACTCTTTTTTCGTAGTCCTTCTGCTTTCAGTGTACGTTGAACACTGGATCTTGGGATGTACGTTCGTCAACTAATGACCCTAGTACTTGTGGAGTACCCTTTATATTTTTTCAATTACTGCTGCATCTCTAACCTGGTCGACTCTTGCAATCCCTTTATTAGATCTCGTTGTCCAGGCAAGCGTTATGTATTGATGAAAACCCAATGGTCAGGGAATCTTTGAGGTTGCAGTCTGCCTCGGCGTTCCACGTGTTCTCCGTACAACCTTGAAGCCAGACGGGCATTTCCTTAGGCAACGCTCACGATGCCACTAATTCATAGCGACAACGTGAAATCCCGATCGTCACGAAAGCCCAAGTTTCAAAGCACTATCGACGTCCAATACACAGGCCGGTCCTTACGCCAGATAGGTTGCAATCCAATTCCAATAGTAGTTCAAAAATCCCGTAAAGAAAAGTCAAAGTCAAGAGAGAGCACAAACTAATACAACGTTAACATGGTAGCAGACGGAGAACGATTGCCACGCCACGCGAATGGCGCATTGCATCAAGCACGTTGACCAATCGTAGTTACGTTTGAATGGTGCACGCATAGAATCTCAAGATAAAATTGCTACGTCTTCAAATAAGGCTTCCGTCACCTAATCTGTAGCAATTTGAGTTTACCTTTTGTCGTTGTTGTTATCTGTCTCGCTATATGTGTACACATGCTGCATGATTAATCAGTGCTTAACTATAAATTTTATTCTTCGTTTCAATTTTATTGCAAACAGCTTTGACACTATAGGAAATATCGTCAAACGTCGATTGTGGTGTCATCACAGGAAATATCGACTACACCTTGAAACCCATCTTTTTACCTTTGACCTTGAATACTGTCTCTTTTTCACCTATTACGTGTAAAATGTTTTTCTGTCAGTCTATTAAATGGAGAAGTTTTTGAAATATGTACCAGTCTCGATGATTTTTTTTTTTTTTTTGAATCACCATCAAAGATTTTTGAAAATTCACGACAAATCACAACTTTATACTTTGATCTTGATTTTTCACAACGTTGTACCTGTCCATTATTTTTGTAATTAATAATTTATTTTCCAATGAACACCACTAAACTATCGAAAGTCATCATAACAACATATGTAAAGAATAAAAAATTACAGGAATAAGTAGGGACTACTTCAAAAATCACAAAATCGTCAATATCTATACAATCGGAGAATATACATCGATTCTGGTAGGTCTTGAGGCCCTCTGTTCATTTTCTCATTTTGGATGTGTACCTTTGGGTCACTCTGTGTGTGTGTGTGTGTGTGTGTGTGTGTATATATATACTCTGGTGTTAGAAATACAAAATAAATTTACAAAAAATATTTGTACAAATTGAAGAAAATTAAATGAGTCAAATACATAAAGTGAATTAAAAAATATAGGGGAAGGTGTTGTACCTTTGACCAGTTTTCACTAAATGAATTTTCCAATTTTTTGTACTCAAGTAAATCCTTACCTGAATGGATACATGTGATCTTCACGCATCTTGCCATCAACTGCATATGTTTTATATATTATATTTTGAGTATAAGTATTTTATTTTTATTTTACAAAAAAACTATACCTTGTGGTCAAAGCTACAACTACTTGTTGTACATTTGACCGGAGGGTATTGTACCTTTGACCAGGTGGTAGTAGAAACTGACAGTTAGATACAAGTTATTTAATTAACATTTTTATTCAGAAATGCACACATTTGGCAAATATATGCAATTCAAAGTAGCATAATAAAACATCAAATAAATTTTAATACAATATCACAACTCCTTTATAAAAGGATGAAGATCTCAAATTTTAATGCCTTAAGTAGCCAACTCCTGCCCGTTTACTCTACATTATACAATGAAAAGTCAATGTCTATCTCCAAAAAATAGACATTCTTTTAGTCGAGCTGTGGCGGCAGCTGTGGTTGATTTGGTGGCCTGGCCACAATATCTTGTAGTTCAATGTCGTTGAGCTGGTCATCTTCTTGGTTGAATTTCGCCATCTTTGGTAGTCTTTTCAAATATCTAACTTTAAAATAATCACATGCTTTTTCCTTTATTTGGGCCACAAAGTATTTCTTTGTTTTTGTTTTTTTTGTTTTTTTTTGTCAGCTTGACATAACTATCTTCAAGTAAATCTTCTTTTTCAAAGTTTAATTCCTTCTCCAACTCATGGATTCATCTGAAATATGAAAAAAAAATTACACTGTCCAGTGACAAAAAGTGTCCACAATCACATCCCAGATGAATTATACCGATTTTGCGACCTGAGGAACTGGAACTTCATTATAGAACAACAATTTTAGTTAAAGACTATTAACTCTCTCATTTTTGTGAAAGTGCCATAAATTTCGATTTTATACAAAATAACGAGTCGTTGTTTGTATATTCTGATAATTAAATACCAAAAGAACCAAAAAAGAATATTAACTTGAAGATTCTATTTGAAAGCTTATTTTTGTTTGAAACCTTAATGTTTTGTTTTCTAAACTGTCCTGCTAAGGCCCGTGTGTTCTTTGAGAAGACAACAAACTGCAACTTTATTTCAATCTCGAAATTAGACTGAGATAAAGAAAGAATAACTAATATTTATTCACTAATATTGAAATGAACATTAATTAGATAGACGGTGGAGACATACGGTGAATAAAATATATGTCTTCATTCCTGGTAATTTTGTTTCATCCCCTAACTACTACATTACAGATAAAGCTTGATCATATTTGTTGTGCTATAAATTTGGAAACAATGTTATTGTTCTTACTTATGTTGTAATTAATAATATCTTTAATTGAAAAATATTCGGATTACAAAATATGCTTGATAAGTAAGTCCTGTAAATCTTACATCTATTCAAAATAGATTCATATTATTAATAAATCCACACTGGCATATTAGAAATATTTTACTGGAGTACACAGATTCAATAGATACGTTTTCCATTGAAGATAATGGAGATGCAGCGTCTCTTTGTGAATTGACCTCAAATTTTCCCGTGAATCTACAATTATAAGAAATCTGTTGTGACAATCAATATGCCCATCTGTCAATATCTAGATTACTTTGAGAATGCAAGTGTAGGCAAATAATAAAAAAAAAATCATTTCAATTTGTGAAAGGAGAAAAATAAGGAGGCAGCGCTAAAACATATTCACTATTCTTAAAATCGCAATAAAAAAAAAGCAATCGAAAGAAATACTTAATGAAATTTCAGAATTTCAATCTCAAGTTTTCCAGGCCGAAAATATCTTCTCTTTATACTGTGATGTAAAAGAAAAACTTCATAAATTATCAATTCGAAGACTGGATTACGCTTTTCAGTAAGCAGGGAGTATATCGCATTTTCCCTTTTGTCTTGCAAAGGACTATAGACAGCGGAAAGTAGATACATTTCGGAACATATTGAAGGAAACCTCTCCAGGTGACTCCCTAGCCATATCAGTTAAAGAAAATTGAAGCCGTATAGGAGAAGATCCAAATATGAGCTATCACTTTTATTTTATGAATTTCACCAAGAAAAAATTAAGATAATTAAATTGTACCAGTTTACTTAATATCGAAAATGAGTCTACTTTATGATAAAAGGTTGCAATAAACAAAACAAAAAAAAACAAAGAAAATTGCTTCATTTTTTTTTTAAAGTTACAGAAATCTGGTTTTTCAAATTGTGGTCCAAATATGGGCTACCAACAAAAATTTACTGTAATATTCGATTTTTTTTTTGGAAAAAAATGTGAAAAAATGCTGAAACAATTAAATTAAATGTTAATTGTCTATTTCCAAAGTCACAAACTTAAACGTCCTTTTCAGCACTTTGCACAATCACTGATACATTTGACCCAAAGTTCTCTTCTCTTGTGGAATTTCTAGGCGTCTATCATCTTCAGGTAGATTAAGTTTTTATCCTTTCTTTTATCCTTTCGAATAATGTTTTAGAATATTTCTGAGGATTCTGAAAAAAAAAGAAATCATAAATCAATTAGTTTTTTTGCTCTAAATGAAAAGGTCTAAATTTGGGCTAGACCATATTTAGACCTTCTTAGGTAGCCTGTAATTAGACCAGTGGTAAGAAATATTAAAATTGGTCCCCGCTATTACCACGTGGTTCTGTGCAATAAATAAACTATGCTAGAATAAGTTTAGAATGTTAGTAATGTCATGCATTTTACAAATCAGCTTTTGATTCAATAGAATTTGATTACGAAAATAACAAAACATATCTGTGAAATGTTTCAAGATCATGAAATACGTTGACTGACACTTATCACCACACTGCGTGTGAATAACTTGACTATAGGTGACCAACTGTTCCACTCATTTCTCTTTGTTATTGAAGACACATTTTCACTGTATTTCCACTGCGCGGCAGTACCTCCCATTCCCGAATACTTCATCTAGCCCATATTTAGACCCTAGCTTATATTTGGACCATTTCTCTCTTGTCGTGAATCCAGTACCCTTGTGAAGAATCATCGAGCTGTTGAGTTTATGATCAGAATATTAGAGGATAGCTATCTTTCAGTATTAGTTGATGGGACATTTGTGTACTAGACAAAAGACTTGTTTCGACAACATTACATTACATTTTTTATGTTAATCAATTCACAGAATAACAATTTTTAGACATTTAATAGACCAACCATTCAATTCTATGTTTTATTATTACATTTTGAAGTTCCACAAAATATTGGTCTCATTGGATCAAGATGACTTCTTTAACAACTTGTGCAAATTCGAGTGGTATCGAAGCTGATGTGATTCTCCAAGATTTACGAACAAGCGTTCGTAGGTAACAAAAATTTGTTCTTTTTCATTTTTCTTTGTATTTTTAAAATAGTGAAAATAATACAAAGGCAAATTCTCTGTATTTGCAAATTATGATTTTTACTCAATACTATCAATTGACAAATTTTTCGTTTGCTTAAAAGTATTTAATTCCTAGATATTTTTGTTGCATCACTTGCATCCTATTCATTTTAATTAAAAGAAAGTAGAGACAAATAAATGGATTAGAATGTATTGATAGACAACAAAACAAATGTCTCCATCGTTTCTAATGCGCCAATTCCTAACTATATTGTAGTTTTGTTACAATTTCCCAACTAAATATCCAAAAAAATAAAGGAAGCCACCATTACAGAATTTATTATTAGTGTGTAAATGAGAAAAGCTGTTGTAGTGCTTCATCGTAGTGTATAGTAGATATGTTTAATTCTGTTTTTATCAAATGCTTGCAGCTTAAAATTAACAAATTGAGAAAAGTCAAGTAGGCCTACATCTATGTTAATAATATATTTAGTCAAATCTGGACGTATAGTGCTATATCCATTCAGCTGATTTTAATCATTTCCGATTCCATTTGTCCTATTTACTTTCCTTCTATCCTCAATTAGAGTCAGAAAAATATCTGATTTTTTTCTTCTCTAATTTAAATGTAGTTTTCATTTTTTTCCAATAATAAAATTGAAAACGGATATATCCCTAGAGGCGATTTATTCACACATGGGAAGAATACCTACAAATATCGTTTACATTAGGCCTAAAATTAGAGAACAATCTTTATTGAATTGTCGAATTTTGGAATTCTAAAATGTTCTCACAAACTTTACGAAAATGCCCTACTTAAAACAAAAAATTAAATTTAAATGAATCTAATTTGATGCGATTATTTTTTTAAAACTCAATTAATTTAATAAAAACAAATAATTTATCTGCTAAATAATAAAAATCGAAATAGGAAAAATAATGTCTACTTTAATTTTTAAACAAAACTACTAAAATATTAAATTATTATAATTTTAGATGCACAGTAAATGATTAACGAGACATTTACATTATCACCCTTACTTTTTATTGACATGTTTGTCGATAATAACTTGGTAATTTTATGTTCATAATTTGAAAATTCGTTGGCAACTCCAGATGTTTTGAAAATTGTAGTTATGAGATCAAATTACATGATACTTAACTTTTTTTCTTTTTTTTTTGGTAATATACGTGATTCTACAACTCAGTCCCGTTAGGGGAAGTTAATTTTCCTGTCAACAGGTGCTGTTTTTTATATTAAAATATACATATGTAAAAAGTAGTTAAAACTATCTAAAAACTGAAGATAAATCAAATTTTTGGCCAAATGAAAAAGAGTGATTATAATGAAAACAACAGCCCATATAATAAGAGTAGCAAATACACACATGTTACCTCATGATGCCTATATTTTTTTTTCTAAAATAACATATATATTTATAGAGATAAACATACAAATAAAAACCCTATTCTTATATGTAGATATAAATACACACAAAGCACATACATATAGAAACATATATACATACTAGCAGCAAAGCCTGTCGACGACAGGCATAAAAAAAATCTGGAAAATCATTTTATTATCAACTATCAACTATAAAGTAAATATCTCCTTATAAACTACATTTTTTGTAAAAACAGCATGAGATCCTTCTATCAGATGTCCTTGATCTATTGGACGTCAAAATCAAGAATTTTGATTTTGACGTCGCAAGCACGACGTGCTCGAGAAATAGCAACATGACTAAAAACAGGCTCTGCTAAAAAAATACCAACCATATCTAAAGTTTGTCCTTGTAAATAAATTTTACTAAAAGTAAGAATGGAATAATTATTATTTTTGACCCATAACACCAAACGGCATTTAAAACTCACCATTGTAATCTAAATACTGCGCTAACTTGTGAACGAAGCTTCTACGGCAAAACTGGTTTTGAGTTTCGAAATCAGCGTAAAAAACTGAGTAAGTATGCCAAATTTCATTAAAATGGGTGCATTGGTATTAAAATTATTTGGTTTTGAACGTAGGTTTTGTTAGAATTTCAGATGTCTAGGTCAGTTCCCAAGGATAAAATTTCATGGAAACATGGAATGACAAAATGAACTAATATTTCATCCAATTTGAGTACCCTTGATTCAATGGTACCATTGAGAACCTTGGATCTATCTTAATAGCTTTATTATATCGAGTTACAGACAGACAGACAAACAGACGAACTTAGCCAATTATATAAGTTGATATATACACTCACACAAAAATATACAGTGCATATATACACATATATACAAAGAAGTATATACATAGTGACTGAATACTGTAGATCAGTATAAAATCTTCTGGTGATTTTTTTTTTTTATGTTATTAATACATGTTTTATATATAGTACTGTTCAATAATATTTATCAGTTTAGTTTCTATTATTTTGTTATATATGTTCATACATATACATATATACGTTTACAAACATATGCATACAATAACAATTTCATTAATAAGAAAATTATAAATTTCCAGGCTGCTTCCAAAAACAACAACTCTTTGTTGTAGTCAGAACATAGTTTCGAAATAATATGAAGATCAAATACAGTATACACATATCAATGAATATATACGCATCAATACATATATCTATATTCACATACGTTTACCTGTACATACAAATACATCTAATGATATATACATTTCATAATCTTGTTTGTTCATTAAAATGAAACACATTTGTTTCATTTTAATCATAATCATGTGTTTCTTCAAGCGTTTATTAGTAACCATGTTTTATTTTTATTTTTAAATATTGAAATTTCTGTGTGATCTAATTTTATATCTTTATTTATACTATTTATTGTTGTTTCTAATGTGTGATTAATATGACGTTCTCCATATTTATTATATATGAAAAGAAAATCCATTGTAATTTTTCTGTTATCTCTGAGGGTGACATGTGTTTCTCTTTTTCAATTTTATTATTTTACAGTAATTTTGAATTAATATGTATTAATAGTAGAGGAATTTTTGTTGGGAATTTAGTATTTCGTATTTGAGTAATAGCTTATTTCTAAAGTTCTCATCATTCCAATATTTTCTAGTAAATATTAATTTTAATATTTTAATTTGAAGGTTGTTAATTTCTTGAAATTTGTCTGTGATATTCGCCCACACCCAGGGCCCCCACAAGAGGGGGGGGGGGG
>JAFIDM010009631.1:70871934-70882553 GCA_023159025.1 Thereuonema tuberculata | reverse complement strand
GGGGAGGGGGGAAAGGCCCGGTATTGCATTTGGTACCTGGGCCCGGAATTTGATGTGGGGGGGTCTGCCCATATCTGAACTGCATAATTAATTATAGAGTCAAAGAAGGCATAATAGATAATAATTATCATGGAAGTACATGAAGCCGTTTTTATATATATGATTTACTGTGCGGTTTTGAAAGGCAGAGCTACCATTGCCGGACGATTTTACTCCGCAGAGGGGTGATACGCTGAGATGGATACTTTCCTAAGAAATTCTTTTGGACATTTTCGCTTTTAAGAAAAAAATAACGTGGAGCATTTTTGCAATAGTATTTATTCTTTCTATAATTCTTTCCCGAAAACCGCAAATAGAACCCAGCTACTAGTAAACTAACACTATAGAAAGTAAATATTCCATCTTTGTTTCTCCTCGCCCCTATTTTGAAGAAATCGAAGGAGACCTGACGCATGCGCAAAAGCGTTGAAGGCTCTCTTAAGCAAAACCGAACAGAACATGATTACTTCACGTAAAATTGTTAATTATGATTATTCGTAGATATTTAAAGTCATTAACTAATGTTATTTTTGTGCAAATGATATAATTCGGATTGTGGCTGTGTAGACATTCATGGCTGTGGTAATATATTTGTGGTATCGTATCAGGAATTTGCTTTTTGGGTTGAATTATTATTCATTTTGTTTTGTGTTCATTAATTATTATTTTGTTGTCATGAGACCATTTTTATAAATATAAAAGATCATTTTGAAGTTTGATATGTGCATTTGTAATATTCCTATCAATTGCATAGATGAGAATATCATCTACATAGATGTGAATATGTTTTTATGACACTGAATATATCATTTATATAGAGTATAAAAAACAAGAGGGAAAAAATTTGAGCCCTGTAGGACACCTTTTCTAACACTTATTTTTACTTTCGATATTTTTAATTGAGACATAATTCTTTGTTTTTGAAATACTTCTTTATAATGCCCAGTAAAATACCTCTAATTTCTATCTTTTCTAATTTATTAAGTGTTGTAATCTAATTCATCAAATCCTTTGCTAGGTCAATAGAGAGAAGTAAGATATAATTTCGATTGTTCAAATTTAGATTAAATTATTGCTTCTGTTTTCAAGTAATTTGGCTGTAATTTTTTTTTCTTTCGGTATGCATATTGTTCATTGTGTATGATATTGTATTTGGAGACAAAGCTATTAATTCTCAATGATATGTAACTTCAATTATTTTGTTTATGATTGATTGGATAGCAATTGGCCTATAATTTTTCACATTATTATACTCTTTACTTTTATATATTGGTACAATTTCAGCAATTTTAAGATTTTCAGGATTTTTTTTTTGATGTGATAATGTTATAAATGAGAAAATGAAGATCTTTTGCAAAAATCTCCTTGTTTTCTTTAATTACCTTTGTTTTTATGTTATCATAGCCTATTGAATTTGTTTTCAAATTTTTCATTAAATTCTCAATTTCAGTTGCTGTAGAGGTGATCAGACTTCTAAGTGGGATGATATAGTAATTAACTAAAGTGTATACCTATTTTATTACAGCATTCATTTCTGGAATAACAGAATATTCAATTTTCCAGTAGAATCCTTGAATTGGCTCCTGTAATAGCGAAAGAAATAATGTCAATAACTGTAATTTTTTTATGAATATGGAGAAAATATTCTGATACATTTAGTAAAAAAAAATATAAACCTCAATAAGATAAATTTAAAAAAAAATTACACAAATAGTACGTTTTGTTAATTAATATCCCAAATAATATAAATTAAGAAAATTAAAGAGAAAAATAAATCTAGATCTCTAATCTGAATTTTATATTAAAAGTATGCTATTTTATTTCATTTAAATTTATTATCTTTGATTTGAAACGTTAAACAGGTCTTTAGGAAATCAGTTTGGGGAAATCAGTTTAATCAGTCTATTAGAATTAAGGTTTATTATCAAATCGATAAATTACATTACGAATTTCGAAAACTGTATTTGAGATGAAAAAATTATTTCATCTATAAAATTGCCCCATCTGCAAATTTTCCGCATAAATGTTATTGAAAGCCATTCTTTTATCCCATCACAAAACCACTATCCACAAATTGAAACCGTCTTACATTGGTATTCGCCATTTCCTAGATCATTACTGTCTTCAAATAAGAAACCACAAATTTGATGGGTCTTCATTATGTTTTTTTCCCTTTAGCCGCTTAGGGACGTAAATACATTCCTTTTGTCATCTGAACTAGAAAGAGAAAATTTTACGAGATTAAAGATTCAGTTTCTTATTTATGATCAATTGAAGGCAGTGAAAGGAAAAAGGTCTGACAAATGGAGCAAACGATTGATGCCGCGGAACGCAATTTGCCACCGGAAATGATGCGTTAAGTGTTGGGTTGTGTTTCTATATTCCAGCGATTGGATCCCGATTTGGCTATTCCAACCAAGTTGCAAATAATTGAGTTATTATGCATTGAATTGGGGTTTTGTAAAATTGCTTCAGTTCTAGTCTAATGCAGAGAAATTTGATTGCTTGAAATTTTATATTTTTTTTATTAATTAAAAATTAAAACTTTTAATTTTTTAATAATAAAAATAAATATGTTAATAATTTAGATTCAATTATTTTCATTGATTATAATTGAATCGTTTAAAAAAAACTTAGGAGATGAATGATAGCCTATTTTAAACATTTGAAAATTTTCTAAAATATTCTGAAGCTAATTTGAATGTGAATTAATAGTTTATTGTTTTCAATTAACTTTTATTTTTAGAACGAAACAATGCACTTCCAATTTCTGTATGCCAGTTGTTAGAATTGAATACTTAGAATTTGGTGTAGATTAAAGCATTCGCTATATGTGAAACTAAATGTTAATTAAAGATGCATTCTCAGAATTTCCTTAAAGTTTAGCAAAAGCATGTTTACAGCATTCTAGTCCACCGCGACAAACGATTGAGAAGTTCTGCCTTAGCATGCTTTCTTCGCCTTTTTCATGAATTTCCTTACGTTAAATTTAAATTTAAAGTTTAAAGATAGCTTTTACAGCTTATTTTTATTTAAAGATTTTATCTAAAACTAAGGGAAACGTTTCCCATTTAATAATAAGATAATAAAATACTATTCCCTACATTAATTCAAAGAACAATACACTTTAAAATTTCATATTTTAAAGTTTTCTCTTACTGCCTTAAATATTGGTGATTATACACCTAATTTAAAGTTCACCTTTCTTGAAAGCCCCAGAAATATACCCTTTTGAAGCTCAACTAATAGTGGTCTACGTAATCTTGATTTTATAGCATGTTTCAATATAGG
Organism: Thereuonema tuberculata; assembly: GCA_023159025.1. Classification (NCBI taxonomy): domain Eukaryota; kingdom Metazoa; phylum Arthropoda; class Chilopoda; order Scutigeromorpha; family Scutigeridae; genus Thereuonema; species Thereuonema tuberculata. Next base: position 70,879,223 of record JAFIDM010009631.1, on the reverse strand, counting down.
GATAGGTGATAGATTTTGGTTTATCTACGTAACCGTTAGGAACTATTTTATTTAGCCAAATCTTTCTGACTAATAAACATTTTATTTTCTGAAACTATTTGTAATTCCTCAATATAGAGAAAGTCTTCCTCATATTCTATTGATATTTATTATTTAAATATCAGATGATTTTTCCAAATAAGTAATAGTCTTTTATGAAAGCATTGGACATTATTTTTTTTTTCTAAGAAATGCAAGAACTACAAGATTCAGTACCCATGCATATTTTTAGCAATAGTAAGTCAGTAGATTGAAATGACAGTCGGTAACTTATTCAAATATACTTCTTTCCATATAAATTTTCAGAGCAATTCCTAGATATTAATTTCACTTCCATACAAGATTTGTTTGGTTTGTTTTGGGTTTTTTTAAGTCATCAATTTTTTTTTTGCTTTTGTTAGAAAAACTTATACCGATTTTTTTTTCAAACTAGGCCATGCCCCGTGTACAGATTGATCGATATAGATGTTTGAAGAAGAGATATGTTGAGATGGATGTTGGTTGATATAGATGATATATGAAGATCATAGCTTGTAGATTTAAAATATTGCAACGTTTCGGCAATTACAGTTCTAATTGTCATTTTCGAATTACAATAAACAGACGGATCGGAGATAAATAAATAATCTTGAGATTAAAAAAAAAAAGGTTGAATACAATCATTATTGATGGGGGGAAGGGGAAGGAAACATAAGTCAAAAAACAATATAAAGTGAATTGTAGTCCATGTGTCCTTCTGAATAAGACGTCTGACTTTGGATCAGAAGTTGCAGGTTCGATTCCTGTCGCGGACGTTTTATTGTAAAAATTATTTCTATTTTCCATTCTCAAAGGAAATTGCTCCGGACAAACAGACAGAGAAATAAAAGATTTTAGTAACATAGATTATCTGACAGAATTACGTCGAAATATTGCCTGATCTTCGGAAAAGCCTTCCTTATGAAAACATCTATGGCAGTAAAACACAAAATAGAAGAACAATCTGATCTCTTACTGTGCTTTTTCTTTATATTTCAAACGTCATTAGCACTAAGTTTTAAGCCTAGCTTCAAGTTTGAAAAGTAGGCGATTTAAAGCGATCTCGTTGGGTTTATCAGTTTGATGTATAAAAATAATGCAAGGACTAATTTATTAAAAGCTATTCCATTATAGTTTAGTTCTGAAGGAAAAGTGGGACATGATACTGTATAGATCCTTTTTTCCAGGGATTTTCCCACTCGGTGTGAGATTTGCTCGATATTTCGGTCCGGTGCCTCGGGCCTTCTTCGGGAGATGTATATTAATTACATTAAGGTGGGCGCAAATCTAACAACTCAACACGAAAACAACTTATCCGAGCAACTATACTTGTAACACACTGTTACAAGTACTTAAAAAGAAAATTGAATTATATTGACACCTTTAAAATTAATTTTTACCTTTCATTGTATTAGAATAATAAAAAAAAATAAAAGAAAAACTTTAGTAAAGTTAGACGCTCTAATAGATTAATAGTTTTTTTTTTCAACAAATATTCTCTCCAGAAATGTAAGTCTTCATTTAAATAAGAACATTAAGCAGTAAACATAATGACAATTTCTTATTTTTATTAGTTTAAATTAATTATTATTAGATTTCCATCAGTTTTAAGTTTAAAATCGTTTTTGTTTGTTTGATTGCCGATTTAGCAATAAAAATGTATGTAGTCATTCCCCTGCAAAACTCAGCTGTTGTCTTCTAGCGCCATCCGACGGTGTCATGTTATACCTGCACTAACAAGTACTTAATCTCAAAATATTGCCACGGAAGACAACAAAATATTGCCAACCTCTTAATGTGTACTTCTTTAGGCAATATAAGCTCTACATGAGAAGGATCGCTGATTTTCTAAGACTACAATGTGAAAAACATCAAGTAAAGTTACACGATCGTCATTTCATCATCAGACTTCACATGTGTCTCATGGTAAGATGTGCAGTTGGGCGATTTAAATTTTTTATCCCTAGTGTAAAAATGTATATCTTAGCCAATGAGCAATTTTTCCCATAGCATACTAACAACTTAACTCTCAGAGAACTCGTTCGTCATTGGAAACCGAAGAAATGGTAGTCGAAAGCGACAAAGTCGTACTGTCGTAATCTATTGCATTTAGAAAGCTGACTGTGGTGTAGACTGTTATTCAAGGCGAAAGCTTTGACTTCATGGGAAGTATCCGAAATTCATCTAGATCACAGAAGCTTTGTTTGTTGCTAAAATTACTGAAGGGAGAAAAGAGCTTACAAGGAATCACTTCAAAGTCTCGTCACTTCATCAATGCACAGGATATACTGCAACTGCATTCTTAAAGTTGATTATGCAATTAAATTTAATTCAGAGATCTAAAAAAAATTCTTGGAAGATTCGTATTATATAGTTATTGTATGCGGAATTACCATAATTGCAATTTTTGAGTATACATTCAATAATTACTTTTCTAAATTAAATGATTGATTAAGTTTTGTTCTTGGATGTATTTCCTTTCCATCATTACGAACACTTTTCTGAAAGTAAAGAAAAATTGATATGTTGTATTTTCCATACGGATGAAAGACCATACATGGTTTCCCGCTATTACTTTCTAATCTTTACTATAACACTGTGTTGTTTTCTCTTATTTGGCTATAAATTACGTTTTTCTAAGTATCTATTTATTTTTCATTTCTTAATTTCCTTTTCAACGAAACCTATTATGTGCCCCGTTTTCCTCTATTTTTTTAAAAATGTAGAACGTCGATTATATGACCTAATATGGGCCAAGATTGGTTCGGTGAATCAAATAATCAAATGTACCTGACAACACCCAGTTTAAATGAAACAACGACTTGCAATTAAATCATTTAACTAAAGGTAAAACTATTGTTTTCAATTATGAAGTACAGTAGCATCTCGATTATCCGACACTCTTTTAACCGGACCCTCGTTTAACCGACGTCGGTTTCCTTAATTTTTTTATGGTAAAGAAACAATTTCTTCCCCTCCATCCTCCTTGTGCTCTCTCTTATGCGGAATTTAATGCGGTTAAACGAGGGTCCGGTTAAAAGAGTGTCGGATAATCGAGGTGCTACTGTATTATAAAAAGTAATTGATTTGTGAAATGATTTCTAACTCCTGTGAGACCGGTTCATAGCTTGAAATAGCTTGAAATTCGACAGTGACTCGGATAATTGACAGTTTGGATAATCGACGTTCTATTGTAATTTTAGTGGGTCTTGTAGTCCAGTGGAACAAGCATTCGACTCACACTTACAGTAGCCGGATTCCATTCCAGGCGGAGGTCGGGAATTCTTCTGAGATTGTTTCTCCTGCAGACGAACCCTGGAGTTCACCAGCCTTCTGTAAACCCTGGTTTGAAGGCTGGAGCTGACCACCCATTCTGAACTGGTCCCGGATGGTCATGGAAACATCGGAGCCTATACCTTCAGCGCACCTATGAACAAACAGAGAGGAACTTATACGTTTATAAACAAAAACAGTTTAAAAGAATATTTTAAACAAAATAAATTAAAAAAATAATAAATAATTAAATAATTCTTAATGTCAACATTTAGCTTAAAAATCATCATTCAACAAAATCTGATTTTACATAATTTAGGTCAACCATCAATGGATACAATAAAAACTTTACTTTTTTAATAATATAAAAATTTAAAATAAAATGATAAATGTAAAATAAAAACCCTTACATTTATTCAGTTAACTTAAATGTAAAGTATTTTTACCTATATGTTGTGCTTATTGAACATCATGTATTGAAATCGAGCATTGGATTTTCATGTAGAGGATACTGAAATAAAAATCTTCAAAAATGATTAGGAAAAGAAATAGTCCAGTAACCTTGTCGCCTGAAAGGGGGGGGTACAGTACGTCAGATCGGGTAGATCTGAAATTTTGCTGAGTTGTTTATGATGTTATCCCAATGTAAGATCCAAGTTTTCGACCTCGAGCGCCGAACGCAACCTTCGCAAAAATCCAAAAAACCGCAAAATTTTCAACCCTTCTTCAGGATTTGGCGATTCTAACTCTGAAGGACTATTGCTGTGATAATAAAGGCTTAGTACGTTTTTAAACGAGACGAAATTTCCTACAGTTTGAGACAAGAACCATGTATATGAACCTAATAGTTTCCAAAATACAACGTTTCAAAATTTAGTGAATTTTGCGAACTCGCAATTGTTAGCAATAATGTGATGTTCTGTTGGAATGTCGACCTTGTAGGCTGATGTTCCTCATAAAAGCAATCAAATATGTGATAAAATAACACAAAATAAATGAAATAATGATCCTTAAAACCTAATGTTTGCAATTGACAGTGATAATAATAAAAACAGAAGACAAGTAAGAACATTTTGCTCTCTTGGAAGGGCCCAGTTGCGCATCGGCGGTTTCTCCACTGGGAACGTCTGCAGGTGAAACATCGATGTCTTCCCAAAATACAGTCTCCAGCATTTCGAAATCTGAGAAATCGCTGCTTTATGGGGAGTGCAAAACAACCTAAAGTGCGATGTCCGGCACATAGTCGCATGAGGCCCCGCTGCAGTGGCTGCAGACGAAAGAACACTTCAGCCCTGCCTTCCTACAGATTGTGCACGCGTTCGCACAATCCCTCGTACAGCCGCACGAAATCATCCGCAAGAGGTGTTGTGGAGCTGCGTCTCTGGTCATCAGTTTGGGGCTGAGGCCTTGTGAGGTGGATATCCACCCGAAGTCCAGAGGGTTCAGCCATTTCTGCACCTGTAACAGAATTGGACATGTATAGTTGAAAAGAAAATGATGAAAGAGATGTTTATAAATAAAGTGTATATAGTAAAGTAAGTGTGTACGTGTATATAAGAACGAATTGTATCTGATGGTGGGTGCGGAAAGAGTGGATGCGGAAGACATCGATGTTTCACCTGCAGACGTTCCCAGTGGAGAAACCGCCGATGCGCAACCGGGCCCTTCCAAGAGAGCAAAATGTTCTTACTTGTCTTCTATTTTTATTATTATCACTGTCAATTACAAACATTAGGTTTTAAGGATCATTATTTCATTTACTTTGTGTTATTTTATCACATATTTGATTGCTTTTATGAGGAACATCAGCCTACAAGGTCGACATTCCAACAGAACATCACATTATTGCTAACAATTGCGAGTTCGCAAAACTCACTAAATTTTGAAACGTTGTATTTTGAAAACTATTAGTTTCATATACATGGTTCTGGTCTCAAACTGTAGGAAATTTCGTCTCGTTTAAAAACGTACTAAGTCATTATTATCGCAACAATAGTCCTTCAGGGTGAAAATCGCCAAATCCTGAAGAAGGGTCGAAAATTTCGCGGTTTTTTTGGATTTTTGCCAAGGTTGAGTTCGGCGCTCGAGGTCGAAAACTTGGATCTTACATTGGGATAACATCATAAACAACTCAGCAAAATTTCAGAACTACCCGATCTGACGCACGGTCTGATGTACATAGATACTGGACTAAAAAGATGAAATGGAAATTTTTAATGATTTAGTTATTGCTAAGAAAAGCCAATAATCACTTATTTTCTCCAGTTCAAAATTAATCTACATTAGGGATGATTATTAAGCTTCTTTTTCTCATTAGATTTTAGTGGTGAGATTAAGTCGCTTAATGATTTTTACCTAAACCATTCTTAAGGTTGAGATTTTTAATTAATAATAATTTTTTTAAGGCAAAGAACTAAGGCAAAAACTGAAATATTTAAAACTTTAATTAAAAAGTAAAATATTTTGACAATTTACTCAACAAATGGTGACTTTGAAACCGTTAAAAACAACTCCATTGCAACTGAAAGACATGCTTCTGATAAATACTACATTTACATTGTTTTGGGATGAACCTTAGTTTCATTAATCTATCACGATTATCTACATTACAAAAGTATTGCTAACATTTCTAAAACCTTTTTTTTACAGTTATAAAAAACAATTTTAAGTCAAAATGCGTTTCCAAGACTCAAAAACCATTGATCAGAGGACCTTTAGTCGTAGAATTCATTATAATAATTAATATTCGCCTTGATATCTATAGAAGGAACTTTGATTCCAACTTTTATAACACCAAATTTATGAGAAGATTAGAGGACAAAACCAACGATGCCTTTTAATTGAATTTGATGGTACAACGAAGATATAAACATTAATACTTCAAATTCCACCAAAATTATAAAAACTATCTGACATAAGACTAAGTTTTTCCAATTTTGTGACCAAACTATAAGAGATAGATTGGTCATGCAAATGGATAAAATGTAGATCTATTTAAGACAAACAAAATGCTACAAAAATCTTTCGAAAAACTTTTTTGGTTTCCAAGGCCTTTTAAAGGGTAAAATTTTGACTTTTTCTCAGTTTAAACGAAAAGCATAAAAGTTGGAAGAGAACACTATATTGAGAAAATGGTTGTAATTGAAAGTTCTATCGAACGAAATATCAGTCATTCACAAACGTTTCTGCGTTTGTAAGATACATGAAAAAATGTGATTTTTCGCTTTAAATTTTTGGTTTGTGGCGCCAACCCGCAATACATCTGAGTTATCCGGAGAAGCCACAACGAGCTGGGAAGTCGTATATTATCCAACAATCCCAATATGAATTTGCTAAATAAATAAAGTTTGGTTTTTTAATGCTATTTATGCAAGTCTATATAATGCTATATATGCGAGCGAAGCGACGGTACCTGGCTAGTTGCCTAATATTTCTCAACAACGGGTTGTTTTTTTCCCCTTGTAGATTGTGCTATTTGGAAAATAAACAAAAATCACAAAATATTAGAAATTAATTAAAATAAATTACTTTTACTGATAAAACGAAAGTTCGTTTAAACACACGTTATAAATTTTAAGTTACATTTGACTGTATATCTATTTCTATATATATCCTAAATATATCCAGAACTGGGTGAGTCAATTTTGAGAACTAGGGGAGGATGAACACCGAAATAATAATAAATTAAAAATAAATTAATTTTAAAATACTAATGAGAACATAGAAACACAAAAATCAAGATTTGAAAAAAACAAACAAAATATTTTAATATTTATATTAAAATCAATATATAATTAGAATAAACAAGGCCTTATGAATATGAATACAAAACTTATATTCGCATCAGATAAAAGAGCTCCTTATATATTCATCAATTAACAATGTCTAGGCTAGTATAGATCAGCTTTTAAGTAATTAATTCTTTAATTTCACCTGTCTTTTTTTTAGTCTTAATGTTT
>JAFIDM010009631.1:70826674-70841352 GCA_023159025.1 Thereuonema tuberculata | reverse complement strand
TTACAACCAAAAAAAAGGAAATAAGCTAAATAATTTTTAAATTTTGAGGCCCCCTCCATATGTGAGGCCCGTGGCGCGCGCCTCCTGCGCCTAATGGGAAATCCGCCACTGATTTTAGCTGAGTTTAAGTTATGTGGTAATGTGTTTCTGAGATGAAATTAGTTATAAAATAATAACACAGAGTCTTTTAAAGTTCCATTAATATATATCTTAAATAATCAAATATATACTTGCTTTACATTCAAAATAAAGATTAAAATTCACACTGCCTTAAGTGTGTTGAATAATACAAAAGTTATTTCTAGTTCTTTAACTGCATTCAATTCTATAAAGTCTGATCACTTATCTCACTTGCATTGAATAAAGAAAAATACTTTGATTTCAAATATACACTATAAGTTCTTTAATGCTCATTTACTAGTCTCTTTAAAAGTTTAAATCTAATATTCAAAGTTGATGTGGTAGATTCTTCCTTTGTAACTTTAATACTAATAATATTTAGAAGTTAATACTTCCTTGTCACGCGATGAATGTAACACTGTCTTTATCTTGAGAAGAGTAGAAAAAATTCACTTACTTTAAATGCTGTACACTTCATATTGGAACATACCAGTGAACGGAGGCACATCTCATCCGAATATACTTTGCAGATCATATTCCTTAGATCTGAGAGGTTCTCTTTAATTTACATATTTTAATTGTCTTCCTATATAAATCGCAAATTCCTTAGGAAAACGCTGCCTCTTCACACATTTTCTACTACCATTTCTCTGTTCTTTTCTTAATTTTTTTTCCTAACAAAAACTCACGTAACCGGTATCCCATCGCTTTATTCTTACATTGTTATTGCAATGATCCAACTTTTTGTAAACAATTGCTCTTAACACAATAGAATCAACATACACCTATAATAATAGTTTATCACGAAGAATCTTACTACTTATTATCAGGGAGTTTTACATTGCCGCTATTGTTTTATACTTAGACAAAACAACAAAATTTAATCTCAATTAAGTTAAGATTAATAATGTATTGACCTGCGAGCTGAAGAAGCCGGGTTCAGTTCCCGGTCGAGGTCGGGGATATTTTTCCATGGTATTGCTCGTCCAAGAAATGGCTTACCTCCCATCAAGGGCCGCGTAGGCCACGTGGTGGGATACTTTAACTTAACTGATTTGAAAAATAATTGCTAACTCCGCAAATCAATTATTTTTCAACATACATTTAATGTTAGGTTTGGTCTTAAGTAATCTGTTTAATTATAGCCTCTTTTTCATTAGACAAATGTTGGCAATTGTTACAATGGTTTCATTTTTTAAAATTTATCCATCTGAAAAATATTATTTGCTTTTGAATCTCGCCTTTTAATGAAGAAATATCAATGAATTCAAGACAATTCATGGAAAAAAAAAAAGAGACATGGAAGCCATTTATTAGTGAGACCCAATCTTTTTTGGACCAATCTTCAAACGCTATTTTATTATTAGTCCAGGCAACAAAGACCAAAAAAGGCCGAATAGGGGAAATAATTCGTGTAAAAGCCAATTTTGGCACAGTTGTAGGGGAAGGTGTCCTGAACAATATACTAAAAGTACTGATGGATGGGGGTGGAGCTAAGGGGTTGGTGGGGGTTTAAAGGTCTCTTTTTTCACTTTTTCAAAAATAACTCGAACACTGCGGCCTATAGCAAAAAACTGTCCATATACTAAATTAATCTACATAAAATTCTCTACAAAAAAGATCCTATAGACTTTTTCGTTGGGATTTATACATCAGGAGATATGGAGGGGGGGGGGGGAGAAATGGACAATTTGTAAAAAATTCATGTTTTTGTTAAAAATGGTACATATATTCCTAAAAATGAAATCCGCATCAATTGTCGAATTCCTAGTTATCTTCGAAATCTAAACTATCATCATCGTTAAAATCAATGGTGAGGCAGTTACTGTTAACCCTCTGAAAATTTTTCAAAGAACTGTCATAACAAAAAAGAGCGACGAAGATATGGCAGAGCTGTTGACTTATGATTTAACTTCATTCCCTCTGCCTCGAGGTTGGAATGCGAAAAGGGAAAAAGTCATCCCTCTACGATGTTTTGCAAGTAGAGAACAATGTAACTCTCGATCTCATCCAAAGCACCAATGTGGTAGATGGTGGTTGCCTTCTTCACCGCATGAATTGAAACCGTCCTCTAACATTTCTTCAATTTGCCATCAGTACATTGTACGTACAGAAACATTACGGTCAACATTGTACAGTGGTTTTGATGGTTACAGGGATGTCAACAGCACAAAACGAGCAGAGCAGAAGCGAAGATGCTAACAAAAACTTCAGTTGACATTAACTGTAATGAAAGCATCACAGTGTAACAGCAGCAGTTTTTCTCCAATGAAAGGAACAAAACAAGACTGATCCACTTCCTCACCGAGGGATTGAAACAACTGTTGCAACTGCTGATCGCACTATTGCGAGGTGTGTTGGATAAAGCTGCTGTACATCTAACTGTTTCAAGTAGGAGAGGATGTGGACTTGATAGTCCTCCTCATAGGATTGGCTCTATCATCTACCAACGTGTTCTTTATGAAGCCAGGCCGTGGGAAGGTGGAGACCAAATTGTTTTCAGTGCCACAACTTCAACAGCTCCCATTCGCCAAGACGATCCTCCTTCTCCACAGCTTCTCCGGATGCGACACCACCTCGGTGATCCATGGGAAGAGCAACGTGGGAATTGCTAAGCTGTTCACAGCTAAACCTGACCTGACACAACAAATCTCAGACATTTTCACTGATTCCTCAACATTACCTGAGGTATTGCACAGGCAGGCGAGAAGCTGTTTCTGTCGATTTTCCAAGCGCCAGCCCACGAACAAAACCTCAATAAACTCCAGTACTCGGCTTTTTTGAGAGCATCGACGAAGCCGAAATCTGATATGGCCACTCTTCCTCCTACCAGAGGAGCTTCGAAGCAGCACTCGTTCAGAGTGTACCTACAGGCATATCTATTTACATATCGTTGTCAAATATTGTTTGTTTTCATTACAAATATCTATTTGAGCTAAATACTTACGTTGGTCTTATTAATTTGTTACAGCTACAACAATGGCTCGGCAACCCGCTACCACCCATCCAAGGAGTTGGGCCAGGGGAGACAATAGCTTCCTTCATCCGGTGACAATCAACGATCCTGTGGCACCTGACTTCATTCTCAACACCATATTTTGCTGATGCACGACTGGGTGTGGGGTGCGCTACGGGTGCCGGAAAACAGGCATTGCCTGCTCCAGTGTCTGCGGCGTATGGTTCGGCTCGAGCACTAACGGAGCCCCCATCGAAGACACCGTCGACAATGACGATAGTTTCGATTTCGAAGATAAATAGGACTTCGACAATTATTGTGGATTTCATATTGAAGAATATACGTGCCATTTTTAACAACAAAACAAACATTTTTTCCAAATTGTCCATTTTTCCCCCCTCTATATCTCCTTAAGTATACAACCCAGCAAAACAAGTGTATAGGACCTTTTTTGTAATAAAAATTTATTTAGATTAATTTAGTATATGAAAGTTTTTTTGCTATAGGCCGCAGTTTTCTAGTTATTCACGAAAAAGTGAAGAAAGGGACATTTAAACCCCTACTTATCCCTTAGCTCCACCCCACCCATCAGTACTTTTAGTATGTTGTTCAGGACACCTTCCCCTATAACTGTGCCAAAATTGGCTTTTACACGAATTATTTCCCCTATTTTTCCTTCGTTGCCTGGACTATATGGTTTAATTGTTGTACAGTACAGGCTTTAATGCCTTGTATTGATGATAAAAATATTAAATTCGAAATAAATAGATTATATTCGAAGATATTCTAATTAATGTCATAAGCAGAATCAATGTATTGTATAAATTAATTATCTCGTACTGTTGTTATTTGGAACTGAACATAAATCCTGATAAGCAGATCATAACGTAATCGTCACTATTCAAATAATCAATTAAATTCTAATAATTTTCATTGTTAAACAATTAAAAACAACAATTAATTGTAAAGCATCTCTTTCCGTGAATAAGAAGTATATTTTACTGACGACTAAACCAGCAGTTCAGAGGTATTAATTTCATTTTCTTATCATTGCTAGCCAGGCTCATTTCATTAATTATATCCATTCTGATATATCCCTCATGTTATATAGTCATCCTGCTGTTTTACCTCACTGCCATCTCGATGATTTCATTTAATTCTGTAGTTTTCTTTCAGTCAAAGATTATTTTGATAAGGGAAAAATCACATTACCTTGGGCAATACCTCTATATTGTTTAGTACTATCTTCCTACATATCTTAATGTTTAAAAGACAAACCTTCCAAAACAGGGATTTTTATACACGAACTAATAATAGATAAGCAAGTCGGCAGTTTACTTATATTACACAGGACAACAAAAAGAAATGCCAAAACTTGAAACTATGAAATTTTTATGTTGTTGTGTGCGCTGAATTCGAAAATGCATTCCATTTTAACGTATCACGTAAGGTTTTTGTTCAGTGATGCAATCCCGCTTTCTGCTAATACTCGCCGGGTGGGCACTCCAGCGCGGTCTGATTGTAAACATAAGATAAAATTGCAGGCAGACGCTAACGGAATTTAACTGTTACATGTCAGATTTCCTGTTTATATTCTTTCCTAAATGTATATCGTTACTCCACGGCTAAATATATATTAGTAACAATAAAATTCAGACAGTAGCCTATATTGACTTGCTATTGTGGAGAACGTTTTTACGTAAAGTTGTGTGTTTGCATTTATTTTGAGTTCAGATGTTAATTTTGTAGTTGTGAATAAAAGTGCTTTTAACAGTTAGAAGTACGTTAAACAGACTTTTAGTTTGTAAAACTCATACAAAGTGGCAATTTACAGCAACGACTTCGCGTCAGTGCGTAAATTCTCCGAATGTATTTTGCTACGTGTGTGTGGTGAATTTACTGCAAAATCTCAAAGAGAAAATATTATTTCTACGATTAAGAAAGTATATGAATTGTACTTTAATTCTAAAGTAGATAAGGACAAAAGTTTTGCACCTAAATATTGTTGTAGTGGATGTTCTCGTAATTTAATGACATTCGTAATGGCATTCGCCCTTCTATAGCGTTTGCTGTTCCTATAATATGGACAGAGCAGAAGGACCACTTCTTGGACTGTTATTTCTGTTTAACCAAACTTTTTGGTTTTCATTGGCATTTTCGTTGGTCCTCAAATACGAAAATTCCAGCAGGATCCTAAGTTTTAGAAAAACTCACCGAAACAGGAAATGTGGCGTGGTGTGCGTTCAAAGACGTATGTTCGAAATTCCTGGGAAATTACAGAGCAGATAACTACATCGAAGTTGTGGAAAATTTGTTAAGGGCATATGAGGTAAATGGGCTGCAATATGTCCCTTAAAATTCATTTCCTGCATACCCCTCTTAACTTCTTTTCACCGAACCTGGGAGTGGTCAGCGACGAGCACGGACAAACGTTTCACCACCAAATATCCCAAATGGCAAAGCGATATGTAGGAAAATGTTCTCCTAACATGCTTTCTGACTACTGTTGGTTTCTTGTGTCTGAGTGTTCCGGGCCCTTCTACAAAAGAAAATCTTCCAGAAAAACATTCTAAATTGTAAGTTTTTAGCATTTTTTTTAAAAGTTATTTGCATGTAATAATGTTTTTTTTAGTTTTTTAAACTGTTTGACATTTTATCAGTAATCAGCACATCCTTTTCACTAAAATGGATACTTTTGAACGCTGAGTATAGTAAAATTTTGACTCTGGAACTTCAACTAAGAAAAAATATCAAATTTTTAACCAAAATATTGAATATGGTTGCCAAAGAAAACGGTACGTGATAGAGAATTTTTGACTTCAAATTCGAATTTAGGAGACCCGAATTAGTAAAAGTAACATATTTTCATTTCACGGCATGAAAAAAAGTTAAAATTTTGTCGTACAGTGTTATTTAAGTAGCATTTACTAATCTTAGTTACCGAAGATCGGTTATGTACAGTACCTATTAAAGTAGCAACTGAGTATACATCACGAAACAAAAAGCAATATTTTATAATAAAGAAATACCACCAAACAAAACTTTTAATGAATGTTAAATTAGATGAATCATTGCAGTTACAGCAACATCATCGCTAATTGATGAAAAACTACTCATAAAAACTACTCATGAAAAATAAGATAAAATATCAAAATCTTTTAAGGTTAGGAATTGAGATGGATGGTAAAAACATCAATGTAAAATCCAATTTGAGTGTGTGTATTGAGATTAGTCTGAACATTAGACTCTCAAGAACTGCACAAATTGGAAACTTTGTCATCTTTGAAATTGGAAACTTCCCTCGAAAATTCATGATCTTTTACTGTTGGAACAGTCATTGTTTAAAATTGACTTCTCCAAAAAGTGATTTAAAAATGTGATAAATAAAATAGGTGACAAAAATATGTTTCAAAACAAAAGAGAAAGTAAAAAAAAAAAACCGAACTTGCTGTAGACTGCATACAATTTTTTTTCCCATTAAATAACAGTTGTCGCCCAATTGCTCTATTGCAGTTTCTTCTTTTAATTTTTATGGTTCATTTTTGTAGGTAAATAAATAGGTTTTTCCGTTTTTTGAGCCTTCAGGCGCGGCTTATATAGGCTCCTACGTTTTAGTAGCTAATCGAAACTAGCGGAGATCGGATGGGCAGTTTAATGCTCGCCCGCCTCTAACTTCACACCGATCCCTATTTAACGTGAAATAGTGATAATTAATAACTTAATACGTGTTGCCTTCCCCACAAAAGAAGTGTATATTTGTAGCAATTGAATAATAAATAAATAAATTAGAAACTACTAATATCGAAATAATTCACATGAGCCGAAAATCTTCAATTAATTATACTTAATATATTCTTCCTATAACATATTTACATTTGATATCTGGACTGAAATCCAGATCTGGAATTAAGTTATTATCTTGTCATAAGAAACTATTATTCCTTGCAAAAATGCTTAATCTCTCTGACTTGATTATATTAAGGCTTTTATTTTAGCATTATTACTTAATAGTTCTTCGGATGTCTTCTTTTATTCCATAATCTTGTTATCGTCCCAATTGGATTCCTAAAAGAAATGTGGATTATTTCTTTTACATTACAACTTGTTAATTGTTTGAAATCTGAGTTCTTCTCTTCTCAATTCGATCCTCATCTTTGATTAGTTTACTTTCATTCAGTTAAATATCTTGGATCTCACTTTGGTAGAAATCTGTCCGATCGTCGTTCGGGAACTCTTGTTTTTACGTTGCTTGGTTGAAACTATTTGTTGAAACAAATCTCTTTAAACTCGCTTCCTAAAACAATTTCTAAACTTTTAAAAATGTCTTCGATTGGCTGCCTTTTTTACACCTGAACGATTTTTTATAACATCTTCATTTCTCTGTTATGTAACTTTCAGAGACATGGATAACATGTCTTATAGAGGTTTAAAATGTTGAAATGATGTTAATTGTATATGCTCATTATTGTAATAATATAGAGGTTTTAAATGTTGAAATGATGTTAATTGTATATATTATTACCAGATTCGTTACTGTATCTTACGAAAAGTTTTTCCATTTATTAAGCCTGATGAAGCAGTTAAAAGACAATAAACTGCGAAATATTGCGAAGAAAAAAAGAAGATGTGTTTTGTATCATTAATAATTATTAATTGCATATTGAGTTTGAATATTAGAGAATTTATTAATTCTGTTTATTGCATCTAATTTCATCTACTTTGACGTTCAACTATTTTTCTACAGACTTTCTATAACTACCATTTCACTATGTATTACTTAAGCATTACAGAGGAAATGAACACTGGAATGGTAAATATATATATATTATGTTAATAGTAATAGTAAATGACTACCTTTTATTGATTAATCGTCGTGCGAATACTGCAAATATATTAATATACTAGTATTTGTCATTCGAAATAAATAATACAGCAACGAAATTTGACAAATTCTTTCCGAGATACCAAATTATTCAAAATTGCAAAATGAATTTAATTTTATTCTTTGCAAAGAATACTAAAGTGATTATCCTGTTTTTCAAACTTAAGTACCGTATTACAGATCCTGCTTTGGAGATACACTAGAAGGAGGACACTAGAAACCAAAGAAATGGATAAAAAACAAAACAAAAAAAACCCCACAAGGCTCAGGTGTTGTTTAGGTTTGGTCTCTGACATTTAAAAAGGAAGTGAAAGAAGAGAAGAAGATATACTTAGTAAAAATAGAACTTAATCTTCAAAATTGACATTTTTTTACTGAAAGTTTTAATTAAACAAATTTTTTGATATTTTATGACTTAGATACTACAATAATGCTGTTACGGATTTCTTTTATTTCAAGGTGATTAATTTTATTGAATCATTCAGTGTCACAACTATTGTACTTCAACAAAATAAAAACCCCAATATGCAAAGCAGATGAATGGAGCTTAAGATCAAGAAATATCTAAATATACTTGTGATGGGGGTATTTTAACAGAAAGTCATCATCTCAAAGATTAGTAGTTTTATCTTTGATATTGTGCTTCTCATGGATGATGCTTTTTAATTAAGGACTTTTACAACAATACATTTATAATGTAAATATTTCATATTACCATTGCGAATCGAAACCAATGAATCGAAACAAGCGAGTCGATTGCCATCTGGGGTCAATTGGTAACCAATTAGACCCATATCAATTGCTGCATGCAGTCCAGATGTCTTCCCTTGTATTGTTATTGTCACACGGCACATTTAATGTGACACTAACGTGCCATATTACGACTGAAGGATCAAATTCAATACAGAAAGAATTCGTTTACTTTAAAAACCTACAAATCTAGGGACAAAATTACATTATAATCTAAGGCTATGGAATATTCTTGGAAAGTTAAATCCCATTGCTATGTCTCCTCTTATCTAATTATTAATTTCGTCTTATATTCTATATTACTGGGTGATTTTGTTTCTATTCAAACTTTACTTTAATTTCAATAATGGTTTCGAATTCTTTGAATTGTTTTCAATTTACTTATTTTTTAAGTTCAATCAAATCGAGAACACATTAAGAGATGGGATGTTTTTATATATTAAGATATTTAAAAATAAAACTACATCAAATATTTTATTTATGTTTTATTTATGTCATTACATCAAATATAGGACAATTAAGTCATATTTCTGTATGTTGGTCCATGTCCTAATAACTTTCATTGAAATTTCATGAAATTCAATCTTTAGAGTTTTTAGAAAAAGTATCTCTCTAAAAATTTAACTAGATGTAATAAATCAATAACAAAATACAAGAATTTTTGATGCCTAAGAATAAAAATGATAAATTGTGCAATATTTTGCTTTCCAATTTTTCTTCGCCTGTTTAGTTATTATATTTTTTAATCATCTAACTTAGTACGTTATTTATTAATAGCACCAAGTAGTTAATATTTCACAGAATTTTTTTTCAATATTATAAACGAAACCATTTTTTTTACTTTAATCTTTCAATAATCCCTGTTTCTTCTTATCTCTTTGTTCATCTGCAGACCCTTCCATTGTATGTTAGAGTTTAAACGATCTAACTTTGTTAAAAAAAATGTTAGTTTTCAGGATTCTATTTCTGAAATGAAACAGTATTCTTCTAACTATTCTCTCCCGTTGTTCATTTTGTTCTGTCTTATAATGCCCTCTGCAGGCAGTTTTATAACTATTTATGCACAGCAGATTGAAATTGTTTATTTACATACATTGTTATTATTACCGTATTAGATTTTCTTAGAAACAGTATCATGAACAGTTTTATGTATAGAGACAATACATAACCAAAGAGTGCCAAAAATGTCTGAAGAAATGATTACTTCTTAATTACTACATGAATACTGACTAAACTCTTGAAGAAAAGCATATAGTTTAACAATACCTTATCTGGCTAAGATAATGTTCTTAGCTTGAGAATTTCTGCACTACCCAAAACCATCCTTATTTTAAATATCTTATTTACCAAGTTACGTGTAAAAAAAACAGTATCTTATTGCTGTAAGAGAAATATATGGACATAGACAGCGATGAGATAAACATTCATCCTTTTAATCTTGGGCCGTAGTAAATAAGAAGTTGGTGTCATCTGCACAGGGTCATTTTTTTTCCTGTCTTTCCACACCATCGGCGTGTTTTCCTTGCAATGATGATAATGATGATTATTGCATCTCGCTTCCACAAACCCCGGGGTTCCTTTAATGACCCTGATGCCATTCCCTGTTCCTACCTATGCACAGTTCCTAAATCGTAGACCCGGGAATTCGATCATTAGTGGAATTGAATTCGAATGCGAAAACAAGTTTTCAGAAGTCGTAATTACTCGAATGTTCCCCAACTAGCAACTGGGTTAATTTCATCATTTATAAATCTGACTATTTACGCTTTTGACCTTTTTAGAAAATTTTTCTACTGCTACAGCTTAATTATAGTAATTTTTCATTCGGGATTTTAAGCAAACTGTAAGAAGCTTAACACGTTGAAGACATTAAATAACAAAAGCGTTTTTCTTAACGAACCACAAAGTATCATCAGTGATCACCATTCTGTCTCCAACACTTGACAAACACCAGCTTCTGAAGTCAGTCTAATGAGAGTTCCTTGACTATGGTACTTTATTTTTGCTGGTCCAAAATTACACTTTACAGAAGTTTTCTACCTAAAGTTTGGAATAGTTTTAATAAAATTTACGAACTGTTCCGTTTAGATTTTGAAGTTAATATGAAGTTTCCCTAAGAAGAATGTCCTTGAAAATAAATGTGGATTTCCCAGAATTTCGTAATATCGAATTTTTTTTTTTTTTTTTGGCAATCTTCAAACTGCGAGGCTTACAATAACAGTATTAATCATTTTCTAAATTATCATAAGTATTGGATTTAGATTCGGTTTTTCTCATTTTAGGTTTATAGGACACATCTGTATATCTAGATTTAAAAATTACTGTAATTTCAAATTTTAATTTAATACATTAGAAATACTGCCTGATACTTTGGTAAATACGACAGAATTGCTGAAACAATTCTGTGAATTCAGAGGAATCTTCTTGAACTGTCCAGTGCAATTTTTTTTTGTTTTAAAATGGTATACACAAGGTAAAACCCTTGCAAGATAAATATTTAATCTTAAACTAAAAATTTAAGATATTTAAATTTAAGATTAAAAGCGTAAATATTAAAATATCTACGTTTTTCGCCCTTGAATTCTTAATTAAACCCGAGTACAAAACTAACACAATACAAATTTATAATAATAATTATATAATTAATAATTTTCGTAATAATTTTTTTCTTGCGATCTTCAGCGCTCCATGAGCCAACGGAGACTCTTAAAGGAAATATATACATATCTATCTGTAATGCGACCCTCATAGTCCACAACCTAGTTGCCAAAAATCGTCGAGATCAGTTTACTTTTTCAACAAAACTTGTTAGCCACAGCCACAGTATCGAAGCATACCTATACTTATTATGTAATCTGGGAGGCAAAACTGAAACCACTGAAACCTCATTTTCGAATTTTACTGACATTTCAGTAAAACATAAACCCATGTCCACATTACTTGTTTGTATTCAATCGTATTGTATCTTGTTTGCATTCCTAATAACCTTAGTTTATTATCTACATCTACGTTTTTCCCCTTGAATTCATAACTAAAGCCGAATATAAAACTAACAAACGACAAATGTATTTCATTTTCTTAATAATTTTTTCCTGATATTTCTCGGAAGCACCCATTATTTTACAGGATTTTGAATTTCATCGCTTTTAAAATATCAATGATTTTTGCTGATTGATATTATTAATCTGCTTATCAATTTAATAATACAAAAAAATCAAAAGTATAACTATAATAAAATATTTAGAAGAAAACCATAGAACGATACTGTCAAAATAATTAAAAGTTTCTTCGAGCTGCTTTTTCATAAGTTTATTTTTCCTGTTTTTCTTTGTTCGAATTTTAAAACTCGGCAGTAAGTGAGGTCAAAACATTCCTAATGTTCTTTTTCTAGCCCGAACGAAATATTTCTATTATAGAGTATTTAAGATAATGCTTAACAGTGGAATATTAGTTTCTTAATTATATTAGTTCACGACGAATACTTACTGTACAGGGGCGTATATAAGGGGGCATCAATTTCATGAACTGAAGCACATTATCGTGTCGCGCAGTTGCTCCAAATTGGACGAAGGCGCAGTCTTGAGACCGATAGTCCTTCTACCTCATCCCAAATATGTTTAGTAGGATTGAGATCCGGAGACTGATTGTAGGCCAATCATGATTGAAGCAACGAAATCTCAAGTTCCTGGTAGCATTCCATGATGATTTGGGCCTTATAAGAAGAACCATTATCCTACTGGAAGCTTCCATTGGAGGGAGAATAAATGTAAGCATCGGAATGGTTTTGTTAGTGACGATGCTCAAATACGACATGTCGTGACCCGATGTGTGCCAGAAAAACATTCTCATATAATTATCCAGACCAGCTTTACTGTTGATACCAGACACGACAGTACATGGATTTATATTGTTTTCGCCAAACTCTGTATCTTTCATCAGCATATGCAAAGGAACGTTGATTCGTCAGTTCAATTAATGTTTTTGCAGACATAAACGTCCAGTGTTGATATTCCCGTGTCCACACTTCTGTGGACACACTTCTGTGGCATTCTTTCTTGTTTTTCGTTGTAACATCAGTATTCGATTTGATCAATCGTCTCATGCATAGTGTGTTTCGAGATGTTCTGAATTTCAAGGTTGATATCTGATATGATTTACCTGGGTTGAGGAATATCTGTTAGCTTGCACCATTCTCGCCGTCCGTCCTCTGATTCACAAGCTATTTTCTCACATTGGATCGCCGATCAGTGGAAATTTTTTGTTTTTCTCACCACTCCCTTGAAACTGGTGCGTGACGACAGCCTTTGTGAAATGCTTGATCCAGCAATCCAAGCACCAACTATCACGCGACACGACGTTCAAAGTCACTTAGTTCAGTCGCTTTCTCCATTCTGGCGATTTTATATGCTTAACCAATGCTAGAAGGGTTATTCTGTCTTGTTTATACTAAAAACCGCGGGTACCTGACATATTACATATTAGAACGAAGCATTTGTATGTGGAGGTGTGGTGTACCTAATAAATTAGTATCTCAGTTACGAAGTTATTTTATAAACAAGGGTTTATTTTGATCTCTCTATACAAGACAAGTTAACTCAAAAAACACTTTATCCAGCTATGGTAGATGATGATATTACATTTATTATATCAAAACTGTAATACGTTTTACATATATATTAATTATTATGTCCCACCCGATCTTCATCTCGAAGGTCGAGAATCGTTGGACCTAAACCTCCAATATTCGAAAAGACCTCCATGGCCTGTAAAGTGGTCTACTTTAACTATCGTTAAAGTAATAAATGCAATCATTATATATTATTGTACTGTTAGAAATTTAGAAACTCTGAATTGATTTATGGCCAAGTGTAGGAATATTTTTTTGTTTCATTTAATTTAATTAAGAGGACTAATAATTTATTTACTTCGAAGTTATCATAATTTCCATAAGCTTCAAAACTACGACGTTCAAAAAATCAATTTTCTTTTTCCATGACATCCAGCGAGAAGGTAGGTTAATTCATTTTGTCGCCTTAAAGTTAAACAAAAAGATTCAATCTCCTACTTCATTTAGAGAAATTATTGTTTTTAAAAAGCTTAAGAGCAATTTGATTGAATTTTAAACTAATCTCAACTGCCTTTCTTGAGAATCGCATTGTCTTTCATCTAGAATAAATAAATCAATCACATTAGAAATCTCCGGAGAGAGGTTATGTAACGTAAATATTATTGCAAAAAAAAAAAAAAAAAAAAAAGATGGCATTAAAATCATTCCAATCTGAAGGATAGAATTTTTTTTGTTTTTCTTCCTTTCTTTCGTTTTTTTTATTCTTTTAAACGCATTAGGAAATTGAAGCGTTTTTTTATTGTTTTTTTCAAAATTTAAATGAAACCTAAAAAACTACTTTTTCTTTTATATAATCAAAAATTATGAAAGTTGTGTGTGTATGTATGTTGTGTGTGTTTAGTGGAATAAGCTTTTTCCCAATAATTTAATGCCAAATCGAATTCGCTTAGGGGTCGCTTAGCTCAATAGTAAGGCGATCAAGAGTAAGGGAGATCTACTCAGTTATCTCCAGGGAGATCCGGATTTCTATTCCGAGTGGTCCCAGGGTTCATCCAGTCACTTTCTAAAGTAGATAGATGAAGGAAATAGAATACTCAAATGACAAGAAGTTCTTCAAACTATACGAAGACTACTTTACACAAAATAATATAAGTACATTTATTTTTAATTTTCTTTATTTTTAACCCTTGAAAGCATTACAAAGGAATGTCTCTTCATACAGTATTGTAAGTTGTATTATCTACTGATTAGATTATCCTAATTTTCTGAAAACTAATTAAATATCCAGATTCTAATTTAAGTAACTAAATCAAGATTAATGAACTTATAAATATGTCTTTTAGATATCGATAGAAAATCATTGTTCCCCTTTTCTTATTTTTTTTTCATTTTTTTTTTTTTTT
>JAFIDM010009631.1:70803334-70826274 GCA_023159025.1 Thereuonema tuberculata | reverse complement strand
GCATAATCGCTTCTAAAGTTATGGAAGACCACGGCCGTTTGAAACACTAGTCGAACTAGACCACTAATCCAAAATTTTGGGGGCGCCCAATTTGTAAAAAATAAAGCACGCATAATAAATTTATTCTTCATTTGTAAGATGAATAGGTGTATTTTTTTTTTATTATTTTGTATTATTTTAGTTTCCATTGTCTTTTAAAATCTTGAATTTATTGAAAAAATGTTATAGGTTTGATCACACAGATTAATCATTTTATTTTTGCAAAGACTGCAAGGCGGCTTGCCTAGGGCTCCAAATACACTCGCGACTGTCCTGAGTTAAAGACATTTACTTTCACACTGCACTAACGAACCTTACGAAAATCGGCCAAAAGTTTAAGATAAAATCAGAAATTTTAGATAAGATCTGCATTTATAATTCTTTTAAGAGGTTAATCGTTGAAACAGTGACGTTATATTCCATTGAGAAATTACATTACCAGAACTTGTTTAATTATTTTCATATATTGAGAATTATTCGGTAATTCAAAATGTTATCTTCGAAGCAAAATGCAATCCTGTGTTAAAAACTGATCGGTTTAATCTTTAATCGTCTTAAATTTTAAAAATCAATTTACCTTCAGTTTGGAGACTTCGTTTCTTCTTCCTCTGCGGTGTTTGAAGCTCTTTCTTTATGGCACTAACTTTTCTCTTGGAGACTTAGAACCTAGCGAAAAAGTCTTTCTCTCTTAACAACGTTATCAAATTAACTCTGTTTCATTACATTGTCGTGTAACAGCTCTCACCATTGTCCTTTACTTGTCAAATTACGTTCAACGCACGGGTATACACCGACATTCCACTGTTTAGAATTTTTCAAGTTTTAATTTTTTTTTATTTTCGTTCTCCCTCGTGCCGAGGAAATTGCTATTGCCGCTGCCTCCGTGCTTTGAAAATGAGGCCCCGTCGAATAGCCGCATAACCAACAAACTATGTTGCCTGCATTTCGTTTTCTAATAAGGCCTTGCTCTTTTCATAAGTGCGCAGGTATCTCAACTCAAGAGCAGTTATGGAATATGATTACGAAGTCGAAAACTAAAAGCAAAACTCATACTTAAATCATGAACTTTCGCGATAATTAAACAAATTAATGAAAATAAACAGTCTTCATGACAAAAATTGTGCAAAGTGAGGAAAGCGAAAGCAAAATACGACTCTCTGAAAAATCTATATAATTCTAAGAAAATAAACTTCGAATTTACAGGAATTTTGAAATTGAAATATTCTGAAAGAATAGTTTCAGGAAAACTTCAATTTCCTGAATTAGTTTGTCATAACTGAAGAATATAAAAATCAAAATAAATATGTAGGTTATTTCTTCTAAAAAATGAAGCAGTGTTTCATGATGAACCGAAATGATTACTACAAAAATTTGTTTGGATTATTGACATGGTTGAATAAGTGATTATTAAATGAAAATTGGCACAGTTGATTGTTTTAGCTTTTTCTTTTCATTTTTTTTTTAGCTACATTGATGCAAATATATACTTGACGGTTTCTAGTCTTCATCATCAGATGTGTGGTAGACGTCTTGAAGTTATAATCAAGTTGTGTTAACATACGGTAGCCTATTGTTTTGAGAATTTTTTTAGTCTTTAATTTTTTTTATATTTTTAAAAACACTATCAAAAAATGCAAGAAAAAGGCAATTTTATTTTTCAGTGCGAGACAGCCCTATTTAGTTTCAGCTGTGTCTTGAGTTCAGCTGTGTCTTTTCAAACTGCAATGGCTGCAACGACCAAATTTTACATGATTTCATTACTGTTCAAATTAATGAATTGATCCTTACTGCATCCTTAATCAGGTCAGGGGCGTATATAAGGGGGGGGGCCGAGGGGGCCCGGGCCCCTCCCGAAATAATGAAGATATGTCCTCCTAACGTTTTTTTTGGTTGAACAGATAGGTTTTCATTGCTGTTTTTTTTTTTTGGTTGAATAGATTTTTTGGCCCGGGCCCTACCCCCGAAATAATGAAGGTATGTCCGCCCAACGTTTTTTTTTTTTGGTTGAACAGATAGGTTTCCATGGGGTGTCTACTTAATTATATTAATCTTGGGCCCCCTCCGAAAATATATTCTATATACGCCACTGAATCAGGTTATACTATTGAAGGTAAACAGAAGCAATTGATATGCTTTGTTGGTAGTTCAAGAAGCTTCCACTGCACTATCATAGATTTCTTGATCAACGTTGAATCTACCTAATTTTTGGCTTAATTTCAGCCGTCGATTTCGACTCCGGAAGTACCATGTTCTTACTTATCTGCATTAGGTAAGGTTCATTTAAAAAAACAAATAAGCCACTTTATTCTACAGAAGTGTTCTCCTGCACATTTTGAGATTTATTTCGTCTAAAGAAAACTGTAATTTATTAGAAATTATCAGTCTTCTAGAGTCAATTTGGATTATTTATAGCGATCTAAAAGATTATTTAGATCCCATCCACTTACACCCTGAAAAGAAAGTATAAACTCACCCAAGTATTTCAAATATTTTTATTAGAGGATTTGTTTACTTCCCTTTTTTTTCCTAGTCTATTTAAAAGCAATAAATTCGTGTACCTTTTAAGCATCTCAAACATTTTGAGTAGTTTTTAAATTAAAAAATAAAAATCACTTTTCAACTGTAAAGAAAATATAAACTCAAAACATAATATTTCGACAATTATTGAAATTAATAACGTGTTGGTCCTTTTTCTTCTCTATATTTTCTATCATTCTGTCAGGCATTGTCCCAATTAATTTTTTTTCAAATCGGACATCTTTATCTGGTCCCAAGCATTCCAAATTGCAACTTCAGATCATTCAAGTGATGATACTGTTTGTTTCGGCCATATACAATGTTTGCCATCCAACCCCACACGTTTTTAATTGGGTTTAGATCAGGTGATCTCTTTTTTAAACCACGCTTTGGCGGATTTTGACGCATGTATAGAAGCATTGTCTTGTTGATATTGCCAATTTGGCCCTCCTAGAATGGGGTCCAAATGGTATTAAATGGTCGCACATAAGGTTTTGATATTTTATACAGTCCATCTTGCCTTCCACAAACACTATATCTGTCTTACCTCCTATCCCAAATGCTGTCCACACTATCACCCCACCTCCACCTTGTTGTCTTCATAATCTTATCTTCGACGGAGTGCGTACATCATGCCAGTATGCGGAATATTTGTCAGGGCCGTCAAGACAGAAACGTTTTTCATCAGAAAAAACTATTTCGTTCCACCTTTGATGCCATTTCACTGTTTTCTTAGCCCAGTCAAGTCGGCTGGAACGATGAGTGGCAGTGAGCTTGGGTTTTGCTTTCAGTTTTACAAACTTCATGTGATTATTTGATGTTCAGCTTTTCCATACAGTTTGGTGAGATACAGCCTTTGGCAGCACACGAGCAATTTCACGGGTGGACAATTTCTCATAAGATGCAGCAAGATCTTGAATTCTCTGGTAGTCCCGAGGTGCGAGTTTTGGAGGTCTACCTGGTCTTTTTGTGGTTCCATAACTATCATCTTTCTTGATGACATTTTGAATAACAGTCTGTGAACGATTTAATTCTGAGGCTATTTGCTTTGTTGACTTTTTTTTTTGACCA
Source organism: Thereuonema tuberculata (assembly GCA_023159025.1). NCBI lineage: Eukaryota > Metazoa > Arthropoda > Chilopoda > Scutigeromorpha > Scutigeridae > Thereuonema > Thereuonema tuberculata. The sequence continues at coordinate 70,822,647 of JAFIDM010009631.1, read as the reverse complement.
AGTAGAAAAGGAATTTTTCGTAATTTTTTGTCAGTTAATGAATTTTTACGAGGCATGATAAAGTAGTGGCGTATGTTGCTATGAAAATGAATGGATTACATAATTTAGCCACTTTTAGTTATCTTTATGCAAATTTGAGATATTTCAATCACTTTGCAGGTGTCAAAATCTAAACATTCTTAGCGAGTTTATATTTTCTTTACAGTTGAAAATTGATTTTATTTTTTAATTTAAAAACTACTCAAAATGTTTGAGATATTTAAATGGTATAGGAATTAATTTCTTTTAAATAGACTAAGAAAAAAAATTGGAAGTAAACAAATCATATAACGAAAAGTTATTTGAAATACTTGGGTGAGTTAATACAGGGTGTATTACAAAAAGAGTTAACCTTAACAAGAATTGGTAAGGATTAATTTTTCTTTAGTTCACATTTTTCTTAAAAATCAAATGTGTCGCTCAAAATTAATAGGTAGTTGAAAATTTGATTTCAAAGATGTTTAAATGGTATATGTAATGTTAGAATAAGTTCTGGTAAAATAAAGTTTATCAATAAGTTCTGATAAAATTGATCATACTTGCAAACTAGTAAACGGTATCTCCATAAACCGCTTGTGTATACATGACATTGAGTTTACAGACCCACACGGAGAGAGTGGAGGCAGAAAATCAGTCGAGCGTGGACACGTCGTCACTGGGTAATTGTTCATTATTAGTACATTCCACAGAGCCATACCATAACATTCTTCATCGCTAAAAAAATACTACCGCTGGTAGTAGTGTGTAAGCAGCAAAGGGAAGATACATTGATAGCGGTTTCTAGTCTTCATCATCAGATTTGTGGTACTTACATCACATTTCTTGAACTTATTGGTTTTAGTAGATATTTATTCATCTATCTACCTTTCTATCTAACTAACTATCTATCTATATTTTATATCTATACAAATAAAATCCTATATATTACAGACAGATACAATCTAATTATTATTTTTCCTTAAATCCTCCAACTTTTAGTAGGATTTTAAATAAGTTGCTAATAATATTTTTTTTAATTACAAAAAAGGATAATACAGTACAGTCCCATTGGGGATAAAATCCCTATCAAACGGGTTCTGGCAAGTATGTACGTACAATATTATATTAATTTCAAAAAAATATAGTAAATGTAATTATTACAAATTATGATAACCACTATGATAACAATAGTTATTACATAATCATTAATTATTATTATTATTATTATTATTATTATTATTATTATTATTATTACTATTAATTATTATCATTACGTAATCATTAATAGTAATGATAATAATAATTAATAATAAGCCCCCTGGACCCTACCTCCTCGCGGTGGGGGCGAGAACTACACTAGCTTTAGGGTAAACTAAATGGCCCAACCATCTATGATGAGAACTCTAATATAGATCATGCTGTATCGGGTGTGGCGCAGGATAAAGTCATCCGCGTTCGGGGGTTAGGCAGAGGACTCCGTTCGAAATATATACTACAGTCTCCCGCAGGTGGTTGTGGAGAAAGTGGCACCCCATTCTGTAGTATGGCTACCACAATGCCCAGGCAACACCATCCAGCCGAACGGTCGGAAGTGTTTCGTCTGTGTCAGAGCAGGCGACCCCCAAGACTTGGAAATCACGCCAACGCATCGGATGGTCATCGCAGATGAACCAGGATCTTATGCGCGACTTCTACACCGTTACAGAGTTAGTAGTTAACAATATTATTCCCCCATGCAATACAAATAACGGAAGAAGTCGCTGAATCCAACCACAGGAAACCACACCACACCCCACTAGAAGACATTACCTCTATGGCAAACACAGAAACAATCTCTACCCCTCAGTATACATGCCCCAACAATACATATTATTACAAGCAGCACATGATCATTTCTACCCTGCACTAGCGCAATATACAGGCACAGACCCCACACTCAGACCTCCACTCCCCAAAGTACACACCTCAAAACAACTCTCCACAGTCATATACCATCTCAAAACATACTATCCCACAACATCTTGAACACATCCAAACATTAGAAGACATACACACAACACACTACTGCGCGGCACGGGGAACCATTCAGGCACTTGGAATCAAACAACACCAAATACATATCACTGCACGGTCACAAGAATACATCCATCCTTGGAGACGTCGCTTTGAGGGCCGCATCAGCGACCTTAGAGGAGACACAGCCAGGCTCACACAATACTGTGCAGGAAACAAAACAAAGAAACTTAAGTTTAGGATGATATTCAAGTACATACATACTCTGCCTTCACACTCAAACCATCATAACTAGGTTCAGGAACATCTCGACACACTAAAACAAAAACTGAGTGCACTTTCAAAAAGATTACAAAGATGCAAACAGTGAACTCTGCGCAAACAACACAACAACACTTCCCAATACAATGAGAAAAAATTCTACAGATTCCTTACATCTCCCTCTACTACACCCAATACAAACACCCCCATTTGCGAGGCATTTCATCAATACTGGTCGTCTCTGTGGTCAACCCCATCCTGTACAATGACAAAGCACCACGGATCACAGAGGAACAACAACTCACTGAACACTTACCCTTCATGCCCTTCCATGATATTACTCTTCCATGATATTATTATTTCCAGGAGCTGGAAGGCTTCTGGTGCACACGGCGTTCAGAACTTCTGGATCAAGAGGTTCACGTCCCTGAATGGGAAACTAGCTCTTACACTCACTGACATAATCCACAGAACATATGCCTCTTTTCCTCTCACAGGGTGTCACATACCTACAGAACTAGAGCACTGAAACAGCTCACCCTGCAAACTACCGTCCAATCACTTGCCTCTCCACACTTTACAAACTCGTCACCTCCTGCCTTGCAGACAAAATTTACACACACATCGAGACACATAACATTCTTTCCGAACAGCATAAGGGCTGTCGCAGGAATTCCCAGAGTTGTAAGGAGCAACTCCTTATTAACTCGGTAACCCTGCAGCAGGCGCGCGCGAAGAACAGGAGCTTACACATCGCGTACATCGACTACAAGAAAGCATTTGACTCAGTCCCTCATTCCTGGTTTCTACACACTGTTCATCTCTACATAATATACCCGAAGATCACGGCATTCTTAGATGCCACGATGAAGAGTTGGAACATAACATTACACCTACGCACCTCTAACACCTCCATCACTACAGTCCCCTTTCCCATAAGGAGAGGTATTTTCCAGGGAGACTCAAGGAAACCAAAGAGGACTCATGGTTTTGCCTCGTCTTGAATTCATTGAGCCACATACTAGATAACACAAAACACGGTTATAGGCTTCCACTCGGATACCATACAAAATCACACACTTACTCTGCATGGTTGATATTAAACTCTACGCCACAAACAATGTACAACTTACTAATTTACTACAAGTCACAACATAGTTCACCAAAGACATTGGGATGGAATTTGGAATCGACAAATGCCGCAAGCTACATATAACACGCGGGAAGACTTCGAATTTGGAGGGTTTGGAACTGGACCATGGGTTGGCCATCCAATCCATGGAAGAGGGAGAGACCTAAAATTACCTGGGCGTCCAGCAAGCGCGCATCATTGACAATGCAAACACCAGGAGCGCACTCAAGAAAACATACCATGCTCGCGTTCGCAACATCTCAAAACACAACTCAACGCCAGAAATAAAATTAAAGCTATCAACACTTTTGCCGTCCCCACACTAACTTATTCGTTCGGCATAATTGCATGCACAAACACTGAACACGAAGCACTACAACATACAACACGCACTACATTCGCGAAACACAACATGCACTACCCCAAGTCCGCTAAAGAAAGGATGACTCTTTCCCGCAAGGAGGGAGGCCGAGGACTCATCAACCTCATCATCTTACACGAAAAACAAATACACACACCTAGGGAACACTTCCACCAAAGAGCCCGACACGCCTCACTCCATTCAGCCATTGTCAAGGCTGATCCACACCTCACGCCCTTACACCACGAAAACACTTATCCAACACTCACTACCGCCGATAACCATACACAGCAGCTGCATGAATCATGTGCTCGTAAGGAACTCTATGACAGACATCGCCACGAACTCAGCCAGCCTCATTCGAAATGGAAGCGTCAAACAGATGGCTGTCGAGTGGTGAGCTGTTTGGGGAGACCGAAGGGCTCATGATGGCGATACAGGACCAAGTCATCCCCACACGCAACTACAAGAAACACATTCTACACGATGGAAACACACATGACGGCTAATGTAGGAAATGCCACACTACGCATGAGACGCTCGACCACGTAATATCAGGCTGTCCCATTCTCTCCCAAACAGACTACCTCCACCAACACAATCATGTAGCGTCGATCGTTCATCAACAGCTAGCACACAAACACTCAATTATTAAGAACACGGTCCCGTACTACAAGTACATATCACAAAGCATATTAGAGTCACCCTCATATAAGATGTACTGGGACCGCCCGATTCCCACAGACAAATACCATACAACACAACAGACCTGACATCACACTTGTTGATAAGGTCAACAAACAGACCTATCTCATTGATATTGCAGTGCCTATCAGCAAGAACATGCAGAAAACTCACGCAGACAAGATCAGTAAATACACTGATCTAGCACACGAGCTCCAGAAGCAGTGGAGGCAGGATCGAGTACGTGTTGTACCCATCGTTCTGTCTGCCACTCGTCTGGCGCCTCACACATTGCACCTCAGCCTCAGCACACTAGGAGTTCACAAAAACACTTACGCACGACTCCAGAAGGCTGTGGTATTCAACACAACAAGCATATTTAGGAAATTTATGGACATAACCACACATCTTAACATTCCTTACACACTTCTTTATACTTGGCAATATGTGCTTTGATCCTTGACCCGCCATGTTGTTTTTGCTGGGGAAACCCATGGTATGAAACTTTTACATAATAATAATAACTTCCTGATCTGAATTGAATGAATCAATCGCTTCAGCATCTTTATACAATTTTCGAACCTTGATATGAATTTTCATCCAGGTTTCAGTGCTTCAGGCTATGATTTCATAAAACAACTGCAGCAAAAAATCTACAGATTTTTCAGTTCGAAGAAATAAATTGACTATTGATGAATAGTGTAATGGATATAAATACTGTATACTTATACAAATCAGTATCATTTGTAATTAATATTATAAACAAACACTAAAAGATAACTAAATAATCTAAAAAAAAACTATCTTAAGATTTCCGTAATGCTTTGTGAAGTCTCAGAAATGTATTAGTTTTGATGACATGCAGTATTGAACTATGTATTTCAATGTTAATATTGAAATAAAACAATTCAAATAAAACAATTTCACTGAGCTTGGGTATGCTGGATAGGTGGAGCTGATGAGAGGCCAAAAAGCCTCGAAACAGCGCTGTCCTCCATTTCCAGCACTAATATCAAAAATAGCTCAGTGAATTTGTGTTTTGTTTTGTTTAGTTATGTGCGTTATTTGGTTTATTTTACTGTAAAAATGTACTAACGCACGTTAATTTCCTTGTCTAAATACTAACCTTGTTATAAATTAATCCCTTGATGCTATGCTAAACGCTAGCGGGGATTAATTATTCACCCCTTTTTATTCTTGATTTTATTTTGATGTTTTTGTAATTCAGGGGTCATTGATTTGTATGTTTGTCTGTTTTGTCTATTCGTCCTTTTCACTGAGCTTGGGTATGCTGGATAGGTGGAGCTGATGAGAGGCCAAAAAGCCTCGAAACAGCGCTGTCCTCCATTTCCAGCACTAATATCAAAAATAGCTCAGTGAATTTGTGTTTTGTTTTGTTTAGTTATGTGCGTTCTTTGGTTTATTTTACTGTAAAAATGTACTAACGCACGTTAATTTCCTTGTCTAAAACAATTTCAGTTATAAATATTGAAATCTCTGTATTTGAAGACTATATTTCAAACTACTTTCAGTTGGCTTCCCTAAATCCTAGAGCTACTAACTTATTATTGATAAAATGGAAAACATTCTACAAAGATAATTTTCTTATTAATCCCATTGTGGATATTTCTATCTCAGTTAAACTTGATTAGTTGTCTAAAAATAAAAGATTGTAAGCTTTTAAACTATATCAGTAGAAACAAATTTTTGATAATTACATCTTATGTTTTAATTTCTTTTTTCGGAATTTTGAAGATTTACTTTATACTAATTACAGTTTCCTTGACTTGACGAAATTTCATTTCTGGTCATCGATTTTAAAACCCGTTTTCGGCAACTTATTAAAGTTTAAGAACCGCTTACAGCAATTGACCCAAATTAGCTTTTCCAGAGGAAATTAATTTCTGACTGACAATAGAATGTAATAGGAAGTTTTGAGATTTCTGTATTAAAATTAATACAGAAACATTTGTGGTAAAAAGAACTTATATTTGTAAAACACTTCACATATTTTTTTAATTTCAGGTAATCAATAATATAAATAAACTCTTAATAGTAGTAATTCATTTAATTAAGTAGTAATTCATTTATAATAATTCAACAAAGCACTACCTTTCATTCAAATGTCCAAAAATCGACAATTACTGCGAATAAAACGACTGGATTTGACTGAAATATTTTTTTAGGGTGGATTACTTCGATTTATTTATTTATTTTTTATTAATTGGCTTTAGTTTCTGTGTAAAAAAAAAATATGTATGTGTAAAAACTATTATGGTTAGAAGTAAACCGGATGTAACGTTTATGACCACGTGTGAGAGAAGTTTGATTGTGCACCGTTCGGCATGCTAGCATTATTTTCGTTCAAGCCATTGCCTTGTAAACATGGATGCTCCATTCGTTGACTGCACCACTGAAGAACAGCGTTCTGTAATTAGATTTTTGTGGCCGAATGGGATTAAACCTGCTGAAATTCATCGAAGAATGTTGGGGCAGTATGGAAGCAGCTGCATATCTTAAAGAAAACTTGAACCATTGTATCCATTCATAAAGTTCGTAAGAAAATTTCTGACAAATACCCAGCTGGTCGGCCATCAACCTCTCCATTCACTTTCCCTATCCATCTTATAGTTCGGATCTCGCTCCCTGCGATTATCACTTGTTTGGACCACTCAAAGAAGCCCTACGTGAGGAGGTTAAGAATACATTGCACGATTGTATCAATGACCAACCAAAAACTTTTACTGTGAGGGAACCCGTAAACTTTTGAACCGGTATAAAAGTGTTGCAGTAATGGAATATTATGTTGAAAAATAAATTATTAAATTTGTATAAACTTGTATGTTAGATGAGTAAAAATAAAATTGCCTTTACTTTTTGAATTACCCTTGTACAATTATTTTTTTATTCCGAGTTCTCTTAATAAATGTATTTAATTAATATTAAAATATTAAATTACATATTACTGTTCATATCCAATGTATGTGTACTGTGTATTGCGTGTTTTTTGTTGCAGAGGGAATTTTGACTATTCAAAAATCCTTGTCGTACTGCGGAGGGGTTGGTAGAGATAAGAACACCCCTGCATATTGCATGGAAATGGAAGAAATATAGGATTTTGGACCTGTTTTTTTTTGGTCGGAAAGTTTATCGGTTTCTATGCAATTATTTGCACCCGCCAATTAGGAAAAGGATACGATTTTTTGATTGAACGACTACGATCATCCTACCCCCCCCCTCCCATTCCGAAATCCTGGGTACGCCTAGGCTAAAAATAATTGAAAACTAACATTGTTTCATAACCTCTTCCTCTTTAGCAGTTCGTTAAATCAAAAATTCATAAATCAAAATGGGTTTCTCTTTATTTGAGAAATCAAATATGCTGCGCTTAAAATTTTTATACGACTTCCGATTATCAATAATTCAGACAAGAATTATTCTATGCATGAATTCACCAAATTCAATTTTTGGTTATTTAATTTGGAAAAATTCATAGATATTTTCACGAGATTTGGCTGATGCAACAAATAAGTTGTGTTTTTGTTTCTTTTAGGTAAATATCGATTTTGATCATATTGAATTAAACTCATCTACGAACTTCTCAATCGGTCGAGCAGTTTCTGAGGAAATGGATTTAAAAGAAAACATATATAAAGATAGAAATATATATGTAAGATACATATATATATATATATATATATATATATATCGGATGGCCAAACTCAAATGGACCTTATTCGAGTTTAGCAATGCAAAGATTTCAATCAATCATTTGCAATTTAGGAAATTTAGAACGTAAAGAATGTAAGAATAAAATTAACTTATATTACTAAACAAAATAGCCGGACAGCATTCTGAAATTTCCGGCTATATATATAGGGTTAGTGTGCCGAATATGAGACCATTTTTGATTTTCATCTATAACTAGGAAAATAAGGGAGGAATTACAGTACCAACGTGATATTCTTTTAAGGCATACACTTTACTACAAATAACAATGACAGAAAATTAAAACAACTTTACATTTTTTCTTGTATGAAATTTTAAACACAAATGTTACATTTTGGGGGTTTGAAAAAAGTAGTCCTAATATGAGACCCTCTTCTATAACTAAAAAAATGAATTGTAATTACTGAAAAGTTCGTCCAAAAAAAAACTTTAAACAATAATTAGGTAATAGTTATCTTCATCGCTAATAGGTAAAAAAGAAAAATGACATTTTAAACGAATTAGTTGAAGTTTACTTCAGTTTTGTTTACTTTTCGTTTTTAGATTCCAAAATTTCACATTGTTTGGGCTAAATCCCTTAATTCTTGCGAACGATGTTGCATGAGGTTTTTGTAGCGACAGCTGTGGGTGTCGTTGTAAAAATCCCTTTAACCACTTTTCACCAGCACATTGTTTTTCTGATGAAAACGGATGTTTTAAACCATTTCTCATAGCAAGCTGAAATGTCATTTTTTTTATATCCCTCCTTCTTAAGCCATAAAACCTTGAATCCATCTCAACGCAGTATTTTACTAACGAATCTTCAATGTATTGTGGTAAAGTAGGCCGTCTTCCCAACTAACGTCTACCAGTGATTCAGCTGTTTTTCTGAATCCTTAACATAACGCTCCAGAGTTCCTTTTGGAACTTCAAAATACTTTGCAGCTTTTTTATAGCCCATATAACGACTTTTTACGGTTTTGACAGCTAGCACCAAGGATCCCATTTTTTGCGTTTTGTTTCGGGAGGCATCTAAAAATAAAAACAAAACATGTAAACAAGCTTTGCATGATGAAAAAAAAAAAAAGAATGCCTAATATGAGACCCTATCTCATATTAGGCATCCTTTGGGGTCTCATATTAGGCACGACCACGTTGTCATACACGCCAACGAATTTTTTAGGTTAGGCTTAACGTTAGCTTAAAATAAACCGGCATGTTTATACTATACATTTAAAGCTACCTACCCGATACTAAGAGTTTCAAAACGAGTCTTATCTTAAAGGTGAAAACAGCCAATGAAAATACACATGCAAAAAAGTCGACGAGATAAATTCAGGGAAAAAATTATTGAACCTTTGTTTGCGCTAGGAAACACTCGACTGACTCACAGCTGACGGATGATGCAATAGATTACTGTTTCATGCTCCAGTCGCCAGGCGGCAGCACTTAGTACATTCTGTAGGCTGGGGTCTCATATTAGGCAGGGGTCTCATATTCGGCACACTGACCCTATATATATTTAAGATGAATTTATTAAATAAACACCATTTTCACTTCAAACCTTTTCCAGTTGGTAAAAAACAAACGTGATGATTACAAAGTAATTTTACATTCTGATTTTGTATCCTGAAAACCGCGTAAAGTACCCTTCAATAAAGTTTGTCTCCCCATCCCACCCGTTTACGTACCTTAGGATGTGAATTTCGAAAATTCGTTGATATATATGTTTACATTTTGACAAAGAACAGTAATCCGAAATTCCAACTGAAGTGGTTTCGGAGAATCACGTACCTTCGGAAAATACAAGAAACTTTGTCCCCCCCCCCACCTCTTCTCGCTAACACCCTTTAGGAGGTAACAACCAAAAATCGAAAATTTGTCGAATACATATCTTTTCGTTATTGACAACGAACATTCATGTGAAATTTCGTGTTTCCAACTAAAGCGGTTTCAGAGATATGCGTACCCTTCAAGAACGTTTCCCTCCCTGTTTATGCCCCTTACTCCTTATTCGTGTATTCGTTGTTCTTAAATTAAGAATATTTAATTAAACAAAAAAGTTAAGAAGAATATTATTTATTTCAAATTAATAAAAAAAAGAAAAGAAAATTCAATAATAATATAAGCAGAGGCCGTGCCGGTGTGGTCGTGCGCTTTCAGGCGTCGGTCTGCCGTGCAGGCTGTGTGCCGGTACCCGGGTTCAAATCCCGGTCGAGAGCATGGATGTTTCATCTTTCTTCTTCTGTGTTTCGTCCGTTTCTCCCCTGGGACTTACTATCTCAGGGTTATTTCTGGACGGGATGTGAATCTCGTCCCCCTTCTGGAATTTCCTAGCCTCACCCTGACGTTGTCTGGTAGGGCTAGCCCGTGGTCCATAGTTGGCCAAAGTCGATGAAAGAAAGGAAGGAATATAAGCAGAACAAAAAAGAAAAAAAACTATCTGATATTGAAGTGTTTTGAATGTTATTATAAGCTATAGTAGTGTTGAATATGTATATGTGAATGAGAAGATTCTCATTCTAAGTTAATAAGAGTATGGCCGCGCGGTTGGCGATGTCGCTAAGACACTGGGGATAGCTCAAAAGATCTTTCAGGTCGACGTGCTCGGCTGTCCAGCCACCCACATTCACAAGTAATCTAATCTAATAAGAGTATTTTATTGTATTAAAAAAGATTAAGGCCAACACGCAGATTAAAATGTTTTGAAAGGTTAACTTAATACATTTAAAAGAATAAATTACGTTTCGGCTTGGCTCAACCGTTTACCAAATAATTTTAAGTAAGAGTAAGATAAGTAAGAGTATTTTAGGTTTCATATTTTTGGGAAGTATATATTTAAACTTTTTACTGAAACTGAAAATGTTATTTTTAATAAGTTTTTGTCGAATCCGTTTCTTATAAATTCATTTATTAGATATTTAGTGCTATTTGTGAATTCGATGTAATTGGTATTAATTTGTGAATATCTGACGAATTATTTACGAATACGTTTTTGAATAAATTTAAATTGAGTTGATATGATATTTTATGCATCTACTAGTCGGCTACCCGTCGCTTCGCTCCGGAAGCCTCCACATATGTAACGGAAAACAAATTTTTATTTATTAAAAAAACAGACACACACACAAATTACATCAAGTAAACTAAAAGTAAAATTTTTTAAAAGTTTTTTTTAGTTTAATTTCTGATGTTTATATTCTGTCAATCCACGACTGCTTTTTAAACCAGCATGTGAATCATATATCTATGATATATATTTTTTTTTATACAGATTAAAATGTAGTCCTCGTGGTCTAATGGCTAAGACGTCTAACTTCGGAGCAGATGGTTGCATGTTCAATTACCGTAGTGAATTTGTAGAAATTATTTCTATTTTCACAAATTACGACAATTGCACCAGACAGACAGAGAAATAAAAGCTTTTATCAATATAGATATACTTTTCAGTGGGTTTTGAGTTACAAAGAACATTGGTTTTTAAGGTACAAATAGTGATTTTTCAGTATTCTCTTATAGAAATAGTGCTTCTTTCTTTCTGGAATCTCTTTTCTTAATTACAACCATTACCCGTGTGCAAATTGATTGATATAGATATTTGAAGAAAAGATATGTTGAGATGGATGTTTATTAATATAGATGATGAATGAAGATCGTAGCTTGTATACGAAATTCTTGGCGACGACTTGATTGTGACTATTCTTTCGAGTGAAGATAACCAAATTCTGACGACTTGTGACTCAAAGGCATAAAGTTGTGTGTGAGTGAAAACAACGTTCTCCAAATAGATGGCAATTTTATTAGAGTCTGTCCTTGAGCTTTATTGATAAACATCGTGTAAGAAGGACTGATCGGAAATTGCTTTCTTGTGAAAGTGAATAGAAGTAGATTATCGTTTGGTTTCATAGACATCCTATGGATGAAAACAAAATCTCCTTTGTGAGTTCCTGTTATAATTTCGGCTTCTATGAGATCATTATCGAATGAACGGCATTTAAGTTGAGTTCCGTAGCAGTGTCCAAACTTGGGATAGATTTTTTGCAACAACATTATTGGAGATCCAATCTTCAATGACAAACGATGTTGAGGAATACCGCTGAGATTCAATGAGTTCAGATATTCAGGCAGATAGAGATGTTCGTGTTGTGAATTATCAGAAGTATCAATTTTATTCTCACTTAAATACTCTCTAGTCTCACCTTGTATTCTTTGACTTATCACTCGATTGATGTTATCGACAATCTCGTTCTTTGATAAGTTCTTAACTTTGACGTGATGCCAGATATTTGAGTAACAAATAGTGTTTTTCAGTAATCTATCTCATAAAAAGGGTGCTTCTTTCTGTCTTGATTCTGTTTTCTTTACTCCAACATCTGCCGTGTACACGCGTTATTTTTCAATATCACATAGAATTCGGCTAAGGAAGAATACTTAAAGTATTGCAATATTTCGGCAATTATAGTTCTAATTGTCAGTTTCGAATTACAAATAAACTGACAGATGGGAAATAAATAAACAATCTTGAGATTCAAAAAAAAGGTTGAATATTCCTTATTGATGGGGGAAGGGGAAGGAGAGATAAGTCATAAAGCAATATAAAGAGAGTTGTAATCCCCATGGCCTAATGAATAAGACGTCTGACTTCGGAACAGAAGGTTGCAGGTTCGATTCCTGTCGCGGATGTTTCATTGTAAACATTATTTCTATTTTCCATTCTCATAGAAAATTGCTACGGACATACAGACAGGCAGAGAAATAAAATATTTTAGTAATATACTGTAGATGGTTACTTTTCAGTGGTGTCTGAGTTACAATAGTGTTTTTTCACTATTCTAGCTAATAAAAGTACTGCTTCTTTCATTTTTGACTCTCATTTTTATAGTAATTGCCAATTTTCAGTGACGTTTGAGTTACAAATATTGATGGTTTTTGAGCTGCAAATAGTGATTTTTTCGGTATTCGACCTCAAAAAAAAAAGAGTGCTTCTTTCTTTCTTGTCTCTGTTTTCTTTAATCCAACATCTGCCGTGTACACGCGCATATTTTTCAATATCACATAGAATTTGGTCAGTAAGAATATTTAAAATATTGCAACGTTTCGGCAATTATAGTTCTAATTGTCAATTTCGAATTACAAATAACTGACGGATGGGAAATAAATAAACAATCTTGAGATTCAAAAAAAAAGATTAAATACATTCTTTATTGATGGGGGAAAGGAAAGGAGATATAAATCAAAAAACAACATGAAGAGAGTTGTAGTCCCTATGGCCTAATGGGTAAGATATCTGACTTCGAATCAGAAGGTTGTAGGTTCGATTCCTATCGCGGATGTTTCATTGAAAAAATTATTTCTTTTCCATTCTCACAGAAAATTGCGCCGGACAGACAGACAGAGAAATAAAAGATTTTATTAATATAGATTATAGTTGAAAATTGATATTGAATGTTTTATTCTACAGAGTAGTATGTTTGTTATTATCTACTGTATTATTATATCTAAGTAATTTACATAATTGCTGTTGCAGTTGGTTTGGTCGTTGTAAATTTTAATTGAAATATCTTTTAGATTCCAATTACTATTAAATATTATCAAGTTGTCAATGTATCCAAAATAGTAAAATTATTTTTATTTATTTTACAAAATTGGTATTCGTATATTAGTAAAAATAGGTTTGCTATTATGGAGCTGAAATTTACTCTCATCCCAATTCTGTTTGTCTGTTTCTATATTTCTCCATTGAATTCTATTTAATTGTTAAATAAATTGAATTTTAGAAATTTTATTAAAACTTCTGTAGAAAGTCATAAACTTCTTCGCTGAATATTGAATCTCATCTTTACATCAATTAATTGCTTAAGGAGTTGTTTTCTATTTGCAAAGATAACTATTTCACTGATCTTACGTAATAAATATAAACATTTTAAGACGATGGAACTGTTGAAGTTATTCTTTGTAGTAAACTTTATCTGCTGAAATGCAAGTTTTAATGTTACATTAATTCTCATAGGTAGCACATTTCTTTAGTTGATGGCCTTGTAATTTCAGTCCACAGCGGGACGAAGGCGTCCCCAATATTGAGGGAACTCTGGTCATAATCACCCCTACTGACCAGGTGACTGGGGTGATGAGAAGGGATGAGAAAGGGGACAGCGAAGAAGCAGACAAATACAGGAAAGAAAGTTGAAACAGCCAAGCCACAACCGGGAATCGAACCCGGGTGCCGACACAATGCCTGCACGGCAAACCGCCGTCTAGACTGCTCAACCACGCCGGCAATGGCATTTCTTTAGTATTTCTATTTATTTTACAACAATTACAGATCAGAATCTCCGATACTGCCCTGCACATTTTCTGTTATTAACTTAATCTTTATTCTAAAACTATACTCCATAAGATATAATTCTATCTCACTAAATTGAATTAAATCCTATGACAGAATTTTTCCTTTTTTTTTTTTTTGGCAAACCGTTTTTGTTAAGTGTTATATCTACGTAATATTATAAGCAATAACTAGATCCCTGTAAAATATCTAGTTACATTTCATACTTTATCTCAACGTCAGCTAAACTAGATAGATAAAAGAAATATAAACTGCTGGATTATATCTAAACTGTAATGTAGGTGTACAAATAAAAATTACATATTTCCAACTCCTGTTCCTAAAAATGTTAAAAAGTCATTTGATAGGCAGTCGAGCACTTTACCACTATTGGTTACCAGGCCCAAGGAATAAATTTATAAATCGAAACTATTTCAAGATTACTACTTATCTTTTTTGCTAAGGTTTTTTTTTTCCCCCAAAGATCTATAAATAAGTTTTAGTCTGTTTTACAGTAGTTCGTTTGATTATCTAAGTACGATATTTGTACAAAGATAACAATTAAATTTAAAATAGAAAAAATTATATTAATATATGAAATAATTATATTAACTGAGGGGCTTAGTATAAAAACGGCATATCCCAAGCAATGAGCAATTTTCATTTTATTGTTGTACCGAATGGCAGTATGAATGATTTTTACAACAATCTTGTTCGTGATGGTGTTCATGTTGAAGAAGAATGTAAAAATATAAATATTAAAAAAAGTTGGATGATTGAATTTAGTATGTTAAATAAAGGAAAACTCATCATTCTCCAATGTTTTTAGTGCAGTTCCAAATTTTTTTGCACTTCGGGTACAAAAACACAGGAACTAATAATGACAACGGTTCAAATATTTGCAGGTTAACTTTAAACAACTTGTTTAACAAACCCTGAAAAAATAAAGTCAAAATATTAAAAATTAGCTAAGCTATGAAGAAAAACATTAAATGCCATTTTTCTCAAAACGAACTTTGGATGGTATCTGCCGGTTTTATTCTGGACCTCTCAATTATTTAAAGTAAGTATCGGACAAAGAAAATCGCTGTTTTTGGTGATTCAGTTAATTCTTGAAGCTTTCTTGAAATGATATAGCTAAATTTGAAGAAATAAGCCAAAAAGGAAGGTTTTTTATAGTTTTTGAAACAGCTAGGGCACTCAGCTAAAGGTAACTTATGTATCTAATCCTCTTAGTAGCCCAAAATTGAACACTTTCGATTGGAAACAATCGCTGCACTTAATGTGAGTTTGACGTCTTCAGTGCCAACTTATCATTCATAATAGTAATGTTTAACCATTTTGTAAATAAGGTTTTCTCTTCAAATGAAGCGTTCACGTGATCTTTTTGCGAGAAGAACGTAAATATTGAACACAAATGAAAGAAGTTGTGTTGTGAAGTTTTAAATTATAAAAAACAACTGATTAGTAAATGATCTACTTCACAATTATGATTCCATATAAACATAAAACTTAAAAAAAATTAACATTAATGATTTCTATTGCCTACAAAACTTCAGCTCCAACGTTGTCTCCGTGAACGATTTAATGTGAAAAGGATAAAACCTTTTTTTTACATTCTCATGCGTAGCATACCTACCGCAGGATATGAATAGATATAAAGCGCCTCTTATTATATTTAAAGAAGCAGAGAAGAAAATGAATAGAATGAAACAAATAACAAAAATCCAGAATATAATATTAAGTACCAACATCGATCCGTCTTTCAGTCTGGATTACGATAAATGTAAAGCTGTCTGTCCAGGAAGCAGAATTTTATATTAGGTTTAGAATATTAAACGAAGATCCATGCTGATAAGTAGGGTGTTAGGAGGTAAACAACGTCAAAATACGTTGCCATTGATGCGCATCCTAACCCCAGAAGTTAGAGTTAACTTCACTTGAGAGTTCCATTCCATTCTTCTCTTCAACAAAAACTTGAAAAAGTAGTTTAGCTCTTATCATCGCTTTTCTCAAATTGCCACCAGAGACAATTCGGTTGTTTTTATCAATCCTGATATTTCCAATTTATTTTGGTTGCTGCATATTTCTTTTTATTTCGGATTAATTATTTTTGGAATCGTACCATATGTCTTTTCGAAAATGGTACTCCAATTATATCTTATTTATTATAGATTTGTGTTTATTCATATAAAATAATCATTAAAGTAACAACTCATTCTAATAAAAAAATAATTGTAATTTCTCTGTCTCAAACTCGAAAGTTTACATTGACATTAAAAATATTTGAATTATATAAAGTTTAAGTTTTAGTCATTCCGTTATAGAATAACTATTTAAAAGTAATTGTGATTTTTCCAGTTAATTTTAGTAATTTCATATTTAGTAGATTACTAGATTACTTTTGAATGTGGGTGACTTGACAGCCGAGCACGTCGACCTGAAAGATCTTTTGTGTCATATTTAGTTAGTATTTTTTATATCTATTAAATTTATCAATCTAAAAATGTTTTTGAAATTAACAACTTTTGTTTGTTATGAAGTGCATGACACAGTTCTCATTACAAATTATTAAGTATTAAATAAAATGAATAACGGTATTTATCAGCCAACTATTGTAATTTGTTAAAAAAAATGTTAATTATTAAATCATGTTTAGTTATAAATTTAGCCAAGTACTTTAGTTGTTATTTCAACAATAATTACATAAAAAATTGATTATTTACATCAAGTAAAGCAATCATTTGATCAACGTTATATATAAATATTTTACGTAAATAATCAATTTTTTGTAGCCTTTTTAAAACATTTTATTGGTAAAGGATTAAAGAATTGCTCAATATTATACTGTATTTTAAATCTAAATTAAAACGGAAGTTAACAGTAACACCGAAGAAAAAGCATTAATTATTAAATTTAAAGAATAACAAGATGAAATATCAATAAAGCAAGTTCAAAACGTGCTAATTAATATTACTAGAATCTTTGTTTTAATTATTATCTATTCGAAATCACTGGCCTTTTAAAATGTTCTTCTTTCTCTGTTCTCCTTTCGATTAGATTCAACTCGTTCTAGTGGTTTCGGGTGAGACTTGTATATTGATTCTCTTTAATTATAAGAGCCACCATATCGGACATAGATATGGCAGACACACACGTGGCGAATCATAATGGGGAACAGGAATCAATTTTGTTTTACTGAAAAAAAAAAAAAAAAAAGACTTTTTCTGATCAAAATTAAGAAACGTAAAAGAAAATGACTGAAAATAATGAGTTTACATATGCAAAAATAAATAAATAGGGAAAGATACATAATTAAAAAAAATTAAAAAAGTCAACATATAGTGGGTACCTCAAAGGAATTAAATCCTTTATAATTTATAAATGTAATAATCTAAATATTTTTTAGGAAGTCTTATTTTTCATTAAAAGTGGGTTTAAATCATGTCATCCTATTGATTTTTGGTTCATAGTCAACCATGGATCAAACACCGTCCTTCCCTCCGTCTGTGATCAATTCAAAACTATTATCCTACAAAGCTTAAATTTTAGTAAAGGTATAGTAAACGAATTTTTTCTTTTTTTTTTTCAATTAGCGCTCATGTTTTATGACCTCAAAATCTTATATGCATTCGCTTATGACAGATAATTCAAAAATATACTGAAATATCTCCAAAAAAAAGCAATTACCAAAGTATGACTTAAAAAGTCCCATTTTTTGGAAAAAATAACTTTTTCCTCAGGCATTCATTCGGGACTTTCTAATCTAATATCCAAGGATGTCCTTAAATATGGCAAAAATAATCTTATTGAAACTGATGTATTCAATATTTGTATTTGTATGTGTATGTAGGTTTGTATGTGTTTTTATTTGTATGTATGTTTGTATGTGTTTGTATTTGTATGTATATGTACTGTTCGTTTTGAAATGCGAGACCTACGACAACACAGACGATTCTACTCCTCAAAGGGATGATACGCTGAGATGGACACTTTCCTAAGACCTGTTTTTCTTTTAGTACCTGTAAAAAGATATTTTATTTTTGCAATAGTATTTATTCTCTCCATAATTCTTTCCCGAAAAGAGCAAATAGAACCCAGCTACTAGTAAACTAACACTATAAAAAGTAAACATCCCATCTTCCTCGCCCCTATTTGGAAGAAATCGCAGGAGACCTGACGCATGCGCAAAAGCGCTGAAGGCTCTCCTAAACGAAAACGGACTGTATGTTTGTATGTGTATGTACTGTCCGTTTTCAAAAAGCAGACCTACCACTGGCAGACGACTGTACTCCGCAGAGGGTGATACGCTGAGATGGGCACTTTCCTAAGAAATTCTTTTGGACATTTTCGCTTTTAAAAAAAAAATAAAGGAGGAGCATTTCTGCAATAGTATTTATTCTTTCCATAATTCTTTCCTGAAAAGCGCAAATAGAACGCTGCTGCCGGTAAACTAACAGTGATAAAAAGTAAACAACTCCACTTTCGATGAAATCGAAGGAGACCTGACGCATGCGCAAAAGCGTTGAAGGCTCTCGTAAACAAAACCGAACAGTATGTTTGCATGTTTGATGTGTTTGTATTTATGTGTATGTGTGTATGTTTGTATGTGTTTGTATTTGTATGTGTTTGTATTTATATGTGTTGCATGTTTGATGTGTTTGTATTTATGTGTGTGTGTGTATGTTTGTATGTGTTTGTATTTATATGTGTTTATATGTTTGATGTGTTTGTGTTTATGTGTATATGTGTATGTTTGTATGTTTGATGTGTTTGTATTTATGTGTGTGTGTGTGTGTGTATGTTTGTATGTG
>JAFIDM010009631.1:70753469-70795693 GCA_023159025.1 Thereuonema tuberculata | reverse complement strand
TTTTTTGCTGTGAAGTGATGACGAAGTAGAACAGGAAGTTTTTCACAAAATACATCAACAAATTCCCTAACTGTTTTAAGGGGATAAAAAGGGGATTATCCTCTACATTCATACTTGTAGGCCAATCAGCTTCCACCTTGTGAAAGGGGATTTCCCTGATAAAAAGGGGATTCCCCTCTAGCAGGCCAATCAGCTTCAATTTTACTTTAAAAAACGATTTCTAAACATGGTACTATAAGGTAATCATTGCATTTCATGCATTTTATAATGTTCTACACACTGCATAGCAAAATTAGTAGCTTAAAAATAAAATTTTACTAGATTTGATATATTATTCACAAAACATGTGTATTTCTGAAGCCCTGCATCTCCAGATCCCATTGAAATCCCATGATAGAATTTTGCTTTATGTATTTAGATATTACAAACTCATTTTGATAATTTTTTGAAATTTTTAAAATTGCCACTTTTTGAGAAATTTAAATTTTAAAATTTAACTTAAAATTTTCAATTTTTTTTATAGCCCCTATCTTGTGGCATATCATATTAAAGCCCCATTCAACAGCTTTAAAATGAGACCACTTCCAGGTTTGTATTATCACTACTTGCTAGCCTACAGGCTAGCCAAAACGTGTAAAGGTGCCAAACCTGTAATTTTTTGATAAAAATTTAAATCTTTAAAAATTAATAACTTCAAAAGTAACTGTTGTACAGCAACTGAAATTTGGTATTTTTTCATAAGTCTATGATATATTGCTGCATATCAAAAATCATGACAATCTGCGACATCAAGTCTGAATATCTTCCAAAATTGTGTTGATTTGACATGGAATTACCCACATGTAAAACAATACAAATATATTTTTTAAAAAAGCACTTTTTTTTAAGGAAAGTAAACTTCATGTTCTTCCTAAATTTCGGCTATTTAGATAATTTTTAACACTGTAATCGTCTTTAAAAAAAATTAATCTTTTATTTCGATTTTCTCAGTGTGTGTCGCTTTGTCCTCTGTAGACATCGTAATACACGAACGACACATTCAATCGACCTCGGATTTTCACTAACCTCTGCAGCTCTACCAGGAGATGAATCCTATTGAAAATCTACAAACTTTTCAAGATGGCACCAAAAGTCATAAAAGATTGCACTACACCGTCTCAAACTTGTTTTTCTTTTGCTTTTGCTTTCAGATGTCAGATATACATGCTTTACAACTTTAAATTGCAAACAAATTTAACTGAGATAGACGGTCGAATAGTAATATTCTAATATATCATGGATGTTAGATTACGTACTGATAGATGATTGGATTGATTTTCCCCAATGGATTTAACTCCCATAGTTAGCCCAGCCGTCTACCAAATCGATACTGGGTGTCTATTATAAAAGCACTGCCAGAAAGATTGCTTCAATCTATATTCTTCTTCAAATTTGCAGATAATGATGGTGCTCTTTATGTATTCATCTTTATTATCTATAAAAAGGGATTTTCTTAAAAAAAATTAATGGAACTGTTTACAACAGTTAAAATTCTTTAATTACATTAGTTAAGAATTACTGCGTTATTTCCAGTGTCGAATTCAAAAGCAAAGTCCATTTGCTCTAACTATCAACAAGTTAATCCAATTAAACAGGCCGTGAAGATCACCATAGAAACGTATAAGCGCGAATGGTAAATTGATCTGGGGTTGAAATTGACATCGGAAAAGAACCCGATCATGAGGATCAACCCATCTGACACAGGGTTGGGAGAACCTACGACTAATCTCAAAAAGAAATAAAATCAAAGATCACACCAAAAACTCAAGACTTGTTGGGAAGCATCTAGGCCTATAGCATTTTTACAATTTGTTCCAAGTTTTCAATAATATAAAATTTGGAATACGATTTTAAAACAGATAAGAGTTGTTGCTTTTATATATACAATAAAACCCCAGTTAACCGAACTAAAGGGGGGAAGCCGTTTCGGATAACAATTTTTTCGGTTAAGTCATGAACATCTAATACAGCTACAGTACTTTGTTTTGTAATTACAATACGTATTTTTGAAAGGTTTTGAAGGTCAAACGAATTCAAAAATCTCTTTGTACGCTACACTTATGTTCTTTATTAAAGTTAAAATTACATTTTTAGGATTACAGTAGGCTACATCAATATACAGTATACTGTAGTTAATAGTTTGTAGCATATGAATTACTCATTTAAAAAACTCATTAATTTTTATTTGTTTCTTGCGTCCCTCCCAACGTTTTCGAGCAGCGATATCCCGCCCTATTTCCGTGCAGTACAGTATTATTGTTTGGATTTGCGATTTTCGGAGGATTTTCGGATAACCCGGGTTTCGGTTGACCCGAGTTAGGTTAACTGGCGTTTTAATGTATTACAAAACTGAAAATTTAAACAGATTAAAAACAGACTATGAGACACATGACATTTAGATTTCAACTTGTAAAAAATGTAATATTATGAATTCATAAATCTATGAATAGTTCATAAATCTAAACATTATTACAGTGACATTTTCGATATACGTATATTATACAGCTACAGCCCTTTTTAATTCGAAACTATAGTTTTTAAGATAGCTGGAAATTCTTGTTTAAAAATCTCCTTCCACAACAAAAAAAAAAAGGAAACATATCTTATTTCTTTAAAAAATGTCTTTGAATGTGATTAAATTTTAATGAAAACATATGCAAAATTGTTTAATAAATTATGCTAAAAGAGTAGAATGATAAAATATAATAATTCCTTATTGAATTGATTTATCATGTTGTAAAAGACAAAGTTTAACTTTTTACAAATCAAACAAAAAAATACTAGTTTCCAATTTAAGATACAAAACACCAAGTTTTAAAAGCAACAAACATTTGCATTGCATCCTGAAAGTAATAGTTCAGCCATTTTGTACCAGGCGGCGTGGCATTACTGATCGAACGAACAGTTGGCTTGAACAGCTTAAAAAATGGCGCACAGGTCTGATGTTGACTTTTTATTTGAAAGAATAATAATAATTACAGTGAATATTCATAGAAACAGTAGATTTTATGGCCTTTTTGTAATTTAGGATTTAAATCAAATATGTCTTTTCAAATAAAATTTATTAGGTATTGGGTTTGTTTGTTTTTAACTGAGCCATCACTTTCTAAACAAAATTATTACCAATTGCATGAGTTCGAATAATGTTCTAATTACTATACTTGTAAATATTAGAAGATGTAAATGAATGTTAAGAAAAACCTAAATTAATCTCCAAAATCCTGTCATAAGAACATCTTTACATTCCTTCAATTCATTTAATTTAAAGTCAATTGGTAGACCCAATTAATTAAAATATTCATACTTCATTTACTTTCGATGATTTGGAATAATTTTTCTTTTTTTTTCAATGGAATCATTATCATTTATGAAGTTTTACCGATCAATAATAAATAATTAAAAATAAATTAATGTAGACAGATGTTTGGAATTCATTACATTAAATATAAAGTTCAAGTAAATTGAAAAATATATTGTTTTGACACTAAAGAAATACAGAACCGCTCGTTACACGTTTAACAAGTATGAAATAAGAAGAATTGCAGCTAATTGATTAATTCATGTTTACGAATGGATCTTAGCGTAGGTAAGAAAGTATTCAATGATAAAGGGAAGATTTCCTTGAAAGTCATTAATTACTAAAGATTATTCAAAATGATTGCATTCTAGCTTCCGACGCTGCTGGAGAATTCTAATAAAATTGGTTGTTTTGGAATTTATATATTACGTAATATGTTTCATTAATTTGCCACTCTATTAGAAGTTCTATTTAATCACAGGAAGGAATAACATTCTATCGCGTTTCCATTTCTTCTTTTAAGGTTTTTGTATATCTAGAACGTTTTCAAAAGTTTTTCATACACAGTCTTTAAACTATTTTACTCGAGGACAGACTAAAAGAAAATGTGATCAATTCATCACAAAATGAAGTATATGAAATACTGCTACGATATTTTTAAAAAGTATGCAATTTTGTTAATTATAGGCAGTACTCTTTCTTATTTTTCCCATTTTGTAATGTTAGCATTACTTTTGTAATGTAAGTGTACAAGAACACTAATAACATTTTAAAGAGTTTTCATACAAAAAACCACTTTCTCATGTCAGAGTTGATTTTAACATATTAATTAGTTTACTGTATACATCCAGATTTAAAAAATTCTAAGTTATTCTTTATTATCTTTATTCCTGTCCCGCGCATAAAATATTTAATTTGACTTTTAGAATTGTGTTTCAAATTGCCTTACATTTCGAAATAAAAAGAGTTCATTTTTTTTTTTCTTAAAAACAACATGAAGTTCAGTGCAGTTTTGGAACTGCTTTTTCTTTCTTTCTTTTCTTTCCTTTTTTTTTTTTTTTAAGTACTCTGTTTTAGTCGACTCACATTGATCTTTTACGGTGGCGAAGACTTTCAGCCTATGTTCCTAAAGGAAAACCTTTTCTCGTGGTGCACACACTTTCTTGCCGGGCAGATTGGCCGTATTTCCCGACTGAAGCAGAGCGGGAAGGGTTTATCCCACCCTCGTAGTGCCACGCTTACTGGATGACGAACGGCCGAGGCGGGAAGACCGAGTCTTTCGCCCGGTGATAACGACCCTCACGAACAGTCGTCACGGCTCATTGCGAAGCCGAATTCCCGCCAACCAAAGTGAGCCTCAACTTGGACTCGTCGATTCCTCCATTATTGTCGAGGGGAGGACTGGACTGATGAAAAAAAATGTTGCGGTTTATCTAATTGCACTTACTCTAGCCACGTGCACTCGGCTTTAATTCGTGTGGAAAAGAATAAAAAAACTCGGAAAAGAAAAAGAAAAAAAAATTACCAAAATGGATTTTTTTTCAAGCTATTTCCAGTTTTTGTTTTTTAATTTCCTTTTGTTTAAGAATAAAGAGATAATCGTTGTTGTATGAGCTTTTCAGCATTTTAAGAATATGCAAGAGGAAGCAGGTGACTGCAATCAAAAACCTTTGCTGACTCAGTAATTTTTTTATGCATTCTTAAAGAGGACCTTGTGCTTAATCATGCACAGTTGCAGGCAGTGACAAAATTTTGCATGTTTAAAACAGATTCTGAGTATCATGGCGTTTATTGAAGGAATTATGTATCGACTAAAATTTATTTTGTTTCTAAGCAGCTATTCCTAAGAAAGAGCTTTAGAATTAACAACGCAGCGCTTCCTTTTGAAGAAGGATTTGAAAGATTGATATGATTTCATTGACTGTCAATGGATTTATCCTACCTTTGATAAATGCAACAGGTATTACAGATATAAATCTAAGGAAATTGAGATGAGAATTTGAGTAAATCCTACATCTGCTATTCGTACATATTGTTCAAAGGTAGCGATACGCTTTACTTCTAAAGACAGTAAGCAGATTTCAGACCAGACACGAATTGCTGCAGACAACCAACTAAAGACCATAGTAAGACAAATGGAAAGAACAATGCATTCCTATGGATATCTAGAGCAGAATAGCGCTGAAGAAACCCATGAACAATTCACGTTGCTTTGAGCATTTTAGACAGTGGACTGCTAACGACTGAAAAGCCGTTTTCGGATCATCTGTTTTCTGTCAGTAATGCACTCTCTATCTTTAGGCTGAGAGTGCTTAGGAACTTCTTTCCGGATTATTACGAAGATTATATTTTACGGAGGAGATATGTTTGTTGAGGTATTGATTAGTTTAAATCAGAAATTCTACTATATTACGGAAATATATACAAAAAAAAATCTATATTATCGGTGTTGCTTTTTGTGAAGTATTTCGAAGGCAGAATCTAAGATAGACATTTCAGTGTTCCAATGGCATCGGTATGTATTTTAATGCTCGGGGAGATCAAAATGCCAGAAGATCTTCTTTTCCAACCTAAAATAAAGCGGATCAACCAACTAAGCAGCTGAATTCCATTTCCACCAATGGTTCTCTGAACGACAGCAGCAAATTGGACAGCTGGTACGTAAAAGAAGAGGGAATTATTGAGACAACTCCAACTTCCCTGCGTATTCATTAATTGAAATCCAATGGAAAATTTTTGGGACTACCTCGTACAGTACATGAAACACAGAAATGGATATCCATGTGATCTTGTGAATCAGGAGTACTACTGCGTAGGAATGGCTTAAAATTGATACCAATTTTAACTGACTGCTTCAGTTTCATATCTAGCACTACTGTTGTTTTAATTCATGCGAGAGAGATGTTACGCAACTTTAGGTGAAAAATGGAAGGATTCAGTAATTTTTTGTCCTTTCAGCTTACTTTCCTGCAGATATAATAAACGACGGTTTAGAAAAAAACCGAACAACTCATTGAAATTTATGTTAAATGATTATAAAATATATACTCTGCAGTGTAGCAAGTTTGGGTGCAAGTGCATAGGCGAAACTGGTCGTGCCTTGGAGGAGAGGGTTGATGAGCACGTTTGAGCTAGAGATAGAAGGGATACGGCTTATGCTACGGTCCGCCATTGCAGCAGCACCAGTCACCGTATAGATTATCATAATCCTGTGATTCTCGATAGTGCGGCTAACCTTTTCCTGAGGAAGTGCAAAGAGTCGGTCCTCATTTCGGTTACGGATGACTGCTACAATGATGGCCTTTCCATCCGGAATATCAAGCAATATTCTTTGACCAAAAGTAAGAGAAGCTAAATTAGTGGTTTTTTTTTTGTTTTGTTTTGTTTTGTTTTTTCATATTTATTTTTTCTTGTTTTCAATTTCTCATTTATTTTGTTTTAATTTTTTAATTTTTTATTTTTATTTTTATTTATATCTTTTTTCATTTTTTATTTTAATGCTTTCATAATTTTATTTCATGATTTCGATTTATTATGTTTTCTTTGTTTCATCTCCTTTTGTTTTGTTTCTTTATAAAAAAAAAAAAATTATATCCCCCTTTTTTCTCTTTATTTTCTTTCTTTCCTCTTTCCTTTTTCCTTTTTTATCTGTTCTTATTATTTTGAGGCGCCTTGCCTCCACCAATTGGTTCGCAGGGACCAATGAAATGGTTAACCTTTTCCATTGGTCCGTTATGGTTTAAATAGAAGAGCTGACTGTCTTTGGAACTATTTCTCCTGAGGAAGCCACGTCCTACTGTGGGGAAAGCTAGGGACTCCTGTTTTTAACTTTTTTAAATTTTAAATTTTTAATGTAATAATCTTTAGTCTTTGTGTGCGGGCTGGACTTTTTATCAATTATTTTGGCACACGTTAAGAACTTTATAAAATATATACTCTACGACAAAAAAAAGACGCAACACAGAATATTGCCGAACAACTTCGAAACTTAATTTACAAATGTCTCAGGGTAGACATGCGAATTGTAAAATAATTGCAGCCAATTAATGCGGACGGCGGCACCACGGCGCATATGAACCACTGATACTGGCTTTCTTATAAGTAGCATTTCTCTATTGCTTCGACCTTAGTTTTACGGTTGGATGCCATTCTGTAATCGCTGAGGATGCAACGACACACCACCCGACAATCGTATCAACAACTGAATGAGTTTGACACAGGGCGTATCTTGGGCTTGAGAGACTCAGTTTGGACATATCGTTCTATCGCCCGCCACTTGGGTCGCGGTGATGCCACAATAAGACTTTGTTGACAGCAATGGGTCCGCCAACGCACACACATCCGCCAGGAGAACAGTGGTCGGCCATAACCAGGCAGGATCGTAGTGTATGGAGACGACCAGGCCAGCGCGCCTCTCCTCACCTAACTTTGGAGCGTCACACGGCCGTCATCCCAAAATGCATATGATACCCGGTCACCTTTAGTTGTGCTTCGGTGTACTGTCACAGCACAACGTTGCATCAAGGACATCCTGCGACCTGTTCTGCTTACGCTGTGAGGTCTTTCAAGAGCCGTATTTCAGCAGGATAATGCCCGATCGAATACGGCAAATATTTCAGAGTGTCTACTGTTCCGACACTTTCTTGGCCTGCCAGATCACCCGACCTTTCACCTATAGAACATGTCTGGAACATGTTGGGACGGCGATTGGATGAATCTTCTACAAGACATTATTATATGTTGAATCCCCATAAATCGCCGCAAGAGGGAGCCACAACATAAATACTAACATGTACCGATTCTGGGCCTGTTGTTCTGAAACAAACAGCTGCATTGCTCTCACATTGTTCTGGTGTCATGTTCTTTCCATCCTCTTTGAACATGTCGTGTTTCATCATGATTACACTATTTTTCCAAGTGCGTCTTTTTTTTTTTTTTGTCATGAAGTGTATTTCGCTTAAACCATTTCGAGATATAATCATTGCCGTTTACAAATAAACAATATAAATAAAGAGACTCTGAATTAATATATACAAAAATATTCTTTAAAAAAAAATACAATATACAATATTACTCACATCAGTGTGTCCGTAATGGTGAGTCAGTATTAAAAGAAAATAAGACAGTCATAAGAAAACAGCGATTGTAGTCCTAGAATTCATAAAACATTCTGCATTTACAAGTCGCCAAATACTATTCCATGGGTTTTCAGACCCAATTAGCGAAACAACACTGAATTTAAAATTTAATTCGAGTTATTTACCACCAACCTATTATGTGTTTACATAACTATTTAATTAAGTTTAAATATAATTTAATAGTTAAAATGGTTTAAATATTTAATTTTATTTCTATTTTGGTTTTTACCAGTTTAATCTGACGACAAATTTTTTATATAGCATTCATTTTAAAAAGCAATTTATGCATTGCCGTTAAAAAGGTTGGAAACTAATTCTATACAGTTTGTTATAATACTGCTGCAATGCTAAGCTACAAACAGGCTTTAATTATGAAAATGCCAGATCAAATGTTTCATGATTTGTTTGCTGATTAATAAATTTTAACAAACTCATTATTCCCTTTTGTTTTGTTTGCAACTTCATATTGGAATTGGATTGAGAAGGACTCTTCTTCTTCTTCGGAAAACAGAAAGAGAAAGAGAATGCTTCAAATTGAATATCAATGATCTCGTATATGTTTTGTACTTTTTTTAGGTTTTTTTTTTTTCTTTGAAATTTATGTGTTTGTTAAGCAAATATACTCTCTAGCAGTATTCTTTAACAACAGACCCTAAATCATTCATTTAATTGCCAAATTGACAGGTGACAGTTTCCGATTAAACACATTCACAGCAATTAGCAATTTCTAGTCTATTCTTAAAGAGAACTCGGTGATTATGCTGCAAAATAAAAGCCATTAAATCTATGATTTATAAACTAGCTGAAGGTGGTAAAAAGAGAGTTTTCTGTCATTTAATAAGATATTAGAAGATAATATATCTTACAGACTATCTTCTAATAATTTTGACTGATTAAAGTGCTACATAGAAGGTAATTGTTTTGATATTATTTAAGACAGATATTTCATTATTTTATTACTATGTGTTTTTAACTGAAAAACTTTTTAAAAAACTACACTAATATAAAAAGAATAATTGAGGTAAAAACATGATAGCTTTAAATTAAAAAGCATATCAATTCGTCTGAGTTTGTGAAGAATGATTTGAGCAATTTTGAAATCGAAAATGAATTAGTCAGATATATATATAATTTTTTTTTCTTTGCGGGGGGGGGGGGGGGAAGAGAATCCAAATCAGAAGTCCTTTTGTCTCTATTTATCATGATTTGGCTTCGACAAATGTGGATGATGGACGATCTGGTCGAAAAACTAAAATAATCTCTTAGATAGGACTGATAATAATAAAGATTGAAATATATAATAACAAGAATATCCTAACTGATAAAAATACAAAACATCCTTCTTATTATTTTCTTCCCCAAAGACATTACATCCATTGTTAAGCCTAACTATTTTAAGTTTTCTGCAAAAACATCTTTCGTTTTCAGTTGAAATACAATTCTTAGTTATATTTGAAATCCCTTCTATAACCAGCTAATAACTGACCAATTCGTAAGGTAACATCTTTTAGTAATAGTTCCATTAGCTTTGTAAATATCACGTGGCAGACATTAATAAATCTAGTCATGTGATTTAATTGGATATCAAAACTTAATAAAAGATAGCATTACCATACTATCTAGGGTTTTATTAAGATCTTTCAAAAAAAAAAGTTTGCTCTTTTATCTAATTCTTATCTAACTCTTATCTAAGAAAGTATACGTAGTAGTTAATATTCTTAGCTATTTAAAATCAATTTCTAATTAGAATGAATTACCCTTTTTTACTTTTAAGTCAATTAAGATAGCTTCAAATTATTTTATCTTCAGATATTTGATTTAAGTTCAAAATGTTACGTATCATGTAGGCGGGCAGGCATAGGACTGACCAACAGACACCTCAACTTAGTCCGTGGATCCACTTAAAGGACAGGTAAGCTTGTAGTGAGATTTAACTTTATTTACCATGTACGTATAACCAATTGCCTAACTTAAAATA
Source organism: Thereuonema tuberculata (assembly GCA_023159025.1). Classification (NCBI taxonomy): domain Eukaryota; kingdom Metazoa; phylum Arthropoda; class Chilopoda; order Scutigeromorpha; family Scutigeridae; genus Thereuonema; species Thereuonema tuberculata. Next base: position 70,785,240 of record JAFIDM010009631.1, on the reverse strand, counting down.
AAAATTCCTAACTGATACAAATACAATCCATCTTTTCGCTTTTATCTCTTTGCAATCTAAAAGACGTTTTTCAAAAAAATAAAATTGAGATTATGGGTAAAAAAAGTTAGTAAAGGCGAATACTTTACCAGATACCATAATACATATTCCTCATGAAGCATTACGGTATCTTAATAAATACTAGAAATCAGGAAAATGGTAATCTTCATCAATGGTTTTTTAGATGATATCCAGCATCTTCAAGTTTTTAATTTAAAATAAGTGACACTAAAAATATACTTCCGTGGAATCAACATGGAGCCTCCAAAAATAAAATAAATAACAAGAAATTCACAATAAAAAATAAGTTTTAAAAAAATCATATGCCAGCTTTCCAGCGACCTCATTGAATTTTCGTAACGCATTAAAACATCCGGTTTTAATTTAATTTTGCTTTTAGCAGTTCACCGTTAACGTTATATAACTTGATCTGTCATTATTTGATTGACCAATCAAATCTTTATCGTTTTCTTGCAGCTACCATGTGATTTCTAATTAGCCCTAAGCAATTCTCTTTGGAAATAATTATCTTAGATCAAACTCAAACTTGAATAGAATGCAGTTAAAGCTGACTTTCATTTACACAGTTTCTGTTCTACGAACCTGAAAACTGCACATTTATTTTATCTTGTTGTAGGCTTTTAAAGGTATTTCTCATTTAGTTTGAGCATTACCGAAGCTTGAACAAAACTGGAGCGCCTTTTAAGACTTTTCCGAAAACAAACATTGGGTTCGACGTTTCCGAAGATTCTTCCGAGAACAAGGTAAAATAATGGAGTCTCCTTCCCCTCTTCCTAGATTTTGAATGTAAAACTTGATACGCAATTTCTAAATTTAGATCTTGATGGAAATTGATTTTAATAGAAGACCTCGAGAGATTCTACTTTCTTTTTTGGTTTTTCTACTTTACGTTATTCCTTAAACAGAAAATTATGAAAATTTATGAATTTTGATCATTTTAATAATAAAATTTAGCTATATTAAGCATTGAAAACACAGAAATTAAAAATTATGTTTTCTTCTAAACGTTTTTCACTGTTATTCTCAGAGATATAATATTCATTATAACATTCTATTCATTAATGTATTTCCGAATCAGAGTATGTACATTTCGATTTTGTATTTGATAAACTATAAGGGAACATCGCGACAATATTATATCGCTACAACACATTTCTTCAAGTAATTATAAAAACAAATCATAATCCCTCTCCAACGACGGTTTTCCCAATCTCGGAGATTTTATGCCAATAGTTTAGCAAGGCTGTTTTATATTTCATTAGCTATTCCATTTCCCAATAACCTCTTCCCATCAGAAACTTCCCCATCTTTTAGGCAAGTAAACATATGAATCATAATCAAAATATTTTTAAAAAATAGTAAACATTTTCCTCAATGAACATAACGTTGAATTAAATCTTATTAATACTTACTGTAGAAACTAATCAGTATTAGTGCAAGAAACGTTGTACTTCAGATATTCTCATGGTATAATTTAGCATATCAAAGTCCGAAGATCATTTCTTAATTGATTCTAAAATTACCCGTCAACCGAGTCAATGATAACTTAATTTCTCCTACATACAGTAATTGAAAATGCGAATTTAGAATTTCTTAAAAGTAATTAAGTAAATAGCTTAAAACGAAATAACTTAAAATAATTTTTAAAAACATCTGGGTTTTTTTTTTAATCAATGCCCCTTATTGGTCATTCCCGTTTAATTCCCGTTTAAAACGCTCTTCGTTATAAACCAAATATATTTCTTCAATATTACTTGTTATTTTTAAAGAGTGTATACTGAATAGACAAAACATTAGAGGCATGGGCGATGGGAAGTTGGCACTGGCAACCCAGCACATAGGAATATACCCAAACCAAACATACCCGATCATATCATATGTAAGGAAGGGATATAATACAAATATGGTTTTATTCTATATTCTGCTATTCCTGTATATGTGGAGGTATTCCGATAAGGAAAGAAGGGTCGCCAGCTGAAAAAAGTTGGGAACCGCTGCTCTAGGCTATGGGACCCGACGCCTTACTCGAGTGGCACTGTTGGCTGCTAGTCATCGGATTTTGCGGTTCGCCTGGGGTTGGGAACATCAAAACTGGGCCTCTGCACAGTGGCGCCGAGTCATGTGGTCAGAAAAACCGAGTTATCAGCTGTACCGATCTAATGGGAGGGTGGCGTCGACAGTTTGAGGTAATTACCCCCTCCTGCCAGGTCGGCTGTACGGTGGTCTGAGGAATCTTCACATGGGACAGGTTAGATCCCTTATCTGTGTCTGGATAGATCCGTAATTGCTGCGATCTACCAGAATGTGCTGGCTGATCATTTCCCCCTTTCGTGGTCTTCGCGCATCCTGAAGGCAATGGTGTGCTTCAGCAGTCCCATCGGATCAATATCACCCAGGCATGGCTCGAGAAACACTGAGTTTGGGACCATCCAGTGGCCTGCAAGGTCACCGGACTGAACCCCTATCGAACATCTCTGCCGCTGAGAGAGACCTCAGATCCATGAATCAGACGCCGACGTCTAGGATGGAGCTTTGAGTAATGATAGAACAGGCACTACCTCCAGCAATCCTCCAGCTTCCTGATAGAGTCGATGCCGTGGTTTGTTCAGGCATTTATTAGCGCGAGAGGAGGATTGATATATTTTTAGTAATGTTTTTCTCATGTTTTCTTATTCACTGAATTTCTTCTCAATCATCTCTCCAGCCTTTCATTTGTCCTTGCGAATACTGATCACTCCCAGCGGATTGCGTAACTAACCAACTCGAAAAGTTAAGGATTTTATGTGTAGTAAATTTGAACAGTTTGGATGTACAGATTCAGAGAAACAGGGCTCACAATAAGATATGATTGAAACAAACAATTCGACTAATAAAATCTTTTGAAATCTAATTGAAATTCTAAGTGTGTAATTGCTTCAACATTCAGTTATAATTCTTGCAGTACCAACGAAGTTTCATTCTGAACTCTCTCGCAGCAGCCTAACTGCATAATATAACTCGATTTATAACTTGATTCTTCATATCATTAACACAGAAAGGATATAGAACACATTCATTTTGTTGTGTTGCCAGGCAGAGACGACAAAAGAATTTCATTATGAACTACCACTCTCGATGACAGATTATTATGTTTATTGATTTTGTGCTACATATAAACGAAATTCGACGATAATATGGATACTTTATTAGGATCTCATTTTCAAATATTTTATAAAAGCTATTTAAACGGATGATTGTAATGATTTTATGAACTGCGTGCTCACAAAGCATTCAGCAGCTTCCCTCAAAATAGCTTTTCGATTAGATATGAAAGCATTTATCAATGTAGGATCTGCAGTGAATTTATAATGATTTATTTAAACAATGATTTATTTGCTAGAAAGCAATTATTATACTTATTTAAAAATATAAATTAAAAGTTTTTGTCGAGTCTTAATTGTTTTCAAAGCTATTTAAGATTACTGAGAACCTGAATAACAAGGAACAATGTAATTCAGCAGGAAAGCTTGTACAAAATATCAATATTTTTTTAATGAATTAATAACTTAATTTTTGCTACTTAAATTTAAATCTTTTTTAGATTTTAGCTAAAGTCTAATATGTTGTCACCTAGTTTTGGATTACTGCAATGGCCATATTAGAAAATTGTTGAAAATTGAATTACAATAACACAATGATAAGGTACAGTTTGAGGACCAAGCAGCCAAGGGCTGACTGCGGTCTGGAGGATTCGGGTTCAATTCTTTTAGAGGTAGGGATTTTTCCACACTGCATACTTCTCCAGACTGACCTAATGTCTACCCAGCCCTCTGTTGAAAAAATACTTTTCTTTTTCTGGGGTTAAAGACTGGTTGACAATCCAACTTAGTTTCGATGGTCAGGAAACGCCAATAGTCTTAAATCCCACGTCCCCAGGAGCTACATAGTCCTATACTGGGATACTTTAAGTTTGGCCTGTAACAGGAAAACTTAAAAAAAAGGTAAAATATCAGCAATAGATTAATTGTTGACGAGTCTAATGTTGTTCACTTGTTTACAAATACAGTTATTTAATGTTGTTAATGCTGTTTGATTTTCTTTCTTTACTATTGAGAGATAGGTTTGTTGGTTTGTATTTTTTACAAAAAAAGAATGGCAAGCGGGAGCTCTATCTATATTGAACAAAGTTTGTTGTTTGTTTGTTTGTTTTGCTTCCTTTCGCAACCACCAATTTAGGAAAATTGGGGAAAATTTTTCGGATTTATGAAACTTTGCATGTAAGATCTGGAACCAAACTATCCATTAAATTTTTAGTACCATACCATATCATACCAAGGTAGGTCAATCCGTAGATTGGTTCAAGTCTACGGAACCCTAGTGACCCCCGAAGGGCGACACCTAGGAGAAGCCGCTGCTATACAAGGGAACAGATACTGGAGTGGTTTCCCGTTGCCTTCTCCAGGACGTCATTACGGAATGACGTCAGACCGAAGAGAAAGTGAAGAAGAGGCTGACAACACAATCTCTGGAAATTGAAATATCCTTGCTCTCAACCGGGATTTGAACCCGGGTACCGGCACACTGACCTCACGGCAGACCGACGCCTGAGACCGCACGACCACGCCGGCACGGCTAGTTATAGTAGCACACAATAAAATAAAATTATAATATTTAAAAGCAATGTAACAAAGATAAAGACTATTGTTCTACCGTAAATTCTTTTAATAACAATATTATTACAATAATATGTATTTTGAAATAATAAAAAAAGATTTGCAATATTTATCAGTATTCTATTAATATCATATAATTCATGTTTATTTAAATTATTTCAATTTATTAGTCCATAATTAATTAAATATATTATGTTAATATAATATTTGGATATTATAGTTTTGGTTTACAGAGCATATAAATGAGACTATTTAATGTTAATAGCAATATAATGATTGCTAATTAATATTAATTCTAATAAGTGTATAAAAATATTCTTTTTATTGTAAATGTTAATTTGGCAATATATCTTAATAATTTTTTTATTAATTAATATATATATTAATATATACTTAATATATATACAGTAAAACCCCGTTATTACGCTCCCGCTTATAGCACTATCCCGTTCTTTACGCTCCTTTCGTACGGTCCCTAGGATTTTCTATGTAACTCTGTATACTTTTACCCACCTTATAACGCTTCAAATCCCGCTTGTAGCGCTTTTTTTATATCGGAAATTTTGTATCGAAAAGAAATGTAACACTGTAAAGATTCTTTTCTTTCCCTGGTAGGAGGGAATCTTTGAACTCTTTGAAGTGCGGGTCTGTGATACAGTAAGCTAGTGCAAAATTTCGAAGCGGAAATCCCTTTCTATAAGTGAAAAATTGCAAATTCTCCGTAAGTACGACGAGAATTCTACACTAAGACAGAAGGATTTCGCAGAATCTCTAGGAATTCCCTCTCCAATCTGAGAACAATAATAAAAAATAAGAATGGAATTAGCAATGCAGCGAAGGGTGGTTGCAAACGTAAAAAAATAAAGTGTGGAAAATATGAAGATGCCGAGGAAATTCTAATTGAATGGATTCGTCAGTCCCGTGATGCGTCAGTGCCATTAAGTGGCCCAATCATTCAAGAAAAGGCGCGTGAAATAGCGGGCAATGCACTAAATCTGCCCCGAAAATATATTAGTGTTGCTTCTAGTGGTGTATCAATTGATATTAATAGTTACTTGAACTACATTGAAAATGTCTTAATCCATAACAGTAGCATACAAACACACACATGGCAAACCACAATCAAAGATTTTTTTAATAGGAAATAATATTTGCACTATATCTATTGCAGAATCAAGTATCTTTCCTGTAAAATGGTGTCTAAATGTTTCCCCATCTCATAAATCATTTCCCGTCTATAGCGCTATCCCGCTTATTACGCTTGTAGGTCATGGTCCCTTGACGAGCGTAATAACGGGGTTTTACTGTATATTAATATATACTTAACATTTTGTGGACACTTATCATCTCTAAATTTCTCGCAGGAATCAAAAAATTCTATTTTGTTTATTTTGGCAATGATAGCTTTTATTTTAATTAAACTGAGAACAATCGAAAGGGATAATATCTACATTGCAAGAATAGCAAGGTTTTTTAAAGTGCTATTTGTTTTTAAAATATATTCTAAAGTAAGTCATAATCTTGTAGAATACATTTCTTTTTTAAACTGAGAAACTTGCTTGTTTTCTTTTCAAATTTTACCTTAAATTTTCTAGTTTTGCAGTAATTTATATGTTCATTGCATGTTTAGACATTCGATAGCCGCGCGGTTGGCGATGTCGCTAAGACACTGGCCTCTCATCTCTGAGTCCCGGGTTCGGTTCTCATGTCGGTTTCGTGATGGTGGACGATCCGCGTTGGGCAGGTTTTCTCGGGGTTCTCCCGTTTCCCCTACGAGCCTTCCACCATACTTTCTCAGTCTTTCTCTCATCTGTCCTCATTTCCGTGGGTTTAGCACAATAGATCTTTCAGGTCGCAGTGCTTGGCTTCCTGCCGCCCACATTCACCCCATTCCAATCTAATCTAGACATTCGATAGATCTTGGAATACAATTTTATTCCAAACCACCAAACCACCAAAAGTTATTTAAATATCTATAAAAATTATTAAAATATAACTAATTTATTTTTTTTATTATTTCATAATAACATTATTATGTCTTTTCGTGTTTCGATAAGAATATTGATTTTCATTAAATACAGTATTGGGCAAAATAAACAGTACACAAGCATTCCACATCCCTACGCGATAATATCAATAGAACGTGTCCGAACATCACGGTCTTATTTGAAATAAACTGTACAGTAACTGATATTAGGGATTGAATAAGTCGAAGCAATAATGGTTCTGAGCACAGAATAAAAGGTATTTTTAGTCGAATATTACTAGCGTTCATATGGATTAGGACGAAGAATGCTTACCTGTCATACAGCTGTGGCATGCCATGTAGTTTCTTCATGAAAACATTCATGGCCATGTCATCTCTATGTTCACAGAATTTCCAAATCCTTCCCATTCCCCGATGTTACGCCACCTGACGCGTACCTTTGAGGGCTGTTGAAGAAGTTGGTATTCTACACTAACCATGAACACTATTCAGAAACTCAAGGAGTAAAGATTGCATGAAGAAACTGCCTGCACGCCACAGCTGTATGACAGGTAAGCACTCTACAAGAGACGCCAGTGATTCTCGTTTATTGTTACCGTTCGTGGCGGTCGCGGACACTCTTTACGCTGTATCAGCACTCTTACCTATCCGTTGGAATTTCTGGATAAGGCCAAGAATCATACTGTCACTTGGGACGTGATTCCGAAACGTAAGCTGAACCGGTCCTTCATATATGCAGGCTAAACCACGCCTTCACAAATGCAGGGCTGGGATCGTTTTTTTGTCCTAGTCCGTATGAACAATTGTAATATTCGACTAAAAATACCTTTTCTTCTGTTCTCAGAACCATTGTTGCTTCAACTTATTCAAAACCTAATTACTATATAGTTTATATTCAATTAGACCCAGACGTTCGGATACGCCCTATTATCGCATGGGGATGTAGAATGTTTCACTGCTGTTTATTTTGCTCAGTACTGTATTTTATATTTCACGAGCTAGACATTTATTGATTTTCTTATAAATGTTTCAATGACAGGTTTAAAGTAGATGATGCTGAACAACTGATATATGATTGAAATTTAGAATTTATATTTAATATCGTTGAGTTCCAGGTGGTTTCAGGGAGAGTATAATTTGTTGAGCAGAAAGCAATAATCTATGAGATTGTATGTTAAATGGTCTCCGTTTTTTTTTATACTAGACTTGTTTTCAGAAGAGCAATATTTTTTTATGAAAACTTGAGAATAAGACAAAAACAACCTGGACAAAATAAGAGGAGAAAAGAATATTGAAATTCAAATTAATGCATGCTATCAATGAAATCAGTAAATAATATTTATCTAAAAACCTAATAATATATTATCTAATTATCAAGTACAGTTACTAAAGAAGTTCATGGTTGATAGTTTATTTAAAAATCATCACTTAAATAATTAAAATTATGAGCTTCAGTCTGTGAAAAGTATGAAGTTTATTATTATTATTATTATTATTATTATTATTGTTTCATTTTATTCTACTTATAATTTAAAAGTTTAAATTTCATTAAAAATTTTAAACAACAAAATTATCATTTAGCTTATTGTAGCCTTAGAAAATTCGTGAAATGTTTTTGAATTTTTCGTTTCATAAAATCCTTAATGAAAAACTCTGAGCAGTACTCTCTTCTAGCAATCGATGAAGCATGTTGAAAGATTCTTCAAATATCATTCGTTCTAGATAGCATATCTAAGAATATCATGTCTCATCTACGCCAGTAAAGGTAGTGGTAGGCGCTATTCCTAATTCAATGTCCTCCCTGTAGACGGCGCAATCTCCTAAGCTATTCCTCGTTCTATCTCAGTTTCACAACCTCCCTATGATATCCACCTGGTTTCATCTGTCGTGCTATCTATCAATCTATTGTGGATCGTAACAATCGAAAGGGATAAGATCTACATTGCAAGAATAGCAGGATTTTTTTTTCCTTCCTCTTTCCCATCAATTTCGATTGGAAACGAAAGGAAAGACCGCTTGGGCATTTCGTGTCGAATTGAATGAAAATATCGATAAACATCGTATTTGACTTCTTGCTCTGTAGATCTGATTAAGTATTTAAAAGAAAGCTAATTAATTTTGCTTCAGATTGAAATGAAACACTGAAAATGAAATGCATAATTTTTATTAATTTCAAAAAGAAAAAAATATTCAATTACATTATTGATTTTTAAAGATTCATGTTTTAAAATTCCAAGAATGTTAATGGCGTTGAAATAATAGAAATGAAATTGAAATTTCTAAAATTAAATTCACCTTCTTAATTTCTGATATTAATAAAAAGGTATTTTAATTATCTTTTTTTCTTAATTTTTAATTTTTTAATTTTCAATAAATATTTTTAATATATTATTATCTGGAGGGGGGTATTCATTTAATTAATCTACAATTGTAACAAAAGCATAATTCTTGAACCATTTCACATCAGATCAATTGGTAATTTTGTGATTTAGAATTTATATTTAATAACGTTGAGTTCCAAGGTGGTTTGAGGAAAAGGATAATTTGCTGAACAGAAAGTAACAATCTGTGGGATTGAATGTATGGTTATTTGAAAAGTGTTGATGGCGAAGAAACAACAAGTAGATTATAGTCTGTCTCAGATTTCTGTGAAACTATGCTGGTAACAATGATGTTATTATATTTATTTTTTATTAGGTCATTGAAACAATGGATTTTAATTATCAATATTGTTTGTTACCATCCCTTAATAAAAGAGTCAATACCATTGTTAGACACCAAATAATGGTCCACAGAAACCTCAGACAGACTAAAAAATTTTAATATTTTTTTTTATTTTTATTAGGAAATAGTACCCAAAGAATCGAATGGTAGTATTCTTTATGTCCAGAAAAAACCGGAATTGAGTGAAATCGGGGTCAGCTTTTAAATTCATAGATCATGTGGTCTTTTGAAAACAACTTTTACTAAAATTATTTTCTTTCAACGTTCCTTGTTTAGTCACAATTCAAGAAAAACTAAATGATGGCGGTTGTCATCAAGATACTGATAGGAACAGTTGCAGATGTTGACAACAATGAAATTGACAATGGTCCAATCAGTGTTCAAAACATTCAACACAGAGTAAATGTGGAAAGGAAATAAGACCTATCTTGAACTGGAAGACGTGATTGTAACTGTTGGCTGCCACTGTTTGACAGTCTTTAATTTTTTTGTGGTTTGTTTTGCTGTTCGGTACTGACCGAACTTTGCAGCAACTGGTCTGTAACTTGTCATGTTCACTTTTCAGTGGTGGCTCGACAAGTTGCTGACCAGTTGTTCCGTGGACATTGGATAGGACGAGGAGGACCGTAGCCTAACCACCTCACTCTCCTGATTTGTCTCCATTAGAATTGTTTCTGTGAAGATAAGTTAAAGACGTCGTATAGCAAGAGCATCAAACAACAAGGGATGACATGAAACACAGAATTACAGAAGCTTGTAGGTCTCTCAGCAGTGCTGAAGTTCTCCGAGTGACTTCGTCCGTATTGAACGAGAATCGAATGGTGTTTGGCACAAGGCGGTTGACATTTTGAATACCTCTCGACGCACGGGATGCGTCCTGTATTTTAAATGACATATCTTCTGTATTTTTTTGTTATGGTATGATTCGTAATTCTGAATAAACAAGGATCGCTAGAGAAAAACCGTTTTAGTTATAATTGTATTTCCTTTCCACATTTACACTGTGTTGCACGTTTTGAACACTGATTGGACCTTTATCAATGCCATTGTTGTCAACATCTGCAATTGTTCCTATGAGTATCTTGATGACAAGTGCCATCATTTTAGTTTTTTCCTGAATTGTGACTAACCAAGGAACGATATAGAAAAAAACGTTTTAATAAAAGTTGTATCTTTTCAAAAGATCTATCCAACGATTCCCCACATGACCTACGTTTTAATTTGAAATTTCAAAGCTGATCCCGATTACACCTACTTCCGGTTTCTACCGGACATCCACAATAGCACCATTCGATTCTTTGGGAACTATTTGGTAATGAAAATTTTCACGCGAACGCCTGTACCCTGTGGTTTTCGAGAAAAACATGGGCTAGTGGTGCTCTTGAACACCCTGTATATATCATGGATGGAAGAATTTTATGATGTTATTTTCAGGCAAAATACTTTCACGTTTCGAAGATATTTTTCCATTATATAAGTATTTCTAACTTTGGCATTAGATGTCAGCTGCTGGTTACATCCCAAGTGAAAAATAAATGAAAGCAAAAGATAACTTTTGATTTTAACTGTTATAAATAATTATTTTTTTAAAAAAATAAATAAAACAGCGGATATTAAATTAAATAGTAAACATCGATTACCTTAGGTAATTTATAAGGTAAATAAATTATATTCGGTATATAAGTCGATGTTGAGTTTTAGGAAAAAAGGTTTTAGCTTCAAAATTCAATTGCCTACAGTTAAGTCGAGTTTCCACCATGTAAGCGTCCTTATTTGTCACGAGGCAAAATAAAGCTGAAACTCCAGAAAGAAATAGGAAGAAAACTTCAAAATTGTGGGGAAAAATAGAGATAAGTAAATAGGAAAAGTCGGACAAAGAAGTAGAGTGAAAATCATTTAACTGAGTTGAATCTTAAAAGAAAAAGATAAAAATCTATTTTAAGATTGCATATTCAATAGCTACTTGTCAGTACGGGCTTGTTTATAATTAAAGTACCATGGAGAAGGACAGCAATTGACGTGAGTGAAAGACATCAATTTACTTATCCAAAGCAAATATGTTACAACTGGAGATTAGAAATTGATTGACTAGAAATGAAAGCATCAAGTCAAGTAAATGGTAACAATGAACTTAAGAAGGTATTCCTATACATCAACCTATCTGAGGACAAAAGCGGTATACAATGCCACTGATCTGCAGTGAACAAACTACGCAACTATACTATCAAAATTGAACATGAACAGCCAGTTTGCATTATTGTACATACTATGCAAGAGGCACGCTCAATATTCCGGGAGGTCATAATATGTCCTATTGTGAAAGATTACTGAAATAGAACTGTTTGAATTACAGCTGCAAAATTAATGATACGATAGATATTTTGTACTGTTTCTAATATTTATTTTTCAAGTGATAAATTTTTGACAGTTTATATTAAATTTTCTAAAATCCCACCGTCAAATCAATGCACTATGCAACTGGTATGAAAGCAACTACACATTACAGTGGCGAATTACGGAGGGAAGAACAATTTTACGCGTCAAATTCAAAATACTGCACATTCAGATAGCTCTAGCTTCGAAGCCATTAGGAATAGGATACATGTTCATACACACTATGACCGATATTATTATCCCTGAGCATTGAACTTTCATTCTGGGACATCCTGTATATAACCAGGTTATTAAAGTTATCTTAAAGTTTGCCCATTCCGTCGCTGCTTCAAATTCCCTTGAGAGTCCAATTTTGGGATATTCCACGGAAATAATGGTCAGGATAACGTAAATAGTTGCAAGAAGGCAATGTGGTTCTAGGACAAAATCATGTTTAGTCTTCATCTTCTTGATTAGGTTCGTATTGGGCGGCCACATTTGCATATTCCTATAAAACATGAAACCCCATGCAATCATTTAAAAATATAGGAAGTTCTTAAATTATATGCACAAGTATTCTTGGGGAGACAGTACCAGTGAAAAATACGCTATCAGTCATAAAGCGAAAAGTTTCACTTTTTTTATTGCACATAATCCTTAGACATATAATGAAGTTGCTTGATTACTTTCTATATACCGATTTAAATAAGATGGATGTTAAATACAGTGAAAATTAAGCAGTTGTATTTTCCTAATGACAGCATCATATATGTAGGAATACCAATCATCTCAGTTTTAATGTATGACAGCGGACAGATAGAATGCTGATATTCTGTTTTCCCTCAGTTTCTTTATATAAACTTTCAAAGATATTTACCATTCTGATAAACTGCATAAATACATTATTATAACAGCAAAAGTGTAACAAACATGAATAGTACACTTTCATTACTTTATTTATCGGGCAGCTCCTGAATTGACAGCTGAAAAGTCATGTACAAAAAATAAGTAAGAATAACTTTATTCATGTAAATAAAAATTGAACAAAGGCATAAAAATAATACAAAGTAAAAAAAAAATGAAATCTTGTATTTTTTTTCTTTTCATTTCCAATTGATGAAACTATCATTTCTAAATCCAGCAGTTTGGACGAAATCAAATGTTAAAATATTTTCTTCATTTCCTGTTAATACATTAGCAAATTTATTTACTACGATCAATCGAGTGTTGAAAATCAAAATTTTAAAGCCTAATTTTTGTTTTTGTTTTCACTAGTATTCTTAAGCTTTAGTTTTCTTTCCGAGAATTTGAAATGAAACTTCCCAGTTCCTTTTTTGCTTGTGTTAGATAAACATCCGTCTGGCAGTATCTCCAACGGCGCATCTCAATTGTAGAATCTGAATGTCAGGCAACGAAGCATAATCATTTTTGTTTGGCAAAAAGCGTTTTCTTCAGAAATAAATATGTAATTTGAAAGCCCGCTGAACCAAACAGCAGCCTTTTTTCTAAAATATAGCATATATGTAGAAGTAAGATATACTGGATGATAAACAAAGACAGCACCTAAAGTTTCGTGTAAAACAGCGCCACAGCTTAGAATTCTCAAAGAGGAAAACTCTAAAGTTCTACAGGAAAAGAAAAAAGTTACCATCATGTTTTTATTTAAGACTTAGTAACACCATATTATCTTGTTACAAATAACGATTTTTTTTTTAAATATTTCTTAATTTTAAGGCTTCTTGTTATAATAACAAAATATTAAATTGTTGAATGGAAGGCTGTTGGTTCCATCTGGAAACAATTTCATTCATCAATGAATGACATTATTATAAAGCTTGTTTCCAACTGTTTACAAAAATCCTATAGACTAAGAAAATGTAAATATTCAGAAAAGATACAAAATTTACAGAATTCTTGTGATAGAAATAATGAGATGAACTACATGAAATAATCGTGTCTCTAAACATTATATTAACATTAACATTACATATAACAAAGTTGAATGTTTCACGAATATTTTAGTGATGCTTTATGTCGAAGCATCACTATATGCTTTATATTTTATTATAAAATAGTTCCAAATCCAAATAACGGAGATTCTTAGATAGATGTACTTGTGTATCGCTTTTATGTAGACTTTTAAATGCCAGAGAAACCTATTTACATAGATATACGTGCATTCAGGTAATGATACTTCAAAAGATAAATGTATCTGTTGCTAGTTTGATGCACACTCTAAAGAACACTCTGACCCGTAGCAAGAAATCTTCCCAAACAACCAGCATAGAAAGCTCATCGATTTCAGCATAACTTTCCTAAGAATCACCACAACCGTCACAACAAGCAATCCACTAGCCATTATCCACCTATTTAATTGTATTTATAAAAGTAACCAGAGATACGAATACTATTTGGCTCAGTCATTTTTTCTAAAGATTTAGGCAGACAATTTATCCAGAAAGTGGCCATTCAGAAATATCAGACAAGAATCTAATCCCTAGTAGATAAACGATCGTCTTACAATCGCTTAGTTCAAAGATTTCTAATATAGATATTATAAAAACCAGAACATCAGGACAGTCCTAACTCCTCTGAGGCAAGAGATTCGTCATCTTAAGAAAATACTCATCTCGTCGAATGCTGTTTGTTTTTCTGTTTAAATAATAGTGTTCTAGCGGATTTTGTAGCATTGAGATTATCTTCGGATGACATTTTCTTCAACCAACGAACAGGAAATACTACCTCTACGATTAGTCCTGCCTATTCTATGGAAGATTCTATGTAAATATACCAATCTGTTTAAATGGCACAATGATTGCATCAAAGTCTGCTGCATCAATGATGCCTTACATGAAACACACTGACCGATACCATTCTCAGAGCAATACTGAAGTACTACTCAGTAGTTCCTCTTACGTGATACATTGAACTGCGTAGTGTTTATTGTAATAAACTAATTATAGTAACGACTACAAAGTTCAATTCTGTTCTAAATTGTTATGCTTAGATCTGTCAAAGAGTGTTATATTTTACACAGACCTAAATACCTAACTTGATGAGTTGCTAAGATAAAAACGCACAACAATTAAAGATCCACTGAGCGATTTTTGGAATTTTCGTACCGGGAATCAAAAACAGACTGTTTCGACCTTTCTAGGTCTCATCAGTTTGATTCGCCCAGTATTCATAACTCAGTGGGATCAAAAGAAACACATACAGTACAAAGGACATATATCCTTTGTAAGCTAAGCGATTTGCTAGTGAGGATTAATTTGCTGCCCTTTTTTTCTTAATTTATATTTTGATGTTTTTTTAATTGAAGGGCCATTATTTTCTTCATGCGTGTTCTTTGTATATGTTTCTTTTGATCCCACTGAGTTATTAGTATTGGGCGAATCAAACTGATGAGACCTGGGAAGGTCGAAACAGTCTGGTACGAGAAATTCCAAAAATAGCTCAGTGGATCTTTAATTTCAATTGTTTGCGTTTTTATCTGTATTGTTTCTTATTAATATTCTTATGCACGTTAAATTTTGCAATTGACGAGTTGCTATTTGAGTAACTTCTACATTATGGCTATCAATTGCCATTTCTGTTCAATCTTCACTGAATTTTCAAAAAACTAATTTTATCCTTTTATTTACGAAAAATTGTGAAGACGATTAGCAAGCATTTAGTAAGTAAATAAATATGTAGATATAAAATTACAAAGTATGTATGTGAAGAGTATGTAAAGTTGAATGTAAAATTATCATTCGCGGTTTACCTGATCTCCTTTGCTCTTTGCGAATCCACGTTTCACCATCTTGTTCTTTTGTTCCTCATTCCCATTTTAATTTTCTATTTTGATAGGTTCAGTTGTTGATCAATTTCACTTTGAATTCTTCTCTAATTACAGCGCTTCTTATTTTGTCTCGCAGACATATTTGTGGGATTTTCCTTCAATTTTTCATTTCTATTGTTTTATATGTCTCCTTTGATTAGTTATTTTATCTCTATTTTCGCAATCATATTTTAATACTGATTTTACTGCTGAGTCTAAAATACTCACTTTCGTTTCTTTTCTTCAATTTTTATTACTAGAAATTATGTGATTTGTGATTAAAATTTAATATATATTAAAAATTACTATAGAAAAAAAGTTTGGTCAACACACATGAATAATAAAAATACATTTATACAATGTAATTTTAAAATACAACCGGTTTCGTCAACTGGACTCTGAAAAGTCCTCACTTTTTTTCTAC
Source organism: Thereuonema tuberculata (assembly GCA_023159025.1). Lineage (NCBI taxonomy): Eukaryota > Metazoa > Arthropoda > Chilopoda > Scutigeromorpha > Scutigeridae > Thereuonema > Thereuonema tuberculata. The sequence continues at coordinate 70,769,197 of JAFIDM010009631.1, read as the reverse complement.
AAAATTATATTATTAAACATCCAATATTTTACTTTCTTTTATCTACTTGACTATTGACTTCATCAATTAATATATTATTACAAATAGCTTCAATTCCTGATATTTTAATTCCATAACCTTTTCGATCAATTTTCCAGCAATTTCTGATTTGTATTATTTATAGACTCTCGGCTACTAATAAAGATATTGTCTTACTGAAGTTTTCACATTGTACTTAATTGAAATTAATTGAAAATTATGAAGCAATATTATCTTCTAAAAATGCTATATGCATGATCTGTACAGTTGTAATATTCAATTCTATATTTCTTATTTTAATTCCATGCTTATCTTTTTTTTATTTTCTCTTATCTTCTCTTCTATTCCTGCAGCGAATAAAGATATAATCAAACAAGTTCCCTTTCTTATATCTTCCATAACTGATATCTCTGATATCTTCTTATCGATTTGGATATTTGTTTTATTTGTTTTTATTTAAAGTAATATTTCTTTGATGTCAATAATATTCCTTTCTACATTTCTTAGTTATAACATATTTAACACATCTTCTAATCTTACTCTGCACGAAGCACATAAAATATGGTATATTCAATTCTACAGATTCTTTTTCAATAGTTTATTTACTTACATATACAGTGTGTCCTTGATCTATCCCTTCAAAATCCTGGTTGCTATTCTCTAATGCTAAGGTATTATTCAAAGATCGAGAAATCTTCTCAGAAAAACTTTAGTTATTCTTGTTTATTTCTCTTTTAATTATACTAATTCTCTGGTTCAAATTTGTCTTCTCTTTTTTTAAGAATTGGTATTGTGATTTCTTACAGTATTTAGTATTTTAACTGAATCATCTACGCATTCATATAGTATATTTTAACTATTCCCACTTTTGCACAGCATATTTTATCATCTCATGACTGATATCTTCAATTTCTAATATTTTCTATTTTTTAAAAACATGATATTATTTAACCTATTTTTTTTCTATTTAGTGCAACAATCTTACGGTTTTTATTTGTTTTCTTTGCTGTGTCATTACATCGGTCTTTTGAATGTAAATTTCAAAATATTTTTCCCATTCTGATAATGTATTCATTCACTTGTTTCTTTTGGTACTTTGATATGTGAATTTTAATTATTTTAATCAGAAATTTTATGTGATTTATTTATTTAACAGTATTTCAATTTTATAGGTAACTTAATTATATGTATTTAATTTAATTTGATGGATAAATATGTAAAAATAATTTTTAATTTTATTTATATGCTGTTGTGAAGTGCAAAACATGCTTAAAATCTAATTAAAGCTTTATCGCATATGAAACTACAGTATTTGTTTCATTAACATTAATTTTCGCCATAGAATTCTTCCTAAACTTTACATCCTTTAATAGTATCTTAGATAGCACTGTTTTATTCTTCCAGTAAAGCTTTTCTTATTCTTGGCAATCTCTGATTCATTCTACGCCTGATGGCAGTCCTTTCCTCAACTAGATTAAATAACATGCAACAGTCAGCACTGGTTGCTGTATTTTCTTTTGTTATTTGTGGAACAAATTACCGACGATGAACGCAGACGACTGGTCCTAGTCACCGTTATCTTTAATAATAAAATCTGGGAAGCTACAGGTCCTTCCCAAGCGCCGAAATCACCGACAGATGTCCGTGCTTGTAATGCATGGGAACATAAGTGAGACTCATGTTCCATCAGGCAATGCGGTCTCGTTCTTGCGACAGGAACAATTCTGACGTCATCACAAATAATATCGCGGCAAGCAGATTTTTAAAGAGCAAATACCAGAGGCCGTTGAAATTCCTGGTAGAAATATTTTTTAATCTCTCTTTCCATTATCGTGCAACGAGAGAAGCAAGGAACACAAGTGCTTAGTAAGAAAAATAAGAAGCCATTTACGAAAGATAATCGAATTAACAGTAGTTATTGAGAGAGATAATGGGAATTCGACGACAAACTTAATGGTATCAGTAGTGGTGCTTCAATTATTAACGATTTTTAAGGCGTTTGCGTTTCACATTCTCTGGCTTTTATGCTTTGATTGTTTTCGTAGATGTTGTCAATCAGCTTAAGAAAAAAAGTCCACATTTTGATGAAAATTCCGAAGACCTTTCTCCTATGTTTTCGATCGATAAAATGTAGTTGCATTCTTTTCCCTCAGAGGTAGGTTCTTCGCGGTGTTAAATAAATTACTAGTTTCCCCCCGTTTTTTGAGCTATTTTCATGTCTTTTTTTCATTACTTGGATTAGACGACACAAAAATTGAGAATCATGCTAAGATAAAGATTTTTCATAAATAAAAAAAATAGCTTTCTTCATTGAAAATTTTAAGCAAGTCAAGCATTTTTTTTCTTCATTCAACATCAGGCAGAACATTTTCTTCCATTAATTATATTCAGTCAGAAGAAAAAGACAAGTTATTATAATTGTTTATTACAAGCATATTACTTTTTTAAATGTAGCTTAAAATAAATTACAATATCTAATAATTTAGTTACAGCTTTCCTGTTCTTCTTTTCTTTTGTAAATATATATAATTGTCTAGCTCTGACTAAGAAATCTGTTAAATAAAATAAATAAATCTTTTAGAAATTCAAATTTTTGCAGATATTTAAAATAACGATGATTTTTTTAATAAAAAAACATTTATTGACATACAGAATGGACTGTACATTTATTGTTTAAACTGAATAATAACTTCAAATGATAGATTCCCTATTTAATAAATTAAACTTTAAATTAAGTTTGATTGTTGATTGTTTAATTTGCTGTTACTATGTGTGCTTGAGCCAAATACTTATCTTGTTAACCTTTAAACTTGGCTGTGGTTTTGAAAAGGGAGAATTTTACTAGTCATCGAATTAAAGTTACTGTGATTAATGCAAATTAAAGGTAACTACTAATGGTGGTTCTTCTTAGATATTAAAGTCAGTAGAGAATTCTTTATCCTAACCTTATCATTTTGTTCCTAACCTAATCATCTTCCTTGGTTAAAAAATCTTAATTACAACCGGACGGACAAAAGAACGTGTACGTACATCATTCGATTATAAATTCTACTCTATTGGTGTTGTGTTTTTAATTTTTTAGCCTCAATTTTAGCTTAAAGATTTGTGTTGCAATTGTTAGACCATATGTATCGGCCTTGTTCTTGCTATGCAGTATAAACTATAAAATAGATCAAATGAAAATGCATATTGAATTGACGTTAAAAATAGAAATAGGAGCTTTGAATATTAAAAAACGCTGTGAATGCATCATCAGTTTACATATCATTTACCACAAAAAATATGAACTGATGAGAAAGATGAGAAATTGCAACTTCCAATTGATGAAAGAGTTGTCTGGAATTTAATACATTTATTAACTGAGATTCATTAAATCAACTTTCGTTATCAGAAGATTATAAAACCTTCTGTCACTTCAACACTTTAAATTATAGAACCTTCTTTTATAATCCTCTTTTATAACCTTCTTTAATAGTCTTCAATAGTATAAACTAGAAATCTTAACTAGGATCTAATAGTAGAAATTATTTTCCTGTTCCTAATCTTCTACATTTTTGCTTCTGTTTTTTACAAATTTTTGGTTTTTATACATTGGATAACCTTTGAAAGATATCCATTTATGCAAATGTGTATCTTTGAAACATTTAGAAGTAATTAAATAAATTAACTAAATAAAGACTTTCTGATTCAAAATGAAAGTCTCATGAATAGAAACTCTTTGCTCTGCGGAATCACTATTTCATATATTTTTAATTAAAAAACATTTTTGATGAAATAAATACATTGGTGCAACGTAGAATATTATGCTTAAAATCGTTCACTAGTGTTAATTGTTAAGGCTATTTTCGGAGACAATGATTGCTATCAAAAAATAGCTGTTTTCGGACTACTTTCCTTATAAATATAATTCTCAAATCTTCTATCATGCAATTAAATTTAATAAAAATAATCTGTTTTATGGATTTAAAAAAAAATGCTTACTTTTTTGAGAAGTCCTGTTACATCAAAATTCAGTAAAATTGAAAAGGAATTCCTATTCCAGAAAACACTTTTCCTCTTATAGAATGTTTTATTAAGCAATTACAACAAAAAATTTTACTAATTTGCCCGCATGTTTTAAAGAATCTATTATTCAATTAGCTAATTTTTTATTTTAATTTTTAGGGAATTAACTGAATCACAGAAGTTGCTGCGTTTGCAGCATTAAATGAAGAAATTGAAAATGTTAAGTTCTCATCTCATGAGAAAAGACTGAATTGAAATAAAAGTTTATTTAAAAAACAAAGTTTAAAGACTGAGTTTAAATAAAAAAATAAAGGCCAGAAAAACAACAGAAATCAACACAACCTGAATCTGAAAGAATTTTCTAGACAGTGTGGAGATGAAACCCACTCTACCATTAGAAACCTCTGTGAGCTGGTTCGTTTTGTTCAGAATAATGACCTGAAAGAGGAAACTTCCAATTATTTGCCTTACTACAAAGCTAATCCTCAAGTTTGCTATCGTCCATGAACATTGACTCCTTCCGTTTTGCAAAGACAGTAAAAACTCAAGGAAATTTAGAAAAGCAAGCACTAAAAGCAACAATTTATTAGCTAAATTCTCATTTGTTTAGCGAAATCTCTTTGTACAAATACCATTCATTATTAAATTTTGTTTCCATTCTAAATTTCTCTGATATGATGAAAGCGGTTATTTGAATCTTATTTCCATTTATAAATAATTATGTTTAATTGCTATGTAATTATATTCAGTTGTCCATTCGGATAAACAAATTAATGTAGATTTTTCTCTGAATGATATTTCCTATTTGCTTATGCTATTCTTTGATCTATTCCAAAAGAAATTAGGATTAGTAATGGTTCTTCTTACATCTATTCTAATTCTTATATTACAATTTTCTCAAACAAATTCCAAAGTATGTCCACTATCCCTTAACTTAAATTTTAACTATCATTTTCTATCAACTTCATCGGGTGTTATAACATGAATTTTGTTTGTTTGTTTTGTAGTCATTTATAATTCTAATCTGAAAGAAATTATGCTTCAGAAAAGTATTCTGTAATTTAGAAATGAAAGGGAAAAATTTTCAATCTGCAAAATATATTTCTAAATTGACAAGAATAGGAACAATTAAGAATACATTGTAGGCCGGGTCCATAATCCTACAATGAAAACATTTTCTTTGCTGCAAATGCCAAGATAAGAAAGTGTTCTTCAGACATTACATTCCTTTTCTTATATTCAAATAATCTAATACGTTTAAAATGTAATGTTAATGTATAAAATTTTCTTTTAATCTGGTGTTTATTTCAAATTTAATTCAAACTTTATACTTACGTTTTTTAATAATATATCAAGCTAATCGAAGATAAGTTTTAATATGAAATTTTATTTCATTAAGTTTGAAATAGAATCCATTTTTTATATTTATCTCTTATGATTCAATTCTAAACATTGAAAGAGAAAAGAAAAGAAAAATAAAATAAAAAAAAAACAGAACTAATTTTATAATTATTTACGAAAACATTTGGTATAGCTGAAAGCTGAAACTTCAAAAAATCAATATAATTCGCCAATTTCATAAAAAGAAAATGAATCAGCTTTTGTTTTTTATTGAAAATAAATGTTGATAAGTACAATATCACGAAAAATCCAAATGTTATGTTCTAATTTTCACGTAGATAAATTTAATAATGCATTTGCTTCAAAAAAAAAAAATCAAAACTGATTTCAGAGATTCGCATGAACACAATATAAACTCCAATGGTAATTTTAGTTGAAAATACATTTCTCCATTTCTATCAATAATTTCGTTTTTACAGGTTTCAAAGGAATTCTTTTTCTTTAAATCCTGATTTGTGCTCAACCATAAATACTACAACAGGATTTAATAATTAACTTTTGAAATGCTGTATAATCTTGACTGTACAAGGGACTCGAAAGGACATAAATAGATACAGTAAAACCTCGTTAAGTTGTCACTCAAGGGATCTAATATTTTTGACGACTTAAGCGGAGTGACGACTTAGGCGGAGTGGGAATTTTTGACAAAAAAAAACAAAACACTGAAATACAGTATTTTCATGGATTGCTGTAGGATTCGGTGAGAAAAACAAGATTTTCAGAAATCAATGTTTACAAATGAATGAGTGGAAAAATTGTGTATGAGATCTTGTCGGGACCAAAGGAAAACGACGACTTAAACGGAGTGACGACTTATCTGGGTGACGACTTAACGAGGTTTTACTGTATATCCTTTTGTCTCCTCACTATATTATATTTCATGAAATTGCATTATTTCAATTTCCAAAAATCAGTATTAACACAGAATTCGCGATTTCCATGAAATAAATAATAAATTTATACTTTTAAATTAATATTCTTACTTTCTAAACTTTAAATCAGTAAATACCGTATATGTCAATTACATTACAGAACAAATGAATTCGTTGCTATTTTTATATTAAAACTCGTTTTCTTTTTAATTGTTTTAGGGATTCCTTTTTATTGCTGTTACCAAATGCAACACAGTAATTTTTTTTTCGTAAATGATGAAGACTTTAATTTTATAAAAGCAAAGGAATACGTTCTTTGTACTTATGACGACAGAATTTAACATGCAAATTCATTTTAGCTTTTGCTTGTATCTGTGCAGGAGTGGTGAAAACCCCGAAGTTTTCTTCCTTGGTACTTTTTTTTTTGCATGTCTTTTGTTGTAAGATTTGTTGTTTTCCTTTCTTTGTGAAAAATATGAAGAACTATTGAGTAAAGGTAGATGGTCGTCTACTATTCTTCTAGACTTGAGAAAGTATAGAAATGTGCTGATGCATACATTTTGTTACAATATGACAAAAAGAGATAAGTAGGAAGCATAGACAGAGAGAGAACTTCATGACCACCAATTTCCAAACATCCTTTGATTTCAAATGAATAGGGAAAGTAAAAGAAATCAAGCGTTCGTTCAAGAATCGACAACATCTATATCGATGATCTTTTCTACAGGGAAGTAGAAGCCACATTTTATTTTCACTTATTTGTAAACATGGCAGTGATTGACTCAGCTTTTGAGTCTTACTACTCCAATTGAATATGTTTTCTTCTATATATGTTGATCTGTTATCTGATTGGATTTCCTTGAAATTAAGGTCCAATTCAAAACATGACCACGATTAATCTGATCTTTACCTTCCCTTATCTCTCAATTTACATTATTGTATTTTTAAGTAATTTTAAAGAAGAATTACAGATTTAGGCTTTCGATAACTTGGGCTACACTAGCCAAGGAATTGTGTTAAATTGTTCATGTTGTAATTTGCTTTTATGTCCAATTTCGAGGAGCTATTTGCTTTACCGTCTTTAATATTATTTTTGCTAACTCCTTACAACTTAGTACGAGTAATGTTAAGTAAGTCCTTACCATTTACGATTGCGCACAAAACTTTAGATTAATTCTTTGGCATTATTACACAGAACCTCACTAAAGAACGAAAATTCTCATAAGTTTAGACATGAAGTTTCATTTAAATAGTGGTAAAGCAGAAAATATTGTTTCATAGAAATTCATCAACCAAGAAAAATAGCCATTCATAAATTATTGGTGATGATAGCTCCGGATATTCATTAATAATTACAAACTGAATTGCTCACAAAGATTACATGCATGAAATATTAGTTAAATTTTTCAGCTTTGATTCACAATAGATCGTTCTAATTGCTAATAAACTTGGACGAATCGATCCAAGTGAATTCCATTCGGCAAGCTTGTATGATGTCGGTTATTGTCTATAAATTGCTGAAATTCCTAATTTAACGTTGAATATTGGCTGAAACGAAAAAGCACCCTACAGAAACTAAATAGATTAGCACTTTTCTTCTGAGAATTAAGTGGGATGTGGAATGACACATAAACATAAGCATAAACTGTAATTAAAACTTTTATTTTATTCAGTGGTACTGTTGAAGTAAGTGTAAACTTTCTTGATTATTTAGAAGTGTTTACATTCTAAGAATCTAAAATATAAAATAATAATCTAATGATAACTTTTGTGACATTAAGTATTTGTTATTTTCTAAGGCTATAGATAAAATGTTTGATGTTAACAGCAATAACAACAATAATAAATTTTCATTTCTACCAATTTAAGATAGGCCTAGTTCTCCTCTGATTTCTCTCCTGTTTAATTATATAATTTTAACATTGCATTTTCTATTTACATATTACATACCGAACTTGGTCTTACTTAGTTTTCTTATATAATACACTTCTTTTTATTCGTGAGCTAATCATAAATAAAGAGATTTGAACATAAGAATTATGTAGGATACTTACAGTTCTGGAGTCATTCAAAAATGATATTTCATATAAACTCTCCTAAAACAATAACTTATTGAAAATCGAAGACGGCATTCAACATTCAAAAAAGCATCACTATGATGAAAAGGAGGAGTATGAAGTTACGACAGTCAAAGAAGAGACTCTTCTACTTTGATATTGAACTGTCGTTACAATGTAAGTAAGTCAATTTAAGCATTTGTTGATTCTTGAGCAGACCTATTAATCTTTTAACATTCTTTACATTGAGAGTTCTGTAGATGTTAGCGTACTCTAAGCAATCATAGATATTTACCTTTTCTTCTTGTCACCTTGAGAAATTAACTGAAGCTGAATGTATCAATTTCAAGTTAGCCGAGAATTTTTTTTTTTTGCTGATATTAAAATGTCTTTGCTTTAACATAAGACAAAGATTATAGAGTATGGGCTTCTTTAAATTTCACTTTTGTGATGGTAGAACCTGAAAACTCAGAATTATAGTTTTGGGAAATAAAACCTATGAAAACAAGTTAATTACAACTGAAAAAGAAAATAAAAATACATCTTAATCTTTCATCTTCTCAAATGCTTTTCTTCCTAGAAGATATTAAAATAAAGAGTAATTTTTCTTAAATTTTATTATAGACACAAAATTATATTATATTACAAAATTTAAGTAAAATTATTCTACCAGAATTGTCCAGATTTTTTAATCAGATTTTGTATTACTCTTTCCAACCCCTTTTAAGGCCAAATATTACCAGCTGGATGAATTTAAACTCGCTGATTCAATACAGAATTAGGATTAACTGTTATCAAATAATTAGAGGAAAAATCTACTGTCCGGTATGTATGTTTTATTAATTCCTTTCCTTGTATGAATAACGATAAATTCCTAAAGGTTAGTAGATTCACCTCTCAATAAATTTAAAAACTATGTAAGAAACAAAGATATGTTTATATAATAATTTTTATATGATCCTTTATTGTTGTTGCGTAATTGCTTAATATAATGATTATTTTGATGATAAAAGTAATGTTTTTACGTACTAAAAGATTGTTATATTATGTTATCGATTCTTTATTTAGGTAATATGTGATTGTTATATTGTAAATTCATTTTGTATATGAATTCTGTAGACAGGAGTTATATTATTTCCTGTTATTATTCACCTGAAGAAGTTTCTTCGATTAAGAGAAACGAAATATCATGATTAAAGAGTCTGTTTTATATATACAAACAACCCATACTCCTTCCTTAAATCTTCTCTTTTATAATAAATATTATTAAACATCATCCACCTTACCAGAAATAAATCTCACAAAAACTACATTTATTACCAGAAAAAAAAACGAATTTTCAAGGAGATAATTCACCGTCTCCTCTTTTTCAAGCCTTTTACATTATAATAATAAATAAGCGAGATTCTTTTTATGACAACGACCTTAAAATATGATACTAACAATTAAAGAACGTTAATACAACATTTAGAAGGGATCAAATTCTACAATATAATAATCACACATTCTTAACAATCACAAATTCTTAACGAAAAAACATAACTATTATTATATATAAAGATTATTAACACTTTAATTTTTCGATTACCTTTTTGTTAGAGGTTACAAACTTTTTGTTAATCATGTCTCTAGCCAATTTTACTAAATTTTCACATACTTTAACTCCTTCATATCTATTGAGACTTTTTTATTTCTGGTAACGTGGATGATGTTTAATAATATTTATTATAAAAGTCTGTTTTATAGTGATATAGTTGAACGTTATTTATTAAATTTAAGTTTTGTACAAATTGCCAACACAAACTAATAAATAAATCACATTTTTTATCACTTGGATTTTTAGGGATCATTTAGATAGCCATATTTATTACTCTATTAATAATATAGGTAAATTACATGACTTAATCAAATTATTTTGATTTTCAGAGTCTTGACTTTTTAGTATTAGTTATTATTATCTAATTTATTTATTTAATTTTTAATTTCTAAGTTTATTTTTAAGGATTGTAATAAAAGCGACACAAAATCAGTTACAACCCAAAAAACTGTGGGTTTCGTTCCGTGGTCCAGTTAATTTAGGAAATACTATTACAGAATCAAATCCAATTCAGTCAACCTATCCAATTTAAGAACCAATCAGCCTTTATTGTTATTAGTCTAAGAGGAGTGATATTGGTTCTCTTAACAGGAAAAGTAACAAATCAGCTTTTACACTTTTCACTAAATTGAACTGTTTCATGCATGAATAATTTTTAGGTATTAAACTTAATGATATATAGGTATTAATTTAGTATGAATACAGTATGAATTTATTTTTATTAAGGTGCGGAATATTAAAAGTGAATATTATTAAAAGTAGAGGAAGTGATTTAAAAAAAATAAAACTGGACTTTCGGTGATTAATCGTGTCGAAAAGCATCAGTAGCCTACAGTCAATAACCAAAACACTATGAAACTTTTAAGGTTTATGGTTCAAAGATGCTTTGCCTTTATTATTTTCGCTTTTTTATGTCACGATATTTTTTTTCACAAAGAACATATCAACGTAGAACAAACATCATTGCACAAAAAACAACTAAAAAATTTCTTCCCTAAAATATATTACCACTCACATCCATGTCTACATAAAGGTACAAATCACTGTAATTCATGTTCAATTCTTAATTCGGTAAATGAATTTAAATATTTAGGTATTACTAGTCGGCTACCCGTCGCTTCGCTCCGGAAGCCTCGCGTATGTAACGGAAAACAATTTGTTATTTATTACACACAAATTACATCAAGTAAAATAAAACTAAAATTTTTTTAAAGTTTTTTTTTATTTTAATTTTTGATGTATATATTCTCTCAATTCACGACTGCTTTTAGAATCAGCGTGTGAATGATATATCCGTGATATATTTTTATTTTTTATAGAGATTAGAATGTAATCCTTGTGGTCTAATGCCTAAGACGTCTAACTTCGGAGCAGAAGGTTGCATGTTGGATTCCAGTAGATAACTTGTAGAAATTATTTCTATTTTTGTAAATTACAATAATTGCACCAGACCGAAAGAAAAATAAAAGATTTTCGTAATATAGATACAATTTTCAGTCGCTTTTGAGCTACAAATAGTGAGCTTTCAGTATTCTACTTAATAGAAATAGTGCTTCTTTCTTTCTTGAGTCTCTTTTTTTTATTTCCATTTATATCTACTTTACAGTGGTTTTGAGTTAGAAATAGTGATTGTTTTTGAGTAACGAATAGCGATTTTTCAGTATTCTACCTAATAGAAATAGTGATTATTTTTTTTCTGTTCTTTTTTATCCAATTCCAATTGATACTTTTCAGTGGTTTTTGAGTTACAAATAGTGAAAATTATCTATATCTATTAGCTAGGCCATCAGATTGTTCGATATAGATATTTGAAGAAGAGATTTCAGATGGACGTTAGTTGATATAGATGATAAATGAAGATCATAGCTTGTATACGAAATTCTTCGCAACAAATTGATTGTGAGTATTCTTTAGAGTGAAGATAACCAAATTCTGTTGAATTGTGACTCAAAGACCTAAAGTTGTATGTGAGTTAAGACAACGTTTTCCAATTATATGGCAACTTTATTTAGAGTTTGTCCTTGAGCTTTATTGATAAATATCGCATAAGAAGGTCTGATCGGAAATTGTTTTCTTGTGAAAGTGAATGGAAGTAGATTACCGCATGGTTCCATAGACATCCTATGGATGAAAACAAAATCTCCTTTGTGAGTTCTGTTATAATTTCGGTTTCTATGAGATCATTATCGAATGAACAGCATTTAAGTTGAGTTCCATCGCAGTATGCAAACTTGGGATTGATGTTTCGCAACAATATTATTGGAGATCCAATCTTCAATGACAAACGATGTTGAGGAATTCCGCTGAGATTCAATGCGTTCAGACACTTGGGCATATAGAGATGTTCGTGTGATGGATTATCAGAAGTGTCAATTTTATTCGCACTTGTATTGTATGTTCTGTAGTCTCTCCTTGTATTCTTAGACTTATCATTCGATTGATGTTATCGACACTCTCGTTCATCTCGTTTATCCAATTCCAATTGATACTTTTCAGTGGTTTTTAAGTTACAAATACTGATTTCTCAGTATTCTATCTAATGACGTACTGCGTCTTTCTTTTTTGACTTTCTTTTTAATTACAATTGTTACTTTTCAGTCAAAGTCAGTTCAGTTTTGACAGATAAGTCAAAAAAGCAATATAAAGAGAGTTGTAGTTCCCATGGCCTAATGGGTAAGATGTCTGACTTCGGATCAGAAGGTTGCAGGTTCGATTCCTGTCGCGGATGTTTCATTGAAAAAATTCTTTCTATTTTTCATTCTCACAGAAAACTGCGCCGGACATACAAACAGACAGAGAAATAAAATATTTTAGTAATATAGATTGTTACTTTTCAGTCAAAGTCAGTTCAGTTTTGACAGATAAGTCAAAAAAGCAATATGAAGAGATTTGTAGTTCCCATGGCCTAATGGGTAAGATGTCTGATTTCGGATCAGAAGGTTGCAGGTTCGATTCCTGTCGCGGACGTTTCATTGAAAAAATTCTTTCTATTTTTCATTCTGACAGAAAACTGCGCCGGACAGACACACAGACAGACAGACAGAGAAATAAAAGATTTTAGTAATATAGATTATAAACAATCTTTTTACTTGGAATTCTCAAATATCTATTTTACATAAAAAAATTAAACTCAACAATATATATTTTTTATTATATAAAAAATATTCTGCATTTAAAAACAAAAATACTTATTTACTATGCTTTGTTTGATTCCGTATTAAATTATAGTATTAACATATGGGCAAATACAAATGACATACATCTTGAGAACTTAACAATTCTTCAAATTAAGATTCTAAAACTTATATTCACTAAAAAAATTTGGAAGGACAAAACAAAAAGATACTTTATGTTGAATAAATATGGTATTTTATTTCCAAAACAAAAATTATACTATAATATTATATTGAAAAAATACTATCACATATTGAAAATAAGGGATAACATTATACAAAACTATAACTTAAGAACTGAAAGCCATATAAAATTAGCATATCCTTACATAAATAACAGTTATGGACTAAGAAATGTTAATTATAAAATTGAAAACTTTATCAATAATTTAACTGTGAATTTATTCGAAAACAGTAATCACATTTCTCTAGTAAAAAAAAATTAAAAAAATGATTAATTGAAAAGTTTAAAAAAAAAAAGAAAATTTTTTATATATATATATATACATATATATGAGGTTTCAATTGCATTTTGTATTAAATGTTATTTTCTGTTTTTTTTTATGTGTAAGGTATAATTATATATACAATTGTATTAACTTTTGAGATTAATTTTCTTTATATAATTTTTAATTGTATAGTTAAATTTTGTAATTTAATTTTATAATTTTATATAATTAAAACCTTTTAAGATTTTATATAATCTACACTCACATTATCTATTAACTACACTTTTTTATTGTGTACTTTTTTTTTATTTATTATTTATTTTTTTTAGTTTTGTAAAACTACTTAATTCCAGAACCCGTTTGATAGGGATTCTTATTCCTAACGGGACTAAAATGTAATTTAAAATAATTAAGAAATAAAAAAAAAAAAATATTATTATTATTATTATTATTATTATTATTATTATCTCGAAAAAGTCTAAAACCATGGGTTTCCCCAGCTAAGACAATATGGCGGGTCAAGGACCAAAGCACATATTACCAAGTGTTTAAAAAAAAAAAAAAAAAAAAATTGGGAAGAATAGTTAGGGATAGGTGCTTGTGTCCATAAATTTCCTAACTATGCGTGTTGTGTTGAGTACCATAGCCTTCTGGAGTTGTGCATAAGTGTTTTTATGAAGCTGAGGCTGTGGTGCAATGTGTGAGGCACCAAACCAGTGGCGGACAGGACGATGGGTACAACATGTACTCGGTCCTGCCTCCACTGCTTCTGGAGCTCGTTTGCTAGGTCTGTATATTTACTGATCTTGTCTGCATGAGTTTTCTGCATGTTCTTGCTGATAGGCACTGCAATGTCAATGAGATAGGTCTGTTTGTTGACCTTTTATTATTATTATTTTGATTATTTGGACATTTATAAACATAATCTCCGGACTCTTAAAAAATCAAGGTAATTATGCCAGGTTGATTAGTTCATTGAAGATTCAGGGTTTTTTTATGATGTTTGCTGTCCCAAGAATGGCTGCCTTCTGCATTATTCGCAAGTGCCATTCCTGTAAGCCAAGGCTGTCCTTCAGTAATTTCCATTCCTTAGTGACAAACTGGAAGGAATGGTGAACGGTAAAAAAGTTCGAGGCAGAAGAAGATTTAAGATGATCGACAACATTATGGTATATGGATCTTATGTGGAGACGAAGAGGAAGGCAGAAAATAGGAAAGATTGGAGAATGCTGGGTTTGTAGTGAAGGACCTGCCCTTGGCAGAGAACTATGTATATATGTAGTGACAAGTCCATTGGTGGATATAACAACTGGATATAACGAGTCCATTAGTGGATATATTATTATTATAAATGTTTCTAGTCTTAGGTTTTCCCAGCAAGACAACATGGCGGTCAAGGACCAAAGCACATATTACCAAGTGTAGAAAAGTGTGCAAGGAAGGTTAGGGATATGTGTGGTTATGTCCATAAATTTCCTAACTATGCGTGTTGTTTTGAGTATCACAGCCTTCTGGAGTTGTGCATAACTGTATTTGTGAAGTCCCAGTGTGCTGAGGTTGTGGTGCCGTGTGTGAGGCACCAGACCAGTGGCGCACAGGACGATGGGTACAACACCTACTCTGCGTGAGCTTTCTGTATGTTCTTGCTGAAAGGCACTGTAATATCAATGAGATAGGTCTGTTTGTTGACCTCTCAACTTTTATTATCAATAAAAATTGCAGCCAGAATAACGTGTTCAGGCAGAAAATTATAATTCATTGCAGTAACCAGTGATGTAGCGAGATTTTTTTTTTTTGCGTCCATGTGAATGAGCAAAATGTTTCCCGTAAGGCCAGAGTTAGATCTTGTTTACCAACCAAAAAAAAAAAAAATCGCACCCCAACGTTCAAACAAAAAATCAGTAGAAACTGTATTTTGCCCCAGTCGCTCTCCCTCCACCCGAACTAAGCTACAGGCAGTAACATCTCCAATACGGGCCTTTTTGTGCTGTTGTCGTTGAAAGTGATTCCTTTGAGAAGTGACTTTTGCTACCAATTAATAGATTTATGCTACAGGGGCGTATATAAGGGGGGGGGGGCGAGGGGACCCGGGCCCCCGACCCCTCAAAATAATGAAGGTATGTCCTCCCAACGTTTTTTTTTTTTTTTTTTTTTTT
>JAFIDM010009631.1:70741450-70753369 GCA_023159025.1 Thereuonema tuberculata | reverse complement strand
ATGTCCTCCCAACGTTTTTTTTTTTTTTTTTTTTTGGTTGAAGAGATTTTTTGGCCCGGGCCCCCCCGGGCCCTAATGGAGGTATGTCCTCCCAACGTTTTTTTTTGGTTGAAAAGATAGGTTTCCATGGGGTGTCTACTTAAAATTACTTAACTTAACCTTACATTAATCTTGCCCCCCCCCCCGAAAATATATTCTATATACGCCACTGTTATACTAATAGGTCGGAATGTATTATTGTCAAATCTTGCAACAATTTCGACAAAGTTGTGTGATGTGAATGATAATAGTGAAACAGATTCACACGACGACTTCTAGAGATCACAGGAGAAAGGGAAGATCCACGCACAATAGCATGGCTGTTAGCCAACACTTCATAAACAGCTGATAACATCCATTCCCCATCAGTCCACCTGTCAGTGGAAAAGTCTATTACTAACTATCCAGTGGAACTGTTCCTATGACATTGTGTTGCCTTCCTGCAACTCATAAGGCCCTAAAAATCAAGAATCGTATTATATACAGCACGACTCCTTTTCAGCGGATAAATAGCGCCATTTGGTCTTAAGTGATGAGTTTTGCTTCTGCTTAGTATGGAATTAAGATGATGTGATTATTGAAAAGGTGTTCCTTCAATCATGCTCACCTCACAATTATTGGGTATAAAGGAGTCCACTCGTAATTGTTGATAGCGCATCCATTTACCAATACCTTCGATCGAATGATCAATTCTTTATTTTATCCCATTCATGGGACCATGAAAGATCCGGTTTTCAATCACGATAATGGCCGTACACCTCGAAACTCAGAGAAAGATGATCACATTATGTTATTAGCAAATTAACCAGCTAATTCCCTTTACATAAACTTTTTTGAAAACGGATGGGGCATGCTTTGGAGACGTCTAATTAGTGATTCTCACAACAACGAAATCATAACAGAACTGGAATTCATGTAAAAGACAAGGGCTTCAAAATGAAATCCTAGACTCATTGACTCTCTATGTATTCGTCAATACTCTCGAGATGAATATACTATAACTAATCTGGCATGGAAATGAAAGAACGTTGTCAATGTGATATAGTATTACTTTCTAAAAACTTGCCTTCCATCAAAAATTGAATCAAGTTAACAAGCGCAAATGCAGTTCTGCTGATGAATTGAAGTTGTAATTTCTATGTTAAAATAGTATGGACCTTTGAATCAGTCCTATTTGTTTTAAGTTAAGGTTTTGAACATAAGAAGAATAATTAATTTATTCGTTTTTTAATAAATTCTGAGAAGTTACTTTGTTGTTTCTTAAGTCTGGAATGCTATTTTCAACTTAGTTTTCAAAAGTTTCCAAAGCAATAACGGATATTTTATTTTAAATTGAGTTGCTTACAATCCTAGCCTACATCTAGAGTTAATCTATTTGAATTGGTTTATTTTATTAGATTCTCTATGTAGTTCCTGAATATACAGTTTAATTTTGTTGTACTACTGACTATCAAATTGTTTTATTTAGACTATTCAGTTGAGAGGCTTCAGATACAATGTGATTTGGTGAATCTGAAAGGCAAAAGTGGTCTTTACCCGACCTTGCGACATTTACTTTTCTTGAATGCAGTAAAAAGCGTATCTATGGGGAAATCTTCCTTCTCGGCGACAGAGATGGCGAGTAAGACTCATGACAGTCGACGCTGCTTCAGGCAATTTCGGTATATGTTTATCTTCGTGAGGTTCCTGAATTCCTCGACCGCATACCATTTAAGACTGTATTTGTGTCTTTGTCCTCAAATCGTACGGAGAAACTTTCCCTCTAGTTGCTTTATATCACAGAAGCTATCCTAGCATTCTGTCAAAAATACTGTAAACCTGCTCAAACGACGATGCATGTTTGAACTCTCTGATAAGATTTCATTCTATCAGTAATAAAGATTTCATACAAGAACAGATTTCATTCTTTTTTTTTTTTGCGCCACGACTTTTCCTTTTTTGTCGTGAATTAATAGAATCTATTTTGTTGGTCTTATTCTTAGACATAATGTGCCTTTAAGAAATTAAAGGAGTTTTTGGATGATGTTCACAGTCAATATTTTGGAGTTTAAAATTATTTATTTACTTGAAAGAATTCCTGTCAGTTCTATAGAAAACGATCGGTAAGCACAGAGTTAAAACCCATTTTATGTTTCGCAATGTTGAAAAATCTAGATCCTTGACAAATTCTGATAAATAGTATGAATAAATTGTTCCATTCTAAAAAGATAATCTAATTTAATAATATCTGTCTTATATATGGTTTAATATATAGAGATATAAGATACATTGCATAAGATTTGCAGATGATATTGCAGTATTGGGAAATTCGGAAAAAGAAATGAATAAAATGCTTGATTTACTACACAGAACTTTACAAAATTGGGGCTTAAAAATAAATACAAAGAAGACTAAAGTAATGATAGTTGAAAAAAATAAGGAGAAAACGAAAGCAATTATAAAAATAGGAGGAAATAATATTGAACAAGTAGCAAAATTTTGCTATTTGGGAAGCTACATAACAGATGATAACAGAAGTTCTGAGGAAATAAAAAGAAGAATAGCTATCATGAAACAAGCATTCCCAAAAAAAAGAAATATACTGACATCAAACCATCTGGATATTGAAACTAAAAAGGCCTTTGCAAAAACTTTTTTATGGAGCATCCTGATGTATGGCAGTGAAACCTGGACGTTAGGGAAACAAGAGATTAATCGCCTTCAGGCAGCTGAGATGTGGATATGGAGGAGAGTGATAAAAACTAGTTGGACTGATAAGAAGACAAACCAAAAAGTTTTGGAAGAGATGGAAGAACAGAAAAAATTATTACAGGATATTGAGAAAAGAAAAACAAAATTTTTGGGACATATCATTAGACATAACAGTTTTCTAAAAATATTCTGGAAGGGAAAGAAGAAAATTCTTGGATGACACACAAAGGGTTCTGGAATTCTGAAGCTATTATGAATTAAAGAGAACGGCTGAGGACAGAAGAGCATGGTTGCAGCGACAAGGC
This sequence comes from Thereuonema tuberculata, assembly GCA_023159025.1. Taxonomy (NCBI): domain Eukaryota; kingdom Metazoa; phylum Arthropoda; class Chilopoda; order Scutigeromorpha; family Scutigeridae; genus Thereuonema; species Thereuonema tuberculata. The sequence goes on along the minus strand of JAFIDM010009631.1, from coordinate 70,750,334 downwards.
GGAGCCTTTAGTACCTGATGATGAATATGGTTGTAAGCTTAGAATGAACTTAACATACATCAGTAAGACCCTAATACAATAAACACACACAATACTTCAAATTTTTGCGTAATTTGAAAAAATTTCATCTTGAAAAACGCAACCACTTTTCTTAGGATAAGATAAAGAAAAAAAATGGTAAAGGTGTTCTACTATAGGCCATGCAGACAAAATTTGAAATAACGTCCTAGTACAATATGAAATCCTTATCCTTCTTCAACGTAAAAATTACCACTTAGACTTTGCACGAATACCTCTGCAGGATACAGACCAAGTAAGGCAGTACTATTCTTCATGACTCCTCAATCTCTTCAAGGCGATAAAGAAGTACAGTAAAGTTGTCTATGAAAAGATTTTATCGAAATTTGAATAGTGAAATACTACTCAATAAAGAATTACTGAAAATCACGCTATCTTACCAAAACGAAATGTCTGCCCGCTAAATAACAGACAAACTTATCAAAGATCCTTTAGGCACTATTACGTACATCAAGATTAACAACACTGGCAAAGAAGATAGCATTACGTACTACTTCTCTACATTTCAGCTTTCAGGATTAAATTTAACAGACTTCTTTTACTTTAGTTTTACTTGAGTTTTACTTTACATCCAATGATAATTCAAATAAAACAAAAAAAACAAGCCAAGTGCACTAATAAATACTCTATACTGTACATATACAGTATATCAAATTACGCATTAAGCAAGTACAGTACTAAATTCATAATGACAGAAATTTCAACAGCTATTATCAATGGTAATCCTGATAGTCTTCACTTCTTTAAGCCGAAAATACTAATGTTGATAGTATTTTAAAGCAAATGGGATAATATTCTAATATACAACAATTACAATGAAATATTTGCATTTTATTTTTAAACAATCTAAAATTCTTATTTCTGCTTTTCTTCCCAATCCAGGATGTTTTCTATATCCCTGCTCCAACTATTCAATACTAAATAGTACAGTTTCATTCAGAGCATTTTTTATTCACCCTCCCTTCTATTCACCACCTTCTTTTACTAACTATCGTCCTGTGATGCTGCCCATATAACCTCTATACCTAAAGAATTTCTATATTTACTCGATCCTACAACAGCGATTACTTAAAAATTAAAAAGCGTGAATAATTTTTATCTTGTATTAAACTGTTCCCATCCTCATTCTTCATTTCAGTTTTTTCAAAAAAAAAAAAAAAATAGGAATTACTCAGGAATTTTAATTTAAATATTTTATTATGATTCCATCATTAGTATTCCTTGCCGCAATTTCATCTAAATTTATCCCCTTTCAAAACATTACATAGGCACAGCACTCCCCAAAACAACATTGGTTATGCACCTCAGTGGTAATTACAGTGTTTTCTCTGCAATGTACTTTCTTTTCCTCTTCCATTCCTCCACTGTCCCTTCGCTTTCTTTAAGCCTATGTCAGTACTGAAGAGACAGGACCTGAGCCAAGAAATTTGTACGCTTTTCTTTTTACCAGTTGTGTAAAACGCAAGAGAGTTTATTCATTTTATTTGTCTTTATTAATTCAGTTGCAATCAAGACAAAAACATATATTGTATATTTCTTTAGCAAACATAGTGGTTATTACTTTAAATGTATAAACCTTTTTTTCAGTGGTTTTGATATAAAAGAGATATTATTAATCAAAATCACAAAATGTTTTTTGTACGAAACTAATAATTAATTGTGCCACAATATCTCTCTTCAAAACCTGTCAATAACATTCATTATCTGGAATTTGGCCTAAACTACTAAGCAAACATAGCAATATGCTGACAATGCCGTAGAGATTTCTCTTAATCACTCAGTAATTAAGCAAACCTTTTAGGCAGAACTATACTGTTTAAACCAGTTAGACTATTCAGTTTTGTTTGTTTCACTATGTGATAAAAAAAAAGCTTGTTTAAAAATTCTAAATTTCTAATTTAGGGCCTCTAAGAATGAAGGAATGGATAGTTTTATTAAAAGTTTTGAAAGTAAGTCAACAGATCGTCACCCTGCTGTAATCCTGTGCGTAAATCATTCTAATGTGATCCGACTGAGTTCGAATACGGTATAAGGGATATGAGTTCCCTTTACTCTCTCTCTGTCCATCTGAAGATTGAAAAATTACTCGCAGAGGTGTTTTCTTGAATTCTATCCTAGAAGCAAATTTAAACGTATGTGAAAAAATATAATTTTTTGTGAAATCGATATTTACCAGTTTGATAATCATAAAACAGATATCAAAGTAAAGTTGTACGCAATATTTGAAAGCTGTATGGATCATTGGCATGTGTAACCTACTGGAGATTGAAGAGCTATGTGAACTTCAAGTGTAGTCTTTCACTGTTACGAAATACCATGACAAAACTGAATTGAATTATCATACTTCTCTTTATTCAGAGATGAGTTATAAGGCGCTTTTGTAATGCATCAAATCGGTCCAAAACTTTTAAGTAGAAGTAAAACTCAAAAGTAAGACTTAACTATGGACAAAAAAAAAAGAAAGAAAAACAAGAAGTAAGAGGAGAAATAAAGTGAAGTTTCGAAAACACAATGGATTCATTATGAAATGAAATATTAAGGTCATAATTAGAGCTTGGTAGAGACAAAATATAACAGTTATTATCAATAAAAGCTAATAGTGTCAGTCAGCCGTTCCAACACGGACGCCGGTCTTCCACGAAGCTGATGTGTCTGAATCTGGGTTCGAATCCCTGCACCCACATGGATGTTTATTTCCTTTCCTGTGTTTATCGCTTCTTTTCCTTCAGGTCTGAAGCCATTCCATAACGGCTTCCTCAGGAAGGCAATCGAAAATCATCTCAGTATCTATTCCCAGGATATTCAATGGATTCTTCTAGAGGTTCACCATGGTAGGAACTGTAGAGATCCATAGGATGCGTATCGGAGATCTCACTTATAGGTGGAGTGTCAATCTTGTTTTTTAATGCTGACATAGTACGACTTTTTAATCTGAGCTATTAGAGCAATCTGATCCACAGGTTTGATGTAGGAATATTTCATTTCTTAAGCTCATTTCATTTCATAACTTTTGTATTTTTTTTTAGTAACGGTTGTACATATTTAAAGAAAAGTCATTCCTTGACATAAGAGAAGATAGTCAGAACCTCTCTGCATTTCGAAAAGTGTACTTTTTCTGAATGGACAACGGCAAACATTGAATTAGTGTCTTATTATATAACTTTTGTCTTTGTTATAATTAAATTTGCAAAAAAAAAAACAAAAAAAAAACACCGATTTGTAGGATTCAGTTAACTCCTTGGCAAGCTTAGCCCCAAATGACTTTCATAAATGAATTAAAATGAGTTGACAGTTTCTTAAAAAAAATTAGTGATTTGATTTTTAATTGAAATTTGAAATTTCAATTTGTTTTTACAAACAACAATGGGTGAGACAAAATTGTTTACCGAGTGACATCCTGGAACAGCTGTTTCACGCTTTTTGGCGATCATCAGCCAGGAGCAGTCACCAGTAAACGAAAAGGTCTAAGTACTAAGGCTAACAGAAATAATCGTCGAAATCACAGTGGTGCCTCAAAAGAAAATGATCGCCAAAAAGCGTGAAACAGCTGTTCCAGGATGTCACTCGGTAAACAATTTGATCTCACCCATTGTTCTTTATTAATAAGGTCAATGCACAGACTGGATTTTTTACGCTTTAAAAAAATTCATTGAGGCCGGCGGACTGCTGGCACATGAATTTCCTCATTAATATTTCATTAGTGAGTTTTTTATTGTTTATTTTTTCTATTGTTTATATTTTCTTTTGAGGCACCACTGTGATTCCGACGGTTGTTTTTAATTTGGTTGAACTAAATGTGTCGAGATCAATTATAAAGATTTTTGAATCAGTTTGAATTGGGCAACGAATTCGTGTTTTCCAAATGAATGCTGCGAACAAGTATTCAAAACGCATAATTAAAAATCGGTTTTGCTTACAATCAGTCACCTTTAACATTGAGTACGTGAAGACTAATTTGAAACTATTGCCATTCATAAAATAATAATTACAGAAACTTATCCATATTCTCCCTCTTTTGGAAAGATTTCTATTGAGCTGCATTATTTAATTTTAACGAACAAAAGCTGTCATTTGAATTAATTTTGAGATTTTGATTTCTTTTTCAAATTACAGTTTAACTCATTACAGTTTAAGAATCAAATTGTAAACAACCTATTTACGAGCAGTCAAACGTGAAATGCAAGAATCATGTATGTTTACAAGTGTTTACACAATTAAGAAATCGATAATCATGTGTAGACTGTAATTAATAAGAATTTGATAACATCGTTAAATTTTTCCTTCGAAGCTCTTTTTGATATAACTTAAAAACTGAATAATTAAATCAAAAAATGTCGTCGGTCTATATGCATTTTCTAACTCGAAGTATTGATATTGGAGGTCCTTGGTAAACAAATGATAAATGCTCATTTTTCCAAAGGCCAGATCATTTTTTTTCTTTGCGAATTTTTCAGCGTTAATTAAATAAATCGGTAAGGAAATGCAAAAAATATACTTTCTTATTCTTTTCTTATACAACTGAGGGTTATTTTTCAAACAATTGTTTAGGTAATGCTCTTTTCTGGTGATTAAATAGTGGAACCACTTATCTTTGGATGAAATTAATCACTTATTTCTAGCTATGGTTTGTTAATAATAATTATTAAAATTCATTAATTTCTTTTTATTCAATTATTTAAAACCTTCCTTCTATTCCTAAGTCAACAAGAGTTTAATTCACAAGAAAGACATATTCAATTACTTTTCTGTTCGATCTGATTTAAGCTTATTTTCAGTTTAATTTAAATTCATTTCATAGATACTATTCTAGCAAATTTCGTAGAGCTGATGTAATGAAAACATATAATTGAAAAACTGTTGTTAATACCTTATTCTCGTTCTTCGCATTTCAACTTGTACTGTCAATCAGGGTAATCTCAGGATGGAAGTTATTTCCGTTGTATTTTGAGTGAGTTTATTTTTATTTTTTTTTGATCAACTGATTGTCTTCGGGTTCCATCAAATCTGAATTTTAAATGGAAACCCAGTAACTCTTTAAAGTCATTGAAATGCTGTTTGAAAGGATTTCTTCAAAAGTTAAATTAAAGGTTTGATGATCCTTTAGAATTAGTTTCAATTCAAATTTAATAAACTTAAATAAAGCAAAGTTAGAGAGCATAAAAAAGGAGAATCGCTGAGATTAATTGAATGCATTTAACTAAAATACCCATTGAAAATGTTGTTAAGAAGCCTTGAGAGATAGTCGCATAACACTACCAAAACACACTATCGTTGAAGTTTCTAAATTGTAAGATATGAAGTTAAATCAAAAATTACAATTTAGAAGATTCACGGAATGCTTTGGCTGTCAATGTCGGTGGCTGTCCCCCACCCTCGACTTAATTAGCCTCTAAGCAGACTTTTCTATCATTTTCACTATTTAAAAAAAAAATTAATAGCAATAGGCTCGTTCATGAGTTTTTTATAGTTGCTGGTTCTTTCTTAATAAAGAAAAATAATATGAATTTTATTGGAATTGAAAAAATCCGATGAAGCTTAGCAGACAATTACCTCTTGTAGGTACGATTCTTTTAAAACGAGACCTAGGACAAATATAGAAGTCGAAATGTTGCGTTTTGATTATAGTTTGGATCCATTAATGGGCATACCTATGATAGGTACATGAAGTGATTATTTCGTAATCCATTGATTTGATTCACAAATATTACTTTATATTGTTTCATATTTTAATAATTATATCTAAATCGAAAGTTCTCTGGCAAGTGAAAAGCAATAACCTTAAAATGGTCGAAATCCTGACAAGAGATTCTTTCGGCTCCAAAGATCAGAGATTAATGAAACTTTTTATTTATTCTAATTTGAAAGCACAAAAACCAAATCTTACATGCCCTTAATAATTTGCTGAAATCCCTAAACATCTCCGTCACTTCACCGAGTAATAACACTATTGCTCGTAATTTAAATCACACACCCATTGATAATTATTTTCTCGAGAGTAGAGGTGTCGTGTATGCTATTCGATGCAGTAACCACGGATGTCTCTACATTGGAGAAACCAAATAAAAGCTTAAACGTATTTCGCAGCATGCTACAGCTCTCAGAATTAAAGATTTCAACTATGCTACTGCATGCCACATTCAGCATCCGGCCACCATATAGAACTGGACAAACCAATCATTCTTTGTCACGAACCTAATAGTTTTTTACGTAAATGTAGAGAATCCGTCCTCATCCTCAAGAATTCATGTTGCTATAATGAGTGCCTATCAGTGCAATCAATAACTGAATATGGTTTCAGTAAAATATAGTACTCCCCAATGCCGATGTTTCCCTCCCAACCAATTTCACCCACCCCGTTTTATTTAACTGATCTGTTTATTTCATCCCTATCATGGGAGGTATTTTTTATTATTATTTATTTATTTATTTATTTATTTATTTATTTATTTATTTATTTATTTATTTATTTACAGAATTCTTGGATGTCATCTTCATCGTTAAGTCGTTCAAGAACCGGTCATTTCCAAGGCTCAACTGCTGGCTGTGTGAACCTACCCGGGCATTTCCGTTTTGATACCAAGCCATTAAGACGACAATAGACACGATTTCTAACCACACTAAGGACAAGTGTTGCCGTTTCGAAATCAAGCCAACAATGATGACATCAGATGCTATTTTTGACCATTCCAGGACAGCAGTCAAACCAACCAAGCATTCTTGTAATTGGTTAAAAATCTGAGAAATTTTCATTGGTGTTAAATTAAAATAATTTTATATTTTCCGTTCTTTTTGTAAAGGTCCATGATTGGCATTGATTTTTAGTTGATAACGTCGTTTCAATGACGACGAAACCGGTACTGAAATTTTAATGTGTAATAAATGTTTTTAAAATATTTTAAGTGTGTCTCAGTTTTATACTGCTATACGTATCTTCATGCACACGTTAAGCATTTTTTTTATTAAAACCAAATCTTATTTGATAAAAATTCCGTTTCTCAGCTTCGGTCGGTCAAAGGTGAACAAACGTGATTGAATCATTTTTTTTTTTTTTTCAAATTTTTACAAAAGGTTCGTTTTGTTATTAAGAGCTAAAATAAAAAAGTGGAAGAATAATTAAATCTGGACATGCCAATGGAGAGTAAGGAACCGTAAATATTATTTAAGTTAATTGGATGTTTTTCTAGGCTTCATAAAGTTTCCCGCACTTTTCCTGTCCGATCAGAAATCTGTCGAGAAAATCGAATTTGATGGTCTCTCATCAGGCAAAGTGACCGTTGACCCATTAGGAGAGGTCAACGAGAAACATTGCCACAACTGATTTTCCACCATGCCTTCGTGCTTTGTTTGTATCTCTTTTTTATACAGGTGTTTCCTTTTAAAGTTAAATTTTCTTTTCATTTTTACTTTTAAAATCCACACGAAACTAACTCAAGTTACAGGTTATAGGCCTAGTTTTAGGAGATCAGGTTGCCAAAATACGATGTCAAAAATTTTTTTCAATTAATTTATTTGACAACAGCTTGTCGAAATAATTACTTGAAAATGTTTTTCTTCGTGTTTTTATTATGTTTCATAATTTTTTGCTTTTTTTGTTTGTTTGTTTGTTTGTTTTTTTTTATTGTAGAATTTTTTTAGTGAAACCGAAATTAACATAAAAAAAGTATTACATGAAATTTCTCTTTTTTTCTTTAAAAATGGGAGAGTCAACTACTCCGATGAAAGGTATTGGAATATTCGAAACTGAATATAACTTCAGCCGAGTCAGGCTATGAGAAATGAAAAATTAACAAGCAATTTACATGAATTAATTCGGAAAAAAAACAACCGACAATCTCATCGATATTGAAAACGATAATCCTTGTATTAGTCTGTGGTCAAATGTACATCCGTGGGTTAGTTGATGATACAAGTGTGGGGATGGTCTCATTCTCTTCATTATAGTGTCTAGAATGAGGTTTTGGATGATGGCCATTTCAAAAATCGTGCAGGTGCATCGTGGCGGCCAAAAACAAAATGGCCGCCACACGAAATGTATTTGTGCCTCTATCACTAGAATCGTTGGTCCTACGACAAAAGTTCATAGGACCAAATTTGTTTGTCATAACATTCTCTACAAAATTTGTCCTTACCACTTTCTCGTAATTGCAACCCTCGTACAATGAGTTACGAAAAATGTATTAAGTGCTTTTTCTGCGACAATTCTGGCTCGAGGAAAGATTCATTGAGAAAAGTTTCAACAGATAATGCTGGTAAAAACTTGCATACGGCAATCGAATTGGCAAATAATGATAAACTGCGTGCGCGATTAAGTGAAGCTATGAATCCTACTGATGCACTTGTAATTGATGTCATGTATCACGCAAAATGTTGGACCCAAAACGTTACTAATATTATTCGCTCCAATCAGACACAAAAGCATGAAGAAAGTACTTCTCATAACAGTTACGTTGCATCAGCAGCTGCACAAGTGGAATTCATTAATATATTGGTTGAAAACTTGTCATTAGGGCAAGTATTTGGCATGGATACTTTATACATTTACTTTATACATTTTTCGTAACTCATTGTACGAGATCGTGTGAACGGAGTAGATTTCGTAACAGACGAAAAGCCTTCACCTTCAGGTGGTTGTTGTGAGACCTCAATGGGTTTTTTTCATTAAACGATCAATTGTCTTTTTGTGCGTTACGGACAGATAACATGATCTGTGCCATCGAATGTTATCTTGTTTAAGAGTCTCGACATTAAATCCCTGACTGAAACGTTTTTTTATGGAATCACATTTTTCATCACCATACTTCGCACG
>JAFIDM010009631.1:70699089-70736450 GCA_023159025.1 Thereuonema tuberculata | reverse complement strand
CTATAGTCGTTTGTAATAATATGTTTTTGTATTAAAGGAACTTATTGTGAAGCAACCAGGTGCATCGGCTAATATTTGTGGATGATGAATAAGCTGTAATAAGCTATTTCTTCAAGGAAATCAGACTTTTTTTGAACAGCAAAAAGAAAGAATCAACATCCACATCTTCCGCAATTCAAACTCTCCAGCCTTCTTCTGAAAATTCTGAAATTCTCACAGAAAAGAAAAAAAAGCAAGTGACTAAATGTTAACAAATTGTTTTAGAAATTATCAGCATTGAATTCTGTACAAGACTTAAAAAAAAGGTTTAGAAAAAGAATTGGAAAACTGTAGTTTTTTTCAGCATTAATCTATTAGAGAGACAAACCAAATACAATAGAATATATATTATATATATTACCTTATCTTCTATAGATAAAAATCTCTATTATCTTACTTTTGATTATTAAGTACAAGTTGATTGAGGAATTACAGCTGTGACTGAGCATCCATCGGAGAATAAGTCTTTGTGTTGGATTAGAATGAACATTAACTTAGAATTAAAATATGAGAACTTGCTACATTACTGTCAGATAAACGACTATCCCAACTAGTAATCTTTATCTTAAGAGTATCTTATTTATTTTTTTCTTAGCTAAATTAAATTATTTATTGTTATTAAATCATCACAAATCTACGTAACAGTCAGTGCAGAACTTTAGCAATGTGAATGAAGTCAGTACTTTGCAATAATGAATCTGTATCTATAATACAGTAAAACCTCGTTAAGTCGTCACCCGATAAGTCGTCACTCCGTTTAAGTCGTCGTTCTCCTTTGGTCCCGACAAGGTCTCATACACAATAATCTAAAATAACCCTCTTTTACCCGTCACCAAATTTAATTCTACTCCGGATAACTCGTCACCCTGAAAAATGGCCAAAAGCATCTTTCTTCTCCATTTTGCATGCCATCGTGTTGTCTTTTCAGCCCCGCCCCTTCACTTTAAGAAAGTCAAGCCTTTACGGGGAATTTTCGACCATGCCTGTCACTTCATTCGTTTCCTACCCCTTCGAAGGATTTGGGTTCTTTGAATCTTGCTGCTAATCACTCAAAACACACTCGCTGCGACTCTGTCGCGTATAGACGTTTTTCTTGACCGCTCCTGAGTGTGACTTCATTTCGTAGCGAATAAGCCCCGCTATAAGGGCTATTTTTTCTCTTGCAGTTTCGTGGTTCGATTACGTTTTTAACATGCCAGGGAAACGAAAACTTACCTCGTTATCTTTTAAAGAAAAAAAAAGACACAGCTTTCGAACACAGCTTTTGCCAAAGAACACCATATTCCCTGGACTACATTAAACGATATTCTAACATGGAAACAAGTAATTGAAGAAGCTGACTGCAAAGACAAAAGAAAGAGAATGAGGAAATCGAAGTTTGACGAGATCGAGGAGGTTTTAGTTCGATGGCTAAAACATTCCAGATCGCAAAATGTGCCGATTTCTGTCGTGATTCTCAAAGAAAAAGCCATGGAAATTGCTAAGGAGTTGAACAATGAAGAATTCGGATGCAGCAATGGTTGGCTGGAACGTTTCAAAGACAGACATTGCCTTTCTTTTAAAACGATTATAATGTGGTCACTATAAAAAGTGTTTTTTTTTTTATTTTTATTTAATTGTTGATTTCTGAAAATCTTGTTTTTCTCACCTAATCCTACAGCAATTCATGAAAATACTGTATTTCAGTGTTTTTTTTGTTGTTTTTTTTCTAAAAAATTCCCACTCCGCCTAAGTCGTCACTCCGCTTAAGTCGTCAAAAATGTTTGGTCTCTTGAGTGACGAGGTTTTACAATAATTTAATATTTACAATATTATTATTGTGATTTACGTGATGAACTTCTATTCTCATATGATATGGGAGGTATTTTAATCTGTTTTCTGTTCATTTACACCTGAATTCTGTTCAGATTCTTTGAAGAGAATATGTTAGATGTGAGTTTTATTTCTAGGAAAACATTTACTTTATCCTGAAGTACAAAGTGTTTATCTATTAAATACGACGGTGACAGAAGTACTACTTGTTAAAGGCAAAATTGCACATTGGAAACGTTCCTTTTCGGAGTCAATTTATTGTTTAGCTTATTGCAAAGCGATCTCGTCCACTTGCTTGTGAAGTGTTGAAATACGACTCCCGTGAAAACGTTTAGTTACAATCTGAAAGGATTTTTCTGACTTTTTTTTTCCCCTCGTTCATTTTTTTTTTCCTGTTGGTCCTTTTTTCCCCTCTAATGGCGATCGCGGCATGACACCCACAATCTTCGTCTCGGCATTTTTCACCCTTCTTTAATTTCGATTGCACTACTCGCCGTCTCAACGGTGGTTGAATGTGGTTGACGATGATGCATGAGCTCACTTCCTCGTTACCCCGCGAGGGAAAACGCGCCCAGCTTTCTTTTTTTTTCCTCTCTCGTTCTCTCTCTTCACGTTCAGAAAAGTACAAAGCAAGTTTAAGAGGATCTTTTTTTTTTTGTCTTCTTTTTCATGAGCAAATGCTCGAATATTATTCTAGGAATATTTTCATCTATTTCATATATATATTTTTTAATATAAACATATTTTATCTTCTGCGTTGTTTATGAACCATATATTTTATGTAAATAAAGTAATTAATTACACAGACATAACGCTCGGGGAAGGATAACTGTTGTATTTGTTAAAATTTAATGCTTTTCGGAACAATATGCTTGTTGAAAATTTCCAGTTTTTCAAAGTAACGAAGAAAACTCAGAGAAAAGATATTTTCAGACGTTAAAAGCATTTACGAATTCAATTTTTACCATATGACGAAAAAAACCTAAAACAGACTCAGACACAATCTTAAGACATTCGGATAAAAATGTTCTTTGTCTTAGCACTAATGTCTAAGTCACTTAGACTCAATTAAAATCTTATCCTTCTAATAAAAAGTTATTCGAAATATTTGAAAAGAGAAAAAGCCTACCAGCTTTTGAAAAATTAATAAGGCAAGAGTAATACAAAGTTTTACATAAAACAGAAAATAAAAGTTTATATTTTTTATTTAATGAAGATGATAAGTTATTTTATTGAATGTTTATATCCAAATTTTAATTTTTTTTAAAGATTTATAAAAACACAAATTTCAAATTTGAAAAACTTATTACAAGAAGTTTTGCAAAGAACATGACGCTATTTTCCTTGACGTAATATCTGTTAGACACTTATCGAGCGGCATTTACTGCTTTAATTTTTATGAGGAAATGTGTCCGAATGATGAAAAGTTTAATGATTTTTTTTTAACGATTTTCGGTTTACCGATTTTATACCTATAGTATTTGAAATTAAATTAATCCGAGTGATTAATTTAATTTGTTTCTCATTAATCTGAAACGTCAGATATAAAATAGACATTGTCTTTTGTCCATAAGTTTGCTTATGAAGAGAGAAATAGTTCTTACTGAAAATATATACACCCAGATGTAAAATCTCCTTTTATAGAAGAATAATTAATAGAATTACATAAAATTATACAACTATACCAGAGTATTTCTACAAGTATCGAAAAAAATAAAAAAAAGGCACTTTAGAAATGTCTCCTCATCTAATAATTCGACACTAACTTATTATATACAAACGAAATACATATCAACTAAATTTTGAATCGCCCTTTTGTGATACCTCGCATTCCATGTGTGTAATGCAGATAAGAGTGTTAAAATCCTAATTTTCTACAGAAAAGTGTGGACTGAAATGAAAAGCTTATTTCATTATTCTAGAGAAGTATGGATTTACTGAACAATGAAGAAATTACTGTAGATTATGTACAGCTTGTAAAATTACTTACATTTTACTGACTTTTATAAACATCATTATTCAGCCTTATCCGAAAATTCTCGAACCAACAAGTAAAACAAGTCAATTCAGTTTTGTAGTAAACACAGAACCAACCGAGTCATACAATTTGCATCATTCGGACGACTCTAAGTGACCAGTGGCCATATTGATCCGGTAGTGGAAATATTGGATCGAGGGTATCATATTCGTTCTCAGCTATTCAGTATAGAAAGACCCCAATTTTGTCCAATTACCACTATTTCTCACTCAGTCATCTAAAACCGGATGAAACCTAGACCAGAAGTCGGATTTTTCCACAAATCTCCATGCCTTGATGAGTCCAACCAGGGATTATTCATGAGGCTCCGACTTCTGCTTTGGGCCGTGAAGGACACATAAACACAAACACTAAACCCACACACACACACACAGACACGGAAAATGTAATCGCTACTAACCAGGTGAAGCTAAAAAGAAAGTTCTACTTTCTAAAAAATAGAAATAGCTATCTAATTTAATTTTTTTTAAGATTAAAATAACAACACACAAGACAAAAACATTTAAAAAGATTATAAAAAGATACTTAAAAATTCCAGGAGCCTTTCGGGTTCCTTTGCGGAAAACCCCTCTTCATGTAAGAGGGTGTGGAAGAGGGTTTTTCCCCAAAGGAACCCGAAAGGCTTCTGGAAATTTTAAGTATCTTTTTATAATCTTTTTAAATGTTCTTGTCTTGTATGTTGTTATCTTATATTTTAATCTAAATTACTTAAATTCATGCACGTAAAATACTTTTAATTAATTTAATTTTAATTTTAGAAGACAAATCAGTAAAGTTTATATGTATTTCTATCAATCCTCGTGCTTTCTATATAACCTTCTTAGCATAAACAAACAAATCGAGAATCTCTAACAATTCCTTTCAAATCTCTGTGGACGACCTAAAAATATAAGAAGTTCAGTTTATCCAATACTTAAATGATTTACCTTCAATATACCACATTCCTAAACTACCGAACACGGTTCGTATATATAACTTTGGCAGAACATATAACTAAAGCTTTATTAGTCTGACACGGTAATATTAATGATCCAAAATTCACATCTAATGCACTATCATTAAGCCCTTCCTTTACTCTCGTACCCAAATAATCACAAAAATCCTTTTCATGGGTTCTTTCTTTATTGCAATTGCAGGTAAAACATTGCCGAAATATGAGCTATGAAAGCATTGATTAACATTGACATATCATATTTCCATTAAGTCTTTTGAAATGTAATTTTCCCATCTTTCGATGAGTTTCTAAATTCAGTGGATAAACTCTTCTTGAAGATGTGAGAAATGCACTTCATCCTTCACTGCATCTTCGCTGTGAAATCTCAGAATCATTGTTACTTGTGTTCAACGAGATATCCACAGATACTACCTATTCTTATTTAAATATATAAATATTAATATGATATCCTTTTTAAAGTCTTTCTATCCACTTCAGCAATCGCGATAGAAGTACAGAGATGCCGAATTATCCATCGCATTCTGAAGTTCTCACGAATCTTTTTAAAATTTTTATCAGACGGTAAGACTCAGTTTGGAGAAAAGTGCTGTCACAAGCAAGAATATTTAGTTGAGCCAATCATTCTAAGAATTATCAGAACTCAAGGAAAACTAAGATCAACCTTTCTGAATCTCCGACGTTATAGACAAAATCCACTAAAATCTGATTCTTGAGAATCGCAGTAGAATAGTGATGAAGTTTCAGAAATGACTGATTTCGATTTGCTGAAAAAAATGAAACTAGAAAGAAAGAAATGCTGATAATTTGCAATCAACTATTTCACCCAAAATTTAGATCCATAAGTAAAAGTGTACTAATTCATCTTTAATCGAAAACAGCATAAAGGCAGTGCTCTTATAATTATTTGTCTCCTCCGAGGAATTATTTTCACAGGAAAAGATTCAGAGAAGATGAGTTATATGAATTTTTTTCACAGAGCAAACAGCTATGAACGCCCAATGTTATTTGATTCGCCTGATTAAAAAAGTTAATCTCTTTCACATCAACCCGTTTGCAAGTGTAGAAAAGCGCTGGCTAACGTTTGTTTCCATCAAGAAAATTCAGGTAATCCGTTACTAAGAAAAGTTACATTCCATCTATTGGACCATTCACCATATTAGTCCAGACACAGTATCATCGTGTTGCCACTTGTCTGGTCATGGAAGAATTCTTAGAGAAGAGATAATCAGAAATGCAAGTACAGTTTCATCGCTAAGCATATTAGAAAAAAAAACTCGAAGTTAGATTAAGTACTTAACTTAAAATTTATGAACAACTGTGAAATGAGTTGAATGAAGTAGATTGAATTTGCGAAAAAATCAATCCATATATTTCCACATTTCATTGTATTCTTAATAAAGTTACTTGTAAAACTTAAATAACAATACCTTATTTAATTATAAAACAAGATTTTCAGAAAGGCGTTTTCAAATGAATTTCTTTTTTGAATATTGACACTTTTCAGTTAAATGATGACAGGAATGTTTTACTAGATGGTGCATTTACTAGTTTTAGAGCAGTTTTAGAGCGAGAGTACTATTATTGCCACACGTGGCCGTTGTTGCAAGGTCACATGTCTGACCTTACTTTGTGGGCAGTGTAGTCTTTGTTAACTGCAGCGTTCGCAGATAGCTGTTCCTTGTAGGTAAACTGTAATAACTTGTAGATAAACTGTTGTCGTGAAGGGAAGCATCGAGCAACGAGTGACAATAACACGCCCATTTCTTTTCATTAGTCGCTCCATAAACGTCTTTTCATAACGAATGTTCACTTGTCTCTCTGGTCCGAATTCCTTGTGGATGACAGGAGACAACTCGTTGCTTCTTCTGTTCTGCAGTCAAGACGTGCGGCACAAATCGCGCACAAATCTTCCTTTCCTTCAAATCTTCAACGACGATCTGTCGTACGGTGTCCTTCCTGATGTTCATCTGCCATCATCCTCAGTGAAAGTTGACGATCTTTCACCAAAAGTAGCCGAACCTTTTCAAAGTTTTCAGCGTTTCGAGGACAGGACTGGTGACCAGTCCTAACATCGTCGTAGACCTTTTCTCGCCCATTAGGAAACCGTCCAACCTATGAAAAATGTTCGATCCGGTCAGTGCTCCATTTCCATATGCTGCACTCACCATTTCAACAGTTTCTGTCTCATTTTTATCTGCTTTAAAAACAAAACTTTATCGCCACTCGTTGCTCGATACTTCCGTTCATAACAACAGGGTATTACAAAATTACCTGCAAAGAGCAGCTACTTCCGAGAGCAGGAGATAAGTTCAGATATGACTAAGTAGTTACGTCATATCTGAACTTTAACTCCTGCTCTCGGAAGTAGCTGCTCTTTGCAGGTAATTTTGCTGTTACAAAAACAGTCACTAGATGGCAATAATATACTCTCGGTGAAAAAAATCAGTTCTAAAGGTTATTAGATACACTAATATTTATTTTGAGTATTTTGAAACTCCAAAGAAAGTAGGTTCAAAGTTGATTTTGGAAATTCTTATTATAGTTCATCTTCTGTTGCTATATTTTGTACTTATATCGATACTAACGTCTTTATTTCTGGACTTAGAAAATAATCTGAAGTACAATCCGTTATTATTTCTTATTGTTTTAAGAAATTTCCAAATAAAGCTTAGACGATTACTGCTATATTTTTAGTGAACAAGTAATGAATAAGTAACAAATGTAAGAATCAAACTAAAGTTGATTATTAAGGAATTAAATATATACTAATTCATGTAATTATCGTTATTTGCTGACTTTTAATAATATGACATAATTGTTGTCTGACGGTCGTTAATAGGAAAGTAGAAACTGCTCACAGAAAACAGCCATAAATTCAAATGCAGAAAAACTTCCGTTCTGTTGTCCAACGATATGTGCTGAGATATTCTACTTCTTTCTACGAACTCTATCCAGCTTTCGTGTATCTAACGAAATAAAATGGGTGAAACAGGCACCATTAGAACCAGAGATATTGAAGATTTGTTATTATTAACACCCGATCTGGTACTCTTTAAAATAATGGAAAAATTACGTAGTCAATTTGTTTACTTGATTGAGGGAAAACATCTGTTCCACCATGGTGGAACATCACAGTTAAAGAGGTAGTGCGGAAGAAAACAGTGGCCTGTAAAAAGCAATACAGAGAAAAGATATTAGAAGTAAGGAGACTTACCAAATTACCAAGAGAGAGTGCCAAAACGCAGTAAAAGAAAAAACGAAATGATGTTGGGAGGAACTCACACAGATTTTAGATAAAAATGTGAAGGGAAATACACAAATCCTACGCAAGATGATTAGAAACAAAAGGAATGAAAATGTTCAAAAAGTTTTTATCAGGGAAAAAAATGGAGAAATAATGACACTATCCAAGGAGATCTTGAATCGAGGATGCAGTATTTTTCCAATCTCTTAAATTCAATAATACCTTGTATGGACATAATAAGACATGGATGAGATACAAATCGAGGATGAAACTTCTGAAAGAGATATTACAATGCTGGAAATTGAAAATGGGCTGAAGAAAATGAAGTGGGAAAATCTGCAGGAATTGATGATGTAACATCAGCTATGATCAAGGCCTCATACTACACCGGAGTTCTTTGGATATACAGGCTTTCTAGAACAATATGGAAGGAAAAGAAAGTGCCAGAAGATTGGAAAAAAAGCCTCATCATACTACTGTTCAAGAAAGGTGATAAAAAATACTGTAACAATTGTAGAGATATCACTCTTACGCCGTAGCCTACACTGTAAAAAATTTTGAAAGAATCTTGGATAAAAGAATAAGAAACAGTACAGAAACATCTCTTCAGAAAGAACAACATGGAATTAGAAGAGGAAAATCCACAGTGGACCTTATCTTTACAAGACAAGATATGGAAAGTTCCGGGAATGGGGTGTTCATTGATATTGAAAAGACTCAGGGCAGTGTGCCAAGAAGTTGGAGAACTTTGCGTAATAAGAAACTTAGCAAAGACTTAATTATTCCCATTCAAGCTATGTATGATAATTGCAAAAGTTATGCGAAGTTAAGAATTGGTGTGACAGAATAGCTTAAGGTCGATTCAGGTCTTAGACAAGGGAGTGCACTGTTACAATTGATCTTCATTCTCGTCTTGGATGAAATAATACTAAAAGCAAAATCAAGATTAAGAGGAATGGTAGCAAATGCAGCAGTGTTTGCAGATGATTCATCATTATGTCTGGGGAAGTAATGAAGAAGAAGTCTAAAACTAAACCAATGGCTAAGGAAATTCAAAAAGTTGGAATAGAAAAAGACAAGACATCCTACTCAGAATAGTGGAAAGGAATAGGAAATGGAACTAGTTGAGAGTTTTAGGTTCGGTATTGAACCAAGATAATAAAATTGATAGTGAAATTGGTAGACGAGTGAAGCAAGCGGAAGGCTTCCATCAGAGTGTGAGACATATATTATGAAATGAAGAAGTTCCAAGAAAAATGTAAAAAAAAGGTAGTTATATCTGGTACCAATATTCATTTACGCATCAAGTACATGAACTTTATCAAGAAGGAATGAGAACAAGATCCAAGCAATGGAAATGAAATTTGTTACAGCCATCACACAAATCACTCAAGGATAAAATAAGAAATGAAAGATTAAGAGAAAGCTTTGGATTAGAAAAGCTGTCATACCAAACTGAAAGAATAAGATTAAAATAGTTTGAACATATGAAAACAAAAATGGCTGATGACCGTCTTCCATGGCAGATTCATGAAAAGAAGATGGTGGGGACATCATGGTCAAGAGGGCAACCAAGGAAGAAGTGGAAAGAAATGATAAGGATTGATCTTTGAAGGAGTGATGCTACTCCAAAGGTCGTGTGGTGGAAGATCGACGCCCGTAATCCTTGCTCCCGTACCCAGACTCCAACTGAATAAAAGGGTGAAGTAGAAAAAGATGTTGTTTACTAATATTGTATTTTTTTTAAATAAGTATATAAGAGAATCGAAACGAATACTTTGAATAAAGAGATGGATGAAATGATGGAATTTATTATTTAACATTTCCATTATTTTCATACTCAGAATTAATTATCAACTTTCCATTAGTTTTTAATCATATTTTATTGTTTTTCATTTAAATTATTTTATTGAAATTCCTGTTTGAGTTGGTTTCCGTTATTCTAAGCAGTTGATTGGTTGTTGTTTAATTAAAATCCGTTTCCTTATTTTGCAAAATATTAAAACAAAAAAAAACTTTGATATCTTACTATTAATAGGCAAAAAACGGATGTACTGATGTACGTGTGTTTGTCACCAAAGTGGAGAGCGCGGAGAGAGTCGGAGAGAGTATATTTTAAAGTGTATTTTTAATTTTGTTAGTGTATTTTGTAATTTTAAAAATACACTAACAAATGTCTTTTTGAAAAGAAAAATTATTTGATTTAATGTTGGTGTGTTATTCAGTACTTACTTAAAATGTTAGACAAAAACAAATAATCTTTAATTATTTTAAATCAATCCAAAACTTTTGATTCAAAAACAAGTAAAAACAGAATACTTAAGTACAAACAAATTATAAACTTTTGCATTAAGAATATCAACAAAATTGCAAAATTTCCTGTTCAATAAGGTTTAAACCCAAATCCTCGGAGCTCTTCATAGGCCTATCAGCGGCTATTATCGCTGAAATCTGCATACCTTACATCGAGGAAAGTGCTTTTACATTTTTTGAGCAAAAAAATATTCCAATTCCCTTTTACACCCGGTAGGTAGACGACCTTCTTTGCACACAATAACATGCAAATAACATCATGGAATGCATGCATAAAACTTACATTATTATGTCCTGGACGTACGTCCAAGAAAGGAATGGAGGAATTATTTTCCTTTTCCATTTTAAACCTTATAAAATGGAAAAGGAAAATAATTCCTCCAAGCCTTTCTCGGACGTAAGTCTCACTAGGCGTGTCACTAGACGAACACACAGCTGGTTTATAGAAAGCCAGTAAATACAGGCATTGATCTCAACTTCAAATCAGAATGCCCCCCCGCCTCCAGCCTTTAAAAGAAACGTTATAAATATGGCGGTTCACAGGGCCTCCCAATTATTCAGTTCGGAGGAAATTTTCTCAAACGAGCTCAATAATATTGTTCACATTTTTCAATCCAATAAATATCCAAGGTCATTCATCACACACACTGAATAGTTAGCACCATTATAATCCCCACCCATATGCCCCACTAATAACAAATTCTATGTATCAATACCCTACCACCCTTCAATCTTCCCCGCTCTAAAATGCATCCTAAAGAACCACGTTATTGTTATATCACTTCCCCGATTGATCGTTCTCTCAACTGGTTCTTAAGTAAGGTGACCAGATTTTTACATTGGCAAAGCGGGAGACCATTGACCGGGGGGGGGGGGAGACAGGAAAGAAAAAAAAACCACGGAATCTCCAGTTCAACAATAAAAAAAAAAGGAATTCAATAACCAAAAAAAAAAAATCGGGACTTTTTTAAAATGCCGCGGGACGCGGGACAAATTGTTAAAAATCGGGACTGTCCCGCCAAAATCGGGACGCCTGGTCACCTTATCTTAAGAGAACTTACGCCACGTATCAATGCGCCGGAGGCCCTAGGGGCTGTTTATGCCATTCAATATAGGGACCAAGCCTGCAGATACATTGGTGAAACCAGCCAGATTTTAAAAAACATCAGTGGCACAGCACTCTATTAAGAACAAGGACTTTAATTATCTAACTGTAGGCCACATCCAATCTTTTAATCGCACCTTGAACACCGATCATCCTAAGGTCCTCTGCTACGGATTTCAAAAGGAAATGTAAGGAGACCATATATATCCTTAACGACAAATTTTGCTATAATGACAACTTTCTGAAATCACCATTCCCCAATATGGCTTCCATAAATCAGCTTAGCCCCAAATAACTGACATTGCGCCTTCTCTTACCAGTCTACTCCCAATCATGCTTAATTAATAATTAGTGAATTTCCCCACTACTGTCAAAATAACGTATGCTTCTGTATGTTATTAAATTTAAATATGTGGTTTAATTTATTTCGATCAAATTTTAGATTATTTAACAACTAATATTCTCAAATATTAATTGTTCCCTACTACTCTTCCTGAAACATGTGCTTTCGCACACATTCATCATCCCCCCCCCCTCAATCAAAACTTAAGGAACTGATTGGTTTTTTTTTAAGTAATCACGCTAATTCCGACGCAGCACCTCATTACTTCATTGATTCTTCCAGATTCTTTCCTTCCCCAATCGCACCACCCTCAAGCAGAGGAGTAAGCAACATCGTCACCCCCTCAACCCGACAGTGGACCAGCCTGAGTGCACGTGACCTATGAGGGTGGTTTGATAACTTCTCGGAACGGAATAGAAAAAAAGTACGTACGTCACTGAAACTTTTTTATTTCAATGTAGTCTCCTTGTAGATTAATGCACTTTGTCCAGCGATGTTCCAATGCTTTGATCCCATCTCGAAAATGAGATTCCTCAAGGCCTGCAAAATTCCCGTCAACTTCAGCTATCAGTTCTTCTTTTGAAGAGAATCTCCGTCCACCAAGGAAAATTTTCAGCTTTGAGAAGAGATGGAAGTCTGACGGAGCCATATCAGGCGAATACGGCGGGTGTGGCAACAATTCATACCTTAGTGCGTGTAATTTTGCCCTGGCGACGGCACATGTGTGCGGGCATGTATTGTCTTGATGGAAGATCACTTTCTTCTTTGCTAAACCTGGCCTTTTTTTGCGTATCTTTTGTTATAATTGCTCCAGGAGGTTAACATAGTATTCTCCATTAATTGATTTCCCTCTGGGGAGATAATCTACAAACAGAATCCCCTTCATATCCCAGAACACTGATGCCATGACCTTTCCGACCGAATATATTGTCTTTGCTTTCTTTGGTGGCAGTGACTCAGCATGTTTCCACTGCTTTGATTGTTGTTTTGTCTCTGGGGTATACTACTTGACCCAAGTTTCATCTGTGGTCAGAAACCGGCGTAAAAAATCTTGTTCGTTTCTTCTAAACGGGCCAAGCATTATTCCGACAAATCCATTCTTATGCGTTTTTGATTCAGCGTCAAGAGTCGCGGCACCCATCTTGCAGATATTTTTTTCATATGTAATTCTTCAGTTAAAATGTGATATACCCTTTCAGATGACATCTGGCAAGCTTGAGCAATCTCTCCCACTTTCAATCGGCGATCCTCAATTACCATTTTGTGCACTGTTGCAATAATTTCTGGGGTAGTGACACATCTTGGCCGACCACTGCGTGAATCATCATCTAAGCTCTCCAGAGCGAATTTAAATTCGTTTGTCCACTTTGCAACAGTTGAATATGAAGGAGAAGAGTCCCCCAGTGTATTCTGAAAATCGACATGAATGTCCTTTGCTTTCATACCCTTCTTTACGAAGTACTTAATCACTGCTCGAATCTCGACTTTTTCCATTTTCGCAAATCACTATGCGGGAACAACAATAGAGCCACGTCACCGCCGCAGCTGTCCTCCTAGAGCACTGACGTGACACGTGTTTACAGGCAACAGTCGAATGAATATCACGTGAAAAACTCGTGGCGCTAGCGCTGACCTCTGGTGGTGATTCCAAGAACTTACCAAACCACCCTCGTACTTGTCTCTCTTTTGTTTGTAACATTTGTAAATGCTCACTCGAAAACGAACCGTAGAGCGCTCAGAAAGTATTTGTGATATGAAGATGTAATTTTTTTTATCATGTTTTATAAAAATTAATTTATAGTTTGAAGGTGTGGTGGCCTCTATTTCCTTCTCATTGATTAAAAGAGACACGTTAAATATCCAATACTTAATGTAAACTACAGTATTTAAATTAATAATGAGATTACTTGAAAGATTCCAGCAATGCAAATAGTACGAAATTTCTCTGTAAATATACAGAGGGTTGTTTACAATCTATGGTAACGATTTGCATGGCGCGTGACGACGCAACCAATCACAGTAGGTATGCAAATTTATGCAAACATACAGGTGAGTACATAAAGATTAGTGTGGAGGGGTGCGGATTAGTTTGTTCGGAGAAATGCCGCTGAAAGTGTCACAGTTTTGGGAAGGGTACGTTACAGCCCTTTCCGACGCGAAATTTAGTTATTCCGCAATAATTACGGCATGTAGAAAAAGAGGTTTCACCATTTCGAAGAAAGGAGTTCATAATGTGTTGGCTGGTGTTGGTTTGGCCCGTACAGGACAGATTTCCGGGACTGAAAAGCAAGCAAATCCAAGGACACCTATAATCGTACAAAGACTGTCATTCAGAAAGTCAAGAAAATGGTGACGGGGAACAATCCAGCGACCCAAAGGACCATTGGTGCGAAGGTAGGAACATCTCTTCGTACCGTAAACAAGATTATCCATAAAGATTTGGGACTTCAAAAGAGACATAAAAGCAATGTTCACAAGCTCTTACCAAAGCACATTTCAGAACGTAAGACAAATTGCAGAAAACTGTATGAACGACAGCTCGCTGGGGATAAATGGAAGTACGAGTATGTGGCCACATTAGACGAAGCATATGTTTATCTGTCCGACTGCAATAAACCAAGGGCGATTTTCTATCGCCTAGTGGGAGCCAAATCGTTTCCAAATTACTGTACAGAGAATGTCGTGAAACTTTTTCGAAGGGATTCATGATCGTTGCGGTTATTCCTATCAAGGCAAGCTATAGATACGGAGGGTGGCTCAAAATGTAAAGGTGAATTCTGCGTACTATCAGGATCACGTACTGACACCAATTTACACACAGGAACAACCTGCTCTTTACGGAAACGACGTTTCCAAGGTCCGTCTCCACCAAGACAAGGCGTCCAGCCATACGTCCAAATCGACCCAGAATTTTCTAACACGAATGGAACAGCAAACCGGAATCCAGGCTATACCGTTTACCGAGATACCAGTGAAGTCTCCAGACGCATCGCCCATGGATTTTTTCGCATTTGGACTATTAAAACGAGCCTTGGGAAGGATTGTAGATTACCATAGATTGTAAACAACCCTCTGTAGTTCCAAGGAAATTTCAAGAAACTAATTTACTCACAACATCACTCACATCTCAGCTAATTTACTCACAACATTAAATGGTGAAAAGCAGCATTTACAATTTTCGAACAGCAACCAAATCCAATTACAGTCAATTACTCAGAATATAAAGTTTTGCTAATAAATAAAATAATCCTTTCAAAATAAGTATTGAAAATCGAAATAGAATGCCACAATACTTTTATTATTTTTGTTTTATCTTATTAATACAGGCATTAATATTTTAATTTTTGTGCTCCATCACTGGAAGATAAATATATATATATATTTTTGTTGTTGTTCAAGCTATGATGTAACTCAGAGCATGTTTTAAGGGATTTCCACTGGGCGACATACGGGGGTTCGTACTGGGGGTCCCCCCCCCCCGGAAATTTTTGAAAATTTGAAGCCCAAAAACATGGTTTAAAGCCTTATTTTACTATTATTGGGGAATCATTTAACTCTCCTCCTTTCCCCATAACGATTTTTAATAATGTATTATTTTAAATTAATATGTATTCTGTTTTAATTCTGTATTTTTTATTTTCAATGCGTTTTGCCATTTCATAAAAAAAAAAACTCTGCCGGCACTACCCACAGTCACTGGGCGACGAAATCTCGGCACTGGGCGACACAAGTGTCACCCAGTTAACAGGTTATTTTATGCACTGATGTAAGTTATAATATTCATAAGGTTTCATCAAAAAAAGATATATATATATATATATATCGGGTGATCAAGAAATAACAGGTGTTCGGAGCCCTGTAGCGTGTAATGTACTGGACGAGATAGAAAAAAATTTGGCCACCATACACATTAAAGTATGCGGTTTCGATTTGTCAAGAAAAAAAAATTAGTACCAAACAACAATTAGATAGGGGAAATTCGGGCGCTGCAAGCGCACAATGTGTGAAAAAAGAATACATAACTGCCAATGGAAACAGTAAACAACAACACACCAAATACCAATGAAAAACGTTTATTATAGCAATCTACAAATTTGGCTCAAGGTGACCACCAGCCTGATGTTCCACTAATTGCATGCAGTACACGAGGTTTTCGAGGTTTTCGACGGTGGCTCGCAGCATTAATTCGTCTGACTTGTAACGTTATTTGATCTTTTAAGGTAGGAATGTCAGGAACATGTCCTTGATACACAATGCTTTTCAGGTAGCCCCACAACCAGAAATCGCAAGGATTCAGATCAGGGGACCTCGGAGGCCAATTCATGGGAAATACGCGACTAATTACTCTAGCATCTGTGAAATGTTGACGCAGGACATCCTTCACCCGACGTCCGATGTGCGGTGGCGCACCATCTTGCATGAAAATGATAGAATCGATACAATTTCTTTGCAGTTGAGGTATCACAAAGTTCTCGAGCATAGCGGCATACCTGTCGGAATTGGCAGAACAAGTCACTAGTCCATTTCTACCAACTTCTTCATAAAAGTACGGGCCGATGATAAAAGAAGCAGTGAACCCACACCAAACTGTGACTTTCGGCAAACATAAGGGGATCTCTTGACCAACGTGTGGATTTGTATCAGCCCAAATACGGCAATTGTGTGTGTTGATATCACCGTGCATATGGAAGTGAGCTTCATCGCTCCATAATATCCGCCACGGCCACTCGTCATCCCTTCCAATCGAGCCAAAAATCTCAAAGCAAACTCTAATCGGGTATTTCTGTCCCCTGGGGGCAATTCTTGAATGGGTGTTATCTTATACGGATGAAATTTCAAGATCTTATGCAATATCTTCTGCACCGTCGACAACGGGATATCTGTTTGTCGTGATATTAAACGTGCACTGCTGGTACCCTGCTTATTAGCTACCCTGCTTATTAGCTACCGCCTGATCCTGAACGGCAGTTGCAACTTCTTCAACTTGTTCCTGCTTGATACGTTTACGTCCTCGGCCTGGTTGCCCACCAAGAGTTCCTGTTCTTTCAAATTTTTCAACCATTCTTCGTAAGTTAGTTATGGTCATCGGTCCTCTACGTAACTGTTTTAACCGCCGGTATTCACGAAGAGCAGCATTGGCATTTTCATCCCGCTGATAAAAAGCTTAACTAATAAGGCACGATCACGTAGTGACAACGCCATCGACAGGCGACTTCTTGCAGAATGACTAGAATTCCCGCAACCCCTCCTTTTATCCTCGATATCGTGTCACAAAGTACCCGTATATGCAAATTTCATGCTGCATTTTTCGACCGCAGCGCCAGAATTTCCTCTATCGGCAATGTTTGATACTAATTTTTTTTTTCTTGACAAATCGAAACCGCATACTTTAATGTGTATGGTGGCCAAATTTTGTTCTATTTCGTCCAGTACATAACACGCTACATGGCTCCGAACACCTGTTATTTCTTGATCACCCGGTATATATATTATACTGTATATACAGCGTGAGGCAAACATCAGGACCCACCCCTATAAATTAGTATAAATTAGAAACGGTGAATATAATCAAATATCGCGATATACCACAATGTTCGGTTTGAGGGGGGACACCTTTTGCAGCCTACTCCCAATCTGGCGACCATCTTAAAGTCTGCCATCTTGAATACAAGTCAAAACTTTCAGATGGGAACTGGGTCATGTGATGTATCATTTTAAATAAGAAAATACCCAGAAATTCAATGATGCAATCAGTTTTTGTGCAGCATTAATCATTTCCATTATATTAAAAAATTCGTTACAAAGTTACGAAATTCATGACAACTAATAGCACGATAGCAAAACATTCGTTGCAAATCTGTCTGTTTCAGTTTATGCAATATTTTTACTTTATCAAGAAATACTTGTAATAAAAGAATTATACTGAAAATGACTTTTCATAAAACATCAACTATATTTTTCTTTTCACTTACCTTATTTACACTTACCTTTCTTGAGGTATTATATACCAGTCCTCACTTTGTATGTTCACTTTTTATTTACAATGATACACAAGTACTAAAATTGTTGTGTTTTTGTAAAAGACAAAAAAAACTGTGTGTACATATGTGTACAATTTTGTTACCTTAAATATCCTTCAAGAAATGTGTGTGGGGTTTTCAGTATGGAAGTTGTTCATTAAGTTGTCAGGGAGGGGGAGTTGTTTCGTGATGTTGTTTCACATCGCAAAGCCTTTCAAGAAAAAAAAAAGTGATCCGAAAGAGCTTTCAGCGTGGAATTGATTCATTATTTAGCCAGCCTTTTTTTAAATTGCGATGCGCGACAGAATTTAGTGAGGTTTTATCAAGTTGGCTTGGGAAATAGAGGAAGCAAAACACGCGAACAAGCACTAGTGTAATTTATTTCAAATCTTATCAGATTTTTCTTAAAGAGAAACTAATAAAAATACAAAAGCCTGATTTTCTCCGCCAATTTCTACTTAACTTTTATTTTTATGGTGCTGTATTATCTTAACATAGAAATATATTTCTACGTTAAAATTATATTTCTATGTGAACTCTACAGTAGAAGGCAAGTGTCAGTCATTGTATTTGCTAAAATGTTATTTTAAAATGTAAAGTATACATTGTATTCAGGTATCGAGGATTTTGCTTCGGAAAGATATGAAGGAATAATCCACGCATGAAATTTGTTGACCACAAATAAACATTCGATGGGGCTACTATTTGATTGTCATTAATTATCGCAATGTACTCTCTAGATGTATCGCGTGTTCCGGCGTAGTCTTGTGCGCAAGAGGCGATGATTCAGAACCTGGGTTCAAATCCCGGCGTGGACGTAGATGTTTGCTTTCTTTCCTGTGTTGTCTGTCTCTTCTTTCGCTATCTATGGCATCTTTGGGTTCGCCCTCTAATATGGGTTGGCGACAGGAAGGGCATCCGGCCGTAAAACCCTGGCCAAACCAAATATTGAGCTTTGCTCATCAGTCAGCGACCCCACACCAAAAGTGGGAAAAGCTGAAGATTAAAGAGACTCTCTATGATGTATGGAATTCAGTATTAGTTCACTCGACACGTTTTTAACAACTATAGACTTATGAGCCATATCAGGACTTTAATAATTTAATATGCCTTCAGAGTACTCTTTAGTATGGAACTGCACAGTAAATATATTTTCATTCTTATCTTATTATAAATCTTAGCAGTAAAATAGGATATTTTATTATGTATTGTAGCAACGCTTTTTCTATGTAATTCATATTCTTTATCTTAAGTTTAGGAGAGCTAGTCAACTGTAAAGACTTTTCCCCAATTATATACTCTGTGTTAGATTAGGTTCTCAACAAGTGAAAAGTGATAATTAGATTCCTTGTTACGATAATGTAACAAAGAAATAATGTATCAATGTCATTGTTAGTCAATTACCAAATGTTCCATAGATATTTCAGACGGAGTATAGACGGAGTGTGGCCAGAGAGTTTTCCCTTTCAGGGTAGCCTTACATTAGAAATTTATTAATTACAATGAACGCCGAAAAATCCGTGATGTAGTAAATAAATAATACTCCAACTTATAATAATACTTAGGCTAATTTGCAGTTACTTCTTTCCAATATTTTTTCAATGCTTCTTTTCTACTTCTCGCAACATGCTCCATAAGGAATACTTCATTATACAAAACTCATTTTATACCTACTTCGTTCTCAGTTCTTTTCTCATTTTCTTAGAACAATGCTTTTGATGAATTAAAATTTGAGCCGTTTTCTTTGAAAGTGGTGTAAGTCCATTTTATATGATATGGAGATATTTAAGGGTTTGCATTTGAATGGTTTGAAAAATATTGGTGTATGTTAATATGTTCAGTTTATGTTTTTTTAATATTAAATTGATCCAAGTTTATAATGTGATCGTTTTTAAAATTTTAGTTTAAAGAAATTTACACTTTTGATGACCTCAAATGGACTTACACCACTTTCAATGTCAACAAAATGTAAAAATCATACATTTATGAAATGTTAAATATAGGATTTCAATTGAATCAAACCGATTTTTTATGAAATTTTTAATATAAAAAAAAAAAAAAAAACATGTGTGAGTGTCACTGTACTCACGAGGGATGTGTAAACATAGACGCACCTGCGCCGTAGCGCCGTTCACACACGGAATTGGAAATTATCTGTCGGTGCAGACGTGAAGTCATTTCGCACGTAGGTGTTATGCACCTGCGACATAGCGCAGTACACAAACGGAATTGGAAAAAAAATGATGACAAAAAATTATTTAGTAGGTACTCCTATAATTTTTGAACTAAATATTATGTCTTTGCGGAAAGTGGACTTGCACCACTTTCAAAGTAGAGGAAAGTGACCATATTTCGGATGGTGCCTTAATTTCGGATAGCGTGATAAATCGCATACCGGTCAGCAGATTGCATTAGTGTCTACCATGAGCGGAAGCTCTGGCCACCATATGTAATCTGTCTTGTAGTCGTGAGCCTTTGATCTGCATGTACGCAACAATAAATAATTTAAAAATATTCCAAAAAGTGACTTTTTGAAGATGTCAACTTCGAACACAGCTGGAGCGCAAGTGGTAAGTTCTAATAATTTGTTTTAAAGAGTATAATGAAGTTCATAAAATGTAGTTTAAGTGGCAAGTCGCATCGTTGTATATGATTTTAAGGTTAGTTTCAAATGTTGATTCAAAAATATTTGTCATAACGTCCTAATTTCGGATAGTCAGTGGTGCCTAATTTCGGATATCCGTTTGCTATAGAAAGCACCCCCAAAGGCTGAAGTTTGTGTAGAAGAAATAACGGTAGACAGCAACATAGAACCTCTAGTATCCGAAAATGTTATCTCTAGCTCACAATATTCAACCAACCCAGTAGACCTACAGAAACAGTTTCATTATTTTTAATGTATAATGTCGCTAATTTTATTAGAATGTCATAAAGTCATTACTCAAATAAATAACTTACTGTATTTGCATTGTATGTTTCATTTAATTACATTATCATAATTATTACCCTGAAATTCTTAGGTATCCGAAATTAAGACCCCATTTGCTTCACAACAAAAACAGCAATGTTTGCAAAAAAAAATAATTAAACTATCTATTTTTTATAATGGATATTTACCAGTTCGGGATCTAAAATTATGTTATTTATAGAAGAAAACAAAGTAAAATTCTTAACCAAAACTTCAATATTTTAAATTCTTTAGATTAAAAACAAAATGGTATCCGAAATATGGTCACCTTCCTCTAATTATATTTGTAATTTCATTAACTACGAAAATATATATTGACAAAATGATGGAAATTTTGAAGGATTTTTTTTTTGAACTATTTACAGATAAAACATCATAGCAGATTGCATTCATTGTTATCAATGACTTAAGGCTCGGATTATATGCAAAATGCATATTTGTTATTAAGAGGTATATCAACAAAATTGAAAGTTTTCTATGTATATCTAATGCTTTTTGATTAAAATAGGCCATTCTATCAAAAAACATTAGATATGCATAGAAAACTTACAATTTTGTTGATATACCTCTTAATAACAAATATGCATTTTGCATATAATCCGAGCCCTAACTTTTTGTCAAAAATGGACTTACACCACTTTCAAGAAAACGGCTCATTTGCGTTATCTATTTTTAAAATGAAAAAAATGCAATTGCCTCTAAATTCATTGAAACTTTCTTTCTTATGTTATTTATTATGGAATAGAGATTTTGTCTATTGAATACTTGAAATGAATACTTTAAAAATTTAAGAAAAATTCTGTTTCGTTTTTATTATTAAGCTTTTATTATTAATAACAAATTCAAATATATAAAGTTCTCTTTTCGATTGCATTACCTTTCTGTTTTTCTATTTCCTTTTGCTTCTTTGTTTTAGGGGGAGAGGGGAAATTAAATTTAAGATACAAATAAAAAACAAACGAAGTTAAAGTAAACATTAGACTTTCGTATTATACATAATCATAAATGTTATAATAAACAATATCGTGTTTTGAATTTCTAAACAAAAACAAGAATCTGAAACATATTGATATTCCCAAAAGAATTACGAAAAAGGATTTCTCTAATAACAAGAAAGAAGGCAAATAATAGAATTTTACTTAAAGAATTAAACAAAAAAAAAGTTTATGTGAACAGCATACAGTCAATATTGTCGATAATTGAGAAACGTTTTGTAAAAAGAATTTAAAAAACATTACAATAGAAGGTCACATCACTGTTATATAATTTTCAATTCCTAATTACTTTGATAAATAGTCAGAATTAGTGAATTACATTTATCAAAGATCTACTCTCAATCAAACAGATTACTTGGTCATCTCTATTCTTTATTCTTGATTTTTAAATTATTTACTTTCTTTATTATTTATTTATTTAAGCTTCCTATAAAGATGTTTAAACTAAAAATCTGCTTACTTTTTATTTCTTCATAGACTTATATTCTATAACATTTTCAGCACTACCTTTAGCGACTCCGAACTGAACAGTTATTAGGTTACCCGTGTGTGTATATATAATGCCCTTCACTTTTCTATGCATATCTAATGTTTTTTGATAGAATGGCCTATTTTAATCAAAAAGCATTAGATATACATAGAAAACTTACAATTTTGTTGATATACCTCTTAATAACAAATATGCATTTTGCATATAATCCGAGCCTTAAGTCATTGATAACAATGAATGCAATCTGCTATGATGTTTTATCTGTAAAAGTTCAAAAAAAAAAATCCTTCAAAATTTCCATCATTTTGTCAATATATATTTTCGTAGTTAATGAAATTACAAATATAATTAGAGGAAGGTGACCATATTTCGGATACCATTTTGTTTTTAATCTAAAGAATTTAAAATATTGAAGTTTTGGTTAAGAATTTTACTTTGTTTTCTTCTATAAATAATATAATTTTAGATCCCGAACTGGTAAATATCCATTATAAAAAATAGATAGTTTAATTATTTTTTTTTGCAAAACATTGCTGTTTTTTTTGGTTTTAGATAGCCTTTGAATGGGTCAAGAAAATAGTGATAATTGGACAAAACTTGGGATCTATCTATACTGAATCAACTACGCTGAGAACAAATACGACACCTTCATTTCGGATAAAAGATGGCCACTGGCCACTTACTCAGAATCATTGAAATGGTGCAAAATGAGGATTTAGACATACTAAATGAACTCATCACGGGCATCGCTTGTAATTGCACTTGACTCTTAAATATAATTTGAATAAACGAGTTTTACGTGCTAATCAATTGAACTGTCACTTTTAACAATCCAAGAGTTTGACAGACTGCAAATTGTAAGGAATCGCTTTCGTTTAATTTGTTTTTTTTATTTGTCTCATGAGGGCTTCTTGGAACATTACGAGCTTACTTAAAACCGAAAGCTGGTTCACTGCAAACTTTCAAAGTTTATAGTGAAGTCTCCCATTTTTTTAACTTCGGTTAGTGATGGTCAAATTCTATTCTTTAGGGACAAGACTGTCATCTAGATACCGCATGTAATAAATTATAATAAAAAAAAAATAGGGAAATCTATTATCAATAAACATATATATGTTACAAGTATTTAAAAAAAATAAGTTACTAATTTATAATATTTTCAATATATTTTTATGTAGATTATTTCAACTTTTTTTAGATTTTGACAAATGGCGATTTCACAATTGGCACTTGACAGTTGTTGAAGCAGATATAGCTTTATATTGTAAGGAAATGTATTTGTGATTTTATATGTTTTAATCTTTATGAATTTTATGTGAATTCTAATATTTTTCCGTTTCCCATTTATTTCAAATGTAATTTTTCTCCGTACCTTGTTTATTTTCAAATTTAATTGATTTATCTTTTAACCGTCTGATCATTTAAATTCCTCCCCGCTGATTTGTTAATCCATCCACCAATCAATTGTTGTTCTTTTGTTAAATTTAAATTGCTCCAATTATCATTTTCATCTTTTGTTTGTATTGCCTATATAAACCTCTGTTTTGTAAAATTAATCAGTTAGATTTTGCCAGCCATTGACTCCGAATTTACTCTGCTCTCTCTGTCACATCCCATGACAATATTATGAAGTGAGCTTGTTACAATTGAATTGACATATTGACGAATCACAGAGTTCGAACATTGGAATGAAATAACTTTAAGTGGATAATTGCTGTATTGTTGTAATATACCATAGATGGTTATTAGACATAGTTTTGGTACCCAAATAGGTCTAGTTATCTAGTTATCTCTCATTTGTATATGCATTTGTTTAAGCTCACTGACCCCTCTTTACAGTCCTGCCACTTAACATAGAATCGTGTCCTGATTGCACTGGGGGCGTCTGGTTTCTCTTCATATATTGTCATAGACATTCCCTTAAAATCAAAGTGAAAAACATGAAATATTACAGCATATTTTGGCAATACTTTGCAGCAACCGATAGGTAATATTTTTTCAGCTGTAAGTAATTTGTCGGCTCTTGAGTAATTAGACATCAGTTAACTTATAGTAAAGCATACTTAGTTCAAATTTCTGTTATCACTGAAAAATCCACTCCGTTAATTACTGAACCTAAGCCCTATGATGTAGAGTACTACACTATACAATTTCCGCTTCTGCCTAATACATTATTTTAGAGATCTTGAATAGACATTATATATCTTTTGTGTTAACATATCTGAAAGATCCAAATAGCAACCTTTACAATTTCCGGTCTCCGGTGATGTCGATTGTGCAACACTTTACACTTCTTTTGTAATTGAGTATCAACCATCTCTAACAGCTACTGAAGATAAAAGCAAAAAGGACGGAAATTGGAGCAACATGGAATGTGTACAAGCTGTCAAGTAGCTCATCGGATTACAATCACTAGTAAGTGTATTTTGGAGATCTCATTATCTATATTTCTGTAACTGATAGGCCTATCATTTACGTTCTGTATAAAAGATATTTTCACTTTCTGTTCCATTTCAGTGTTTCATGCATTTTATAGTTTTGCTTTTTCAATAAGGAGTGGTGAATTAGAGAGTGTAATAGATACAATGTAATAGATATAATTTTAAACAAAACGGATGTTAAAACACATCAATCAATTTAACCAATCAATTGATTAGTCAATTGCTGAGATAATTGATTGAGATAATTGCTATAAAAACCAAACAATGATGGAATTTATTAATTGACCAAAATTCAAATATTTCGAATTTCTAAATCCTTTTTAAACATATCTCATTAACATTTTTCCATAATAAAATCTAGGCAAACTACACCAAATGAAGAAACCTACATTTGATATAGAATTTGAAAGAAAAATTTTAAATAAAACAAAGAAAGTAAACACCTCACAAACAAAGATTAATTACATCTAACAAATTTGAGCATTTTACGACAATATTAGGCCTAAGTAACCTCTTTCATTGAATGATTTGAGAATTGAACATGATGTTGATCTCTTGGTAAAGAAATTAATTTTAGTAACGTTTGATATTTTATAAAGAAAGATTGGGCTATATAAAGAAACCGAATTAAAATTATATTATAACCGAATTGAAATAATTTATAGAATACTAATTTTAACATTTTAAAATACTCATATACATCTTTCTAAAAATTTCTTTAAGTTTTCTACATTAGGAACCTGAGGGTCAGTAACAATGTTCTTATACAAGCAACACACAGCCAAGATTTCATCATTTTGACAACTACTTGAAGTGCCTGCACGAGAAGGAGCCTTAGTCGAAAACATGTTATGGATGTTCCTATATCTGCCACCTGTGTACTGGGATGTAACCCATTTTCAGTAGCAATAAAAAAAAATCGCCGACCTTATTTTACGACATTGTCCTCGTAAATTGGCAGCAACTCCTAAGCAGTATCAAATCATTCTCAGAACTAATAAAGATTTCTATGATTAGATGGTTCAATAAGGTTTCCCCAATTCTCAAAGGTATTTTGATACTCAGAACCGAAGCCGAAAGGAAAATTAATTGAATTATTTAATTATATATTCTGACAATAACAATGATATTTAATCCAGAATAATGACAAGCACTGAAATCTTTAATCACCGATATTTTTTTTCAGCAATTTTATTAATTTACCTTTCGTGAAGAAACTTTTTCTAGATGTCAGAACAGAGATTTAATAACGTTTAATAAAAATTTAATTAGAGTTTTATTGTCTCCCGAATGAATGATATTATTCCTTTCCGTGACAATAGTGCTAAATCATTAAGAAATTCAATAGGCCTTCTCTTTCCATCAGCAGAATAAACAACAGTCCTCCTTCTCTCATTAAACTCATTCCCAGCAATTTACTATCCAAAACCATTGGAATCGAGCTTCATAATTCCTTAGAGGCAGGAGTTATCAGGCAATTAACTCCAACATCATTTCTGAATAAGTAGTTTCCTTCTTCTGAAATGTTTATCGGATACGTTGTAGCTGGGTTGTTGACTCTGAATGTTGGCGCCACTATTCTAGTTTCAGTTGTAGTCTTAGTTAAGCAAAAGAATGAGATGATAAAAAAATGTGACGAGATTAAAAAAGGTTAACCTCACATGTTATCTAAAGCTAATAACAATCCGATATTGAGATTGGCGTCAGTTTCAAAATCCAATTCAGCATTATTGGTTAAGAAATATATGAACGTAGATCCTTAACTTGTTTACTCATTCATTACACTATAAAAAAGAGGAATGTGTTAATCTTCATTGTTAAATATTTCTACGATATTAATTCTACTAAAATATTTTTTCAACACTACTAAAATATTTTTTAATATTGTCAACTCTGAAGTAATTCAATTAAAAACTATGCATTTAAAGAAATGCTTTATGTATATCAAAGATATGCATTTACATAATTAGTAAAGGAACCCAGTATTTAAAGTTAAAATATCCCACTGTAGGTCCAAGCAGGCTCTTGGCATCGCGGGCAATAACGCTATGTTTCCCCTTTAACCTCGGGGAAGAAACCCAGTACCCATTTTTCCTAAGGGCTGAGTGGACCACAGGACCTATCTGGAGGAACTAATTAATTACATTAAAAAGTAAAATATAATAACACACATAATAAAAGGAGATGAACACTATAAAAAATCTATCGATTCCGCATTTCGATCTACTTCGCTGGCAGCTGCGCAGTTTCTTCAAGGATAAGCATTCAGTTGGAAAAGTTCTATCTTTATAGGTAGTCCGTGAGAATCCACCAATCATGAGCTATTCTGCAAATATCAGCTTCAGCGTAACAGTGCCATCCATTATGTGTTGCTGTGCGAAACTATTGGAAGGGTAGTTAGGTCAAAGTTGCCTTATGATAGGTGGTTCCATTTGTGGGAGGTAGGCTGGCAATCCAAGGGAGGGAAAAAACAAAAAAGAGAAAGAAAGAAGGAAAAAAATACCCCAAAACAATATGCAAATGTAGCATAAAGAGAAATAAGTGCAAGTCATGTGCATAGAAGAAACGTGTAAGGCTCTACAAACCCGTATGAAGGAACACGGTATGAAGGAACACCTGTATGATCTGCTATCGCGACATGAATTATTCTACAGCTTCGCACGTTCATTCCACAGGGCATGTATTAGATCTGGGAAATCCAAAAATTCTTACCAGAGTAGAAGGTGCTTACCTAAGAAAGTGAGTGGAGTCGGTGTACATTCTGATAGACAATAATAGTTATAACAGCAACATCTTCATACAGACAATTGCCCACTATGACATTCAA
Organism: Thereuonema tuberculata; assembly: GCA_023159025.1. NCBI lineage: Eukaryota > Metazoa > Arthropoda > Chilopoda > Scutigeromorpha > Scutigeridae > Thereuonema > Thereuonema tuberculata. The sequence goes on along the minus strand of JAFIDM010009631.1, from coordinate 70,708,860 downwards.
GAATAACTATGAGTTATTTTTTTTATTTTAAAGGTTATCAAAATGTTAAAGGCAAATATAAAGTGTCGCGAATATAGTACCACTTTTTTTTACTTGATATAAATGATATTTAGATTGAAATTGGGTCGCACCGTTGACGTTCTCACTAAACATTGGAGTCCTGTCACCTGAAACTGATGATAAAAAGTGGAAAGTTATAGAAGCTCTATAGAATAATTAAGGCTTTACGTGCCCTGTCCATCTTCAAACACACAAATAATAGCCGGTGCACCTGTTTATCCAAATTGATTTAATGCAAGAAATTATAAACAACAACTATAGCTTCCGATACAGAAGTGAATATCCATTTTCAAGTGTCACCTGAAAATGGATACTCACTTATGCATCGGAAACTATAGTTGTTGTATATAATTTCTTGTATTAAATCAATTTGGATAAACAGGTGCACCGGCTATTATTTGTGTATTTATAGAAGCTCTCTGTATTCGGATTTTAAATTGCATCAACAGAAATCAAGGTATTACTATTGATAATATCTTTATATCTTTGGCAAGAAAGACAATTCGTCATTTCATTAATACATAATATTGTATTAAGTTTTAGTAAGCAGTTATATTATTATCATAATTTCAATTGTTATTTTATTTTCCTTTAAAATTGTTGTGGTTGTATTTCTCGTTACTGTCCTATTTGTTACGAATTCATATATTTTCTTTTCTGTTTTTGGAATTTTTGGCTTGATAAAGAGATCGCCGTTAAGACTTAAGAAAATTTTCATTTGTAATATTTTTTTATTTTTTTTTGGTGAAGTAAAATTAAATTAATACTAAGGTTTGGTTCTCATTTGGATATCGTAGTGGACGATCCGCGCTAGGAAAGTTTTCTCTTGGTTTTCCTGTTTCCCTTGCACTACCCCACCATTCTTTCTTCATTATTCCTTTCGTCTATCTTTCTTTCTGTGGGATAGCACAAAAGATCTAAGATCGCGATGCTCAACCCACATTCACCCCATGTATCATTGTTTAGATTTAAACTGAAGGTAATATTATGCAAGTATTAAAGGTCTCAGGTGGAAACCGATGAAACACAGAAGAAGAAAGAAACAGCCATGCCGATGCCGGGATTCGAACCCAGGTACCGACACAACGGCCGCACGGCAGATCGCCGTCTAGACCGCTCGGCCATGCCGGAACGGCATTATTTATTATTATTAATCATTGATTTTCCTTTTCCTGCAAATCTTAGAATCCTGGAAAGTTCCAAACATTGTATTAATACCGTCACACGAATTTTCGCACTATTTATTTGATGGTAATGTAATAGAAATTCAAAAATCTTGTTCCTTGATGCGAAATGAAACTGCTTCAGTTGCACCAGCATTTCCTTTATCAATTCCATTGCTAATGTGACGATTGCTCTGATTAAAACCCTCATCTCCTTTAACTCGTCGGCCTCAGTCTGTACTTGTTGATCTTCTCTGCGTGCAAATTGTTATTAAGAGGCACTGAAATATCTGAACTCAACATCAAGCAATAGTATTTCTGTTAGCCTTAATTCTAATTATTTTTATTACAAAGAATCTTCCCATAATAGAACTGAAATGTACTTTTTCGTAAATAATTAATGTTTATTTTTATTAAAAAGTTAAAGCAATCCCATAAACAGGCCGTGTAGGCCCACGGGAGCGTTGGAGTAAGGCTCTCAGCGTTTCGTGACCAACAGGACTAGGTTTATTTTTATTACAAATAATTATTAACTTTACAGAAGGAAGATTATATAAACAAAGTTATCAAAATAAGTAATCAGTTTTGGCATTCATTGTTATTAAAAAGTTTTAAACTTCACATTTATTAGGGTGAGGCCTTTCAGCAAATCTATGTATAAAAATTTAAATAAGAAAGAATGAATCAGTTTTCCCTCCTTTTTTTTAAGGTTTTTTTTTTACTAGTTCTTGATCAATAATAAACATATCTTGCGTCGTAACATATTTCACTCTAATTATCTTACCTCTCTTGCTCAAACGTATAAAGTCTAACTAAATTATTAATATGGAAAATATTCCTTAGAAGATCTCTCCGATTTTCTTGAATTTTATACTTGAATTCTTATCATAAGATAAGAGCTAACGTTTCCTAATTATTATGCTTTTCGGAAATTAGTAGTTGCGAAATAACATAGCAAAACATCTAGTACGAAACCTCAAAATCAGAAGATCTTTCAGAGAAGCCTATTCGGAAGAAGTTTGTTGCGAAAACATGAAAGCAGCTTCAACAAGATGTAAATACCATTGAGTTACTATTGGACTATCTAGTCTTTGTCAGGTATGGATTGGGCAGATTAAAACCCAAATGTTGCTGATATCATTGTTTTAATTAAAAGTTCACAGATATAGAGAAGAGATTACTAATGACGTACATTATTATTTTCGCAACTTCGTTCATAAAACATCAAACAGATTTTCTGTCTGTATCAATTTTGTAATAAACACAAAACCAAGCGACCCCCTACAATTTGCGACCCCGTTTTCTAACATTTTTTTTTCCTAACGCTAAAAAAAAAAGTGGCCTATTAAAGGTGACACTACTTTTGATTGGTCTGCAAAACTCATTTATTCAGTCCGTTGTAATTCAAGTGGCCAGGAAGTAATCTGGACCGGAAATCGGATTTTTCTCCAATCCTCCTTGTCAAGGGGATATGACTCATGGGTTCCTGACTCTCGGTTTGGGGTGTGGAGGGCCTTAAACACACACACACACACACAAACACGAGAACCCTAATAGCTGTACGAGATTGCTAAAAATACTGTCTATTTCAGATTTCCAAATTTCAAAAAAAGGCCGAATCTCAAAAAAATAAAAAAAAAAGTTCAAACATTATTCTCGCTATTTATACCGGGTTCCAAGTTACAAATTGTGGTTGTTTATCAGCTACATAAGGTTCTACTAAAGGTACTAAGTAGAAGGTATCTCTGAAAATGATTAGGCTTTCCTGTAAGTCCTATATTTTCTCATTTTATAGGAAGTGTTGACGCCGTTTCTGTTTTATTATATTAATGTGACCATTAATTTCCGTTACACCTACCCAAATCTTAGATCAAGTATGGAATTTTAAGAAAATATGGAATTCCATTTGGGGTGACCCTTTGGAATATGCTACATCCAAATTCACTGTAACTCAGTTCAAGTTTTCTTTAACCATTATTAATCGAGCTTAGTAATCAGTTTACGGTTTCATATTCTTCTGCCTCCATTTTTTTATTCAGATTATATGATATTAATAGTTTTTACGCTTCTTTTTTTCCTACAATGATATTGTTGCTTGCTAATTTCAGTAGCAAACTTTACAACTCTCTAGAACATTTTGAATAAGACGACTTATTGGTATGTTACCCGAAAATACAGAAATGGATCACTGAGCAACGTATTACAATCATAAAAGCAACTGAAGAGTTAACTTTTCTCGCTCCCTATATATGCCTGTACTGTATATGAATAAAGTTAAATACAAGGTGGCGCCACCACCTTACCTTCCAGAACAATCAGTAAATTCTCGAGTGTTCTAGAAAATTAAAAATTAGGAAAAAAAATTAGAAATAATAAAAAAAATAAGTTAATTAATAATAATAAAAAAATACAAAAGTAATGGAAAAGAATTCCAATAACTATTTTAAAGAAAATGAGTTTTGCAAAGAGGAATGTAGATAAAAATGGCGGCAATATCCTAAAACATTCTTTGTCTCTTTGGTTGTTTTTTTTCCATCGATCTTCCTTGAGTAAGCTGTCTTCCTTTTTATTTTCATAGACATAAACATATCTTGTTTCTCAGAAATCATTTTTCTCCAAATTGTGCCTTTAACCTTTAGTGAATAAGAAGAAAGACCTCTTTTATGACTCTTAGAATAGAATTGGTTCGATTAGTTCTTGGAATTGTACGTTACGCTGCATGACTTCCTTAAATGTTTTATTAAATCCTTATTGCAGTTGAAATCTTCAAATTCACAGTCAATTGAATAAAGAAACTTTTTTAAATTTCAATGTAGATTTTTTTTTTATTTTTTTTTTTTTATATATCTCATAATTTTGTCTTTCAAAGTCTCCCAAAACATTGGCCCAAGACAAAAGGAAAAAAGTAGGGGAACTGCTTCTAACACTGTCTATTTTATGAAAACTGCAGTAAGCATTAATGCTACTAGATAAACGTCAGGGAAGTTTCGTATTTAGATTAAGAATTTCGAACTCTGTCGCTCAAATAATAGTATCCTATTTTACGAACATCTTGTTAGGAGTCTTGGAATACCAATAAATAATAATCTAATATTTCATTGAGGTGATATTTCATGTGATTTCATGAGATATCTCACATTTGAGGGATCCCAAGAAATCAAATGAAATATCATCTCAATGAAAAATTAGATTATTATTCGTTAGTATTCCAAGCCTCCTAATAGTTCCTAAAATGAACTGCTATGGTAGTATCTTAATTCCCTCTTCTTAATCCAGTCTCTTTTCTAATTCGATTTATTGAAAGCTTATTTTGAGAGATATAAGAATACTAAATAAAATTTAAATGTAGTACATTGAATACCTTGTAACTATGGCACTCCAGTTTCGAAGAGAAGCAGAATTTATTCTGTTTATTTATCGAGTTACATTCTTAATTGTTGAAACCAGTTATGTTGATTAAGATTTGGGACATTTTCGGAGTACAGTAAAGCCCCAATTATCCGCGAGTGCCGCGAAAAAATTTTTTAATTACGAACCTCAAAAAAAAAAAACAATTTTAATCCAAGCCAACAACAGGGAAAATACAATAGGTCCTACAGTGCGAAGGTCGAAAATTACTGACAGGTTTATTGTGCATCGTAATCCTATAGGCCAGTGGTGCCCAACCTTTCGTAATATGGGGGCCAAACTTGACTTTGCTGTGAATCTCGCGGGCCACAATGTGGCGGAATCTCCTATTCAACAACCAAAACAAAAAAAAAAGGTCCCATTAATACAAATATGTGCGTGAATATAGGAATAAAAGAGCGGGCCACATGTTACACCTTCACGGGCCGGATATGGCCCGCGGGCCGTAGGTTGGGCATCACTGCTATAGGCCATCTCAGAATTTGTGGATGAGTGGTAGGATCTTGCTCTTTTGTTTTGTAGAGCAAAGGTTTCTGTTGTACTGTACATATTTTAAAAGTTTTACATTTATGTTTTTTTATACAATGCTACAATACAACATAGTTTTTATGCTGAAATATTCTTTTTCGTGTTTACATCTCATTTTTAGTCTTTTTTCGGGTTATCCGCGATTTTCGCTATCCGTGGTGCCCTTGCCACTCAATTCCGCGGATAATCGGGGCTTTACTGAAGTTTAAATCTAATTGCCGAGATAATTAAAAACTATGGATATTTTAAAGTTATTATCATGAAACCGTGGTATGTAAGTAGTTTTCTATGTTGATAAATTCTAACAGAATAATTCCGATTGCTCTTTATATCCGATGATTAGCATTGTAGAAGGAGGGTACTGTAACTTGTGTCGAAGTATTTTGAATCGAAGAGGAAAAACATGATTAGAGCATAAAATTATTGGTATGCATTTTTAAATCAATATCAACATTATTTAAAAACAAATTACTTAGAAACTGAATGTTATTGGTAGCTTTACATTATTAAAAGTAATATCCAAAATGATTTTCTATTATTGGACCTATATGTTAAGAGCTACAAACCATAAACTGCAAAATACTTTCCAAAACCATATTTGACTAAATAAAAGCTCCACTTTTGTTAGAAAACAGAAAATTTAATGGTAATGAATATGAGCTCTCTATAGATTTTGATTCCAAATCTGCCGTTACGTCAGCATCTTAGCTTAAATTCATCCTTAGACGAGTTACAATTATCACAACAAATAAACATACTTTCAATAGTATACACTTTAAAAAAATTCTGTTCATAGAAATGTAATAAATGATTTTGCGTCAATAATGTATTTTGCGTCAAAGTTGCCGTGGATCTTCGTATATGGGTGGCAGTAAGTAAGTCAGTAGTTGGAGGATGGAGAATCAATTCGTTTGAATGATAAATCTAACTAATTTTCATTAATTCTATTTGTATTTTAATTTTTAAACAATAATATATTTAAATCAAATAAAGATAATGAAGCTTCATGAATAAGGGAAGCACAGTAATTAATTGATGTAAATTAAAAAAAAAACTTGAAAATTACTATTACCTAAAAGGTTAAAAAAAGATACAAGACAAGAAGAAAATTCAAGAAATAGAACAAAAAAAGTTCAATCTATTTTGAAAATAATTACGGTAGAACTATGCAAAGGGATAGAGTCTCAGTTTCACATGGCTAAAAGCATTTTCTTGTTTTAATCATTCTTCTATTCTCTCTTTTTTCTGACTAAAATATTGAAGTATTTCATCCTATTCAATTAATGATTCTCGTGATTTCTAACTTGCTTTGTTTATCCAAAAAAGCTTTCTGTTTTTTGTTTTCCTTTCTCTGTCTTAGATTCTCACTTTGATATATTACTGAGGCTATGAATGTTTGTAACTCAAATGATTTACTGTCTATGTTTTCAAATGCTTTTCTATTCTTTTTTCAAATAACTATTTTGTCTTCATTCAAGTGAATTTAACTTAATAATGATTGACTAAATTTATTTTTCGGCATTTATTTTATTTAAATCAATAACAAAAGACATGAGTTTTAAACAAATAGTTAAGAAATAGTTAATAGTTAAGAATTTCTTCTGAAGATTTTCATTTAATTTCATTTTAACGATCCTTAATTAATTCTCTTCTTGTGTTCTTTGTGGGTTATTCAGTTTTCTGTTTGTTTTTTTCTTTTTTTTCGATTTAAGTGACCCAAAGTTATTATTTTTTTAAAGCTTTTTCCATTTGTTTTTTTCATTATTTGATGGACAGGTTTTTTTCAATATAATTCTCATTTACTTTAATTTATAATCTCCTTTGTTGGCCTTAAACTTTCCTTTGCTTGTGGATCCATCCACAACTTTTGAACCAGTGGAGGAATCTTCTTGAAATTTGACTTGCATATTTAGGACAAGGCACAATCTAACTTCTATATTTGAAAATGCTTTCTTGTTGAGAAAGTAGCGCATGATATTAACAAAAATTTTCCCAATTAGGAAACCATTAGAATGAAACAATGATGTTTAACAATGGGTGTTAACCTTTTTAACTAATCCACTAATTCCATGTTCTTCTCTCACCTGTGAGTACCGGGGTTTGTTGTGGTGGAAGATCCGCGCTTTCTCGGAGTTCTCCAGTTTCCCCTGCATTCCTTCCACCATTCTTTCTCAATCTTTCTCTCCGTTTGTCCATCTTTCTGCGGGATAAAACAGTGATCGACTTCTCTGCCACCCACACTCACGCATATAATATTAATAATAATACAGTAATAATAAAAATAAATTCCATGTTCTTTATATTTTATATCATTTAAAAAATAATCGGATTTAGTCAACTCAAATAAATAAAACGGATTTAATTCATTCTTTTCAGAAAGTTGAAAATTTCTATTATTTTTAATAGATATTAATTAAAAATTTAAAAATAAATATGTAATTTTCTTCTGTTTTTTTGTGGAAAGAAAAATAAAAAAAAACTGAAGAACTACAGTTTAAGGAAAGTAGGCTTTAAGTTCTTTGAAGAATCTCTGTTTAGATTTTGTAACCTATTTTTTTTTAAGTGTAATACTGAATCACTTGTTAATTTTCTCCCTTACTTATTATCAAATTTTTCTTTACTTTCCTGATCTCCTCCTCATTACATTTTTTTGTATATCTTCCAAAGAAAATCTTTAGACAAATACATCTATGTCCTCATTAATTTCTTTTACAATGTATGCTTTTTTAAAGATCATAAATTAGAATTGTTACTTGTACAGATGTTATTTGCTCAGAGAGATGATGTAAACTCTTGCTCCTTTTCATCTTTCACAGTTTGATCTACAGAATAACCGGATGATTCGATAAGGCTTTATCTTCAGATGATACTGATTGCGGAAGAATCTCAATTTGATGATGGTTTCGATTGTTGACATAGAGTCAACGAACCATTTCTTTGATAAGACTATAAAAAAAAAGGGGGGGGGGGAACTGTAACATTCTAATATTATCAAGCGAAGAAACCAGAGACGAGACGTAAAACATTTTCTTTTTTGCATTGTTTATTCAGTGATTTTAGGTCACCCTGATTAATCATTAGTTTCTAGATTGATTTTATAGGCAGAAAAAACGTAAATATATTTTTTTCAATTAACTTTTAAATATTGTCTATACCACTACTATTCAACTATATGTCTATTTGAATCGAAAACAAAGATTTTCAGTTCCCGATTCAGTTTTCTCTTTTCCTGTGCACTGTTTATTTAGAAATTCTTGATGTTTATTTAAAACATGATAAATTATTCGAATCTGTTTCAGCACTTTTTTGTCTTCCAGTTCGAAAGATAATAGTAATGTTTTCTCAGCAGTGAAATAAATCAGTAATCTGTGTAGTTGAGCATGTTTTCTTTGTAATTATATACAGTTTATCCTAATTACGTCTGCTAATATAAGTAGGAGTGGATGCCCAAATTGTGTTTATAGAGGGAGTCACCCGTCTCCGGGGTCGTGGACAAATTCTTTCCATAGAATGTTAAAAACACCAACTTCTCAGTTCAATTTTACCTTTATTTCTTAAATATTATCAATAAATAAATTCTATGCCTTTATTTTATAAATATGCTATCTATTTTCACGACATTTTTCTTTTCAACAAAGCAATAGTTTATCAAAATAAGTGATTTATTTTTAAGCACGATAAAGTCGATCAGAAGAATATATCCTACAAAAAAGATACTTTGTATGTGTTGAAACATATATATTAACGAATTAAGTTTATTTAATACATATAAGTAATGTTTTTTCCAAGAGAATTGATCATTAATATATAAACCTAGATATTTATTTGTTTTAATTATTTCTATATTTCCACAATTACATCTTTGGGAGTTTGTTATTATCTATTAAACAGTTATGATTATGATATTTTATTAATGGATTTATATGTAAAAACTTATTTTTTGTTTTCAATATCATTAGTTTTGTTTTTTGACAGTTTATTTTCATTTTATTATTGTGTGTCCAACTAATTAATCTATTAAAGTCTTTTTGTATGTTGTATTCAGCAGTTTTACAGCTTTCATTTCTATTTATTAAAATGATGTCATCAGCATAAGCAAAAATTTTCGATGTTGATATTGTACTATATAATGTATTTAAATATATAATAAATAAAAGTGGTCCTAAATTTGAACCTTGAGGAATTCCTGTTTTTAATTTATATGTTTTATCTAATTTTGAATTCAAATTAATTCTTATTTTTCTATTTTTTAAATTAATATCTCTATCATGTTTCCTCTTATGCCAATATTAAATAATTTTTCTATCAATATCGTATGATTAATACTGTCAAATGCTTTCTCAAAATCAATACAAATAATATATATATATATATATATATATATATATATATATATATATATATATATACTGTCCTTTATTTAGTGCAATATTAATGGTATTTTGGAAATCTTGAAAGAGTTTGTCAGTACTTAAATTTTTTTGATATGCAAATTATTCTTTTTTTAGTAATTTATATTTATATAGAAAGTCATATATTGAGTTAGTTAAACATGTCTCTATAATTTAGGTATCAAACCACGGCACTTAGCTAAAGTTAGGATTCGCACCTT
>JAFIDM010009631.1:70664714-70698689 GCA_023159025.1 Thereuonema tuberculata | reverse complement strand
TTTGATACCTAACTTATAATTATTCCGGCACGTTAAACTTCTTTTATGTCTCTATAATTTTGGCATATTGGAAAGAACAGAGATTGGTCTATAATTTTTTAAATCATCAAATTTTCTTTTTTTATATACAGGAGTTATTTTTGCAGTTTTCCAAATATTTGAGTAAGTTCCATAGTCATATATGGTTTTATTTCCATTATTCAAGTGTCTCCTTTTTTTCTTAATAAAATCGAATAGAAATATAAACAGAACTTCAAGCGAAATACGGCTTTTTTTTTGCTTTTTTTTTTCCATTACTAGATAATATTCAGATATACATTGGTTAATTTTTTAAGGCATTGACAAATAAAATTTTTTATTTGTTTTTTACAGTTTTCATTTATAACTTCGTCCTGTAATTATAAATATTACCACTACTACGACTAATAATAATAACAATATTTTTTTTTTAAATTTTTGAATACAAAAGTTTTAAAATTGTTTGTGCAATTGTTAAAGTAGACTATTAATAAAAATATTGATTAGCTTCAGAGAAATAGGACTGCAGATTTATAATAATAAAATATAATTACAAAACAAATTATTATTTAGATTTTATTAAAAACAATTTAGTAATAGATTAAATAAATAATAAATAAATAATATTTAAAAAAAAGTTTTTAATTACGTGCACACGTAAATTTCTGTATTCAATTTAGATTTTATTGTTTTGATGAATTATTGTTTACATCTAATTGGCATTATAAAGCAGGATCATATCTAAAAATATATTTTTTATTTTGACAAACTATTGCTTTGTTGAAAAGAAAAAAATCGTTAAAATAGCTAGCATTTTTATAGAATAACAGCATAGAATTTATTTATTGATGATATTTAAGAAATAAAGGTAAAATTGGACTAAGAAGTTGGTATTTTTGACGTAGGTTTCTATGGAATGAATTTGCCGACGACTCTGGAGACGGGTAGCTCCATCTATAAAAATTGGAGATTGCGTTTAGATCCAATCCACCTATATTTACATAATAATAATAATAATAATAATAATAATAATAATAATAATAATAATAATGTGTAAACTGAATAAATGCAATTGGAATACAACTACCGTTATTGAAACGGAATGTTTTGTGGTCGCCCAATATAAAATTTTGAATATCCGAGAGAAACTTCAAAACTGTAGGAACTGTCAGATATTTTTTTTTTTTTTTGCGCGTAATTAATTTGTTCTTAATGCGAGTACTTAAAAAAAACGGGACTTAATACTGTCTTTAAAAAGTCCGTCAAATCATTTTTACAGATTATAAAACACCAAAAAAAAAATAGTCTTATGCAGGAAATTGTGACTTTCAAATTCTGGCACAATTTCACTATTTCAGTGATTTTTTTTTTTTTTTTTTCAAAAAAAAACGGTGGCGAATATTTGGACAAAAATAAAACAAAAAAAAATTGATGATGTCTTGAGGAACATTACCAAAAACCCCAATTATGTTCTACATAACAAGTATCTTCGCTCCGCTTCAATTTGCCATAAAGATGAGAAACCTAGTAAATATGGAAACTAACCTTACTCAAATATATAAATTATGAGTTTTAATAATGTATACGAGAAAACGTCATTTACTGTGTACTGTTTCCTTGCTTTCTTTTCATAATCTCTGAAAGTTTTAATGAAATTCTTTCAAAATTCTCGAGTAAAAAAAGGATGTTTCTTTAATGAGAGTCTTGAATCTGTGTTGAATATTCTCGTTTAGTTCCAAAAATCCTTTAAATAACAACGTTATCATTGGAAAATAGGCCTTAACTTCAGTACACGCTTTTGCAGTGCTGATTTTTTTTTTTTTTAACTTCTTATTTATTTTTTGTTAAAACGTAAATTCTATGATCACTGTATTTATGCTTTTTTTGTGTGTTTTGTGTTTTTCCTTTGTAATTAGTCATTAAAAAATAATCTAAGGCGCTAAAGAATCTCGAGTTTCTGAAGAAATTGTAATTGTGTTGCCAATGCAAAAATTTAAGAGGAATTAGGAATGGAAGACGTGAATTCGATTGCGGAGAACTGGGTAAGGGTAGACGCAAGGTGGGTTCTTTATCGTCGCAGAGGATCTTGCTTCAAGGCTCGACAAATCGCCGACTGCGAAAGTGGACGTAGGGAGGGGAGTGACTGCAAGACCTTCCGCTTGGCGTCGCCACTCGGATCTTCCACGACAGGAGGCCAGTTCCGGTTGCTATCGTCGATCGATTTCCAACATCGACGTAGGGACGTAAAACTCTCAGGTGGTAGAAATTAGAAAAGCTCTTAGCAGGAGCTCCAAAATCAGGGTTACAAAAAAAAAGAAAAGAAATTTGTATCTAACTTAATAGTAAGACTTAAGAATTGAAAACATAGCTGAATATCAGAAGAGTAATTTAGTGAAATTAAAATACATTCAAAAAAATTTTCTGTTCAGAAATATAAAATTCGTTGTTTTATTAATTCTTCTACTACTTATTTGAAAGCAGACATTGAATATTCAATTACTACAGTTTTTATGGAATATTTAAGGTAATTTTGAAACTTTAACAATTTCTTAAAATTTTGTAGAGGATATATCGACCTCCTGTAGCGCTGACGTTGTCGTCACAAACTTAGATTATTCCAAGTATTTTACTTAAAATAAATATCATCTAATGAAAATGGCATCTAGTGAAAATGGCGAATAATGAAAATCTTTGCACCAATGAGTGATTCGTAACAAAGTTACAGGAATGAAATACATAATATTCATCAAGTTATTTGTAAACATCTGCCCATATTTCAATTTTTAATTTTTTTCATTGCTGAAATGCTGCATCAAAGCATAAAGAAAATACACAAAATTTACTTTTTTAGGTAATCAGCATAAATTTCAATAATTAAGGTGGTTTTTTTTTTTTGTTTTTTTTTTTTTTTTTTTTTTTAAGTTTGGTCAGTTTTATTATTAACTGACAATAAATAAGTGAAGAAATTTTCATGTGAAGAATGTTTTAAATATATTTAGTTTTAATATTATAAAATCAATAGTTGATTTATTATTATTATTATGTTTGCATGTTTCAAACCTTGGGTTTCCCCAGCAAAAACAATATGGCGGGTCAAGGACCAAAGCACATACTGCCAAGTGTAAAGATGTGTGCAAGAATGATTAGGGATGTGTGCTTGTGTCCATAAATTTCCTAACTATGCGTGTCCTGTTAGTTGAGTACCTAACTTTGTAACAGTGAAGAAGTCGCGCATAAGATCCTGGTTCATCTGTGGTGACCATCGGATGCGCTGGCGTGGTTTCCCAGTCTTGGTGGTCGCCTGCTCTGACACAGACGAAACACTTCCGACTGTTCGGGCTGGATGGTGTTGCCCGGGCATTGTGGTAGCCATACTACAGAATGGGGGTGCCACTTTCTCCACCACCACCTGCGGGAGACTGTAGTATATTTTTCGAACGGAGGCCTCTGCCTAACCCCCGAACGCGGGTGACTTTATCCTGCGCCACACCCGATGCAGCATGATCTATATTAGAACGTGTTCTCATCATAAATGGTTGGACCCTTTAGCCTACCCTAAAGCTAGTGTAGTTCCCGCCCCCACCGCGATTATTATTATTATTATTATTATTATTATTATTATTATTATTATTATTATTGTTGTTGTTGTTGTTGTTTTTTTAACTTGTTCCGGTTTCTACGAAAACGAATTGATTTTTCATTCTCAATATTTCTCAGCCCGACAAAGATTTTTTCAAACAAATTCTTACTACTTCATCTTCTTAATTCACCCGAATCCTCCGACTGTGCCAATGCCGGGTCATCCGTGGTCTCAGCCGCAGACATCTGTAACCACGATCATGAGCAGTGACGCGTCATGTACATCGTCATTATTTATTACATGAAGGACTGTACAAGCAGTAGATATTTCATTTTTGAAGTAAGATTCTTATACCTCCCATCTAATGCAAAGTAGATCAAAATTATCACACTTCTGAAGTCCTGACCGTTGTAAATAAACGTCAGATCGCAGAATTAGCCCCGCTATTTTTCACTTCTTCTGAAGCTTGAAAACAGTTGAGGTCATTCCAATAACAGTTTGACAACGGCGCAGAATGATTGAGAAGTATTGCCTCTGCATTAATATAGAATATTTTTATATATATTTGTTGTTTTTTTACATTGGCAATGTAAAGACGATGAAAAAAATCGAACAAAAAGAACGCAGCCATATTGAATCATTGAACAAATGAACTTCTCTAACTTGATATGTAATTATAAATCGTATTAAGTGTACGATGACGTTTTCAATTCATAATATTAATAAATCTTATCAGATTTGCTAAGACTTTATATAAGTGTTCAGTTAAGGACTCTTTTCTTAGGTGTGATGGCAAACCATATTACAACTACGTAAATTCTACAACGCTGACCTCCGTTAGCAGACGCTGAGTGTAGAATAATTGATATGGAATCACTGCGCAGTTTTCGCTTTCTCCACTGTCGCGTTATTATCTATCTTATGATAAATAATGCAACCATTATTAGAAGAAAAATATTTAAGATATACAAAAAGAGTTTTAAGAAAAGTTTAATAATTCAATATTACAAATTAAATGATAGCAGTTGTACTAATTCTCTTTCTAATATATTTTTCTGCAAAAACAAAAGATAGTCATCAAAATTAAACTTGAAAATAAAGGAATAGTCCCAATTATTCTTAATTATTTAATTGTGAAATATTGGGAATATCCTAATTATTCATGTTTCAATAGCTCCTCTGTAACATTGCCTTTATAAATAATATTTTTAAAAAAGTCACTTTTCAAATATAACAATAGACGGATGCAAGGAGATGAAGGATAATTTTTTAATTTGATTTTTTTTTTTATGTTTCTCGACTTCAAAAAAAAAGCTAAAAGAACTAACCAAGGTGAAAGTTTACTGATTAAATACATGAAGAAAAAAAAATAACAAACCAGAAAAATAGACCATTATTAAAACTGTAGCAGACGAAATAAATTTATAGATGTTAAATGATGAAGTAAAGTATCTATTAATACATTTATAAACGACTTTTATAAAAATAGATAAGCTCACTACGTTAGGTAAACTAAATAATTAATGTAGCTAAATAAGTAAATAAATATAATAAACGATATAACTAATAATTACTAAGCAAAATAATAATGAAAAAATGATAGATTGGTGTTTTTTTTGTCACTGATGATTTCTGCACTAATTGGTCCAACCAAATTCTTCGGATCAAACTCTCGATTTTAACCATAATTTTCGTGGATTCAGATACCAATTCTCAAGTTGTTATTTTATTTTTTACAGTATTTTTGCCATACTTTTTTATGTAGATGAAAAATGTACGTAGCTATCTAAATAATCGTTATTCCTCGTAAGGAAAGAAGAAGGAATCTTGGAGCCCTAATTCGTTGCTCACATATGATTAGTATTAGTTATTTAACTTTTATTGAACAATCCCGAATTCCATCTTCATATTTAGTTCATAGAAAGAAATTAAAAGAACTTAATTAATATAGGAAAAAAAGTTCTTTTAATTTCTTTAAAATAAAATTTTAACATAATTAATAATAGAAAATAAGATAATTAATGCTTTTAGATAGTGCAAAGGCAAAGCGGCCCATAACAAAATTTTATCGGAAGCGACCACTTTTGACCCCCCAACTTCCGGTCAGGGACTGGTCCTAGAGGTCTGAATTTTTTGGACGTGGTCATCTACTTTTTGATGCTGAACACAAGGGTGAAGGTTTCGGTTCCCTATGTTTTACAGGCAAGCTGTAACCTAGGGGCTGCTAATATATGTCACATTCTGTAGCGGCCAAACGGTTAAAGATATTAAAGTGAAACCTTCACCATTGTGTTCAGCATCAAAAAGTAGGTGACCACAAAATCAGACGCCTGTTTTAAAGGCGTCATGAAAAGAAAGAAAACGCCTTGGGGGGGGGGGGGGTTCAGGGAGTGGTCCTTCGACATCTGATTTTTTGTATGTGGTCACCTACTTTTTGATGCTGAACACAATGATGAAGGTTTCATTCTAATATATCTAACTGTTTGGCCGCTACAGAGTGTGACTCCAGCAAGCATACCATTTTTTGACCTCCCAGAATCCGGTCAGGGAGTGGTCCCACAGGTCTGATTTTTTGGACGTGGTCACCTACTTTTTGATGCTGAATACAATGGTGAAGGTTTCATTTTAATATCTCTAACCGTTTGGCCACGACAGAGGGTGACATCCAGTGTGACATCCAGGATGCATAAAACTAAGAGCGGTTCCCTAGTTTTACAGGCAAGCTGTCACTAGGGGCCGCTAAAAATGTTAAAATTTTATTTTCTGAAACAAAATCATTTTCAAAACATAATTTACGTTTAGTTTAAGTCAGGGGTGGCCAAACCGTGGCGCATTGGATGATAACAAGTGGCGCATTGCATCCTTTTGGTTGTTTTTTTTTTTTTTGATTGTTATAATTGAGTTGTACCGGTATGGTGCAACTGAACTCGTCTGTGAAAAAAATTGGCGCATGGTATGATTAAGGTTGGCCACCACTGGTTTAAGTAAATGTTGAATGAAAGAATATTATCTACGTTTGCGGTAAATAACAAGCCTCTACGATAAATAAAAGAGGACATTTAAATATAATAATGCGCGCACTTTTCGGAAAAGCTTAATAATTGTTCTAATTATTAAAGATGGTTTGGAATAAACAAACACTTGTCCTCTTGTTTTATTTTAGAAAATTTAGAGAAAGTTTGAAGGAAATCGAAGACATCGCTCGAATATTCTTAAAAACTGTTCGAGTCATTACTCATATGTAAATAAAAAGCAGAATAACTTATGTGTATTGGTTACTTACAGGTAAAAATCTGTAATTTAAAGACAAAAAATCCTAGAATATAAAAACTAAGTGCTTACTTGGAAATCTCAAGATGTATTTTATATATATTTCAAACTTCTTCCATTACATAATCCTAAAAAAAAATATCTTATGTAGAGTAAAAAACTTCCTGCATTTCCCAGACGGCAAACACAGGAAACCAACCAAAGAGCATCACATAATGCATATCAAGGGAAAATGGAAGAAATGCATCAAAGACTATTTTTTTTTTCTACAATTTCTTATCCTCTTATTTAGGGACTTAAATGTATGGAAAATAGTAAATAATTTAAGTAGAACATGTGTTTGTTCTCAAATATCTCTCAAACAAGCTAAAGGCTGACAACTTCCCAACGAAAATAAATCTGAAAATATCTAGATATTCACTCAGTTACAAATGGTAGTGGAAACTATGTAGATCTAAGGATGGGGATCCATTTCGATGACTAGATGTGGGATGGTGGGGAGACCAAAATAATGGCGCTCATTTTATAACTAGAACTATAAATCAGTTGTTGCATTAAAATTAAACGTTTCCAATTTTGTGATTGTATATTTCTTGTTATATATTTCATTTCTTACAAGATGTTCGTAATTAAAGAGAAGGCGTTCAGTCCCCTACAGCGAAAACTGTAGTAGCCAAAATTCCATCAAACTTGGAGTAAGTACTCTCTAGAACATGAAGTTTCCATTTAAAAAAAAAAAGTTCGAAATTTTACCACCAGAAGAAATTTGTTGCTAGAATAGCTTGATTTGGGATGTTTGAAAGAGTAAGAGCTTGAAGAGATATTACAAATCAATTTTCGTATTCGTATAAATGTGGTTCAATATGTCCTCCGTTCAGATGTTTAAGGACTTCTATTAACGACATTTTCTATAGTGAAATTCATCTGCATTGATTTGCCGCGCAGGCTGCATTATCCTGTCTCAAGGTTGCTAAATCAGGAACAAGCCCTTGAGATGATTCTACGCCAGGGATTGAGATCAGGCGAACTAGGTGGTTAAGCCGTGAAAATGTTTCTGATTTCCCACTCGACAATCCCTCAACTTAATGCTATTTGTCCATTTGCAGATCAAGGGCATCTCTCATCGATCTTTCGTGAAGGAGACAGTGACTTAGACAGTGCTGTGTTGGTTTTGAAAAGGGGTTTTAATGTCATTTGAATTGAGCATTGCATTGCGTATTCAAAAACTACTTTTCATTTTAAAGTCCTTTATTTACATTATTGAAATTTCTCAAATAAAATTTTGCAAGTGATTTAAAATCATGCAAATCTTGCAACGTGAATGTTGCAAGGAATTTAAGGAATTCTATCTTAATTAATACATTCAATTGTGGCTTTATCAGTTCTCTTCATACACTCCTAAAACACTAAATTCTTTATGTTTTAGTCAAGTTCGACCAAAACGTCCTAACCTCCAAATAAAAGTGTTTTGAAAGTCCTTATTCCATTGCCCTTTTAATTAAATATCGAATGTAACTTTGTGAATTAGAAATGTGTAAAGATATTGATTCTTCAAAAATATTATTAAACAATCAACCTAAATTATTTAAATGATATTAGAAGAATTACGAATATCATGTCTAATTATTGAATTACAAATTCGTATTAATCCGCATCAAACAAGTTTCTTTACAGTATTTTCAGAATGAAACTTGATAACGAAAGTTCCAACTATTTTTCACTCTTGAAAAGTTATCAGCCATGTAAAAATGAAGTAATATCTTTAATTTCTCAATATTTAATTGTTGATTGAAATTAGTAGTAATTAAATCAGTAATTTTTAAAGAACATTTCTATTTTAGCTATTCACTTTCCATTCTTATTTTTCATTTGACTCACAATATCAACTGAAACAGTCATACGAGTACATCTATATTTCATTCTTCATTTTTAAATTTTCACCCTTCTACCAGAAGTTTCCTAACATAAATGCAAAGAATCAGAAAATTTTATAGAAATTATCCAACTGTGACAGTAATCCTGATTTGTTTCAATTATTCAAATTATTCATTTCATGAAATACCGAGAAATTTCCATTTATAGTACTACATTCTAATATATAAATGATTTCAGTTATAATGAAATGTTTATTTCTTTATGTGGGCCTGGTATGCGAGTTTACAAGGGCGCTTGGCTCGGGTTGGAGGTGGCGGGTTCTGAACCCGGCCTTGGCGGAGGGCAAGGATTTTTCCACGCGCCACCAAATGGGTCCTTGGCTTCCAGCCCTATGTAGAATGGGTGCCAGTTTTCTTTCCCGGGGGTACAGGCGGGCGAGCGTTGGGCTGACCACTCAACCTCATCTTAATCCCGGGTCACTGAAACGTTGGAGCCTTACCTCCAGAGTCCCAATGGGCTCCAGTGGGATACCTAACCTAACCTTTATTTCCTTACAACAAGATTTTTAAACATTACAAACTTTTTTGGACTCGCATATTTCTAAATACAAAATAACGACTATATCTCTTTGGAAAAAAAATCAAAAATTGACCACGAATCATCAAAACGTGAACAAAAAACAGTTATTATTTACGATCATTATTTGTCAAAGTAATAATATTTGGTATATTATTATTTTATATTTCGGTTTGAAAATATTAATGTTTGAAAAAGCAACGTGTTTGCCTATTTACACAAATCAGATATCCTGTTAGATCAGAATGATCGAAATCAGATATCTAGAGAATGTGTGATTTATGTAGCACTCTTTAGTTTCCAAAGGAAGCCAAAAACCAATAGAGGGTGTACGTGAATAACCAATAGCTGTGTTTTATCTCAAAGCTGCATTTGGATGACTCATAACAATGAGGAGCTCGTGAAATGGTGATGTGTAGTCATAGAAGTATGGAGTAATCACATCCCTTACTTCCAGTGCTGAACTGTCTGAGAAATGTAGCCTAAGTGAGTTTAAAGAATGGGAAATAGAAAGGAATAGAAATAGAAAATACTTCTCCCTTCACATTTAGATTCAGTAGCTGCCAGGCGGTCGCATTTTGTTCACTTGTAACAAAGTAAGTGAATTGAAATTTGTCTTTTTTTTTTCAAAATTAAATCATTTTCATTTGCCTGGGAAATCATAAATTTTATGTTTTTTTTTTTTTTTTTCAGTCTACCTAAAATCATTTACTTATTAAGGGTGATTTGACTTTTTCTCCAAAACATTGCTTCGCTTAGGAATGTGTTTTGGAGACATCAAAATTTTCAACTGCAGATATCAAAATTTTCAAAAGTAGAGGGTCCATGACTTGGCTTTTGAAATACAGAAGATCCGCAGTCCTTAGCTAATTGGGAACCAATAGATGATCTGTTCACCAAAGTATGTACATGACTAGCTGCACTTATACAGGTGATTCAAAACTTCCTGTGCAAACTTTCAAAGTAGGTCAGGAAACCGTATTCATAGTGGAACATATGTCCGTAAACGCCACCCGAATGTGATTGAGGGCGCTGTTTGGCAGCACATTAGTTGGACAGTGTGAGCGATCACGCAACTTGTCCTGCGTTGATTTCTTCTTCTGTGGTTATCTCAAAGGAATCGTCTACGAGATCCTCATTGCCTCTGATGCTAACCTTGTCGAAAGAGTCGCTGTGGCAGCTGGATGTGTCCGCAAAAGGCCTCACATTTTTGTCCCAGTTCGGCAATCCATGCATCGACGTTGTGAGATATATATTACAGTTGGTGGAAGGAACTTTAAGAAGCTACTGTGAACCCGTAAATGTACACCTTACTGTCATATTGTAAACCTAGAACTAATAAACATGTTGTCTATCTTAACAAAACAAAAATGAAAAACAAGAACAGCACAAGCTTAAACAAATTGCCTTTCTGATTCGACTATCGGGAAGGAATCGGGAACTGTCGTTTCGCCCTACAGAGGACTCATCAGCCCGATCTCCGACTTCCCCGATAAAGACCCAGAAAGGCAAGATCTAATCTGAAGGCCACCGTCACACCTGGCAGTGACCCCCGAAGAAAAAAAAATAACAACAATAAATGTTGTGCTTACTTTGCACAACCAAGATCTTTTCCTAATAACAGATAAGGTTGAAGGCCAATTAATAAAGGAAATTAAGTTTCCAAAAAGAGATGATTTAACCTTGGAAAGAGTTTAACGTGCTGGAGAAATTTTTAACAAAACAAAATGAGAAACAAGAACAGCACAAGCTCAAACAAATTGCCTTTCTGATTCGATTATCGGGAAGGAATCGGGAACAGTCGTTTCGTCCTACAGGGATCTCATCAGCTCGATCTCCGCCTTCCCCGATAAAAGACCCAGAAAGGCAAGATCTTATCTGAAGGCCATTGTCACACCTGGCAGTGTGTGTGTTGTCTATCTTACTTGTCTTTTAGTTCTGTACCTTAGTGTACCTTCTAGCACATTCGAGTGGCGGACATACGTTCCACTATGAATACGATTTGTGACTTACGTTTAAGGTCTGTACAAGGAATTTTGAATCATCCTGTATAGTAAACATCAATGGCAACCGAAAAAGTTTATTTCGTATGAATTGCAAATTCTTCATAAATATTTACTTAATAATAATTCTCTAATTTAAAGCAAATAAAGAATTTATCTGCACAATTTCTTTATCTGCTTTAAATATATTTAAATATAGAGTATATAAATACTTTTTAAAAGAAATTATTATGTGTTGTATTAATTTATTAATTATTCTATTGAAGTCATCACTAATAATATTTTCCTTTTTTTTTTATTTATTTTTCTTTTTTTGATATGAACTTTATAAAATTAAGGACGAAGACTATATCATTTATCTATGTAGAACTATGTAAACCAAGCCACAGGTAATATTTCAAACCTTTTGAAATAATGCTAAAAATATAACAAAAATTAATGAAAAAAACGAATTAAAAATTATGAAAATTAATTATTAAATGTATTATTTCTCATAAATATTACCACTAAAAAATTATTTTTAAAAAGTAAATTTAACTCAGCTTCGAGAATAAATCGTTCTCTAGAAATGAACGGTTCTCAAGAACTGAACATTTTTTTTTTATGGGCAAACTGACGGTAATGGAATTTCAGAGTATTTGCAAATGGAGCTAATACAGAGAATGGTGCTCAAGGCTTCTTTCCAATTCTTTCTTAAAAGTCTGTAAAACTAATAGACTAGAAGCGGCTGGTAAAAGATGAAGTGCTAGAAATTTTTTTTTTTTTTAATGCTTTCTATTGTCTAAGTGATGATTAAAAAAGTTCACATAGTCTTTTAGTGGTCATTTTTGACAAATTCCGTTTATTTTCAAGAAATAAAATTTCAAAAATTACTGACGTGAAATATAAGGATATATTCCATGATTTATTGTTTCTGTGTAAGCTTAGTTCAATAAATGCATAGGGAGCAATACAAGTTGAATTCATTGATAATTACACATTTACTTAGGGTAGCGAAACGTGTAAAAAGCAGGTTTTCCGTAATAGAGGAGAAATTTCAAAGGAATAAAAAAGCTGCACTTATCAAATAATAAACAATAAGAAACAGACAGTTTCAAGTACAGCGTGATTACAAATGTTTTGAACGATTTCAAAAATTTCCTGTAAAAGCGCTATTGCAGTTATGATGCGACGAATGGTACAGTTGGATTAGAGCACATGTTCAAGATTTTTTTGTATATCTCAGAACTGTGAACTATGACCTACAGTACTCATAGGGCAACTGGAAACCCGAAGTACGCAGTCCTGGCTAACGCGACAGCAGTGGGTCATTGGCTGATGCGTCGTATCACAAACGAGTGCCTCTGACGTTCGCCAGGTGGTGTTGTTGATAACTGGGCGTTCACAGCATACTGTGTTTTAGAATATCACGCAACCAGATCGCTTAAATTGATCATACAGTTACGAATGGAATTCTTGGCAGGTGGGTCATTCTGAAATTTGGTGCGAAAACCACGGTGCACCACCGTGACCGACCTGGTTGCGTAACATTCTAAAACACAGTATGCGTTTTCCTCACCTGTGAACGTCCAGTTGTGAACAACACCACCTGGCGAGCGGCAGAGGCAATCGTTTGTTATACGACGCAACACCCACTGCTGTCGCGTTAGCCAGGACTGCATACTTCGGGTTTCCAGTTGCCATGTGATTAATGTAGGTCATAGTTCACAGTTCTGAGATATACAACAAAAAAACTTGAACGTGTGCTCTATCCACATTCGTCGCATCCTAACTTCAATAACGCTTTTACAGGAAATTTTTGAAGTCGTTCAAAACATTTTTAATCAAGGTCTATTATTCTCAAGGTGAAAACATGACTACTGAATTAGAAATTTTTTTTGAATGTGTTCAGTGTCAAGGTTATACAATATCATGGCTGACCGATCCCATTACTGATATTTATTTTACATTTTGATATTTTAGTATTTTAGTTTTTTTTTTTTTTTTTATTTTATTTTTAACTTTTTACTTTAACATCCAATAGTTGACAGTAAATCAGTGCTGTAATGCTTCAACAAAGGCAATACTAGTACGTTTTTATATCTATAACAGTGCAGTGTGAAGCGAGGTTACTTTGAAGTCATTGTATTTGTTATGAAAACTTCATCAAATCTTTTGTTATTAAAAGATGGAGAAAAGCGGTGAATACTCTCAATTCTTCAAACATAAGTCCTAATGGTAGCAAGGACAAGATTTCGAAGAGGTCACAAAATGGGCTCAGAAACAACTGGAACTGTGTTTCTTACCATTTCTGAATTCTTCAGTTAAATATCATTCGACAGTAGAGGCAGTTTTCATTTACATTTCAAACATTGCATTATTGAAAAGAAGAGGGCTCATCTTCTCTAATTGAATATTTTTAAGATATATCCAGTGAGTGTAAAAACCACTTTCCGCAATGAAAGTCCTCTAATATGAAGAAGTACATTAAAAAATTCCACTTTAGGAAGAAACTACATTTCTTTGTTCCTATGTTGGATCAGTGAATCTTCTTAGATTGATGGCCATTTGTTCTCCTTCGCCCTTAAACCCTACCGGGGGGTCCTCCAAACCCTAACCCTGGGTAATAACAGTGTTTCTCCTAGGATGGATAGGGTTTGAGGGTTAAAAGTTTATCGTAATATTAAGTAAGCGTTTGGCGCACCATTGGAATAATCAGATGAGCTAAATCCAAGACAAAACACTAATAAAGAGTTTTGATGTTTTACCTTGTTGTGCATTTTAATAAGAACTTATACCATTTCTGATACTTTTATTGAACGCACTGTACCTTAAAGAAAATACAATTTGACTTACGCTTCATGTCAATAATGTTTCGAATTCTTGTTTTCGGGGAAAATCAAGGAACGGGATTTGTAGAAATAACTACTAGTCAAATCACGTGACTAAATTTAAGAAATCAAAAAAATAAGTAAATAGAAAAAATGACATATTTGGCAAATTAGATGTTTTTAAGAATATGCATGTTTGTTACTTTGATATTTACTTCAAATTTCAATACGTTAACCTAGATTAAAATCGGAATTCTATGGTTTCAATTGTCATTTAAGCAGACAGACGATGGTCAGGCTACAGTCTCTATTTTGTTCCACTTTTGATGTTAATTAATTTTAATCAAAATCAAAGCAATATTAATTAAGCACGTGCATTGAGGATTTCAATTAATTGTTGTCCGTCAGTCAAATTAATTGTGACGCATCAAAAAAAAAAATCAATTGCCTTACTTAGATTGCTGCTTCAGGAAATTCTGAGATCTTCTAGCGCAATTTCTCTGATGTACAATCAGATGTACAATCGATTTCAACCCTGCAAGTTTTTGAACAGCTTTTAGAGTTTTAGTTTGTTGCATAGCAAAGTTTGACTTCGAACTTTCTCACTTTATCGAATCATATTTGATATTTGTTAATATTTATATTTAAAAAAAGATTATATCTGATCTGATCTGATGCATTAATTGTATTCTATTTATTTATTTGTTCATTAAGTATTTTTCATTGATAACGTCGAAAAGTGAAGCTTATTTTATGGTTATAACGATCTACAGTAATTACCATTTACCAATGATATTCTTACTAATCATGATCTGTATCCCAAAATGAGATGCAATGGATTCGAATGAGAAGAAGTGCAAAAAAGTTGTAGGGAAGTTTCATGTCCAGAATTGCTGTCGATGGCAGTATCTTATTGTTCTCGTTTTTTATTTGAAATTAAATTTGATGTCTACGTGGAAATTACATCTGGAATGCCCTCTTACTGATAAATTGAAGCGTAGCGGCGATCGTTGCTACGGAGACATAACAAGGATTTCGGTGATTATTCCTTATGGATATCACCATTCTTCAACTGTGTCTTTTTGTTTTGTTTTTTTCATATCAGATTTTATCAGAAAAAAAATCATTGAAATCAGTGAATGATTCTGGAGTTTGTACATGTATGAATGAATTGAGATGCTAAATTGATTGGGTTTTCAAACATTATTTCACAAAGGAGCGACTTAATCTCGATCTACTGCTGTTATTTTTAAAGCATTCTCGTTAATGGGTTTAATTCCGTTTTCAAAACATTCCCCATAGCTTCAACGGTTTTGGAGATTTTCTAGACATTAAAAGTTTGATAATAGTAGATCGTAACACGATTGCTGGCTGGTCTTGAAGTAGCAATTTTCAAAATATTTCAAAACTGTAAGGTCAAAAATTAAAAAAAAATATTTCAATAATGTCGTTTTCATTGCCCATGTTGTATAAGAATGAAATCTAAAAAAATTAAAAATATTAATATAATTAAGATTGGATTTTAACTGCTTTAATATCACTATGTTTATACAATAATAATACACAACAAAAACGTTCAAATATCCTTTTTAAAATGAGTTATTCTTTCACAAAACTATACTAGTTAGACAATGTTTTTCAATACAAAGATATATCAAAATAACAATATCAATTTCAAAGTAGATATGAAGAGGACATGTAAGTGTGAGCAAATTACAGATACATTTGACTAGAAATTCGACATGTGATTTGGGCATATTTTCAGTAGGTGTTTTATATCTGACAAACATTGTAATTTAAAATATTATCGTAACAAAACAATGTAACAGCTGAAAGTCGTTACATTCCTTTATTACCTAAATAAATCAACAGTTAACTTCAATACCTTAAATAAAAATATTTCTTTTCTCCTCACGAAATCTTGTTGTTTCATCAACTTTGTCATCGATTCGTGATGGAACAACAGAAGATAAACCCGAAGACATCACGGAACAGGAACTGTCATGATATCTCTGCCTTATAGCATCACTTCGAGCAAACACAATCGATGGAATCTCGATTGTTGGTAGCTTGTTGCCAACATTTCTGTGCAACCAAGTGATTCGCGCACAGCCTCAAACACGCTCTACAAGGAGGTTGCCAGAGGTGGAAAGACGAATATTTTTTTTTTAGGATGACATTCTGTAAATATTTTGATTTACGGTATTAAAACAGTTTGAAATTATATTATCATTTTAATAGGTATCATTAGTGTTTAAATGAGCAAGGGTGTCAGAAGACAAGAATTAAACAAGGTCAGACTCGCTTCTCATTTGATATTTCTATAAATAAAAATAATAACAGAAAGAATAAAGATACTAACAGATTAGTTATGCTCAAGTTAACAGAGGTACGTTACAGTTAAGAACAGGTGCATTTACAATAAAGATAAAATACCTAACAAGTATTTCCTCAGTTACAATGTTTATTAGTTCAGAAGTTTTCCAAGTAACTTTAAAACTACATATGTCAAAGAATACTCAAAAATGGTATTTTTTTCTACTCTCTTAAATTCAGTGAATAGCTATTGTGTGTGAAAACAAAGTGATAAAAAAAGGAAAATTTTATCATAACATTCTATATGGGAATTTAAAGAGAGAAACTATTATTGATTGCTGTCATAAGTTTACAGATTTTTCGATTTAAGTTTCTCAAATTTTTAGTAATTCGAATACTCAATTAAAAATAAATTTCAAAAATTGAAATTTGCTTCTTTTTTTTTTTTTTCTAGAATTTTTTTGTATACCTTATATGTGAATATGTCATAAATTATTTCTCAAATTAATAAATAAATATTCTAAAAATAGTAATAATAATATTCAAAATTACATAAACATCCAGGGAAAAGCCATTCAACTTTGAGAAGTAACGATTATACAGACTTTGAAATCAAATAGATAATTCGCATGAATATAAATATAAAATATACAAAACAGACAGTTTCCATGAAAATAAAAATATTTTCGCCGTAAACATTAAAAAGATGAAAACAACTCCATTAAAAACATGAAAAACGAATAACTTAACAAATTCAAATTGGATTTCATATTATTTTTCATCAATTCCTCAACAGAATCAGTATTTTTTTAAAATTTAGATGCAAAATTAGCAGAAAACTTATTAAGCACATTTAAAATTCAATAGTCTTAATGGTTAGTAATTTGTGTACACTACAAAATTTTGTCCTTATTTAATTAATTAAAACAGTGTAATATAGTATTTTTCTTACTGTCTTAAAACAATTAACTGAATCAAATTCATTTGTAATAAAAATGTAATCTTTTTTTTTTAACATTTGGCAAAATGAAATATGTCGAGAATTGATGGGAAATAATGGGCTATGGGAACTTGGACCATCGTTAACAATAACATGGTGTTGTCTAACTAAGTTGTCTGTTGTTTTCCTAAAGATTTTAACTATCCTATTAATAATTATTTAATATATTAAAAATAAAAAAGAAAAGTAAACTTTTTTTTTAATTTAAAACTCAAGTCTTAGTAGATTTTCTTTTATCAAAATTATTACTTCCATGTCACTTCTTTAGTCTTTTTCATTCACTGGATTCAATGGCAAAATTCTTATTTTTGTATATAGGCGAACCTAAGTCTTAAATTGAAGACAAGACTGAAAGTAGAACCGCGGAAGAATACAAAGTCAATGATATGAAACGTTGTGTACCCCAAGGGTTGCTAAACCGAAAGTGTGTAAATAAGGACAGAGATGAAAGAATGATTTGAAAATAAGGTTTTTCTCTAGTATTCAATAAATGTTATTATCAATTTATTTAATATTGGTTTCATTTCATCCTAAGCTAAGTAATTATGTAAGGTTACTTGTACTTATTAAACACGTTTACACTGTAATAATTTACGAAGAATAAAATAAAGGTGGTAACTTTTTCTACAAAATAAAAATCCTTTTATAATATTATTCCCTTTATGATGCATGAGAAACTCTCAAAGTCTCTAAACAAAAGCGTTTTTCTTGCATGAAGAGAAAAAAACCCAACAATCGTATGGTTTCCAAATTAGTTCTAACGGCTGATATTTATAAATTTACATAATTTCTTTTTAAACGCTCCACTTTTTTTTTTTTAGTTCTGTGAACCAATTTTACAGTGACTTAAGTTTGTTTTTTTCGAAGCGCGTTTAGGGTTGTGACGCAAGCACCGGTTGACTTCTTTTCCTTCCATGAGGTTTTTTTTCTTTTCCTATTTTTGTTTTCCGTGAACTTCTTTAGCATCTATCTAATTGAGTTTAGGATATAGATTTAAATCTTGAGTTTTCGGAGGGGCTTGCATTTGAATCTCGGTATTAGGCCTTTCATGAAGTTAATTCGATTTCGTATTCAAAAATGAAAAATGTAAACAGAAACGGAACACAAAGCAAGCACATTTTTTTCCCCCATTTTTTTTTAATAGCGTTCTTTACTCGGCATCTATTCATCCTTTCTTCATCCTTTGCCATTCTACTGCACCGAAATTATTTCGAAATTAAATGAAAGATGAGGAAATACGACCAATAATGAGATTTGAATGAAATTAGTAAATTAGAGATTCCTTAAGTTAAAGATATCAGAAGAAATAAAAACGAAATTATTGCGCACCAACATCGTTTAAACAAGTACGAAGACTGCTTTAAATTCAAAGTTTTGTTATCAATAGAATAATAATAATAAAAAAACAAACATTCGAGCAGATTCTAGTTAAATTCTAGAAATAGTAAAAGTAAACGTATATGGTATACGTATATGGGCGCTGTTTTGGAATTAGAGGAATCTTTCTCCTCCATATGAGACCTAGGTTCCAATTCTCTATTAAAAGGGGGGAAGTGGTTTCTTTCTCGGGATTAAAGGCGTGATGGCGTACGTCTAGCCTAAGACCATCACTTTATGGCGCTGATGGAGCATCACTGGAAGCCCACATCTCCATTCTTACCATAACAGTCTACATGGCCTGTTTGCAGGGCCGTCTCTACCATTAGGCAAGACTAGGTGGCCGCCTAGGGCGGCCGAAGGACGGATTCCGTTTTTTTTTTTGGTTGTTAAAATAGGATTGCGTGTTTTTTTTTTTTTTTTGGTTGTTCAATTGAAGATTCTGTTGGTGGGGGCGGCATTTGAAAAGGAGGGGGCGGCATTTTTCAGTTCTCGCCTAGGGTGGTAGAACACCTAGAAACAGCTCTGCTTGTTTGGATTCTTATTCTCTATACTTTTTATAAAAGTTCTTAATAATTAAAACTAAAATGAGAAATTAATTTATTTATGAATCACACTTTTATAAAAAACGTTCTTTTAAAATGTCACAACATAGATTCCTTTCAGATCATGTAAAAATAGTTAATCATAATATGCGGTTATTAAATTAGTGTTCAATTCTAATTCTAGTGGGCACAATATGATTTTTCCTTACTAAGTTTAACACAAATTTGTTAAGTGTACGTGAAGACTTGGCGATATTTAATGAGAAATCAGTTGTAAAATCAACCCATAAAATATACGTCATAAAATATATGACTTTGTATTATTTGTCCTTGAGATATGTGTTTCCAGTATTAAGATACACTGTGCTAACAATACTCCAACAGCACTTAGTGATTACAATAGATAACTGAAAAACTTATTATAACAATATATAATCATCATACAAGTACAGGGATTACACATAGTAAAAACCACAATCTTCACGAATCACGCCAGTTAATTTCAGGTTCTTACAGAAGAACAGAAAACTGTTTAAAACAATTAAGTTATATTCTTGTCTCTAAAATTGATATATCGTCGAAATTAATTGAGCTTTCGATGTTTTTCAAGTCATTCTGTGCCATTTCCTAATATTTTCATTAATTTCCACGAAAATAACTTCATTTGTAGTGAAATTAAGGTATTTCAGTTTTCTATATATAATAGATAACTATGTTTTTTTTAATTAATTTACAACTGTTGAGTAAGTTTTACTAAACAATAATTCATTACGAAGATTATCATAAACATCACTGATTTACGCAGGCATTGAACTTAATTTATATCCACTTTAAATTAAGCAAGTTCGATCTAGCTTCTAATAACTGACTTTATTATATATTCATTTGAACTTTATGGAAACGACATACTAACACTGCAAATGCTCATCATATAATGAACCTCTTAGAGGACGGCATTTTAATTGGCAGTTCACAGGTACTATAATACTTGTCAGGCTTTAGTTAAAGCAGTTTATGGCAAATGAATAGTGATTTAGAGTAATTCAAAGAAGAATATTTAATCTTTAGAAGGCTTAGGAAAAATACATAAAAGTCGAGGGTTCTGGATAAGACTGCCACACCAAACTATCGGAACTCTTACACCTATCAGGAAAATAAAAGCCATGGTGACAACAGGGAAACCACCACGTAAAAGCAATGGCCTTGAGCAAGATAATAGAGCGGGATTTGAATTTAAAGATGACATTCAAGTCAAAAGTTCATGGTCTGCAGTAGGAGTGAAGAACAACAGCAGATAGTTGCATCAAGGCAATTGGTCAGACCCCATGGAAATGTTCTATAGGAACTAAGGATTGCTGTAAAGACAACGACAGCAAACTGCTTGTATTGTATAAATAGCAGGAAAGATTATTTAGTGCTACTGATACAAAAAAATCCTTGATTAGGATTTCATACATTATCAGAATATTACTGAGGCAATTTAAAAAACAGTTGATTCTGTTAGCAAAGTTTTTAAATAGATTTTAATTTTTCTTGAACTTCATTCAAATGAAGTTAATGTAATCGAGGTAAAGCGTCCACTGCAAAGGCGTGCTGGCAATTTGGAATGGGAAGAGGGGGGGGGGGGGAGCACAAAAACAAAATTATGTCTTTTTTCCGAGTGGGAAGGAAGGTTACAAACAACACAATGAATCCTCAACCAAAAATAAAAACAGGGTCCAAAATACTAGATTTGTTTTATTTTTCAGAAGAAACCCTATCAACAAGCCAATCATGTAAACACTTTCTATTACATCAATTTACAACAGAAGCTAAGAATAAAGTCCTTTCCGTGTATAAAACTTCTTAGTATAATACGATGCTACTTATAGTACTTTGGTTTAAGTTGTTTTAATAAGTCATCGATCTGGAAATAAGAAGTAGAACTGTTCCTAAAAAACCCAATTACAAACTGTTTCTATAAAATTCAAATGGTTATCTACCTAACAGTATATAATAGTATAATAGTTTTTAAAAAATTAATGATTTTCTGAAATTCCTTTTTATTTAAAATTGAAGCAAAAGCTTCTAACTGAATTATTTCAAAGGGGTAAAAAGGAATCATAACAAACCATTTTACATAATTTCCAATAGCTAGGATCAAATTGTTTTGACTATATTTGATTTTTTTGAATTGGAATTAGTTTAATTAAATAATTTTTCTAATTTTTAGTAATTCAAGTTAATGCCTTTCTTGCTTTACAGAGATAACAAAATGATTCTAATCAACGTCCAAACAAAATCAATAAAACATGAAAAAGTGTTCTATATTTAATCAGCAAATGTTTATATTTTCGCAGATATAATGAGAAACATGCGAAATTGAAATTTAAGTGCAACCGTTTTATTTTTAATAGTAAATACGTTATTTCGTCATTTAAAGAGGATATAGAAAATCCGCTATGGCTGCATATTAAACGTGATGTAGGAACATCATTATAGGATTTAATATTAAAAATATTTCGTAAATACTTTCTCCATTTCAATGAACAAAACTATTCTAGATTAAATAACAACCCTTAATGTTTAAGGAGAGTTCTGAAATCGTACATAAATAAAAAACTGTAACAGTATAAAAATTTTTGGTTTTCATATATTATCAAAAACTTAAGTATAATATTTAAAACCTCTGCATCAAAAAAATATGTTTTTTTTTCTTTTTTTCCAATTATATGTAACTTCATGTAAGAAAATCATGTAAATTCGTAGGTGTAAAGAAAAGTTAAAAAATATATACTCTATCCCTGTGTTTAATGTACAAGATGGCAAGTAATCAAGTATTATGATCTAACAAACTCTCAGATCTGAGTGTTATCACCAGTTTAAAGTTTTCTTGATTTTTGTTCCTTCTGTGTTTGTTTCCTTTTCTTTTGTTTCGCAGGGCATTTTGGAAAAATCTTAGAAACCATATAAAGCTTGAAACAGAAGAAGGTGTGTTCATTCAAGTTTCTGATGAACACATCTTACCTTACCTTAACAGGTAAGAAGTGTCTATAGAAAGGAATTACAAAAAATGAATATTGTTTTTTTTTGTTTAATGTAAATTTACAAACTAAGCGCTTCTGCGAGATCTATGTTAATTGTCTTTCAAGATTCGTTTAGTCTTAAAATATATCTAATGAAATGTAAATAAATATTATTTATTTATTTAATATAGATGAAGTAGAAATAGAGTATATTTTTTTAATAACTTGACTAATTAAGGCACCTTCAGCTTGATATACATTACATTTTAGTACTTGATAGTTGCCAACATTTTTAGCTAAAAGGGTTTTATCTAATTCCATTTTTCCTTTTATATCTATTTAAATAGTATTTAATTTTTTAGAACATTATATTAAAAATTCAAAATATATAATATTTCAAAAGCTCAATAATTAAGCTTTCCCTCTTTGATATTCCAATCTTTACAATTACAGTCATCTCGTTCACTTATTGCACTAGACATTCAACGTTTCACTTATGAAGTGTTCTGAGGCATAAGTAGTTAATGAGGCAATTGATGTCATTTTAAGCACTTCAGTTCAGTTATTTCTTCCGTTTTGCCCGACGGAGCTTTAGGATAGCTTATCCAATTGTCACACTTCATTATATCATCAATTCATCAGCACTGCACTGAAGCCTGTTGATGTAGTTTGCAGCCATAGTGTGTTAAATAGGCCTTGGCACATAAACAATTCGCTGTATACCAAGGCCACTGCTGTTGCTCTCACTCTTCATCATCCTCGTCAGCAATAATGCCAATGCGTTTACCAATGAACTTGACAGTGTTGGTCACTTGTTCCTGAACCAAATTGAAAGACATAGCTAGCAGCGCCATTCCAAATAAAAGGTAAAGAGCGCAAAGAGCTAGAGTAACTTGAGTGTTGTCAGTTACCGTCTTTCCAGGTACAAAATCTCCGAAGCCTATTGTTGTCAAAGTGATGAAGCAAAAGTAAAAAGATTCAAGGAAATGCCATCCCTCCCATTCTGTGAAAATCCAAGCACCAGCGCATATGTAAGCAGATACCAGGGCCAAGCATAACCAGATTGGTACAGATCTTTCTGTGCTATCCTTATCATCGTCAGAATCGTAATCAATGTCCAATCCATCTGCTTCAGGGTCGTCATCAATAACTCTACCAAGTCTTCCAGAAGGAGATGTTGGAGGACTTCTGCTTGAATCTCCTGAGCCCTTTTGTGGTAGTGGAAGTAAATCCACACGTAAGTCCTCTTTGCTTTCCAAAACATATTTATTGAGAATAATAGGTACACGATGCGCATCGCCATCGGAACCTGGGGCGGGTGGATACGCTGCTCCTTGTTGTTGTCCTACTCGTCGATGGTAAGCTTCTACTTCAACATCAGTTTCATCTGTGTTAGAAGCTCGACCTGACCGATAGCTACTACTGCGACTGACGTCATTTTCCACTGCGGTTCCATATTCATTTCCTACTAAATCCCTTCCCCGTCGGCTGGATCCTGACCTGCTGCTACCATGTTGAGAGGAATGGTGACGATGATGACGGACACTTTGTCCTCTTCGAGGAGCTTTAGGACGCTCACAAAGATAACAACAGATTTTCCAGTAAATAAACTTGAAGGAATGAGCCATAGCATCACCAATATTCGACATACAGAGCAACATCAAGGGAATCCCTACAATAGCATACAAGATAGTAACAATCTTGCCAGTATTTGTTTTTGGAGCCACATTTCCATAACCTGAAAAAATAAGAAAAAAAAAGGCTTAAGACAGATTCAAAATTTACTAAATTCAAAACACAAAGTTCTTTAAAGTGAATTTTTTTACAGACAATGTTAATTTATGAATTTTTTTCACCTTTTCTGTAAATACAGTACTTTTAACCATAGCATTACAGTAATCTTATAAGTTTCTTAAAATGCTTACTCAGATCACATAATTAAATCTAAATTCAATATAGCTCAAAGATTGGGAATTAATACACTTATCAAAACTTACATAGAATATTACAGCTCCTTAATATTGTTCATAAATTTATTTGCTTTTCAATTTTAGATGGGAGAGAACCAAGAGAACAATTTTAAATAGAAGTTCACATTTCACGGCAATGTAGAAAAAAAGCTGTTTTACACAATAACATAATTGAAATAACATCAAAATATTTTATGCAGAGTATAAATTGTAACTGTTAACAAATACCAAATTCATCTTGAATAAAGTAAAACTCAGTCATCTGATATTAAACTTCTTTATTCTTCAACATAAATCTCCATTAATCGCAATATTTCGGAAGCCTCAGCGGCTTTCTTATTCAAGCTTAACAACAAAAGGAAAAGACACATTATATCTTTCTGTGATTTTTGTATTGACTTCTAATTTTCAAATTTGCTGTTAATCTATTTTTATTTTATTCTGAAGTTTTTGGGAAGCAGATATGATGTATGTCTTTTTCCTTTTTTTGTTAAGCTTGAAAAAGAAAGCCGCTGAGGCTTCTGAAATATTGCGATTAATGGAGATTTATGTTGAAGAATAAAGAAGTTTAATATCATGTGTTAACAAATACCTCTACAAATAAAACATTATAGGGAATCTGACTGGTAATAAACAGACGAATCCTTTGTTTCTTTATAATTTGTTTTATATACTACACCATTAATATATTAATATATGCATTGTACAACGAATATCATAACAATATATAAAACATATTCTATGTATAACATACAAATTCAGTTATATCATTGAAAACAACATGAAAATTCTGAATTGATAATGAATCTTCTTATTAAGATTTCTTTGAAATTTTCTAATTAGATTTAGAATATCATCTATCTCTTTTAATTTATTTAATTGAATTGAATTACATTACATCCAATAATTTTTAGATTTCTAAATGAACTCGAAACTAATTTGTTATGTTAATTATAGTAAGTATATCTATTTGCTTCAATGCCTTGCTTATTGTGCTGCGTATTTGATTTTGCAGAAGTTACTACAAAAGGAATATCACTTCATCAAATGGAAATTTTCATTTCTAAGAATTTACGGAAACAGTAAGTAATCATTACTGACCTTAATTCTAAAAAGGTAGAATTTTTAAAGAGATAAATGACATTAAAAAGCAAATATAAATAGACAATTCAATAAAATCTAATGAACATTGATAAATAAAGCAAATCTATTTGAAACGCTAATATGTACAGGAGAGAAAAACAAAATTATATAAAAAAAAACTTTACTTAAAAAGGGTAAATCTTATTTTTATCAAATTCTACTGTAATATCTAATAATAGTAATAGTAATAATAATAATAAGAAGAAGAAGATATTAACAATAGATTGTTAATGGAATAAATTAACATAGAAAAATTGCATAAAAATTTAAAAAATATACAAAAATTGTAGTTCTGTAATTACAAATTTAGAGTGCATAATTAAATTGACAATAGACAAAAAAAAGTCAGTAAAATTAATAGTTCAATCTGACAACTAAGTATTTTTATTTGGGGGGAGGGGAGGTTGCATCTCTGATCCCTATTCGTTCTACATCACGTGTCCTGTCTTTGGTTCTTTTTTCCGTGTCGAGGATTGTAGAAACTTAGTGTGTGTCAACTGCCGCTTCTTGCATTTTAGTTGTTGACTGTTGTTTGAACGAATAAAGAATTTTACATTGCAGAAAAGAACAGCACTTTGTGTTGCAACCTTCGTTTTCTGGTAACACGTGATGTATGGCTATGGTCTTTTTTTCCTTAATATGACTCTAGTGATGATGTTAAAAAGGGATTTTTTTTTTACTCTTCTGGCATTGGAAATAGATAAGACAATTCCTGATCATAGGGTCTTGAAGTTCCACTTAGTCTGGACTATCATATGTTACTTTAGGATCCATTTTCTCTGATTTTGGTTAAATTATATCGTTCCAAGGAGAAACAAAACCATGAAATTACTTGTAACAAAATACATACACTGTATGTTTATGTGTGGTGAGTGTGAGTGGCACCGCGACCTTGGATCTACTGTGCTATCCCACGGAAATAAGGACAGACGAAGAGAAAGACTGAGAAAGAATGGTGGGAGAAGTGCAGGGAAATGGGAGAATCCCGAGAAAACCTGCCCAGCGCGGATCGTCCACCATCACGAAAGCCACATGAGAACCTAACCCCAGTACTCTGATGACCCCCGGTACTCTGAGGTGAGAGGCCAATGTCTTAGCGATAACGGCAACCGCGCGGCCTACATAGAGTACATAAGACTATATAAATAGAATATTTATTTATTTTTTTAAGTAAAAAAATGTATCTGTGTCTGTGTTTGTTTTCTGTACGTACATCTACAAACTATAAAGATATAAAACTATAATAATAGTAACTATTAATTGCTCGGTGGATGAGCCATGGTTCATTGCTTAGTGAAGTGCGGATATTGTAGATGACAAAGCATGTTTCTCTTCGTCAATTTCAGATTGTTACCCTGTCTAATATGAGATTTACATGATGTTAACAATATTCAAAAAACGTTGAATTATTGAAATAAAGTGAGAGATTATTTACACAGCGATTAATAGGGCATTTGATTGATGAAGCAATTATCCTACTATTTGCACTATTGATCGAACATTACAATGAATGAAAAAGCGGTAATCGAAGCAAAATCAACTAAGAATTAAAAATAAAGTCAATATCAATATCAAGGGTTTAATATTTTGGAAAAAAATAATTAAATACAAATAGTTTGATTCACGGTGAGAATGAATCAGATGAGTTTTGTATTTACTCTGAAGACTGTAGACACCATATCCTTGATTAAGACAATATCTAACACACCATTAAAGTCATTTCCAATGATTCTAAGCCAGTCTCGATGAGAGCACCATCACTGATCGAAGAGTGTTGAAAAATCTAATGGTTTCGATAGCAAAGGGCAGACACAAGACAGACGATCAAGAGTCTATCTTCAACCGCCTTTTGCAATCCTTACATCTGTTGATTAGATTCTTTTCAATGTTACAGCAATAATATCTCAATAGATTTTACTTTGCCAACAGATTAAATATTTCATTCCTATTCAGTTAATAAAATAAATTTATTTAAATTCAAACTATGAAACTTTAAAATTATTAATATTGGTTTCTAGTTATAGGTAAAAGTGCGTAATTTTTGTTAGATTTTTGATAACGAAAAAAGTAGGTAGAAGCCGGTGATTTCTTCCTATCAAAACTGAACAGAATAGGCTAGCTACTATTAAACCATTCAGTCTCTTTGAAAATCCAAACTGCATTAAAACAGTTTCCATTCTAATTCGCTTTAATTAAATTAAATTTGTCTTTCTATACGCCTTATTGTTTGGAGGACAATTAATTTCACAAAAGTATCTATTACATTTGTTCTTAATAAAAGCAAAATTCAGAGTAATTTAATTTATTTCATTGGTAAAAACCATTACTAAGTCAGTGAAAATATTAATTCTTTATTCAAAATAAGATTAAATTAAAAATTTAAAAAAAATTAAAATAATAATAATAATATTGTACATTTTCTAGTCATAAATTAAAGACGTTATTCTTGTAGCTGGAACTGAAACATTTGGTAAGAAATTTTTAAATTCTTCTGCTTCACAGATCATCTTATAGTTCTGATCAGGGGTATTTGTAGCCAATATCGAGTATTGAATGTAAATAAAAAAAAGCTTCTAAATGGAAACAACGACGCAAATGTTAAAAAAGATTTTGTGGTCTCATGGGAAATTGTAAGGAAGTGAAATGAATAGAAGGAATCGATGAGTGTTCAAGAACAGATTGTGGAGGGAAATTATTTGGGTGGACCAAATCCCAGCCACTGAC
Source organism: Thereuonema tuberculata (assembly GCA_023159025.1). NCBI lineage: Eukaryota > Metazoa > Arthropoda > Chilopoda > Scutigeromorpha > Scutigeridae > Thereuonema > Thereuonema tuberculata. The sequence goes on along the minus strand of JAFIDM010009631.1, from coordinate 70,670,477 downwards.
CATATGCTTACGTTGAGACGTTGGAAATTATGAGCACTTAATTAAAAGACAATGTATTTAACTAGAGAGGAAAAAAACAGATAATCCATTTCCTTTAGAATTTCAAGAAAATGTGACCTGCATAATCGCTCTGAATCTTAGGTTTTAAGGAAAACTTTTTTGTACTTTATGCAATAAAATTAATTCTAATTAAACAATTTTATATATACATAGTAGAGAAAGAGTTGAGTGTATTTAATAATAATAATAATAATAATAATAATAATAATAAATGTTGGTTCTTATATACAATGGGTTTTTACTGTAAATAAGAGAAATATTAAAAAATAATTATGTTAAAGAAAAAATTAAATTTAATTAGTCTAAGTAAGTGATAAAACTTATTATTAAAATGATTCTTCTTCTTTTTTAATAGTTATCCATCTCAAGACTTCAAGAGTTCGAACATTCCATATTTACATACAGGATGTACCTGAAATGTGCTGCAAAACTTAAAGGTTGTATTCAATCATTCAAAACAACGAATAAATGTCACATAAACATGGGTCTGGAAATGCGTTATTTCCAAGATATGAATGATGAAACGATACAGAGATGTTGGCGTTATCCTGACCGCTGGATTGGAAGAGGAGGACCAATAGCATGGCCTGCTCGCTCCCCTGGTTTAAACCCTCTGGACTTTTTCGTATGGGATTATCATAAAGCATTAGTGTACACCACACCGGTTCCTGACGCCCACGCACTGCATGATCGCAAAGTGGATGAGTGCAACACAATTCGACGTGCACCTGGCACCTTCGACCGTGTGGCAGTCGATGGAACGACGTTGGGTTGCGTGCATTGTGGCCGGTGGAGGACATTTCGAGCGACTGCGAAACTGAGCGACTGTATGGCCAACACCTCTGTAATGTTGCATCGTTCATATCTTGGAAACAAAGCATTTCCAGACACATGTTTATATGACATTTATTCGTTGTTTCGCATGATTGAATACTTATGTTTGGCAGCACATTTCTGGTACATCCTGTATATTTGGTACTGATTGTTTAGTTATGTTTATAAAGCATTAAATATTACTAGTGGATAAATATCTTGTTAGAGATTGCCACCGATTACTGAAAACTATCTGTATTTTCATGAGTTTCCAACTACGGTATTATTTAACAATTTAAAGCCTCAGTTTGTCACGATTTCTCACTGGCAAAGAAGACTGTAGTGAACAAAAAAAAAAAAAAAGTGAGAACCACCGGCTTAGAAAATTGAAAAAGAAAAAAGTAATGTTTATTTCATATCATCATTTAAATAAATGTAATTTCCGTGCGTCTTTTTAATCCTGAAACCTAAAAAAACTTAGAAAACTAAAACTCAAAGAACGGGATTAAGGAAACTGAATGTTATGTCTAAGGGTAGGGATTTTTTTCAATTTCCTCTTCTTTCTTGAGAAGCATTACCAGTACGCAACACAGAATCCCAACAGGCGAACTATCAGAATACCACAACGCTAGCGAGAGAAAGAGAAAGCTAACAACGCTGAGTCATGGTTACCCAATTGTTCTTTCTTAGAATACCGCTGAAATGTCTGGCATGTTTCACCTGCAATAATTCAAAATAAAATATTAGTTCGTGATTGTTGGGAAACTACTGCAACTATTATGATTAATAATTGAAAACGCTTACATGTTCGACAGTAGAGAAATACCTACAAAAATTTGTGTTAAAAGTTCGGAACCAATAACTCAAAAATATTTGAAATTGCTGAAAATAATTTCATTATTATTGTCTTCTGAAAGATTTAGCATTTCCTATGATAGCCTTTTCATTCTAGTTTAGAAAACAATAGATAATATTTTTGAAATGTGAAAAGTTATCCGCCAAAGGCTTCCTAGATTATTTTACAACTTTTAACTTTTATAAGAATTTACAGAAAAAAAAATAACTATCTCGAAAATGAAATCAGGTTTGCCCGGGAGAAACATTAAATTTTCAAGAAATTCAACTTTAATTTATTTAATTCCACCGAAGAGATATTAGACAAATATATCTCCGAATGCTACTCACGTCCGCGAAATGCCATACTGAAAAAAAAAAGGTTCAGACCATAGTTGAAGCTTAAACAAAGCATGGAACTCAAACATTTCTCAATTTGTTGATCGCTTTAACACTTGAGAATAATAAACAGTTTTGAAATGTATTGTGCAACAGCAACAGACACTTTTTAAAATCTTTATAAGCAATCCGTACTGTTATTGAATCAATGACTCAAAATTCTTTAACTGATTGGAAGAAAATGTTAAGCAGATATTAGAATATAAATTTTGCAATCATTGCCTGAATAAAGCAAGTGATTGTATGTAATATTCTGGTGCGCAAACACGAATGAAGGCCGTTTTTTTATATCATATATGGATTTTTAGCAAAAGGGTAATAAATATATTATAAGTAACTACTTGTAATATAAGTATATTATAAGTATTATGAGTAATAAGTATCACACACATTATTAAAATAGAAATATTTTTTGCATATTTCTTAAGCGTTTCCTTAAAAATTATATCCAAATGGAGCAACCAAAAATATGAGTTTTACCGTAAACATTTTGCAATGTCAATAAAATCAAATTAAAAAAAAAAATTTTTGAAAGTTTTTTATTCTCTTCCTGCTATGAAATCACATAAATATATAAACTTAAATATCAAAATACTCTATACGTAACAGGAATGTTTTGACGTCGATTTTGGACTTAGTATTCTATAATTACCCTAAAAACAGTAAATGTTCGCTGCAATGAAATCATCGCAGACAAGTATTATTCATTTAAAAAATAAATGTAAATGTAAATCAAAAAGAGAGAGAGAGAGAGAGACAACTTTTTTTTTGAAATGATTTAGTGAGAAGGATAAGTTTTGGAAGTGCTATAATCTTGTGATATTGTAAGAACATTTCAGAGATCGAGCACTGAAATCTCTGAAATTCTTCCTTAATATAGTCGTGATGCGGAGTGAAGACGTAGTCATGACCTTTTGCGGCAAACACTCCGACAGCATGGGACAAGTTCACGTGTTATCTGTCGAGCTGCCCGTTTCGGCCTCTGGGGTCGTGGCCGAAGGATAATCCCCGTCTTCCAAAGGTGGTAGATGACATTGCGGAGGTCATGAAAAAGGGGTCACTCGTAAAAAAAAAAGAAAAAATAAAAAAATAAAGAGTATTTCTTTCTTATCAGCCTCTCGCCAGATGATGTGGGGTAAATCTCTCGGGAAGGCCGAGATTTAGTGGCACGCCGTGACCAGGAGCAAGAAGAACGAGTCTCAGCTCCGGCAACAACTTATCCGTCTCCGGCGTAGGGTGAAGGTCGAGCCGCTACAGAAGAAATCCGATCTCGTTGATGGAGTGTCTGGGTTGGGTGGTGAGGGATTGCGAATGGTCGCACACTCCAATCCACCCACTTAGAAGGACGATGTCGAAGATTGTAAGTTCTAATTCTCGATGCGATCTCATACCCGAAGAGAATTTATATGTAAGAAGGAAAAAAAAAAGCACTTCTTCCCGTAAAGAATGAAAGCGAATAAATTTCTTTAAAAGGAGACACTCAATAAGGTTAGATATTTAACAATTTATAATGGATTGGGAAAATTGGGCAAATCCAATTAGGAAATAGCGTCATATTCTAGAACATAAAATGCAATGTAAATTCGTAATGTGAACTTCTTGTCTATGCTAGTAGTTGGCGCTCCTTTTACAAATGACGTGGCGCACTCTAAGAATAACGACACAAGTTTCTATTGCTTTTCACGATATGTTATTACTATATGGCTAATAAATATAAATCTGTACATTTTATATTTAATTTTTATAAAGTTCCTTAGGTCAGTTTCTGACAGAGAATTTCATTTTTTCTTATAAGTTATAGAAAATCATCGTTTCAAAGAACATTATATTAAATTACTTATAATAAGGAATGATTTCTTGTTTGGATTCTGCTTTTGATAACTTTATCTCTGCGCAATTAATTCTTTAAGATACAGCTAAGATAGCTGATGTACTTTCAAGATATAGAAAGATCGAGCGTGAAGAATTAATGTATGTATAAGAGACAACCAAGTACTCAAGAATAGAAAGGAGTATTCAGAATTCTTTTCTTCCCTATACTTTTTTAATATTTCCTTTACAGCAATCTCTAATTTCTTGTATCGGCTTCAAGTATTTTGCAGTTCCAAATACGAAATGGTTAATTGAAAGTAATTCAGGAAAAAAAACCAAGAAACTCCTGAAAGAACTTGAAAGCTACTTTCTTTAAAACTGCAAACCGTTTTATTCTTTGCTTTTCGAAATCGTGAAAACATCACAAACCAAAAAAATCAATTTTAACTTTTTACCATATCTGCCTAATTAAATTAGGTCTAAACTGTTTTCCCTTTTCTCCAAAAAAAAAAAAAAAAAAAAAGCAACAAATCCTTACTTAAACTATTCAATTAATTTTAATCATATTAAAGCTGCCGTAAATTAATGGTATTAATAAGAGAATTAATACCCCATTAATAGTTATCAAAACTAATCCTACTAACGATATTAATCATTAAGTCTCATTGTGTTGATTTTCTAGAAGTTTTGCCACTTTTGTTCACCAAGAAAAAATTTCAAAGCTCGAAGTTATATCATCTCTTTATCCTAAATACGGTATACTTGCCAAGCTTCAAAAAGATCCACTGATCGACTCAAAACTCAACGGGAAACAAGTACAAACATAAACATAAAACTCATTGATTTACTTAGCCATAATTTCCTAGGTTAAAAAGGAAAAAAAAAAGTTAAGTTAAATGGTTAAGTTAAAAGAGACAAACGATAATCTTGATTTCTTTTACAAATTGGTAGTGTAGTTTCTAGTAACAGCACCAAAAATCAAAAAGTTTAAAGATTTTTCCTACCGTTCCTATGTTTTCTAATACATTAATTCTTTGTTTCTAAATACTTACTTAGTGAGAGGAATGGCATTTAGTAACAGACCAAACAAAGAAAGCAGACAAATGAAGAAGATTTTACAAGCTCATTCAAGTGAGCTTCAATTCTTATTCACAGATTATTGATGCCCAATTAAAATAAGAATTCACAGTGATCTAGTGCTTTAAAAAAACACGAGCAATGGAAACTACACTTAACAGGTCGTGAGAAATTCTATAAAGGCCAACTTCGATGACGTTCCGGTTAATCAGGATCATTTGGTTTGCCGTGATAATATCTGTAAATTCTTAAAGGAGTCTCTAAATGGATACAAAAATAATCCAAAATAAAAAACTTTAAAAGTCGTGAAGAACAACTGGGAATTTCTTGTATAATTCCCTTACCAGATAACCCGAAAACATTCTTACAATATTAGCGGCAAGGAAAGCTTCAAATCTCAAATCGTGACAAGGAGATTCGAAGCGATCGTCAACGGTTTTTTTTATATGTTAGATCAAAGTAGTGATTTATATTTTCAGTTCTTTTATAAATGTAAGCTTATAATAAGGCCGCTAAAAAAAATGTTCACCTTAGTGGGACTCGAATTCACAGTTTCCGATGAAAGAAACTTAATCCATGAGATCATTAGAGTGAGTATCATTGCTTCCATTAGGAATATGTAAATAACCCTACAAAGTATGTAATTAAGTTCACTACCAGCGTACTGAAGATCATACACAATCACAGGTTTAGAAAATGAACAACTTAGCCATGTTCTACAGTTCAAATTATTTTTGTAAAGATAAATTTGAATAAGAGCAAAGCCAA
>JAFIDM010009631.1:70630635-70654714 GCA_023159025.1 Thereuonema tuberculata | reverse complement strand
TAAATTTTGTTTCTTTGATTAAATTAACGTATTACAATTTAACCAGGTACCGGCTATAATTTGTGAGTTAATCATTTTCAGATCTACTTTACTCTTTGTAAAGTAGATTGTACTCTTTAGTATGTTAATATTTATGTGGGTGGCAGGGAAGCCAAGCACTGAGGCCGAAGGTCTATTGTATTAACCCAAGGAAGTGCAGGAGAAACGGGAGAACCCCGAGAAAACCTGCCCAGTGGGGATCATCCACCATCACGAAACCCACATGAGAACAGAACCCCGGTACTTAGAGGTGAGAGGCCAATACTATAGCGACAACGCCCACCGTAAGGCCTACTTTTTCGTAACTCATATACAGTAAAACCTCGTTAAGTCGTCACTCAAGGGACCAAACATTTTTGACGACTTAAGCAGAGTGACAACTTAGGCGGAGTGGGAATTTTTGAAAAAAAAACAAAAAAACAAAAAAACACTGAATTACAATATTTTTATGAATTGATGTAGGATTCGGTGAGAAAAACAAGATTTTCAGAAATCAATACATGCAAATGAGTGGAAAGTAAAAAAAACAAAAAACAGTTTTTATAGTTATCACATTATAATCGTTTTAAAAGAAAGGCAATGTCTGTCTTTGAAACGTTCCAGCCAACCATTGCTGCCGCCGAAATCTTCAATGTTCAACTCCTTGGCAATTTCCATGGCTTTTTCTTTGAGAATCACGACAGAAATCGGCACATTTTGCGATCTTGAATGTTTTAGCCATCGAACTAGCTAAAACCTCCTCGATCTCGTCAAACTTCGATTTCCTCATTCTCTTTCTTTTGTCTTTGCAGTCAGCTTCTTCAATTACTTGTTTCGATGAAAGAATATCGTTTAATGGGAATACGATGTTCTTTGGCAAAAGCTGTTTTCGAAACATTTGATTTTTCAAAAAGTACAATTAAGTCTTTTTTTTTCTTTAAAACATAACGAGGTAAGTTTTCGTTTCCCTGACATGTTACAAATGTAATCGAACCATGAAATTGCAAGATAAAAAATAGCCGTTATAGAGGAGCTTACTCGCTATGAAATGAAATCACACTCAGTAGCGGTCAAGAAAAATGTATACACTTGACAAGAGTCGCAGCGAGAAGTGTGTAATTTCCCATGTGAAAATTCCCCGTAAAGGCTAGGCTTTCTTAGAGTGAAGGGGCGGGGCTGAAAAGATAGCAGGCAAAATTGAGAATAAAGATGCTTTTCGCCATTTTTGAGGGTGACGAGTTATCCGGAGTAGAATTAAATTTGGTGACGAGTAAAAGAGGGTTATTTTACATTATTGACTATGAGAACTTGTCGGGACCAAAGGAAAACGACGACTTAAACGGAGTGACGACTTCTCCGGGTGACGACTTAACGAGGTTTTACTGTAATAATGTTTTGATCTACATCAAATTTCTTATTTGTCAGTTCAGTCACATTGTCTTTACTCGATTAAATTTTGGAATTAATGGATCCATTATAAGGACCATTTTACAAAAGAGTCAAGGAAATATGCTTATAAATAGATACAAATATCATATTTAATAGTTTATTTTTTTTTCTATTTTCTAGACCTGATTAGATGAGTTTATAGATTAAATAGTGTTTGAATAATAAATATTTTTGTTTTGTCTAAGCTATTCACATACTGATGTCGATAAATCATTTTCACTGCCAACTATTTTTAACCCTTCTACATCTCACTTAATTCTGTAAAAAAAAGGTAAAGTCTACCATTATGGGGTGCGCGGGAGGTGCAGGCTCCCAACAATTCTCGACCATACAGGACTAGTTGAGGTCGGAAGGTCAAACCGGAGCCCTCCCGCCTTTCATCCACAAATACACGTAATTCTGTACTAACGTATATTTTGTACTGTTAAGTGTTGTTATATTATCGAGACGAATTAAAATTTCCTAAATATCTAGATGTAGAAGTTTTGACCCAGAGTACACATTGTGTCAAAAAATATCGAAACAACATTAATGAAGCGGTCAAATCTAAACGAAACTCCATATGCAACTGCCTTTCTTTTAGATATGCAAATGATTAAAGTTTAGTTATCAAGAAACGTCACTATCACCCCTATGGCTTAGTGCCCATCTTGTGGTCCATGTAAGGGCTCTCAGACATATTCTGCTTCGTGAACTTGCTGAATTCACATCAGTTTACCATACTAATATCTCAACGACGCGCTTGAAAGACCCTAAGAGCAATTGCAGGACTTCGAGACCGAGCATCGTGCGAGAAGTCGACTGGTCATGCAGACGAATCGCTCGCATCCGTGTCCTAATAATACTTCGGAGGGAGGTACTGGAATCAATTGTTAAGTGAGGGCACTCATTTACGACCGGCCTGTGACCAGCCAAACAGTACCAGATATTCGGTTTACTATAAGTAGGATTTCCAAATTACCGATATTTTTTGAACCTTCGGGTATCGGGAGCGGGAAATCATATTTCCCGGGAATTCTCAGGAATTCCTGAATTTTTATTTCATTTTCGTAAATCACCAGTAATAATGACTGTAAGAGTAACTGTTAATAAACAGCATGATTTTTGGATGGGTTTCTGTTATAGGTTTTCTCAAAATATAAACAATGTAATAAATACAGACTTCATCATACTATATCTTACGGTATACAATACGTTTTTTACGTATATATATATATGATTTTTAAAATAAAAAGAATAAAAATAAAAAATTGAGACTACGCACAATTTAAAAACTATATTTACAATTAAAATATACATAAATTACAGGAACTTTCGACATCCTTCACGGAGGTAGTTGACAATGACATCCGTAAAGGATGTCGAAAGCTCCTGTAATGTATATATATTTTAATTGTAAATATAGTTTTAAATTGTTCATAGTCTGGATATTCTTTTTATTTTAAAAATTCTTGTTTATCATTTTTAAAACGAAGAGGTATAACGTTAAGAGGTATAAGCATTATTTGCTCTATCAGACAATCGTAATCTTTGCTTTATAACAAATATATCACATGTGGAATTTTTTTTTCATTTTTGCATTGACATAGGCTGAATTGTTTTAAGTACGTCTATAAGAACATTCAAGTCAGGGGTGAGAGAATGTGTTGCTTCATACAAGCTCATTTTCTTTCCTAAACAAGCAAATACTAGGTGATTGTTATTAAAGTACCCTATTCAACACTGTCTAGAGTGATATGTAGCATGCAACGAAATTTGGTAGAATGACATTACAGGACATGCGGCCGACATTTCCTAAAGAAATAGCCTGCAGCGATTCCAGCGAAACTGCTCAATATGGTCCCTATTCTAAAGGTGTAAAACCTGAAAGTGATATGTTCAACGGCCTACCATAACTCAGATGCCTTTCACATGCAGTGTGATATTGTCTTTCAAGGCTGCCAAACTTGCAATATTTTCTCAATAATTAGTTTAATTATTATCTTCTAGTCTATGTTTAGTAATTATGGAATAACTTGAAATTCGTAGGCACGGAGAAAGTCTGGTAATTGCTGCATTGCTACTTACCTAAATGTAATTAACAGTACGACAAAAGTTCATTCGTATCAATTACAAAATAAAAATTTTAAAATACAGAATGCAGTGCATGTAAAACTAGATAATTAATCCTTAAGTTATACAATATAAAAAGTCAATCTCAAAGAATTCATTAGCGTGTAGAGTGTATAATTAACTGGTAAAATATGAGGAAATATCTAGAGTACGTGAAAGCATGTCAATAAAACTTTATGGAGGATTTGATTTTGAATATAAATAATTCACAGGTTGTGTTATTCAGCAAATTTGCTAATGTAAAATTTAAACAATTAAATCTTCTTTTGCATTAGTAAAAATTAATATGACGCCACTTAAAATCATGAAGCATCAAACAAAAAAAACGACACTAACCAAGTTTACTAAAGAAAAAAAACGCTGGTCTTAAATCGATATATCTATTTACGTATTTCGCTGTTGTCAATAAGCTGCTAAAAAGCTTAACTTTCATTTTAGACTGATTAAACTACAAAACTTTGACCTTTATATTTCTCGATTCTCCGAATTCAGCTTCGAATTCTATTTTTAACTTTTCTTCTTCAAATGCTACATCTACAAAATGGAACAGTTCCATTGACAATCGATGTGTAACATTCTCTTGTTAGCACAATGATAGAGATATACAATAGCCAGGCACAAGGGTGTGGCAAAAGCAGCTTTCCAATAGTATATTGCTCAGTATATCTCACAATGTGTCCCAGTACAATCAGACTAGCTTGAAGAGAAAAATTGCTTTCATTAAATAATTACTAATATAGATTTCAATTAAAAAAAAATTCAAGTAAAGAAAAAAATAATGAAATTTATAAAGATGTAACATATATTGCAAATGTAACATTGCAAAGATAATACGCTACCATGTAATATTAAAACGTAAGAGATTAAATGATGGAAACTATTTAAGAAAAAAGTAGTCCCCCCAACAAAAAAATTTATAAAAAGTTCTTTTTAACTCAATTTGAATTTGTAATTCGGAACAGTGAGTTTCATAATAAGAATTCTCTTAGAAAATTCAATTTGTTAAGAGAATATTAAAGCATTTTACTTACAGATATTATTTCTTATGAAACATCTGTATATTGACGTACATAACCATACACACACACATATATATATAAAGCCGGACAGTGATCTGGGATTTGAAAATGCCAACATCAAAAAACAAATCACTGTTTCTATCAGATGTATATATATATATATATATATATATATATATATATATAATATAAAAGGGAAATTTGTGGCTATGCGAATGTATCTGTTCAAAATGTTTTGCATAATTCCCAGTACGCTACAAATTTCGCACGTGGATAGGTTATATACTGTAGACAATGAAAAAGAATAAAAATAAACTTTTTTATTTTATTTATTTTTTTTTTGGGGTGGGGATGCATAGAGAAAAGTGTTTGGCGGCAACTCCAAGTGTGTGGCGCCAACCCGCAATACAACTGACTGTGAGTTAAGCGAAGAAGACTACAACGGGCTGGGAAGTCGTATATTCTCCAATCTCGATATTAATTTGCTAAATAAATAAACCATTTTTTTTACGTTCAGAACATCAAGAATATTAAAGCTATATAAATATAAATTATTGGAATTGGAATGTATAGAATCAACATCAAATAAATTTTGTTTAATTTACAGCAGATAATCAATAATTGATATGCTCGCCTCTGGCGGCGAAATTTGAAGTCAGGCGTCTAGATATTAATGTGATATTACGATGTTAATGAGGTTCTTTACAGTGTTACGCGGCAGGTTCTACTATTCATTCTCCAATTGATGATGCGCGCTATCCAATGTTTGTGCAGTTGTGGACGTTACTGGACACATGATTTTGTCACCCGAATGTGTTGTATAGGAACTAAACCGGGAGCTTTAAACCAAGGATCTTATTGACTGAATGAAGTACCTTTTTAAAATTGGAGCCATAAGATTAGAAAGGTCCTACATAATCCCGCGATCCTACATTAACTCCTACAGTCACTCCACCTAATATTAATAGCGGTAAATATTTTATAAACAATCCCATCCTACATAATCTGGAAGACTGCAGAAGGGATGACTGCGTGCATTTCCTAAAGGAACACTAATTAATTATCCTAAAGGTACACTTAACAAAAGCAAGATTCATCGTTGAAATTATACGGCTTGAAGCAACTAGTGACGAGATTCCGATGATCGCCGGTTTCATGTATGAATCAGATGCGGATTACGCAGAAACAGAAAAATAACTGTGGGTCGATGAACAGCATGAATGGTTAATGTCGTGGTCTGAAGAACTACAGTTATTCCAGCAGAACACTTCTAGAACTCCTCACAGACAGTTTGGCAGGCCTAAGCATACTCTGAATGTTAAAGTACTAACTCTTTTGTGTCCAAATATCGCCACGTGTTATCTGTTCCCTATTATATTCGACAGTGGTTGGTAAGATAGCTCCATCAGTACCAACACAATTGGACATGGGAGGATGGTAATCTTACAATCCAGCCACTCTCAGTGCAGACAAATTGAACTGCAGGAAGAATTGTTGATAGTTGGATGATTCACACGATGAAGCATGTCAATGTTAGATTTCACTGGTGCATTACGAATTATTTTATTGGTGCATTATGAATGCACAATAGAGATGGGTATCTTACGATGGGCATCTCGTATTAGAAGGAATGTGATGAGTATCAGTAAGGAGGTACAACTATCTTACTAATATGACTTTTATTCCTAATAATATGGCAATTATTAAAATGTGAGTCATATTTTTCATTATCTCCTACACTCCAATTATATTATTGATTTAAATTATTGACTGATTTTATTAATGATATTTCCCTATCTAAGATTTTCTTATTCCTTACTTCGAGCAAATTACATTTAATATAAGCTTACTGTAATACTATAATGAATCTGAATTTCTATAGGCCTAATGTGCAATTAAAAATATGGTTTATTTAATGGTTTATTTGTGTGGGTTTTTTTTGGGGGGGGGGGTAATTTTTTTTGTTTATGTGTTTTATTTCTTAACTGAAAAGACAGACAACGGTAATCCTTTTTTTTTTCTTTTTTTCCTCAATGACATTCAGATTATTCAGTTGTCAAATTAATAAACAGTGGTTATCTAACATTTCCATTGTTATACATTTAAAGGGATCGAAATGTCACGTGCGAAAAATGTCATCTTTTCTGGTATCTCGAATCTCGAAAAAAATGGAACTAGGTTTTAATTTACAAATTGATTTTTATTCATTTTCTTCTGATATTTACATGAAAAGTTTCTGTATCGTGTCTACTAATATTCAGCTCCACCCCTTTGGCAGTCGTTTGTATGTCATGAAATCCTTTTTGAAGGTCAATTATTTCAATTTATGAATATATAAATTAACCATCGTTCAATAACTAATTATTCTATTCCTTATACTACTTGATCTAACCACAATTACTGGTTTTATTATTTATACAAGTCGGCAGCCAAAACTATGCTTTCGGAATCATGCAGAAAGAAATTTAAATGTTATATTACTTTATACATTCGAGAAATAGACTGTTATTTTGACTTATGGTAAAGAATAGCATTTCTATTATGAAAACATTAAAAACAATAACAACATAAGGATTCAATGAGTTTATAGTTTAGTACTTTTAGGGTAGGAGAATTTTTCGTTCATGGAAAGCGTAATGTTTTTGGGAAAAGACCATATCACCCTTTCCGCATTTCGCCGAGGTCGAATAGTCAAGGGGGAAAGCCAGTACGAGATACCTTAACTCGTAGATATCAAAGCAAACATGACTAGGCGTGCATAGTATTGATGGGAAGAAGACGGTAAATGCATTCCACTTGTCATCACAGCTAGTGGGAGTTTCACTTAATGCTGAATATTTTAGGGACGTCGTCATTTCTGTAAGTGATATCGTTTATATCATGTATCTAGTTATATTTTCAATTTCACTTAAGTGTCGTAGTCTGTTATATTTTCTGTACATAATAGTGTATTTCATTTAGCCTTTATGTAATTTTTTAGACTGTTAGAAATGCTCAACAAATTCTTTAAATCTGGCTTACTTATTCAAAATTAAACTTCCAAATATTATTAAATATAGAGTTAAATGAAGAGTAGCCTAAAGCACTGATAAAAAAAGCTACCAAGTGAATCTTTCAAATTTTAAATTTTAAAATATTATTAACTGTGGATTTAATCTGTAACTTAACCAACGCAGAAATGCACTTTAATTACACAACAAACAATCACTAGCTCATTCCTTAGTATTGAAAAAAAAACAAGGTAATTAATGCTTTTAGACAGTGTCAAAAGCAAAGCGGCCCCATAATATGCACAATTTTATAAACAATTTTTTTTTGTTTAGAGACCGTTCTTTACGCAAGCGTGAAGCTTCTCGCTTTGCATCAGCATCTCGTTTTTCCGCACGTTGAGACATTTTTTCAATTTAAATCCCAACAATCGCAACAACTGCGTCTTTTGCATGCGGAACAATCATATTTATAATGCAGCTCTACATCAAACACAACAATCCCAATAAACGCAACAATTGCGCCTTTTGCATTCGCAACAATCACATTTATAATACTAAGGAAATGATAGTTTCATTGTGACAGGCAAGCTGTAACAGGGGCCGCTAAAACATTTCTTGGGGGTCAGGGAGTAGTCCTACAGGTCTGATTTTTTTTTACGTGGTCACCTACTTTTTGATGCTGACCACAATGGTGAAGGTTTCATTCTAATATCTCTAACCGTTTGGCATCTATAGAGTGTGACAGATTGTGACATCCAGCAGACATAAAACCAAGAGCGGTCACCTATGTTTTACAGGCAAACTATAACATAGGGGCCGTTAAAAAAGAAGTTCCGGAAAGAACTTAAATCCTACTTTTTTCTTAAAATATTTTTCTGTATGTTCTTTAAAGTCGTAAAAAAAGCCTTCTCTTGCCTATAATGCCTCCGAATTACCTTCGATTCAGTATTTTCAATTTTTTGATAACAAAGGCCATCAGTTAAGTTGCCTAAATCCTATTAATTTTAACCAAAACACGCTCCGTTTAGTGGAGTACTGAAAGGATTAACATGTGTTCTTAAACATTGATAGAAATTCATTGTTTCTAATGTTTTTACAGGAGACTTTTCGTATCTTCACGTGCTAATTTCTGGACAGAGACCCACACTGAAAAAAACTTTCAATTTCAAAAGTTAGATCGTTGCTTGTCCTTAAATAGGCATGCGCAGTTTCACAAAGATTCATTCAGCAGTCCAATGTTATTAGGAGGAGGGAACACAGATATACTGATTTCATAAGCCTTACTTTCCTTAGCAACTGAGCTATAATGCAGTTTAACGTGTGCCATAATTTACATGTTATCAAAATGAACAACACACTAAGACTAATTTAAAATGATGAAAATTATTTTATCATTTAACTTAAACTTGTTGAAGAGGGTTGTTGAACAGAGGATGCCTCACAGGAGCCCGAAAGACTCCACGTAAGTATTTTTATCTTTTTAAATTACTTTTAGTGTGTTGTTCATTTTTAAATATAGCTCTTAAGTTAAAAAGCGCCTTCTGTTATAGCATGTAGTTTCATGAAATTACAAGTAGCGAAGTTAGCTTTATAAGGGTTTATTAATTAAAAAGGCAGTTAAGCTAATAATTCGTTGAAATTAATAATAAATAAAATATCGATTAATGTTGTCTGTAATATAATATTGCCTGGAGACTTTTAAAATTAATCAATGGCGCTTCACGAAGAGTTTCATTTATTTCCATTTTTTTTAATTATCTGAACCAGAAGATAATAAAACTTAGCAATGAAGGATATAAATTAAAAAAAAAATCAATGATATATTTAAATATCGAAAGAACCGGAGTAGAAAGTTCCACGTGAAATTATTTTTAATCGTCCTTCGATTATCATCATTAATTTCGCCAAGTTATTAATTTTTAAAATTCAATCAAGTTTTTTGATTTATCAAAGTTCAGAACCATAAATAAAATCCATACCTGCAGCAATTAAACTCTCGTTGCGCTGCTGACAGCACCCATGGCAATAGAAAGAGATTTAGAAATATATGGAATGCCTTGCACTTTATCAAATTTATAGATGGAATTGAAATGATGGAATTGTTAAGGCGAATTACTCAATAGGACGTTACATATAGAAGTTTTATGAATCTCAAACTTTTAGGAGCTAAGGTTTGAGATTCACATTCAGAATGTCAACTTTTGCTAATATAGCTATATTTAACTTTCAAATTTCTTGTCAAATTTCATATCATTCTGAACGATTTTCTTCATAAAAATAAATGTGATTCTTATTTACGTGTCAACCTAAAAAATATAACATCAGTTATTTGGTCTTGATACTCCTCAAAACAAAAACAAACAAAAAAATCCTGATGATTTCCGAATGTTCATGATTACGTTGCATGTTTACTTAGTGGGAGATACATACAGGAGAGTATATCAGTGTTGTATAAATAACAGTGGCATTTAGCAATGTAAAGTTCAATTCGCTATGTTTATACAGTCGGACCTCTATTTAACGAAGTCGCTAAATCCCGAAAAAAAGTTCGTTATTTGGAAAATTCGTTAAATAGAGATTCAACTTTTAAAGTTACTTTAAAGTACATAAACAGATTTAAAATACGTATACAATAAATATTATTAAAAAAAGTATTAATTTTAATGACATAAAGCATACATTACCACATGCATACTTAAATTTTACTAATAAAGTCTTGAGTTTTTTTTTTTTGAAAAAGTGTTTTCGCTTATAGTACGTCTCGCATCTTTGCGATGCATCGAAAACCCCTTCAGATGTATTTTCTTCAAATTGTAACGCGTCGGATTGTTGCAAATGATTTTAGCATTTCATCAAACGATTTAGCATTTCATCAAACGAAGGTTTTTTGATTTCTGCATCATGATCATTTCTATTTTCATCATCTTCATCTTCATCGCAATTTCATTTCTGTAACCTTTAATACCTCCTGTACAGGTACATTGGTGTACATTGCTTCCACGTCCATTGAGAACAATTTAAACTTATGTTTTGCTCCTTCTTTGTATTTAATTATATTATCAATTAAACTCTTAGTATTTTTAAGAACTACTTCCGGTTCATCTAATGGAAATGAAATGTGAGAAACATAAAGATATGTTAAAGAATTACAATTTGGATAAGGAAGTTTTTATGGATATGTTAATATTGATATGTGATAATAGGTATTTTAAATTTGGGGACAAATTATACGCACAAAAGAAGGGTTTCCCAATGGGATGCCCAATTTCTGGAGTAGCTTGCAATATTTATTTGAATTGGATTTAACACAAGTCAATCTTAAGATGGAAAAAAGCTAAGTTTCAATATTTTAGATACGTAGATGATATTCTGATTCTGTGGGAAGGTACTGATCGGCAATTTAAAATTTTTTTCAATTTTGTAAATTCTGTTGAACCTAATTTAAGATTCACTTATCAGGAAGCAACAGATGGGAAGCTACCTTTCCTAGACACATTATTAATCAACAGCAATAATAATATCAGTTATGAATTTTACCAAAAGCCCTACCAAAGTAAGCATATGTTAAATTTTGAGTCAAATCATAGAGTATCAACTAAGAAAGAGATAATTTTCAACAATTTAAAAAGGATAACGACTTACACTGAGGACAAAAGGTTGTGGAAAGGGAAAATTAATTGTCTGAAGGAAAAATTAGAAATTAATGGCTATCCAAGAGGTTTTGTTAAATCATGTATTGATAGATTTTTTCGCACAAGGAAAATCAAAAAAGTAGAGAATTTAAACAGTAACAAAGTCACAAATTACAAATTGATTAGGCTTCCGATTGGTTTTGAAATTGATAGATATGTAAAAAATGTTTTGGAAGAAAACAAAGTTAAAATAGTATTTTATAAGGGAAACTTATTATTCAAAAAAAGAAAGCAAGATAAAATCAACAAGTTGCACAAAATGGGAGTAATTTATACATTGAAATGTAGAGACTGTGGGGGGTTATATATTGGAAGTTCTGGTCGTTCATTCAAAGAACGGTTAACGGAACATACTAATGCATGCAGAGACAATCATCCGGAACTGTCAGATTGGGCTTTTCACTCAATAAATTTGGCACATAATCCGGATCCTATTTTTGATATTATTTATACAGCCCAAGATGAATCAGAAAGGTTCATGTTGGAATCAGGTTTTATCAATCTGACAGATTGTTTTAACAAAATTAAAGCACTTAAAATGAACCCAATTTCATTCAGTTTTTTTTGAAAAAATTATAAAGAATAATAAAATTTTGAAAAATAAATTGGAATTGAAATAATTATATTGTTTCTATATGCATCTAGTATAGTTTTATTTTTATTTTTATTTTTACTTTTATTTTTATTTTTTTATTTTTATTTAAGATGAATTCACTTTGTTTTGTTAAAGAAAGCCTGAGTTTGCTGTATGTAGGATGAATTCACTTTGTTTGTTAAAGAAAGCCTGAGTTTGCTGTATATAGGATAAATTTACTTTGTTTGTTAATGTTATTCAAGAAAGATTGTACCATGTTTATTTAGAAAGGCCGTGATTGTTATTCAAGAAAGATTGTACCATGATTGTTCATGATTAGAAATTCTAATTTTTAAATGTGAGAGAAAATGTTTATTTCTCTACATTTTCTGTAGTCTCCGAGAAGAAGATTCCTGCTAAAGGAATTGAAATATTGAGTATTAAATAATGTGATTAAGAAAGAAGAGGTTTTATGAATTATTACTATTTATATAAGAAGTTGAATTTTGGATTTGCATTAACTTCTTCCACTTTAACTAGAGTCGTTTACCGAAATATGTACATGCTATGTAACCACGATGAGAAAGGTCTTCATCCACATTTGTAATACTCTTAAAGAATGGTGTTTGCATTGAAAGCACATTGCAAAGAGTATTAATAAGCATTATAACCATCATAAGAATGGTTACTTGAAAAATAATTAATTAATATTCTTTTTTTATTAATTTGAATACGACAACTTTTCCATTTAAATTCTTTTGATATTATTATTATTGCCTTTGGCTTAATAAAAAAAAACGAGTACAAGTAGAGCAATAATAATAGTAAACTAGTTGCGACCCGTGAAATATTCACGGAAGTAAAACAAATTCCACATTTTTGAAAAACACAAGATTGAAAAATATGTTCTAAGCTAATTTTTTTAGAAGCCATGACTTCCACAACAACCCATATGTAATTTGAATATCGGCTTATTGTTAAAATAATATTATAATATTGTTAAAATAAAAAAAAAATGATTTACCACTTTCGTAGTAGCCAGCGCTGCGGTTTCTCATTATGAAACATAATGGCAACCTGCTGCCCTAAAACAATAGACTCGTCGAAATTGAGGCAATATTAACGGAAGTAAAACAAATGTCACATTTTTGAAATACCCTGAAATTTTTGAAAAACACAAGATTGAAAAAGATGTTCTAAGCTCATTTTTTAAAAACCATGACTTCCGCAACAGCCCACATATAATTTGAATGACTAAGTCAAAATTTGTTAAAATAAAAGAAAATAAAAACATGATTTACCAGTTTCAACAATAACAATAACGAATGTCCAACAGCCA
This sequence comes from Thereuonema tuberculata, assembly GCA_023159025.1. Taxonomy (NCBI): domain Eukaryota; kingdom Metazoa; phylum Arthropoda; class Chilopoda; order Scutigeromorpha; family Scutigeridae; genus Thereuonema; species Thereuonema tuberculata. The sequence goes on along the minus strand of JAFIDM010009631.1, from coordinate 70,641,521 downwards.
ATACCAATAATCCTGTCTGGACAACAATGATGGCATGTGCATCGTCATTGTCTCCTACTTGTTGATTTTTTGAGCGAGTGACTCCGCAGCCGAAATTATGTAAAAACCGAGGTTTTTATAAATAATTTTATTTTTATAGTTTTATTATTTATAACTCTCTGATAAATTTTGACGCATGAACTTCATGCATTTCAGTGTAAACTTCATTTATGTGGGAAAGAAAATTTCAATATGCTGATAGTAATTATGTAATCGCGATCCGTCGCCGTGAAGTGAAACGAATATTAGAGATGCCATCTTTAAACATGGGCGTGACGTCATGCCTGACGTGTTCCAACGCTGCACTGTGATTGGTTATTTCAAATTACAAATTTACAAATCTACAAATTTACAAATTTACAAAGATCGTACAACTTTTGCCTATTAATAGAATGATCATTAGATTTAAATTATTAAATTATAATTTTACGTAAAACGTAAATTATTATTATTATTAATAGCAATAATAATAATAATAAACAAGTTCAGTTAGCAACTCAATATTAAATAGTTTAACGCGCATAAAATGTTCATAGCCAAAAATTAACGCCACCACACAAATACATTTATAATAAGTTCATATATTAAAAATCATAAACGTTTTCAAAACGACCTGTGTTTCATTTTCAACTTATTTCTATAAGTTATTTAGTGTCTAGACCCTCTCCCTCTTCCGCACTATTTGGGTGACTATATGTAAGTGGTCAGTGAACCGGAAGTAGACGCAGTTGCGTCGAGAGTATCCCATTCATTCTCAGCATAGTCGATTCCGTAACGAGAGAGACTTATTTTTCCCAATTATCACTATTTACTTGACGCTGTCAGTGGCCACCTAAAATCGGAAGTGGTCTGGATCATAAATCGATTTTTTTTTCCAACCCTTCAACGAGGTGACTCATTGGTTTCCAACTCCCGGTTTGGGCTGTCGAGGCGTTGCACACACACCCATACAGACACTGAAATCCTAATAGCTCCTCCCTACTGAATCATCATTCTTGATTAAACTTAACAATTCAGTGAAGACTTTACTTATGTAAGCCATCAAACAAAGAAATATTCAACAATATTTTATAGAATGTCTATGAAAAACCCTTACTCCTTCAAACTAATTATGATGTTGACTGTCTTAAACAGATCTCTTCGAAATTGCACACATTTTGAGGAGATACACTGATGCTGGGGTTGTTTTGTTTTCAAGACTACAATATCAAAGGAGAATGGGCAGATCTGCCGCACCCCTGTATAGCGATAAGATATATACTTAAGGAAAGATCTCCATCAATAGAACATTTTTTATCATTACGACTTGTCTCAATTATTAGTCCGTTCGGAGTTATATACGTCTAGATATGACGTTTGAGTCATTGATTGTAATGAGTGTGATGTGGCAGAGAAGCCAACCACCTACAGGCGGGGGTGCTTGGCTGTGGATGGTTGGCTTCCCTGAACCCACACTCATTAGAATCAGTGACTCAGACATCATATCTATACGTATATAACTCCGAATGGACTAATAATTGCGACAAGTCTTAATAATAACGTATATTCTAAGATGGAAGGAGATCTTTCAGTAGGTATATATCTTATCACTACATTCTGATAATAGAGTCTGCCCATTCTTCTTTGACCGCAATCACAAATCCAAATTTTGCATTTATTTCTTAAAATTCTTGAAGGGTAATCAGGGACCAAAGTTGCCTTTCTTTGATACTCCCAGTCCGTTTTTTGAATTATTTATTGAGTTTCCATAAATTTAATCGATTTGATGTTCTTAGAATCTACGGCTGAGAGTGAACCTCATTCCGAAAAGTCAATTATCCGTTAAGGAAATCATTACGACTCAAAATCGAAAGGGAGAAAGAAACTTCGTTTCAAAATAATCAGAAATCCGTAATGTAGGACATTTAAGGCCAAATATATAAAATGCAGTTCAAAATTTTCAGTTGCAGTTTCAAAAAAAATATTTTTTAATTTTCTGCATTTATTAGATTTTACTAAACAACTGTCTTCATAATCATTCTAATCTTCATCAGTAGAAATTATATAATAACTTACTGGAGAAATGAAGCTATCTTTAATTAAAGCCTTTCGAAAACCATAATTCCATTCACTAAAGTTTCGATTTCAGCCTTATTACTATATTCGAGTTTTTACTAATAAAAGTAAAACAGAAAATGAGATTTGCAATAACTTTTTTCTGATGTGTTCTTTCATTACCAAATATAAATTTAAAAATATTGAAAATTAAATAAAGTAAATGAAATTTTAAATTTGTTTTATTTACATTAAAATTAAAATTACTTTAAAATAAATATAAAGATAAAAATAAATATAATTTGTATTTCATAATACCAGAATTTACGGAGAATCTTAAATGCAAGTTTCCTAAATTTTATTTCTATTTGGAATGTACTATTACAAATACAGCCTAGAAGATTTTTTCCAATGTAATTACTTCGGTAATTTATGGAATTTGCCAACACTAAGATGCAAAGAAAATCGATCAGAAAGTATGATCACATTAAAAAAATAAACAGAACAAAACATTACAGAAGGCACTTTCCTGCCAAAAAATAATACTGGTGATAATCAAATACCATATAGACAATATGCGACATTGAGGGATTAACAGCAAGACAAAAGCCTGCAGCGCTCCTAGCGGCAAGTCCTGAATGAACGATACCTCGTATCTGCATATCCAACAATTGTATGATATAATACAAAATTTTTGATAATATTTATATTAATTATAAACATCAACTGTAGAAAATAAATTAAAAATAAGAATTAAATATAAAATTTTAAATATTGCAGAAAAGTTTATCTGTAAGACTATTTTAAGCAATTTTTATAAATATAATTTTCTTTATTTTTTTTTTTTGTAATTCCAATAGTTTAACAAGCATTGGTTTTCTACAAGCAATTGATTTTTCAAAAATTAAAAATAATGTTGGATTAAGAACAAAAGAATCTACTTATTCAAAACTTTTTCGTCAGTTTATGATAACAATATATTAAAGTAATAAAATATCAATTAATTTCTGATGTTGTACACAATAATATTAGAAGAAATTTCTAATTTAATCTAAATTACTTAAAGTAATCTTTATGGACATATTAAATTTCCAGCACTTGTAATACAAGAGTAATTTTAAAATTACATCTAATAGGCCTGGTTAGGGTTTAAAAAAATAAAAAAAAATGCAAAAAAAAAAATTATTTTTCCACCTTATCCTTATTGTGGATCGATCTTAAAGTAATTTTGGATTTAATTATCGTTTAATGAGACGGCTTACACAAGATTGTGTAGAAAATTTATTTTTTTATTTGTGTAAAATATTATACGACGAAATATTATATTTATATTTCGTATTTTCATTCATTTACTAAATTCCTATTCCTCTTGTTCTGTCCAGGTCAATATTTATAAATATGAACTTCTTATGTAACTATTTAGCAGCATGCGTCTGTATTGAAATTTGATTTTGCCAGGACTTGTCACTCGCTGCTGTCAAATTGTCTCTCAAGTTAACAATGGTTAATCCCTCAGTGCCTATTGTCTATATGGTATTTGATCAGAGCCGTTTCTAGGTGTTTTGCCACCCTAGGCGAGAACTGAAAAATGCCGCCCTCTCCCTTTCAAATTCCGCCCCCACCAAAAAAAAACCACAATCCTATTTTAACAACCAAAAAAAAAAACGGAATCCGTCCTTCGGCCGCCCTAAAATCTTGCCGCCCTAGGCGGCCGCTTAGTCTTGCCTAATGGTAGAAACGGCCCTGTATTTGATATAATATTATCAATATAACAACCAAAAAATTTTTATTCTCTTAATGTAAAACAGAAAATGACATTTTAAAATTTTCCTGTATTTTTTTATGAATATTTTAAAAATACGCCTACAATTAATACCGTATAATAACTGTAAGATTGAGCTGGGAAAAGAAGAATACTAAAATGTTCTTATTACAGATAGATAAGTAGATAATGTATTTGACTTTCTTATAGACACTTTTATTTATTTATTAATTTATTATTTATATGTTTTTATTTATTAACGTTTACAAATAAAATAGTAAGGTCATCATTTTTCATAAATGTAAGAATCATTCTTTCACAAGATTAGAACGGCCAAAGTTACTATCACAAGGCATTCCAAATAGAATATTCTAATAAATAGACTTTTCTATGAATAATATCTAAATATAAAATATCATATTATTTTTATATCAACAAATTTGTTAACATATTCAAAAAGTTTCAACAAATTTTCTTTTCAACTAATAACTGCTGCCTTAAACAAAAATTGCTAAATATTATAGTTTGGTTCTGAAGGAGGAGTATATTTTCTCGATATTTCGGCCCGGTGCCTCGGGCCTTCTTCGGGAGATGTACAAATATCAATTACATCAAGGTGGGCGCAAATCCTTTGTTAGTTTTCGGATAAGTTTCTCTTGTTGTTCATTCCGAGCCATGGTGAGCACACTGCTAGCATGGCTCGGAATGAACAACAAGAATGAATGAAACTAACAACGGAACTTATTAGATTTGCGCCCACCTTGATTTAATTGATATAAATACATCTCCCGAAGAAGGCCCGAGGTATCGCGCCGGAGTGAGAAAATCTGTATAGTTTGGAGTGAGAAAACTAAATAGATGCTACATAGTTGCTAAATGTTTTATTTTAATGAGACTGTATATAAAATATTATCTGCATAAGATCTTAAAAAAATGACGTAGATGTTTTCCCAGAACTTAGGATATGTATTCCCAGATAGCAATTCATAGATAAAGCGTTCAAGTGTCGAAAGATTAATGATATTCAATGTTTTCCGAAGAAAGATGTAAATTTTGAGGGCGTCATTAGCTGTCTTATCCTAGTTATCTTCAGTCAAGATTATGCTTTACCTAATCGACAAGTAACACCGAGATAAAAGAGAGAAAAGACATTGGAAGAGGGGTAAGGAGGGATTAAGACCTTGGCAGCAAAAGCAACAGATTAACCGTCACTCAGAGACAAGGGAATTAGACGAGGGTAATTGGTATCATAGAGGCAACCGCAGCAGTTAGTTCGGTTTGCAAACTGGAGCCTGTTTACATTGACGCTATCTCTTCCTCCACCCCTCGCCCAACCTCACATTATTCCGCATACTCCGAGACTGGGATTAATAGCTGCACGGCCCACTAACGATCTGCAAATAAATGGTAGCACCGATATGGACGCAAATTCGGTAAACAGGACACCTCGAGCAGACTTCCGACACCGCCATGTTGTTTCCTAATTTCAAAGCCATTTTTTAATCCGTTATTGTTATTATTTTCTGTTTAAACAGAACCATCTGTTTGCTGTTGAAGTATCATGAATAAAAGGTTGTCGAAACAAACTCTGCAGGAAACTGGCACCAAGAAAACAGATTCAATCAATAAGACATCCACGATTGAACTGTTTCTCGTTAACAAAAATTAGAAATATGTTAATTACAGAAATAACAATTTCTGTTGAAAACCAGACAGTAGTCAAATGATTAGACCTAAAACTTTGGAAGCGGATTTTCAGAAAATTAGGGAGATTTTCTTTTTTATATTTATTTCAGTTTCAATCATTAATATTTTGTTTACACAAGAAATTTCTTAATTTGATCCTTGATCGAAAATAGGTTTTTCTTCATTATACATTTAACGACGATTTAATGGCATTATTTTGAAAGAAAACACGGATTAAATAACTTCATAATAATCTATAACGATTCAACGAGTTTTAAGCCTACAGCGATTAGAAAAACTACAAAAACAGAGCGAAAATGTAAAAAAAAAAAAGAAATATAATAAGAAAATCTATTTTACTTGAAATGACAAAAAGTTCCTGAAATAAATCAAACTCTACTTTCCTTAAAATGTTATTCCTTAAAATTTCTTTATTATCGTATTTTTTAAAGTTGTGAAAATGGCGAAAACGGAAAGCCCACATTTCTTTCAAATTACGATATTTGTTGAGTATAAAAATATAAAATATCGATTTTCTGAAAAAAAGTTAATTCCGATTATTTGCTAAATTTCTCTAAAATCAATGAACTTTAATCAAATCAAATTATGAGCAAATGAATGAATTAGTGAAAAAGATCATCCAGAGATTCAAATTTTAAGGGTACAAACACACACTGACTAACTATCTTGATAAGCCTTGCTGTCCGAAGAAAGTTGGCTGAAAATGGATTTGTAATTGGCTAAGGATATTTTTAAACTATTAATCTTTGTATCATCAACTTTCTTAGGACTCTGGTCACTCCCTGCCCATTTCCGTTCGCTAACTTATCATTCAATGAAATCCGCAGAAGAATTAAAATTCTATTTTTCATAACAGAACGCATATTTCTTACATCTATCTTTATTTCAAATGCAATATTTCGCAACGCATATTACTCTGCTTCTTCAGGCCTCTATCTACGTTTTGAACAACTCCAACGGTTGTAACAACGATAAAATAATGGTGTTGAATCATCTTATTACAAACTTATTAATATACTGTTACTGAAATTTACTTTTATTACCACAGAGTTTCCTAAAATTGATGTAACGTGGAATAATATTTCCGAATTACGAGTGGACTTCAGGCAATGGTTCGCCAATCATATTTGCCCATGTTTATATTCGAAAGCTTTAGTATGTTCGTTGATTCTCTCCCTGTGTCTCCAAAATATATCTTATTACATGATCCACACTTTAATTTATGTATGACTCCCATCATATTTCAACTATTCTCTTCTTGTTTATTATTTAAAATTGAACCCAAAGTTTTGTCTTTTATAATTGACTAGAGTTATTTCATTTGATTCAAACACAATTGTCTAATCTCTTTTGTGATTTTAATATCATATGAAATTTTTAAATTTTTTTGTATTCTGTTTTAGTCTTTTTTTTTCATTCTTTTTCTTTAGAAAGTAATTCTTAATTATATGTTAATGAATCTCTTTGGATATTCTTTCAATTTTATTTTTCTTTCACATTTTTTACTTTGCTGTCCCATTCCTTGTCCAATGTATTATTAATAACTCTGTCTAAATAGTTATGCACAACTGTTCTCTTTACACTTATACTATGTGCTGACTTGAAGTTAATCATATGCTTAATTCTAAATTCTTTTTCATAATGTACAAATTCTGTATTAAAGTTGTTATTACAATAAATCTAGAAAAGATATTTTCCTCCCTTTTTCTTTCTCACAAGTGAATTTGATATTTGTATCTATAGAATGAACATGAAAAAAATTAGGTAAATTGTCTTTCTGATCCATTCCAAAACAACCAAATATCGTTAGCGTAACTGAAATATTCATATTTATTTTTAAAAGTAGATAAGTATTGCCTCTTCATTAGACAGTCATAAATTATAACTTAGAAAGTAATAGAACTTATTAAATTAATCTATACGATCTAGCATGCATTCAGCATGAAGTGATACATCTCATCACAACACTAGATAAGTATGTCTTAGCAGTACCGTCTATCAGTTAAGTAGGTACTAGTTTTGGTGAAAGAGACGAGTGATCAAAATTTTAACTTATTTTATCATTTAGAAAAAAAAAATATTTCAATTCTATTTTTTCTTTCGAAAATCAATATCTCCAAGCATCTTATTCAATTATCATTCACTTTTGTTTATCTGAATGGAATTAAACTTGATTAATGAGTTCAAACTCTCAACCAAAAAAGTCTCTCCATTTTTATTACATGCAGAGATGTGTAATGTGAGCTGACTAATTCCAACTAATTAATGCAGGAGCAATTAACCAATTAATGCAAAGTAATTAATACAATTTTTAGTGAGTTCGGATTACTAGATTTTAAATAAAATTTACAATATAGATACAATTATTGAATTTGAAGCGTTCTAAGTATTTGATACTGCAAATTTTAAAAAAAAAAATCTATGAAATTTAGGTTTATAAAATAACATTTATAAAACTTATAAAATTTAATATCAATTTTAACTTCAATTAAAAAAAAAGTTTAAATTAAACCTCGAATAAATACAATGGAAAAATTGCAAGACTTTCTCCGTATTAAGGACTGTAAGTAATCGCAGGAAAAAGAGTAGTAAGTCAGAAAATGTTGATCATAAGTAAAATAGCTCTTATCATTAATTAGATAAGCTAAAATATAATCAACCATCTCAATACTGTAAACACACACAAAAAAAATCAAAACTTATTTTTTATTAACTTACATCATTTATTATTTGAGCTTCAAAAGGGCATGTTTTGAGACCTTAAGGAAACTGAACTTTAAAATGGTGTATAGTATAATCAGATCGAGACAGTTAACTTATAGTTTTAAGATGTAAATCAGTGCATTATTCTTTGAATTACTTTAGAGCATCGTCTTTTGGTTCTTTTTTTTAAAATGGTCCAAAAGATGAGTTTATATGCGATGACGTATCTGAGGATAAAAACAAATCAGATTACAAAATCTGTTCAAAGTATCCTCCATTGTGTTTCATACACAGGTGAAGACAATATATCCACTCGGCCAGAACTCTTTTGATCACATCCACCGGAATTCGCTGATGCCTCCACGATGAGTTGTTTCAGATGAAAGAACATTGAATTTTCAACTCATTTATATCGTGTCTTTCAGATGGCCCCACAAATAAAAATAGAGGAGTAAGGTCTGGGCTCCTGGAAGGCCAATCGACGGGTTCTCGGCATCCAATCCACTGTTGAAGATACTGCTTATCATGATAATGTCGCACTGTCAGGGCGAAATGCGCAGAAGCGCCATCCCGTTGAAACCGGATATTCGCCCTTCGAGTTCAAAAGGCGGAAATGCCTCCTCTTGCAACAACTTCAGCTAATTATCTGAACCTGTTACTGTCGGGTCAAAGAAGGGACCAACAATTCTGTTGCTTCATATCCCGCATGACAGCATGATGCGGGCGGCTCCCTGCTCATTGGCAGAATCAAACTTCTGATTTGTTCATGGACCAGTATCAAGTGTTTCGATGGTTGATTTCGCCGGAAACATAAAAAAAATTCTCTTCATCAGAGAAAAGGATTTGCAATGGAACTGAACATCATACTGTTGGACATTCATAGAACTGAATAAGCTTGTCAAGTCATATTCTCTTAAATGCTGGTGGAATTGAATTTTGTACGGATGGCAGCGAGTAAACAGTAAGATACAGAGAATGCTGCTCTTGGTGATCCCAGCTTCTAGGAAATGCGTCGAAGCGACTTCTTCAGACAGACTGCGTGCCATCACACTCGTTTCCTGCTCCGTAACAGTCTTCGACGCTCCGCTGCAAGGTCTATAACCTTATGGAACCGGGTTTTTGTTTTTTTTAATTTGGCTATCAACTTGCCAACACAGCTGTACGTGAATGGATGCGGTCTGGATGCAGCGTAACAAACTCTTCGGCAACTACCCACCATCAAAATACCTTGAATTCGTTCTTCCGTACTCAGCGCCATGATTTTACCTGTAAAACGATCATCACAGGTGCTGTGGTTCCAGAATTATGGGACACTCTGCATACCAAAATTTCATATGAAGTACACAATAACTCTAATTTCATGTAAATTAGTTATAAAGTTTAAGTTACTGAAGGTTATATTTAGTTCTTGTTGTAATACCCCCATAAACAAGCGCTACGAACACCAAACTCAAATCGCATCAGTGCTGGACAATATCATTTAATTCTCAAATATAAAGTTTGATGTTGATCAAAGCGTTGTTCTTTTTAAAGTTTTTATGTTTTAGTGTTGAACCTAAAATGTATTTTAATTCTGTGGATACTAGAGACTTCTCTTGATATCGGATTACCATTGTAAATATATGGCTATGTACTAAGCCCGGCGGATTTTTTAATGTTTTAAAAGATGCCGGAATATTTACACTTATGAACAAACATTGTTTTACGTAAATATTATTATTTGCTTTTGTCGTACACATCACGAACGCTACTTCGAAATTAAGCAAATCAGTATAATGTGCATTTCTTACCGATAACAAGATATGAAATGTCTAATGTTTGCAAATCTCGCGTTTTAAAAGATGGAAACTATATTAAGTATATTCTCTTTTGAATAGACGGTTTATCTAATAAGATGACACTGTATTTATCACTATTATTTCCTTTATCCAAGTTTTGAAAAAAAAATACTCTTTACAGCTATTTAAAAAAAAAAAAATCTCCTTGAAATCTGCCAACTTCAATGAATTTTTTGAAGTAAACACAGCATTCTGTAAGAAACATTTCAGAAAGCTAATTTCAAATGACTGATTAAAAATCAAAATAAAAAAACTCAAACCATGTAAAGCACTTAGCAATGAAGGAATTCGCTAATAGGTTGTGTTTATCGTCTTTTTCATTTAATATTGGAACATCTTTCGAGTTTTTAAAAATGATGATCTGTCTGTCCATGATCACGATAGGCAAATTATCTTTGTTTGTCTCCAAAGGAAACAAAAACAAAATGTCAAGTTAGAGATTCATTCATGACAGCAGCAAAAGGTCGACAGTAATTTTTGTTACACAAAGATGATATTTAGATACTTACTAATTAAAGGATAAACCAATTTCGTCACTATGGAACAGTTAAGTTTTTCCTAATACAAAGAAGATTTTCAGTATTGATGTCAAAAACATCGGTTCATTAGATGATTCAAGGTTATTAAGAGCGAGGGTCACATACGTTAAGATGATTAAAAAGGATGATTGAAAAGGACTTGCGAGGGCAAGAGCATTGACTGAAATACTTTGGATGAGAAAACTTTAACAAAGTAGAGATACCATTCAAAAAAATCGGTATCTCTACTTTGTTAAAGTTTTCTCATCCAAAGTATTTCAGTCA
>JAFIDM010009631.1:70617038-70630235 GCA_023159025.1 Thereuonema tuberculata | reverse complement strand
CATTTCATGGATAAGACCATTAAGCGAGGACGGTGTTAAAAAAAAGTCAACTGAAAAGTCAAACGAAGCTTCCCCTTCCTTTGTTCTAATACTAATAACAGCTGTCTTATTAATTCATAATAAGATATATTTATTTATATATATTTTATATATATTTTATTAATTTTGCAATAAAACAAGAATTTGTCTTAATTATTTGAAAATTCCTAAATTAGAGATTGTTAAGACTAAAATATAAATTTTATAACTAAATTTTATTCAATGAAATCAAAATTAAAATCATCAAAATTAATTTTAATTAATTAAAATTATAATTGCCTATACTTTTTTTTCTAATTGAGTTTTACTCAACTTTAATTTTCGTTTGAACAAAGTTGCATCCACTTGAAGGTCTAGAGTCTGTTTCCAGTGTAACCATTTTTCAAGATCCTTAGAAGATATTTACGATCCACTCCACTGCAGCAGAAACTTCATCTGAAATAAATAAGCTATCACGAATACTACAGCTGAACTTTTCATTTGCTATTAACTTGAACTATCCATTTTCAAATGTTATTGTAGAATATTAATTGAGAGTTAATTTATGAAGCAAAACTTCAAAAATTAACATCCGTTGAATTATTTTTTAAAAAGAACTACATCTAATAAAAACGGAAATAAGTCATTTTCATTATGTAGGAAATTGCTTTGGCCTCCCATTAACGGTCCAAATTCCATTCTCTCTCATTTCCGGACTTTCCGGATGATTGCGCCTTTCTTCGTTTTAACGGGAGATCGTAAACAGCAAAATAACGTCCATTAATCCGGAATTATATACCTTCCCCGGTCGCTCTGGTCATTGAAAGTATTGCTGGAGAGAAGGATGATAACATGGTATAAAAAAAGAGAGAACATTGTTGATTAGTTATACTAGATAGCCAACATAATAAAGGATCCATTAGCTTTATTCAATAAACACAAGGAGGGGAGGTGGAAAAAAAGAAAAACTCAATGTTTGCCTTTAGTAGTCAAGAAAATCGAACCCATAAAAAGATTTTAATTACAAATAAAATATCAGGAATAATTATTGAATAAAGCGTATCAATTTTGCATATCTTCCAAAGTAATGGAACAGAAATATGAACTAGCAGAACCGCCAAAACACTAAGTAAACTATTAGTTTACAGCAGCTGTATTTATTAATTTGAACTTTTAGATTAATTAGGTATCTTCAGAATCGTAAAGGTGCGATTCTAAATACTCACAGAGTATTTAAAAGTTAAAGTTAAGCAATCCCATAAACAGGCCATGCAGGCCCACGGGAGCGCGGGAGGTAAGGCTCCCAGCGTTTCGAGACCAATGGGACTAGATTGAGGTCGGGAGGTCAGCCCGACGCCCGCTCGCCTTAACTCCCGGTACCCATTCTACAGAGGGCTGGGTAGACCCTAGGACCCGTTTGGAGGAGAAAGAAGCGTGGAAAAATTCCGCCCTCCGCCGAGACCGGGAACCGAACCCGCCACCTCCAACCCGCAGCCAAGCGCCCTTACCCACTCGGCTACCGGGCCCACACTCACAGAGTATTAATGATATAAATTTTCAGAAAAATACCTAATTTCAAACAATACGAAATAACATACTAAAATAAAATGCTTGCAAATTGTTGAACCTTAAGGTTTTGATTATTTCCACGCATACCCACAAAATTCCTTATTTACTTTTAATCTAAGAAAGTAGGGTTCATCAGTCAGTCTGTGTATCCCCTTAACATCTTTTGAAACATTTAATGTATCTTCTTGATAGGCATATTTGAGTTGTAAATGGGTCCTTGTCCAGAAATTAGCACGAGAAGGCGACAAAAATCCCTACAGAAATGCGTTGAATGGACTTCAATCGTGTTTTTATTAAATTTCTTAAATGATTTCAATATATTCGCAACTGTAAATTCAAAAGATATCTGGAGAAAACTGTAGTTACATATTCCCGACGTCATTCAGTTCTGTACGCCTACTGCACCATCAAATATAGTGGATTAAACAACAGCGGCACAACAAACGCAACGAACAACTAGCTTTTTCCATACATGTAAATCTTAAAATCAAAATAAGCATTTATCTGAGCAACTAACTTTCATCATCTTGTATTTTGGACAATTGCTTATCTATTTGTCCGACTGTTGTTATTTACTTGGACATCTTTTAACTTAAAAGAATCAAATTATGCAGGCATTTCATTAGATCACGATCAGGTTTATTATTGCAAAATAAATTCAAAACTGAAAAATTGCAGTTTTATTCTCTCATTTTAATCTCAAAACTAAAATAAGAATCTAAAAGCTCATGACTATAGTTTCCTACATTGTAGGAAACCCTAATCTGTTGTAGAATATTACCTATTTAATAATAGGTTATTTATTTAATAATAAAACATTACAACTATTCCAGAGCAATATTGAGAAATTTTTTAAAGAAATTTTTTAAATGAAATTTTTAAAAATGACGATAAAATATGAGATTATCATAAGTAAGTTATAGCAATTTCTATGAAAGACAATTGATAGATTATTCTCCGGAGATTAATCCCTTAATCAAATTAAGCTTACACTACATATTTAAACGTTGATTTATTTATTAATGTATGTACAGGGAATATAATGGATATATACAACAAGCGAATAGGGTTGTCAAAATGAATACTTGACAAAAGGAACTTGGGTCTAGAAACGCATCGATTCCCATTTACACCTGTTTTATTACTTCAACAGTTTGAACGATTTGGCATGTTTTACTTATTGCACGGCAGTAGATTGTTGCGTATACCATTATTGTCGTTAGTGCAACTCATTATGATCATGGGAAACCAGTAAGTTTAAGAAGAGGTTACTGTTGTGTTTCATTGCATCATAATTATAAGAGATGCTCGAAGTGATGGCCACTAACTTCATGCAAGCCTTGCGATTTAGATTTGCTACACAACAATGACCTGTTAGCTTACTGGTTTCACGTGATCACTATATGTTGTGCTAATGGCAACAACGATATTCACAACAATCTATTGCCGTGCTATAAGTAAAACATGCCAAACCGTTCAAATCATTGAAGTGAATGAAACAGGGGTTGTAAAAGAGAACCAGGGCGTTCCCGGACCCATGTTCCTTATCAAAATGTGATCACTTTCACAACCCTGTACGCCCTGGAAATTGTAACATGTATTCAAGTATACATAAATTTTATATATTTATTAATGAGTATTAAATTTTTTTTATAAGAAATGAAAAATAATGATATTCAAATTTGTTTCTTCTTTTTAGGCATTTATTTTATTGACAATATCTTTTTTTCTATGAAAAATTCAATAATATATTAGTAATTGTCAGTAGGTGGTTTTGTAACTATTTGGTTGAAAATAGAAAGAAACTTAAAATAACGAACAGACTATTCTTCAGTTCATCAAACAGACATTAAGTTTAAAGCGTCGGTAACTTTTTAAACTTTTTCATAAAAGTTCAATGCTGAAAATGTTTCTCTAAACAGTGTCCACAAATTTACTGGGCTTTACTTTACTTTAGTCTCAGGAGATAAGATCTTTAACATTCAAAACCGGAAGAATACAGTGCTTAAAAACTGAATGGGACTGCTTCAAGAGATCCCGTTTATTTTGAATCTGGATTTTCAGGGAAAGACGCTAACTCCGTCTGTCCAAAAGTCAGCCACTGAAAACTTTCAAAATATCTTGCTGTTCTCTCGACTGAAATCTCTTTCTCTCATAAGTTTATTTCCAGTAAAATGAAGATAGTTTTTATTTACATATAATCATTCCTTTGAATGAGAAATATCCAATGGAAATCAACGTTAATATGGTTGATTACGGTCCTAATTTAGTTTTGAAGAGCTATTAACCTATTCCTTTATGCATGACAAGCCAGTAATTACAGTGAAAAGCAATTCGGTCTATCAATGTAGGACTTACAAAGTCAGGCAGCAAATAAAACTTAGTAGGGATATTTTGACGTTTGAAGATGACAGTGTTAAAAGCAATACATTTCAGTGTTTTAGGATTAATGCGACGGTATTTGGAAATAACCTCATTGCGATTACTTATCTTTGAATATTCAATTAGGTGTTTTTATGTTTGTTTATTAAAAATTACAAGCCTTATCACTGAAGAAGTTCAGTGAATCACAGCTATTATCATTTATTAGGTGAGAGACACAATTTATCCACTTAGTTCATACGAAGAAATACTACCTACCACTCATCATTTTAAAATAACATTTTTTAGTAGTTAAAACTACCTTATTTCTTGAGATGGTTTAAGATAGCAGCTTAGGTAATCCTTTCTAATTTGATTTTTAAATTAAAAAGAATTAATAAATCTGCACGTTACAATAGCTTATAGAAGATTAAGTCTTCTCTGGAAATGGGAAAAGTTGGAAATTTTAACCAAAACATTCAAATTTTTAAAAGTGGAAAATGAAAACGCGTGAAATTGCGGCTAAACGCATTCCCTTACTCAGTTTACATGTGTTATCCGCAACATTCACAAGTGATAACATCCCGTAAACATTTTAGTACTACATTTCCATTATGCTTTACTATTCTTTTAACAATGGCCGTGGAAAACGTCTGCCTTAATTGAATACGGCAGTGACTCTAGTATCGAAGATCTTCTACCAACCTAACGATTTGTACTTCCCATCTCGAGCATACTCGAGCAATTATTATTATTATTATTATTATTATTATTATTATTATTATTATTGTGTGTACGGTATAAAATAAAAATGACTCCTGGTTACGTCTTACTTAGTGTTGTGGAACACTAAGTCGAGAACTTTCTATATATGTTGGATTTTGACCTCGAAGCCCTCTCTTCAAAGTCTCTTAAATATTTTAAAATTCTAATATTATAACCTCCTCTCCTGCTTTTTATATTTACTAATTTAATAATAGGTTGACGGGAGAAATTGCCAATAAAAGGTGTTAACTTAAAAATAGTATTTTCAAAAAAAAAAATTGAGTTAAATTATCTTTCAATCACTCAACACGTTCTCAACCTTTCGTGAATCAATCCTCTGTAATTTCTTATATATCGCACAAATAATAAAATTACTTATGTCAGTAGCAAAACATAACATTCGTCAAAGCAGTTCAATCGAATAGAATTATATTTTTTCTTGTTATTCCCCTTTTTTTTAATCTGTCAGCTACAAGGCGTGATACATCTCTCCAGTTCAAAATGGGCTTGTAGCAATAACAGAATAGAAAAAAGAAAAAAAAAAAAAACAGAGAAAAATGTGGTTTTACGCACCAACAGTGAGCAGATCGTTACTATATTGAGAGAATCATTTATTACACCAGCTACTCTGTCTTTTTCATGTCTTACATGCGCCATGTTGCAGAGAAATGCCATAAATTTTTCTGTCCAATCTTTTCTTCAGACTACACATCGAATGTCTGGTTGTGACCTTGAAACAGAGTTCATGTAGTTAATTTTCTCCGTGTAATGCGCTACTCTAAACTGTATTTACACGTTATTTACGGGATTGGAAGTTCTGAATTCTTAGAGCACAAATCACTTTTTTTTTCTTTTTTTTTTTACTCCTAAGTGAATTAAGTGCAAGTACTCCAAATAAATTTATTTCAAGATGAGAGAACGCAATGAAAGAATTAATCACAAGATCCAAGATGGAATTTAGTTCAATTGCTAGACAATACATTGAAACACAGAAGGTGGAAGAGCTTTAAAATATCTAATAATAAGAATTGAAAATAACTGTTAATAATACACTAACCTACTTTTCTGTTTTAGAAAAGAACTGATACTGAGAAATAAAAAGTATTTTTGCCTTTCAACAAAAAAGACTAAACACACACACACACATACATTTCGCACTCTGGATAATTGAAAAAAAAAACACAACAACAACAATAACAAAGACAAAAACAAAAGATAGTCGAAATGAAATAAAATTTTTGACATCAAGACCTGTTTCCTTTCCTGAAAAACATTCGTCAGAGTTACTATTATTTATATTTATCTTTAAATGGCAGGAAAGAGAAAGATATGATTTTGATTTTTTTAAGAAGTAAGTAAGTAAATAAAGAAATACAGAAATAAATTGTGGATTATCAACCCAGTTCTTTTTATTCTCCATTTCATTAGGAACTGAAAAAAAATATTCAATTTCTAATCGGATTAGACTTATAATTATAATTCATCAAAAATGGAGATCAACAAAAAACAAGGCCAAAGTAATGTATTGAAGTGATCAATTCCGAAGGCAAATTACTAGAAGGAATATTAGTTAAGGCATCATATGGAGATTACAATTACAAATACAGATATAGGATATATTATTAAGAGATTAATCCGTTTGTGATTATACAGGGCGATTCAAAATTCCCTGTACAAACTTTGATGGTAGTTCAGGAATACAAAGACAAACCGTATCATCTCGATTCCTTCTTATCATACTTGAAATTATAAAATATAAAAGAAAAACTCCTATGAACTAATAAACATCTTTAATCAACACGATATTTCGATTGTCTTAACGAGAATCTTCTTCAGATTTATATTTGAGGAAAAGAAAAACTTTCTTCTTCCTCTACTACTTTTCTAATCGTTAAGACTACAAAGTTTAAAAATTTACAAATATTAAATAATCAAATCTCGCTTAATTCTCACTTATTCATAAACAAAGTTTTATAATGATTAAGCGACAGTTTTCTCTTTTTTTTATGTAAAGTTTTAACTTAAAGTAAGTTTTTCTTTTCCTCTCGTTAAGAGAATCGAAATATCGTGTGGATTAAAGAAGATGTTTATCAGTTCATAGGAGTTCTCTTTTATATTTTATACACTGTATTCATAGTGAAACGTAAGGTATATGGTCCAAATATCGCCCAGGTTCCTAATACCGCCCAGGGCGATATAGGACGGGATAGTAATGCTATCACACGGGAACCGATGGAAACAATTTGCCATTCCTTCCATTAGCACGCTGTGTTCGTTTGGTGGTGTTAGTTCAACCCGTTTATTTTTTTATGAATTCTTGAAGGTTTTTCGTTCTAGTAAGTTATGAAGCTACTGTTTCTTTTAGTGCTGCAGCTTATGAATTATTCATGCCATCGCAACCATCTAAATATCGTGCAGTAGGGAAAGAAATAACCTATCTGTTGATAATGTCTGTCACTTGTTAGAGGTAGCCGGTTTGTCTGTAGCGTCCCCCAAATTGACAAGCTAGAGAGTGCCCAATATCGCCCACCTCGTTGTTCCATATATCGCCCCCTGTGCGATAGTTTATTTTGGTTTATTACAGATGTCTCAACGTAAGACATGGGACAGAGAAGTTGTCACAGCTGTAAAAAATAAAAAAATGGGCCTTCTGAAAGCTTCCAAAACATTTAATTTCCCAGTCTTGTGAGTGGGTCACCATTCACAATTGCTCTAATGAATTCTCTCAGCAAAAGGAAACTAATTCCTAAGGGGCTGAACTTAGACGATCCAAAGCAAAAGAAGCTTGCAACACCCATAAAGAATTGCGAAAAGATTAAGAAAAAAACAAAAAAAATTGCAAAGAAGTGCAAAAAAACAAAGTATTTAATGGCGTGGGCGATATTTGGAACACTTTCACAAAATTCAAAATATGAGGTTTGCCTGAACAAAAATTGAGGAAAAATACAAAATAATAGTTATATCTATAATTGGTTCAGGAACATGTAAGTGAAGGTTCATATGATATATTGTAATTGTTTGCAAGCAACTGAGACGATAAATGACAAGAATATGGGCAGGTTTTCTTAGATGGGCGATATTTGGGCCATATACCTTATATCCGCAAAAGTCACCCGAATGTGCTAGAAAGTACACTAAGGTTTAGAAATAAAAGACAACAAGTAAGGTAGACAGCATGTTTATTAGCCCAACGTTTACAATAACACTTACAGGTTCACAATAGTTTCTCAAAGTTCCTTCCACCAACAATCTCTGTGCAAACGTGCAAACGTTTGATGATTGGGTTCACGTCTGTTAGGGAACAGTTCACGATACAATCGTACAGCTGCTCGTCCGTTTCCGTTCGCTGCCCGATATGCTAGGTACATATTTGGCCTCTCAGCATAAGTGAGGATATACATCCTACAAAGTCAACTTCTCAAATGACGATGATTCACATTGCCAAACAGCGCCCTTTAGCACATTCGGCGTTTATGGACATACGTTCCACTATGAATACGGTTTGTTTTTGTATTCCTGACCTATCTTTAAAGTTTGTACAGCGAATTTTGAATCACTCTATAGTTATAATATCATACTACGTATATACAATAGTCATGAAGGCCCTTCCAGAGAAAAAGTTCGAAATATTCGCCAGGTTAAAAAAAAAAAATGTGCAAAATTCTGCTTTAAACTATAAAGTTATTTAAAATAATTTAAGTAAATTAAAATAATAATTTAATAAAATTATCTTTTCTTTGTAACCGTTAGTCCTCTTGAGTGGAAGAAATTACAAGAATTATATAAAAATTCAAACTTCGTACAGTAGTATGAACATGTGATCACCAAACGGCAATTAAAGAAACCAATGTTGGCCCGATTCTTTTAGATTCGACAGTTTTATCTATTTCTCCATTTTAAATACTATCCAATGGTTCCCAAACTGTTCGGATTACTTCAAATTTTTGAGGATGAAATAAAAAAAATATATATTTATTTTTTTCTTTCAATTTTCGTATATTATTCTTTCAAATCATTACTAAGGCGGGCTTTAGATGGGTGGGAATTAGATGGTTCGATGCAGAATTTTAAAGGAATTTGCTGGCCATCGCTTTTTCACCGGTTTCTCAACAACTTCAAATGAGGTGTTTTACACAGCTATCTGTTTCCCATCAAAAACACACGGGAGCTCATTGCCCAGAATCCTTTGCGCCGATTTCGGCAATACCGAAAAAGTCTATTTTAAAATTTAAAATATTTTAAAATTGAGAGAACTTTCATCCAGCTAGAAGACAGTAGAACCTATTAGTTTTGGTTCTATGTTTCGCCACCGTTGCGCTGCTCGTCATCAAACCCATCCATCCAACCATCAAAAAATAGAACACATTCTAAAAAAAACTGATGGCTAGAAGGGATTCCCAGCAAATTACCATCCATGCAAAGCCTACCTAACTTGTTTAAACTAACAAACTAACGGCTTAATAAACTGAACTGAACTGTTAGGTTTTTCTTTGGGCAAATTGCGAAAACAAATTGTTGGGATACTGATTGCGCGGTGGAATTTTGAAAATTTGGTAACCTCTGCTGTAATCAATAACTGATCTAGCTTATTAATGAAACAAAAATACAATAAAAATTCATGACATGTTAATTTGAAACTCAGTTTTTGGAAGACCAAAATTAACGAATGGGTTTTTGATTTGGTGTTAAGATAGTTCTGGAATCACTAAAAAATCACTAAAGGGTCAACTAAATGTCGACGAGTTGCCAAATCATAGACAGTACAGATATCAAGCTGATTTTTTTTACAATATAACTGAAAAGTAAAAGTAAAACAGAACAAAAATAAAGATGTTTTATTACTGTAAATTCATAAATTTGTAATAGTGTTTCTAAAAAAAGCCTGACTACCTTATCGTTTTATTTATTTCCTGTCAAGATCAGATGCATAATACGACAGCTTAAAGTAATAAACAACTTTTTAATATATTTTTTTATTCATTTACTTTACCTCATCAATTTCATCCATCTAAAACTTTCCACGCCAATTAAGTTTAGTAAAAACATTACGGCATTCTTAAAAATATAATTAATTTTGACTTAAGTCTTATCATTTCTAAGTTCACTTGTTTTTCTGCTTCTTTGGAGATAGATAGTCTGCACTCACTCAAAAGAAATATTGTCTCACATTAGCTGAGATCACTTCTGCTTCTTTAACAGATAGATTGACAAAAAAAAAAGAAAAAAAAAGAAAGAACCCAATTCTCGATGACAGGTGTTGTTCTCCCATTTACTCATTAGTGAAGAAAAGAAGACGTTAAGTGGAAATATTCTCCACGAGACTGGCTGCAGCTCCGGTGAGAGTCTCAATCAGCGGTCGACCTGCGTACTGGGACGACTCCGGTTAATCAAATTGGAGGCATTATCTCACCTTGACAACTAAAACCAATTGTTCAGTCAAACTCTGCAGTTTTCAGGTTGATTTCTCCTGGGTCTTCGCAAATCACTCGGCTAATTGATTGTCGAGTAAGCGGGAAAGTTCTTTAAGAGAAAACGGATGATTTCAATCGATTGAAAAATTCATTTTCAAATGTAGAATATGGTGGTATCACATCAAAACCTTCTTGCCAACTTCAGACATGACATTTAGAGAAGCTTCTCTGATTTTCCTTTTTTTCAGTCTCTCTTTTAATTGCTTTTTTTTCTGCATCTTTCTTAGGAGTGAAAGAAGAGCGACTGAAACAACAGATTGAAAGGATTTCAGCAATTATAAATGAATTGCTTACAAATTCTCTACATAAATAAATTATGAATGCTTTTTTTGCCTAATAACTTAATTATTGGAAAAACTACAGTGTAACTGTGCCCCAACCGATGGGGAGGAGAGAAGACGTTTGTTAAAAAAAAATACTGATGTATTTTTACGTTCTACAGAAATATTATAGTAAATATCATATGATTACTTTTTTATTTGTTTTTACTAATTTCGTTAAGTATTTTTTTTAAAAATATTAATCGAATCAAAGGACAAACTTTTTGGCCTTTCGTAATTTAATGCTTGAAAAACATTTACTCCACAACGCAAAAGTAATAAGGAATATCCAATTCAAAATATCTCCGAAGTATAATTAGTATTTCAGTATATCAGTAGACTGTTTTTATTTCAGCATTATAGAAATAAGTTTTATGTAACGATATTCAGAATAGGAGAAAAATTTCTAGTTATTATATTACTTGAGGACAGTTCCTCCAGGCCGTGCCTTACCACTTGGCTATTGGATCCACATTAGTATTATAATTATTATGCCTATATCTGTTTTTGCTCGTAAACTTTTTCATGATTGACATAATATATAGAGCATAAAAATCAAAGTATTAATTTCTCCAATTTCCAGTGTTCTTTTATTTCCCATGCAAGTTCTGAAGATTTGTCTATTTTTTTACATAAGATTTTTAATAGATTTGTTGTCAATCAGAGACAATTTTGTTTTTTTATCAATGGCTATTAATATATTATAAAAAATTATGATTCATGTTTATTGCATAAAAGATATACTTCCGGTTGGAATAACATATTAATTAACTATGCTTTATTAAATTCGACTAAACTACGTTTGGGTGGAAACTAGTGTCTTTAATTAATTTGCAAAACAAAATTTTGAAATTAATTTTCCTCAAACAAAACATAAAAGATAGAAGTATAATTTCAAATAAAAAGCATCAATAGTGTATTAAGTTTTAAACAAAATTTCATGTAAAATATACAAACTTTATAAAAACTTTTATAAAATCTTCGAACAAAAGAAGAAAAATAAAAAAAAGAAATCGGGTAATCTCAGAAAAAGAAAAATATCATATCCGTAAGCATATAAACACTAAGGAAAGAGAAATCTTATTTAAAATTAAAAATTGAAATAAATCATTGAAAATATATTCAACAATGTCAATGAAACAGAAAAATATTGGTTTTTGGAAAGTTTTAATTTAAGGTTTGAAGAAAATAGGAGTTTTAGATTACATTCCTAATTAGATTAAAAGACTCCTTTTGGGGCTATTTCAAACATTTTACTTTGAAGAACATAAAATACCATTGTTTTCCAGCATTCTGTCAATTTCAGTGCATTTTAATTGAATAATAATACTTAAAACTATTGTGAATCTAATTTAGTGCAAATTCTTTGACCTAAAGCAAATTCATGGTCTTGTGATAATAACATTTTAATTAAAATCAACATGCATCGGGGATTTCCACAGGTTTTTAACATTCTTGAGATTTTTGGTCGGCTTATTTACATACTTGTGATAAAGGAACCGTAATTATTTAAACCTCATCATTTAACTTATCATTTTTCGAAACGTATTCATCTAAAAACAGTAAAGACTCTAAATTCTTCTTTCTAAATTTAAAGCCATCGATCTTAATTAGAATTCAACAAAGGGTTCAATTTTATTCTATTCTGAAATGATAAAAAAGGAATCTTTTAAACAGGAAAATACGAAGAACTACGAAAGCGGAATAGAACGATGAGAAGAAATCGGGGAAGCATCAGAAAGAAGCAGGGGAGGATGAAAGAGTTGAGGGAAAAGCCTCGTTGAACAAATTTACAGCCTGGTCTTACCATCTTTAAAAAAAAAAAAAATAGTAACTTTTTAATTATCACTATCAGTAAACTATTCAAGCTGTTCCATTATTGTTCCAGATTCTGCCGAGGTACCAATCGTTAGCCAGATGGTTTAATCAACACCCGAGACAACTGAAGCAAAAGTTGCATTAATTGTTGAAATGATCGTTAAAAATTAATGCTTCATATCTGTATCCTCTTTCGAGGCAACGCACGAGATAAGATTCCTGCAATTGAGGTTGAATAAGAAGAAGTTTAATGAATGGTCAGTACGACGCTCGCCCACCTTTAACTGTCGGATAAGCTACACATTTCACATAACCAGGAAAAAATCCCTAACATCCATCGAAAACTGAACGTGGCACCTCAGTTAGTTGATGCTATAAGACTGCAAGTTACTATTTTTGCTTAAACATATTTTTAGAAAAGGCTTAAAACTTCCATTGCATTTATGCAGAAATTGTGATCGAATTTTAAAATTGTGATCGAATTTTGCATTAATAGAATTAATCAAGCTTTTTGCATTAATATGTATTCCAGTAAAAAGTTCCAATGAATCATTACAATTACGGAAATATTTCATATAATACTAATTTGGGTCTTAGCATTCCGATACAAAATAGTCAGCATGTGAAAAAACGCGACTGTGGATATTTAAATTAAACGCGGCTATATGAGAAATGCTTTTTTTTTTTCAAGTAATAAATACAATTTATTTTTTCATTTAAAAATTCTAAAAAAAAAAAATAATATCATTATAATACGATGACAATAATTTGATTATTTTGCCGGTCTGGCTTTAAAGGTGAAAAAAATGGAAAAATATTTAATTGGAAAAATGCTGGTCAATTTGAAAATTTGGCCTTTTTGTTTTAAATTACGG
>JAFIDM010009631.1:70568434-70601024 GCA_023159025.1 Thereuonema tuberculata | reverse complement strand
AGACTTGAAAAAGATCGGCAGGTCCGATCGAAACCTGGTCGAGATTTTAATGTGTTTTTATGTTTTTTAATTATTGTGTGTTTGGCCTTTTATTAAAATTACACCATTAATTTCCCACACATTAAATTTCTACAGTTATTATTACTTTTTATCCAATTCACAAAATGAAATTATTATTAACGTGATATCATGTAACAAAACTAGTTAAGAAAGTGACATGGCTTACATGCAAAATTGAGGCTACCGTTTTGTTTTGTCCAATGAACTTCCTATGTTATTCAGCAGTACGGAGAAAGTAATATTAAAATAATAATAAGAATATCTTTGTTTTCATATATCATCTACTGTATATTGTAGTTTATTTTATGATAATAGCTATAAGGAGAAAGTAAAAAAAAATTGCTATCTTTATTTTTCTTTGTAAAGATTGTCAAATCATTTCTGTAACTCTGATGTAACGAAATGTTATAAAAATAAATAAAGTTTTATTATTCTACTCAAATTTATACAATAAGAGACGAATTCTTTCATTATGAACTCTTTGTTTACGATAAAAACTATTGTGGCTTGTTTTGTTTTTTTTGTTTTTTTCATTCATAATAAAAACTATTGTGGCTTTGTTTTTGTTTGTTTTTTTTGTTTTATTTTTGTATGTTTTCTAAGTTTACTATTGCGATATTTTATAAATTCTGAAACTACTTGTTAAAAAGAAGTTAATAAAATTCGCTCATAGGCACATGGAGTAAAATCTAAGATACATTCATTTAACTGATCTCTGTTTTAAAATAATGTGTCGATTCAAGTCAGAATTTATCTTACATTATGAACTATGATAATATGTGAATATGAATCTTTTATTTATTTGTCTTTTAATAATTTACATTTAAGTAATATATTTTGCCTTGAATAAACCAATTCTGCTTCAGAAAGCAAATCAAGTAAGCTATTTTTTTTTCTAAACTTTAGTTACTAAATATTGCATTTTTTATAACTGATAAAATTTGGTAAACTAAAGCAAATTAAGAGCTAATTCTCTTTGGACCTAAGTACAAATAAATGGCATTATTAAGAAATAGATATAAAATACATTGTAGATTTATGATTTCGTCAGTCCATTGTCTATTATAATCAATACTAGCCGGGTACCGTCGCTTCGCTCCGGAACCCTTGCATCTATAGCATTAAAAAAAAAAACTATATTTATTTAGCAAATTAATATTGAGATCGGAGAATATACGACTTTCCAGCCCGTTGTGGCCTTCTCCACTTAACTCAGGTGTATTGCGGGTTGGCGCCACACACCTGGGGTTACCGCCGTACACTTCATCGTCAGTTTGCCAGATTATTCCCTATCCCGTAAGAATTTCGAACAATCCGGCCTTATTCCTTGTCTACATCATAAAGGAAACCTCTGTGCAAAATTTCAGCTTTCTGGGTCCAAGGGTTTGGGGTGGGCGTTGATGAGTCAGTGAGTGAGTGAGTCAGGACTTTTCTTTTTATAAAGGTAGATTTCATGAATTTTGTTTTGTTAACATCATTGATTAGTTCTTTATAGATTATATTTGGATCTGTTATTTTCTCATTTTCAACTCTTATCCGATTCGTTCTTTACATATTATTCCAGGTGTTTTGATATCATGTTTATTTACAAAAATATGATCTATATTTGTTTTCGTATTTCCATGAATTGTACAGTTGTTTCTTGTTATTCCGTAAAGACGATTTTTGAAACCATTATTGCACATAAGTTTTACGTATTTCTGTACTGCATTGTTTTTATTCATTTCGAAAATATCTATATTTACGTCGCCAATTAGTATAGTTGGACAGTTGTTTAATATATTTTCATTTTTATGAATAGATTCTCTATTTTAATAACATTTTAGTAATTTTGCTTACAGAGTGACAGACAGAATAACGTTTTTAGAATATACGTTTTTAGAATATATAATAATAATAGCCGGGTACCGTCGCTTCGCTCCGGAATCCTTGCATATTTAGCATTCAAAAAACGAACTTTATTTATTTAGCAAATTAATGTTGCGATCGTCGTAGAATATACGACTTCCCAGCCGGTTGTGGCTTCTCCAGATAACTGAGATCTATTGCGGGTCGGCGTCACACACCGAAAATTCACATTTTTGCATGTATCTTGCAAACGCTGAAGCGTTTGTGAATAAGTGATACATCGTTCAACAGAACTTTTAAATACCAACATTTTCTCAATATAATGTTCTCTTCCATCTTTTATACTTTTCGTTTAAATTGAGAAAAAGTCAAAATTTGACCCTTTAAAAGGCGCCATCTTTGAAACCAAAACTTTTTTCGAAAGATTTTTGTAGCATTTTGTTTGTCTTAAAAAGATCTACATTTTATCCATTTACATGACCAATGTATCTCTTATAGTTTGGTCACAAAATTGTAAAAACGTAAAGTCTTATGACAGACAGAATAATGCTTTTATAATATAAGACTAGGAAGATTCTATAAAAACTATATGAGAACGATAATACAGTATAAAAATTGTACTGTACATAAAGACTCAAATTACGGAATAAGTTGGACTAAGACCTTTAAAAGGTTGCAGTAAATCATTGTGAATAATTAACAAATACTTACTGCTATAAATATTTGAAGTTTTTCTTCAATAAATTATTAATGTTCATAGGTTTAAGTCGATAGAAAAAATTCTGGAAAAGCAAAACAAGATTCTAGAAATTGAAAATATGAAAAGTAAACCACGTAAATCACATTAGCAGAAATACTGAGACCAATATTACAATCCCAATCGTAGTAGTTCAATTGTCACATCTTTATATTCTGAGTTTTTCTAAAGCTGAGGCACAATAGAACCAATTGCAACGGTAATTATTCTTTCTTCAATAAAAAGAATAATAATTTTCTCATTCAAAATTAAAATAATAATATTTAATTATTAACTCAATTATCTATATTTCTCTTTCTTGTTTTACTAACACATGTATTATTATTATCAACTTTAAATTATCGTATTTTTATTTAAGGTAAAGAATTCCAATGAATTAAATTAAGCAAAATAGAATTAGATTATTCTATTAGAATATTAGTTGAATGTAACGGACCATGGATATTTTAGAAATTAAATTTTAGACTTTAAAATCTACAATATATTAATTTTAAGATTTAAAGCAATAGGTGAGGAAAGCAATAGGTAATGTCGAAGATAAGTTGCAATTCAAGATGTGAATTTTTTTTTTTTTTTTTGATAAATTGATGTCATATCTAAGACAAACAGCTCAATACGATGATCGCAAGATATGGATTCGCTCTCGTTGGAGGAAGAGCAAAAGTTCGACTACAATTTATCTCAAAGACCAAGACACATCTATCCATCCACCATCACCGTCAACTAGATCCGCTTTTCTTGCTAAAGACGTGGACTCCGACTGTGTTAGTCCTGCGATCTCATCCACCGGCATTTGGGGGGAAAAGTTACTTCTTCCTCTATCTTCCGCTTGAGTGAGCTCTGATCGATTCTCTCGGTCTATCTTTATCGCTCATAGCGATGCTAGTGACATCAAGCGGAAGTCTTGGATACTAGGCGTAACATGGAAAGATTATAGGCGAACAAGAGTTTAGTTACTAAATAATGTAGAAAAATAATTTTCTTTGATGTTTATATTCGTTTGAGACTAAGAAGATTTAATATAGTCATTATGAGTTTTCAAAAATAAAGAAAATATGAAGACCTAATCTTTAAAAACGTTTAAAGTTTCACATTTTCTTCCTCATTGAACTTTTAACAGAACGTCTGCATTTCAGTACTAAATTGTAATAAGAGTTTTTCTTGTATAATTACATTGTTTTCTATTTTAACCTATCAGTTTAATTTTTTGTACTGAACTTGATCTGAGCATACTATAAAAATATTTCAAATAATCAAATTAAATAAATAAATAAATAAATAAATAAATAAATAAATAAATAAATAACAAAAGCTAGTACAAATAAAAATTCAAATAAATGAAAAAAAAAAAGAAAATAATTCTTAAAGAAAAAAATAATTTGAAAGCAATATTAGTAAAGATCCTTCGATATTATACAAATTATACACGTATGTAAGTAAGTAGGTATATATATATATGTACATATGCTCTAAGCGGCTATTACAAATACTTTTAATATTTTTCGAGAAAAAAAAGTAAGAAAAAATTTCCATTGCACTTTTAAACCGAATTAAATAACAATATATCCTATCTGAATGTGACAAAGGTAGGATAAAGATAATTTAGAAACTGAAACTGAAATTTTGTAGTTTTGGCTTCGAAATGGAGAATCATTCATTTGGATATCATTTGGACCAAACATAAGAAACCAATTTCAAAATCAAGATGGTGCATTGTTGCTTTTTAGAAACAATCATCTCAATAATTGCTTATCTTATGAGCAATTAATTTTACTGAAATCTTATTGAAAGGATTGTCCTAAGTTCATTTTCTATTCCTAGATAAGTTATTCGCAATCATTGAATGCAAATGACGAAGAATCCAATAGAAAGATAAAAGATCTCATCCTGATACCTTCGAATACCAAATATATTAACAACGTTAACGGAATATATAGAGATCCTACTCACACGTAAGTCAGTAACATCTAAAAAGGCTTCTTTGTTTATATATTATTCTGTCAAGCTATCTTAGCCAACAGAAATATATTAGCAGAAAATTAAAATAAGTTTTAGAAATGGAACAATGGGAAATCTACTCTCTCATAATTGCAGTTCGATTGTAAAATTATTATGTTAAGCATTTAAAGTTAAGATTATAATAATTATTGCAAAAATTCATATTAGGCTAGGCTATTTCAAAATTCAGATTTGTAAATATCTGTTAATTTATTATTTTTTTTTCCTTTTTTTAGCATCACCATCATAGACTAATTTCTTTCAGATTACTATACGCCTAAGAACTTAAATGATTAAAAAAATAGTATCTCACAATACTTTACTTAAAGTTTGTCTATTCATTCGTTTACTTCCATACAGGGGATAAACTGAGATTAAGGTTTCAACCTAAGTACAGAGATTGAGTCAAGTTCTGTAGAAGTACTGAGATTTCGAATTCCTTTCTTTGCTGTTTTAATCAGAGGAAATATAGACCAAAACTAAAACGCAGATTCTTCCCAATGTATTTCACTATCAGTTCTACTCAAAATGCAAGTTACAGTAAAACCCCGATTATCCTAGTTTCCGCTTTAACCGAGCTATCAAATATTTCTAGGATTTTTTTTTTGGTTCCACATTTTCCATTTTTAAAACTACCGAAAAAATTTCTGTACTTGATCTCACAGATATTTAGGAAAACGAAAGAGAATTCGCAGAATATTGGTCGCAATTAATCTTCGATCGTCTAGTCATACGACCCCCTACTGGAATCGGGGAATGGTTTCTGATCCCCAAAAACGCCAAAGTAACGTAAAACAAAAACAAAATTAAGGACTTCTTTAATTTTTGTAACAATGTGAATTGCTTGTGGTGTATCTATATAACTTTTATGTTTGTTAAAATATACATTGAAACCTACACGATTTATTTTATTTACAATTTTCGCTTTAACCGAGTTTTTCGATTATCCGAGTTAGCCTTGGTCCACATTAACTGGATAATCGGGACTCTACTGTATTATTTTCCACTTACTATATTCGTCTACTACTATTATTATTATTTCCTTGAGCAATCAGCAACTTTTAAATAATATTAATACTCTAAGGTTTTCTCTTTGCATCACTAAATTAAGGATGTATACGGGGAAATTGGACAATATTTTTATCGAAGTCAATTTTATGTAATGCAGAACTGTTATCTTAATAACACCCTAATGGTAGAAAAAAAAGGACAGTCAAAAAAATTTCAACAGGTTCTCTTCATTGACTTTTGTTCATTGATACTTTCAAATTCTTAAATTGTCGTTAAGGCCAAATTTACAGTAAGTTAATTATATATTCTCAAAAACAAAAAGCTCTTCTTCTTTAATGATAGATTAATGCCTTAAAAAATTAAAATAGATTTGGCTCCTTGCCAAAAAAAATTAACGCACCAGAACGAATAATACGGGAACGACGAAACTCGGTTTGCGGCACCGTCACAGGTAGTTGTGCCACTGATTGCAATTGAGCTACAACTGCCCGCTAAAAAATGCTATCAGGGGCATTTGTATCGCTATGGCTGTGATCAGGCGAACAGTGTCATATGATCGATTGTGTAGTATTGGTCTCTGATTCTGAATATGCCTCGACAACGCATTCGACATGAACAACTAACAGAGTTTGAGAGGTCGAATCATTGGACTGCAAGAGGCAGGCGTTACATCTAGACATTTCCGACTGTATTGTGCGACGGTGTTAGGAGCAGTGGAGACATGTGAAAACACACATGCGCAAGGAAGGCACTGTAAGGCCTAGGCAGATCATCAGAAGAGAGAATCGTATCATCGTCCAACAGGCGTTCAACTGATCCATGTGTGTCCCAGAGCATCCAGAGAAATGTGGCGATATCGTTAGAAATCCCTGTGTCTACCCGCACGACTGCGAACCTACTTGAAGAACGAAACTTGCATTCTCGGTGAACCTTCTACTGTCTGCCATTAACACCCACCATCGGCGGCTTCCTTTGCAGTGGTATAGTGAGTGGGTGGCATAGACGATTTTGGACTGGCAATGAATCGGGTTTAGTGACGAATCGAAGTTTTGTCTGGACACGGATAACCACCGTATTCGAGTATGGAGAAGCACTGAGCAGCGCACAAATCCGGATGACTACCAGCGAAGATCGAGAATCGTAGAAGATGGCTCCCCACACTAAGACGTCAAAAGTCCTGGCACACACAATTTGACGTTCATAAGATTCTCAAGTGCTTCTCTTCATGGAGTGGCTACAGCGGTCCATATTCCAACGAGATAATACAGCCCGTCCACATACAGGGTTTACCCTGAACTGTCCCCGTGCTGCGAACATCTTTCCTTTGCCCGCCAGATCTACAGACTTGTCGCCCATTGAACATGTGTGCGACCAGCTGTGACGACAGCCCCGACCATCAACACGTAAGAGCGATCTAGAGCGGCAATTGCAACAGCTATGGGAGGATCTTCCGCAGGATAGCATTAGACGTTTCTATGACTCCATACAAGTATCCACGCTAGGAACGGGATGGCTTAATATTAGAGGGATTATTGATCTGAAGTTTCACGAATAAACGACCTATTTGCTGTGATACTGTAATCAGTTATTTGCATCATCATTCTCATCCCTGTGCTAAGTGACAATTCCATTTCGACTGCTGCTTTTGGGTGCGCTAATTTTTTTTGACGATGAGTGTATATTTGCAGCTTTATTTTGAATTGAGAAATGTAGTCTACTTAAACTTATCATTTCTGCTTGAATAGTATTAATAACAAACTATTTAAAATAAACATTCCAGATATTTACCAAAATGCAATATTAGACTATCTATGATTACTTTCTTCAAAATTTAAGATTATTAAGGTCATCAAATTTCTTAAAATCTTTAGCTCTTATAAAGATTTGCTTTTTAAATATAAATAAACTTTGTTCTGTACAAGCATGTTAATTGCACTTCGGAAAACAGAAACAAGAAAAGTCAAACAACATTGAAAAAAAAAAATCGAATGATTTTTTTTTTTTTTTTAATTTAGGAAACTTTACATCATGGAAATTAGCCGATGATAATTAAAATCTCAAAATGTAAATTCGAGCTGGTGAACTTCTAAGCTATTCTTTTTAGAGAGAGAAGAAAAGTGAATACAGCACTTAAAATTTCCCCAAATGATTGTTAGTTATTGAATCTATATTATTAAAAAAAGGTTGTGTGCGTACATCCGCAGCAATTGAAGTTCCCACCAGGCGTCGTGCTTTGCCAGGCATAAGAAGTATTGGTGCATCGTCAACTAAACTGCGCAAACTTCCAACTGTTACAAATGGATTTCAATATTGTACTGCATGTATTCTTTGGAATTTAAACTTTAATTTATTTTTATCTTTAGTTTTAAGTTTTAGTTTACTTAATTTTTAATTATTATTAATAATTATATATAAATAATCATATGTAAATAATTAATAATTATTTTATTGACAAGTTGTTTATGCTTTTGAATAAATAAAATGTTGTTTTCCGTTACAAACCGAGGCTTCCGGAGCTAAGCGACAGGCAGCTGTCTAATATTTTTTTAAAAATTACATTGGTGAATAAATCATACTATTAATAGGCAAAAAACGGTTGTACGGATGTACGTTTGTTTGTCATCAAAGTGGAGAGAATCGGAGAGAGAATATTTTAAAGTGTATTTTTTTAAAAAAGAATACTTAAGTGTAAACAAATTAGTATAAACTTTTGCATCCATTCATTTAGTGAATAATAAAACAAAATGAACTAGAAATAATTCCTACGCCCCTGTAAGGCATTGTGGGGCACTCTCTCATAGGCTCAATTTGGAGGAGACTATTATTTTAGGGCAGGAGATTAACTTATTTCGCCGAAAGTGTGCTAGGAAAGCATTTTGATATTAAAAAAAATCAAGAATCGTATAATGATGGTCTTTCGGCCATCGCTGTGGCGCTACATAAAATTTCACGGTACTTAAAAAATGTGGTATTTTAGTTCCGTGAATATTTCACGGGTTGCAACTAGTAGTTTATTAAAGATGAAATAAATATTTCAATCCTAAAATAATTTCTGTATATTAATATTAATTCATTGATTTTAATATTTCCGATTATTTGATGGATTAGTGGGTTGCTCGTTTTTTGTCTGCAATTCCTTCAGCCGTTCAGGCATAGCTGAGTGGTGGTCTACTGAACTTCGCTAATAAGCCTTAATTTTGGGTTGGGATTCCTAGGCCAACATGGTTGTTTCCTTTCTTTCTTGTATTTGTCTGCTTCTTCCCTGCCTCTCCCTCTACGACTTTTATAACTTACCAATGTTCCGTAAACAGTCCTAAAGGCTGCAGTATTCGTGGAGTGTAAAAAAAAAAAAAAAAAATTATCTCAGTTTTACAAAGCTTGGCTTTAAAGTTTATGTTTTTTGTTAATAAACCAAACCAAATTTCTTTGCAGCTTCCTTATTTTTGATATCTTTTATTACTTCAATGCAATAATTGCTTTTTTAGGTTACTTATTTTTCCATGATAACTTAATTTTAAAAGTAGCTTTGGAAGATTCTTATTTTCCTGACCTTTCTGAAAATCGTTCAATAATCAATCTTTACTGACGCTACTGAAAAAAAAATCTTTTTCTTTATTATTTTTCATTCTTGATTTCGACATCTTCAGTTTCTCATATCGCAACCCATACTCAGATTCCAAGTCCACCTCTCGAATGCTTCTTCAAAGACAATTTCCATCCAAAATATAAAAACTTCTTTTCTTTAGATATCATTCTCATCTCTGATAAGAAAAAAAAAATACGAAGCATAAGGTGATAAAAAACAATTTCCAGAAATAACCAAGAAATAAAGAAAAGAAGGATTGCAATTTTAAATATAGAAAAGAGATGACGATTTCAGATTATTAGGAAACTTATCTTATTTGATGTAGAAGTATCGAAAATCCTTGCTGTACGTTTAAGCATTAAGAAATCTTGCCAACACTGATGAAGGTTCAATAATTGGCGGAAGTTTCCTCCAAGAAGAGAAGTTAATTTCAGGAGGTCTGTCTAACACTAGTCCGGTTCCTATTGGATGTAAGGGTAGGTGATCCCTATGGGCTCTCTGAAGGATAAAAACCAGGAAAAAAAATAAAACACCGATCCTTGCCAGGGGAAACGAACCTGGCTCCTCCTTTCCCGGATCTCTGGGGCCTACAACACGTCACGTTAATCCAAATATTTCTCCAAGAAGCGATTGTGAAGTCTTGAAGTTACTTAAAGCAAAATAACTATCAGCTTATCTTAAGGTCATTGTTTCTTATTTAATCCGTATCAGTTTAATCCACTTCCTTTCCAAAATGGATAAGGCATAAAGAAACTGTGGGAGAGTTCTTTGTTTGAAAGAAGAAAAAATTTGGATAAAGTTAATCCCGCAGTAATAAGAATTTTTTTCATCCCTTCCCCTTTGGTAACTAAAAGCATAACTATATACTGTGTGTGTGTGTGTGTATATGTATTTTCAGCACGATCCCTTTCATTTCTAATTCTTGTAACATGATACGGCGAGGCCTCTCCTACCCGACATGATTCCATAATCTCTGGACTATGATTCTCAAAATATTCAATATCTTTTTTTTATCCATTTAAACAAATGAGTTTCTCTGCAGACTAAAAAAAATTCGGATCTAAGTGACATTTAATTTGCTATTGAAGTTCAGATGATTAATGATTGATTAAGATGCAAATATGAAGTTTTTTGTGTAATTTCCTTACAATTATAGTTTCAAGAATATTTTCAATGTTTCACAATAAAAAAGTAATATAACAGGTTTTTAACACCTATTTTAAGTGCTTTCAATGATTTTTTTTTAATAAGTGTAATTTAAATGTTTTAATCACAATTTCAATCCTCTCTGATCTTCTGCTTTTTAATAATTTATCGAACGTAGCCATCCTATCATAGTGATCAGCGTGAATAGAGAACAAACTTGGGACTTTGCCGAAGCCTCTCCACAGGCAATAGACAGCCGGAGAAGTGGTTAGAATTCTAGAGAAGATAATGAATGACCTTTCCAACTCATTCCCAGCTTCGGACGGACAAGGAAGAAAAATAAACACATATCTAAATTTCGAAGCAAAATCCTGGTGGAGCACCAGCAAATTGTAATCTAATGACATCAGACAGTTACGGTGACACAAAAACGACTTATCTCACAGAAATGTCTATTCTATAAGCTTAGCTGAATGGGAAAGAAGTAAATAAGTGCGAAACTCGCTGTAGAAGATGATTTCTAGTCTGATATAAATAAAAACGGATTTTAATTGAATTCAAAATCTTGAAAAGAAGAAGAAAAAAAAAAGAAAATCTTGCTTCATTTAAGTTGATGGCTTGCTCGAATGGAAGTTCTATATCTTGTATTAATGCTTGCATTGGACTCTTCCACTTGGATGGTCGAGCGTCAATTCTTAATTCTGCCAATTCTCAATGTTGTTCATGTGAACGCAAAAGTCATCGTCGACGAAGGATAAATGTTATTAGATGTAGAAAACGTGTACTACAAAGAAGATATAGAAGACAGCAAATAAATCCTGTTTCTAAGCAACGATCCAATATGGGAAAAAAAACTCTTCTCATCTTTTGTAATGATTTAAGACGGAATTCACATTAATTTTTATGTGTAGAGAATGAAAGACAATTTATTTGTATCGTACTAATAAAGAGTAATTGGATAAGAATTAGAGAAGTTTCCTGAACAGAGAAGCTGTCAGCAAAAAATATTTGTTAGTGATCAGGACAGACGATATTTCATTTTGATATGATCATTGGCAGTAAGCATTATTTCAATTTTATATAAAGGTGATAAAGGCGGAATGTTCCCTTTGATTAACTCCTTTCGCATTTTTCAGAGGTCTACTATATAAAAATTCTTAAAAATTTTACTCAGTAAATAAAAGCAAGAAAAACTGATTCTCTAATTAATTTCACTGAAATTCGTTAGTGACACTGAATTTCCTTGGTAAAACTGTTTCAAATGAAGTTTTATTTAAATCCATGTCTTGTAAGTCAAGTTGTTTCCTGTGTTCGTCATATTAGGGGAGACCGGGGCCAAGTGGACCTAGGGGTAGAGTGGACCGTTGACTTTAGTAATTCGTGTAGACGCTAGAATGTGCCAAAAATCGGATAGAAGGTTGGTGCCATTGTGGCGCTGCTACCACAAAAGCGTCAGTGAATTCGGCTTATTGGTGACAGTGAGGTGATCGATTGTTTTGTTTTTGTCCAGGTAAGTAAATGTTTAGTGTTGTTTTTATTTTAATATTGCCGTTCAGCGATGCATTGAATAACACAACCGTAATATGCATATTAAAGGCGGCAATCTAAAGATCATTTTAAGCTATAGTATGAACTGAATACTTAAAGTAGTCGATAGTTACAACTGAAGGAAACGCCAAAATGGCGATGGGGCAGAGTGGACATAATGACACGGGGCACATTGGACCAGTGGTCCACTCTGCCCCGCTGTTTTTACAATAAAATATTTTGGCACTATACATTATATTTTTTTTTCTATATTATATATTTATTAGGCCTATTATATTATATTGTATTATATTATTACATATTATATTTTTTTATATATTTTTTTTATGTAGGCTATTATATATTGTGTGTAGCCTATATTATTAAAGGATATTACCTCTTTAGTAATTCCTCTCAGCAAGTACCGTAATAGGGGAAGACTTCGTGCGAAGGCATCTTAATCTTCGAAAATAGCCAATTTACACATTTAACTGTTATTAAATTCTAATTAAAAACTATGCAAACTGTCACGTTGTGGAATTGGCAACATGACACGATTAAAATCTTGGTCTCTCATGGAACATATTTTGATTTTTAATAATTGTATTGTTGTAATTATGTATTTTAATTTTGTATTTGGTAAAGTCTTGTATATTATTATTATGATATTTCATGGTTAAATATTATTTTAACGGTTTG
Organism: Thereuonema tuberculata; assembly: GCA_023159025.1. Taxonomy (NCBI): domain Eukaryota; kingdom Metazoa; phylum Arthropoda; class Chilopoda; order Scutigeromorpha; family Scutigeridae; genus Thereuonema; species Thereuonema tuberculata. The sequence goes on along the minus strand of JAFIDM010009631.1, from coordinate 70,588,392 downwards.
AGCTTATTTAGAAAACAATTTGTGCGAAAGAAAAAGAAAAACTTCGAAAAAACAGTTTTGCGTTGATTGAGTGATCACGTGGTTTTATCTATTTCGTTTTCCCATGGGAACAAAAAGAGAAAAGTTAAGTACACTCTGGCGGGAAAAATCAGATCAGTTGATGAATCTGAAACACACGGGCAAAAAGTACATCCAATCAGTCTAAACATTTCAGGAGAGGGAGCTTATTCTAAAACACACACAACTACATCCCTAAGTGAACTAATACAATTTTCAGTAAGTGAAACTCTAAATTAAATATAAATTCTATACACACTTTGTTACATTAGAAAGCATTAAAAAATTGCATAAATAACAATATAATCTTAATAATCTTAATAGAGAACAAAAAAATGTCAACGGCAATACTGGATACGCCAGTAAAAAAAGCTCTGCAAGAAGAGCAACGAAATTCTAAAGAAAGAAAAGAAAGAGTGGCAACAAAAAACATGACTCGGCCATCAGTCTCTAAAATCAATATAAACAAAAAACAAAACAAATAGAAGCAAAGGAAAAGGGATAAAGAGGAAACAATTACAGATGATTAGTGATGATGAAGATGATGACGATACTTTGCGCCTCTCCTGTTTGAAGAACTTTAAAAAAAGCAAACCATGGCAGGAGTGGATTCAATGTACGCAGTCCAAGAGATGGGCCCATAGTTCCTGCGTAGCCAGTGATGTTCGGGGTTTATTTTACGAATGCCTCAACTGCAAAGATTTCTCTAGTGAAAGTGAAATTAATTTCTGATTAATCAGTGGTCGGCAACCTTTTGTTGTAAAAGGGCCAAATATGTTATGTGGGGATTACTGCGGGCCGCACTTGGGCTAAAAATTTTAACAAGCAAAAAAAAAAAAAAAAAAAAAAAAAAAAAGAAAAAATTTCTTTTTAACAACAAAAAAAAAAGGAAAATCTTACTTTGACAACCAAATTAAAAAAAAAAAAAATTCCAACACGCCCCGCGGGCCGCACCAGAACGCTTCATGGGCCGCTGCTTTAGATCAATGGTGCCCAACCTACGGCCCGCGAAGGTGTTACATGTGGCCCGCTGTTTTATTCCGGTTTTTTTTGGTTGTTAAATAGGAGATTTCGTTTTTTTTTTTTTTGGTTGTTGAATAGGAGATTTCCTTTTTTTTTTTTTTTTCTGGTTGTGGCCTGCCAGATTCACAGCAAAGTCAATCTTGGCCCCCGTATTACGAAAGGTTGGGCACCACTGCTTTAAATACTTTAGGTGGGGCACAGCACAAAAAAGGTTGGGAAACACTGCTGTAGGATAAACATTTTGCAAATGAAGTTATAAGAGAAAATTAATTTAGTTGAGTCTGGAGAATAAGTTTTCAAACTTCGACTATTAATAATCGTAAAATTTAATCCCAAATCTGACTGAATTTGAAGATAAAGTGGCAGAGTTGAGCTGATGTAAGTTCCTTTCCTTCGTTTATGCGTTCAGTGTATTATGATCGACAATAAAATATAGTTAAAGCTTAAATGGCAGAGTTGTAGTCGTTCAGTGGTCAAGCTATATGACCTATAATTCGTAGATAAAGTACTATTGAAATCTTTGAGAAGTTTCCATTAACGGTGCTTTTCTCATTTCAAGAGAAACAAGATGTATTGGTTTAAATAGCTGATACATCAAAATCATGGTATGGTATCTTACTTTCAAGAAATTTGGTACTCCAAAATAACTGGGTTAATCTCCTTTTTTTTCTTTTTTTTTTAATTTATGACTATTTGAAACGAGAATGGTAAACAAAATATTTGACCTTCTATTGAACAATCTAAGGCGCTTCCAAAGCCTGCGTTTCTGGAAGCCACTAATTAGTAGTTTAAGGGATATATTCCTAAATATTACCAATCTAAACCAATTTAACTATTACCAATTTAAGTTAGATAATTAAAGTATCCGTTCAAATATTATATAGTTTCCGAAAAAGTAATAAATTTACGAGACTGCAGTTGTTTGATATAAAAAAGAATAAAATAAAATAAAAACAGAATAAAATTAAAACATTAATGACCAAGTGCACCAAACCTCAATTAATTTCGATGGCTGCATTGTGGACGTAGCTACAATTAGTGGGGGGGGGGGGTTGCTGCTCCAGAAAAATTTTAGCTTTTGTTTTAAAATTGTGTGACAGGAAACAAACATGTATAAACAGAAAATTTATTCAGAAACTTGATAAATTTCTTTTTATACATGTTTGTTTCCTTTCACACAATTTTAAAACAAAGGCTAAAATTTTTCTGGAGCAGCACCCCCCCCACTAATTTTAGTTACGTCCACACTGCAGCCATCAAAAATTGAGGTTTGGTGCACTCGGCCATAAGGCTGTTTCGTGGATGTCTTTGGCTTTCAATTGTGTTCCTTGGAATTTAAAAGCCAGAACGTAATAGAAAGCAAAATTACTTACTTCCTCCTAACTAGAGAAGAAGTGTCTACTGAGTCTTATTCCCAAATTTCCATTCAACCAATAGCAACGAATATTTGTATGAAGAGCGGCGCTTATTCAGCGGTCAAATTACTCGCGTGTATGATTGACGGTAATTAATTTGCCGCTGAGTTAACCTTTCACGGACGGGAATCGATATAATTAACAATCCCATCATGCAGAATCGCCATCAATTTCTCTGAATTACTTCGCCGCTTCATTTGATCTCGATAGAAAAGTTGAAAGACTAAGAACTGTAGAAAAATTTGGGATTCCTGGTTGTTTACTGTAAACTCTCGAAACCATGATAATTGAGAGTAAATAACTCATTCTTAGCTGGTAAAAATTCGACAGTGTATTAAAGTATTTACATCGACCAATCAGTAAGAATGCTGGTAAATAAACACTATAGATTAATTTATTACTGCTAAATCAGCAATCACTGCTTTCGATTAAGCAGTCACTTGGTTCCGTTACAAATGGTAGGTTCTCATGGAGTTATGTAATGCCATCAGCCAAGCTTAGCTTTGTATTTACACAGGAAATAATTCCCAAATGCGTAAATGTAAATCTACATTTCTGATTTGGCTTAAAACCTTTTAGCCACAAAACACAACGTTAATTCAATAATAATAGAATAATTCAATACTAGAGTTAGCATAATCACTGTAATACTTATATTTTGTACTAATATTCACATAAAAGCTAACTGAATTCGTAAAGTACTTAATCAAAAATTACGTTACAACTTTTTTTAATAAAAGTTTTCTCTTCTTTTTTTATTATATTTTATACAAAGAATAAAATTTACTTTAATACAGATACTATCTGATTAACATCACAATAAAAAACAAACACGCACATAAATAAGGAATCACTGTTCTGTTTTTAGTGTTTTCGACGCCTGGAATGCAGAACTGCTGTTTCTGGTTTCCTAACCATCATCAGCTGGATTCGCCCTGTATCTTACAGCTCAGTGATCCCAACAACTGTATAAAGTATACAAAAGCTAATAAGGTATGGCCCTTCATATTAAAAAAACAATAATATATAAATTAAGAATTAAAAAAGGGCAGAAATTTAACCCCCGCTAGCAACCGCTGATCTTTCTGCCCTTTTTTTTTAATTCTTAATTTATGTAATATTGATTTTTAATATGAAGGGCCATTATCGTGTTAACTTTTGTTTATTTTATATGTTTCTTGGGATCACTGAGCTGTAAGATACTAGGCGAATTCAGCTGAAGACTGTTTGGAAACCTGAAACATCTGTTCTGGATTCCCGGTATCAAAAACCTAAAGCAGATCCATTGATTCCTTATTTATGTGCGTGTTTCTTTTTTATTGTGATGTTAACATTTCCGCACGTGAAACTTGTTGTTTAAAAACTATCTGATTGTTTTAATAATTTGAAGTTACATTTTGGTTTATTTAATATAAAATGAAGAAAATAGAAATTGAAGGTCTGCATTTATTGACTGATTAAGGAGTTTTATTTTGATTGGGGTCGTAGGGGCAACTGGGCAATTTCTCATTCTTCGAGCAAAAGGAAAATTGTAGATGCTACAATAATCTGATGTTGGCTTTATTTTTTTTAAATTCTTCGTGATTTTGTAAATGTGGGCTTAATCTCCATAAAGATAAATTTTTAATATTTACTCAACTTGAGTGCTATTTACAAAACAAAACTAAACATTAATTACTGAAAGTGGTATTTAGTAGCATAATCTAACTGAAGTTCGAAATAGCCCAAATTTTGTGGCAATTAATAATTTAGTCTTATACCCGAAAGCTCATAACAGTTGTACAGCTTCAATTCATTGGTGCCCATCATAATTTAATGAATAACAAGAGGACAATGAAACATTAGCAATGCTTCCTCAGTTCCATACTGATTCAGTGTTCACTATATTGTTATTTTTCACACTCATACTTCCATATGGGCTTAAGCGACATTTGGAGCTTCCATTTAACAACAAACAAACAAAACGGTCGGTCGCAATATTGAAAACTTCAACTAAGTTCCTGAAAAACTCAAATCTACTGTTCCTACAACGTTGTAAAAAAATAAACGATCCCATAATAAGGGGTAGGGACGCCACGGAGGTAAGACTCCCAGCGTTTCATGACAAAAGGCTCATCAGCCTTCTAAACCCATAAAGAAATTCAGTTCAGTTTGCCACAGAGCTCGTCGTAACTACAGAAATACATCTAGGTATCGAACCCAGTCCCCCAGCCTGTAGTCAAGTGCTTTACCACTTCATGACACTACAAAGTTGATGTCAACTAATGAAGAAAGCATCGGAACTGTTAGCGCCTGGATCACTGTATCCTTGCGCCTACGAGTGATTTCTATCCTATATTATAGGGATGAAATACATACATTCACAGAGCTATTTATAACATCTGCCTATATTACAATTTTTCATTTTTCATTGCTACATGCTGTTTCACAGCACAAAATAAATACATAAAACTTACTTTGAATTTCATTAGGTATATGTATTAATTAAAGATAATCAGCAAACAATTAAATGTTTAAGTTTTTTTTAATCGTTTAACTGCTGAGTTTTGTTCTTAAAGGGCAATTAGTAATTAATAATTTTCATATGAAGAATGTTTTAAATATATTTAGTTTTTAATATTTTATAATATGTAATTTTCTTTTTTACTTACTTTCTTCCGTTATATAGTGATTTAGAAAAAAAAGAAAATATTAAATGGATTTTTATTTCGAAAATTTTATTTCGAAGTTTTTTTTTATTATTATTAATATAATTTGATTACTACATATCGTATATGAAGAATGAATTGATTTCTCCTCCTCTTTTCTCAAATAAATCATTACTTATATTAAATCCTTCATATATAGAAACAAAACATCAAACTTCACCAATATTTCGTTCTTTTATTCAAAGAACTTCATCAAAGGTTTACATAAGAAGAAAAGGAAAGAAGACATCTTATCTTTCTAAAATCAACAAATAAATTAAATATAAATAAATCTTTCACGAACTAAACGTGAATAACAAATAAAATATTCACGATCTTAACATGAATAAAAAACAAATAAATAATCATATCCTAATCAACAAATAACAATAAAAGATTCATGAATTAAACAATAACAAAAACATCTTCTATAAAATAACAAAGACATTTACAACAATCTAAATAAATAAATTTGGTATTTTTACAAAATTTGTGAGTAATAATAAGAAATTGAAAGAAATATTGAACTTAATGTAAGTCTGTATGTTTTTGTGTTAATTTTATTTCTTTAGATTGTTAGTAAATGTCTTTGTTATTTTATAGAAGATATTTTTGTTATTGTTTAATTCGTGAATCTTTTATTGTTATTTGGTTAGGATATGATTATTTATTTGTTTTTTATTCCCGTTAAGATCGTGAATATTTTGTTTGTTATTCCCGTTAAGTTCGTGAAAGATTTATTTGTATTTAATTTATTTGTTGATTTTAGAAAGGCAAGATGTCTTCTTTTCTTTTCTTCTTATGTAAACCTTTGAAGAAGTTATTTGAATAAAAGAACGAAATATTGGTGAAGTTTGATGTATTGTTTCTATATATGAAGGATTTAATATATTTAATAGTTTTTGAAGTTATTTGGAACAAAATCATTACTTGTTCATCCTCTCAATACATCCCGTACATTATGCCATGCAATTCATTCAGTTCATTCGTTGGCGTGAGTATGGGAAAGGGAGTATTCCCAGTCGCAGACTCGTAATCCCGACTATCGCTGCGCGAATGCGGGAAGGACGATGTAAATTGTCATTATTTTTTATTATCTTTAGATTCAGTAGGGATTTCATTTTTGGAATAAAACTCATCTATCTTCCGTCAAATGCAAGATAGATCAAAGCTATCTTATTTCTGAAGCCTTGACCATTGTGAAGAGACATCAGATCAGTCACGCAGTTTGAAACTCATGAGCTTAGATCCAGTAAAATCATATGTTAGTTCGACAATGACACAGACTCGCTGAGAAGCATTATTATCTCTGCGAAATTTCCAATAAACAATAATAGAGGAAGAAACTCCTCTTCTTTGACGAACGAAAAATTATATAATAAAGATTAGTTAAAGAAGGGGAGTTTCTGAATTGATATTAATTTATATTCAAATGTGAAACATTTAATTGAATTTGTTTCGATTGGCTATATAAAGCAAAACTTTACAAAGACGGTGAAACAATAGATAAGAAGGGACGCAGCCATTTTGCATCACAGACAAACTAATTCCCGGCATTGTTTAAAATGTATTTTCTTATAAATGATACTGAGTGTCGATGATGTAATAAATATCACTTTTATATTTAATTCCTAATATAATGTCTTACCATTAGTGTTTCTTTAGTTAAAAACTCTTTTCTTACGCGAGATTGCAAAGGTATCGTAACTCTGTAACTTCTACTGTAAATGCTATCTCCTTTAGCAGTCGCTGAATTTAAAATGTTTGTTTTTATTTAAAATCTGCCGAAAACAATTAATTTATCTTAATATTTTTCATTCTGATAATACACTCATGTCCAAAAATTAAGCGAAATTCACATATTTGTGAATATTTCATAAACCAATTATCAGAATGGCACGAAACGTGGTATGTTAGTGTAGCACCATGTTGCAAGTATACAGAAGGAAAATAAATACCGACAACATTTTATTGCAGTAATTATGGAATTTTTTTAAAAAAAGTAACAAAATGTGTTTTTCGTTTTGAGTAAATAAAACTGAAAATTATGATTAATAAACGGGTGTGGCCACCCATTGTAGCTATGCAAGCCTTGCATCGATGTCCCATACTTCTGTACAGATTGTTCAAGAGCTCTGTGAGTAACATCACCCATTCTTGAGAAGAGCAGTTCGGAACTCCTGAATGACCCTTGCTGGAGGCTGCCGGGATGCAAGTAATGCATCCCACACATGCTCTATCGAATTCATATCCGGTTACCTTGCTGACCACTCCATATGCTGGATATCTTCAGTTTCGAGAAAGTCATCACCAGCTGAGCTCTATAAGGATGGGTATTGTCGTCCGTGAATATGAAAGCTGGACTCGTGGCACCTCTGAAAATCTAACATGAGGTTCCAATATCTCGTCTCTGTATCTCTAGATTTAAGAGTATCTCTGTTGAAGATGTAGAGCTCCTTGCGGGCATTCAACATGATGCCTGCCCATACCATGATTTCACCGCCACCAAATTGGTCCTTTCCCTGATGTTATTGCGACTGTCAAGGGTTCCTCGGTCGCTCCAAATAGTGGCTCAACGAGAATCAGTCTGTAAACTGAATGTGAACTCATCAGTGAAGAGCACATTGCTCCACTGATTCAGTGTCCAGTTGTGATGTTCTTGACTACAGTTTAAACGGGCCCTCCTGTGTGCAGGAGTTGGCGGGACACAAACTGTTGGTCGTCTGGCGTAGAGACCAATTGCCCTGAGCTTCCGGTAAACAGTCTTGAATCTCTTACTCCCGGCTGCAAGCTCTGCCGAGTTTCCTATGACGTCGTGCAGTTAATATAATGTATCGGTACCGGTCCTGTTCAGAGGTTAAGACTCTTTGGTAACCTTGTACTGGTTACCTTCTAACGTCTACTGAGTCTTGAAACCTTCTCTGAAACCTGGAGATGAACGTTTGATGCATCTTTGTGGCCCATTCTGTGCTCTGAAGACCTCTGTCTGGGTCTGTCCTGCTTCGAGCCTTACGATTATTCTGTCCTGCAAGACATGGGTCAATACAGAGTCTTTGGGCCGTATTATGTTCCTGATCATCAATGACAACACCTCGTTTTACAGTGATTGCACGAAAATGGAGTAAATCACTCAGGGTAGAGTAGGCTGCATTTCTTGAACTGCGATATATTTGCATATCTGACGTCATCGGATGATCTTCAGAAGTGCACGTAATTGGTTTTTAGCTGTGTGACATAAAACTTTCCGCTGTTTTTTTCCCTCTTTCCTTTGTATGCTTTAACCATTATGCTTAAGGTTTGGACATGAGTGATTTAATTACCGTTAAATCACTTTAGCCAATTAATTTTAATTAAATTCAAGTCAGCTCAAACTTAAAATGGATTACGACACACTGAAAGACTTCAACAGAGGTTAATTATCTGGCCGTCAGTAACAATTAATTGTTTGTGTTTCTAACATTTTTTTTTTGCTATCTTTTTACTCAAAGTTGTCATAGGAAAACACACTGAGAAATTTTCTACTGCAAAAGATAGATCATCTACTAGCTGTAAAAAGGCACGCCATGTTCCAAGAAGATCCATTTACATGTTTAAATATAATTAGGGGAACACATATAGGGCACGCAGACACAATCACAGTCATTTTGCTTTTAAGAACCTAACTTTATGTAAAAGCAGAAGATACTGTATCTTTATTAAACAGAGTCATGGCGGTGTGCACCAAACTTCAGTTAACTTGAAGGACTGCTATTTGGACGGAGCTAAAATTAGTGGGGGGTGCTGCTCCACAAAAATTTTAGCCTTTGTTTTAAAATTGTGGAAAAAGAAACATGTATAAAAAGAAAATTTATTCAAAAACTTGATAAATTTCTTTTTATACATGTTTGTTTCCTTTCACACTAATTTTAGCTCCGTCCAAATAGCAGTCCTTCAAGTTAACTGAAGTTTGGTGCACACCGCCATAAGTCATTTTAGTTTTAGAAATTACTTTTATTAGAGTTAATTTATTGTTCGTGCTTGTAAATTGAACTGTATTTTTTTTATTTCTATGGCGATGTTACATATAGATTTCACGAAGGAATATTTATAAACCTTTAAAGGCTAGTGGCCAATTCCCCATTGAACTGCAAATTTCAAGCTATACACTGTCAGAATGCTTTCTCACTAAGACAAGGGAAGGCGTGTGCTGTTTTATTATTATGTGTTCTTAATAAGCTTATAATAGAACATGATAATAGATTAAATCGGCAAAATCTATTACATTTATATACAATCCGATTAATTTTGAAATAGCTTTAAAATCTGATAACCCTCTCCGGACAGCTATTTGGAAGAGAACATAATCTGATGTGTGGGTAAATCGTGACGTTGATCCTAACTATGTCGATGGACTGAATCTCCAATCAACACGTGACAACACATGTCAAAGCTGTTTCTTCTTTGTCAAGATATGAGATTATGTTCCTTACAGTCAAATTCCTCTTACCTTTATTGACTGTCTTATCATCTTTTTTGCCTATTCATCTTTCGCAATCTCTAATTGCCGATTTTCTTTACTATTCTTTTCTATCCCATTTTATTTATTGTTTGTTTCAGTGTACACTATAATCCCGCATTATCAGTTGTACTTTGTTGATTCGCTTTGTTGATTCTAGTTTTCATCGTTCTGTAATCCTCTCGTTCTTTATTTTATCTAATCAAATTTTTTTTACTGAAACATGTTAAAAATTGTAAAATTAATACCATAAATTCTAAATTAGATGCCTAAATTATATGTTTCTGTTGTAGACAATTGCTTCTTCAATTTTCTTGAAAATTCAAAAGCAAGCGACATTAATAGGCTTTTTAATCAAAATCAGAAACATGTGACACGACGAGTTCTTACGTCAGTTTCTCACAGCAATTCTTAAAATAACTGTTCCCACATCACTAAAGATAAAGAAGATACTCAACATTATATCCTTATATTGTTTAATGATGATGATGATGATAATTATTATTATTTTAAATATATAATTTGGTATTGTTAAGAACTAACTTTTTACTTTTATCAATGATTACGTGATTGCGTTTTGAAATGTAAATTTTATAACTTAAATTTTAAAATTTCCCAAAGTTTCCTAATGACGTATCCATTGATAACTTTCTTATGTTTTATCTTTCCCAATTTATATTTATAGAGAATCTTGCAGCGCATAGAAGCCATAAAGTATAACAGATGTACATATTTCCTGAAGCGCGCACCAAAAACTAAGCCTTTCTTTTTGCTTCCAATGTCCTATAACTTTTGAACTTGTTTCTAAGAGGCTGCAAGTGCTTTAGCTTTAGAACTCGCTCCGAGAGGATGGTGTGGGTGACGCTGGAATCGAGGGTGGCACCAAATGCTCATGGTGTGCTGACACTCAAGGAAGGTTGAAACCATTCGATAGAGGGAGACTTTTTTTACTACTCCTGTCGCCCGTAAAATGCAGCACCGTAAAGATTCAACGAATCTAATCTGGTAAACATCCGGTCTTAGAGACCTTCCCTTTCACTCTTGTTTCCTTCTCTCTACCATTTTCCTTCGGTTGGGAACTTCTGTTTCCAGTTACTCCTTTCGAAATGCTACAAGACTAAGATTAGATATTCACTACCAGAAACATTGTGAATTCAAGAGATTCGTTTCAATTAAATTGAAAATTGAATGAATGAAATTCATTAGAAAATATTCAGTAATTTATCTTGAAAAGATATTGATTGCTAGTATGTAATAATCTATGTTGACTATTATACTCTGCATTATTTGCATTTATAATTAGATTTTTTTTTCTTTTTATGGTATAAGGCAATGAGTACATCCCTTTAGTATCCCTCAAGCCTATTGTACAAACCTTTTAGAATGTACCTTAGAAGGTGAAATGAGAGAAAGAAAATAAGAAATAGACAAATACAGAAAAGAAAGGAATACCGGCCCTGATATTCGAACCCAGATTGAGACGATCAGTCTTGTTCCAGGCCGCCGCCTTGACGACAAGGCATTGGATTTTCTTATTCTTATTAAGTATTACTATTAACAGGCGATCAATGCAAATTTTCACATTATCATTTTTGTAGCTTTGCCGCTCATTTCTCTCTTCTTGGACACCCTCGTATTATTGGTTGTTGTTGGGATATGAAATGAATTTTGTTTTGGGTTTTAATTCCTTTGCGATCTTGAATAAACTTCTTCACTTATGTTATTTTCCATGAAGATGTTTATAAAATTCTTGAAGAGAAGCAGTTCCAATATTTAATCTCCAATAAGTAGAAAAATTTGGAAGTGAGGTTTTCCAAAACCAGACTACTGTACAAAAAATGAACATTATTTTTAATTTCATAGAACTCAGCAGTTGATTCAGGAATGACTGAGAAACATAGAAGTTTTAAATTTGTTGCTATTAAAGGTTACGTGCTATTTATTGGCCAATATGAAAGATAAGTAAAAAACAGATGAAAAAAAAGCATGTTATATCATTTTCTGATATTCAGAGCAGGCGTGGAATATCAGAATATTTATGTTTACTTCCATTGAGGCTTTCGTATATTAAAAAACAACTGATAACCAATAATTAAGATTTGTCGAACAGGATTTAGTGAGCAACAACTGTATGATTATAATTTATGTTAATTACAATGTGAGCAAGTTCAGATCATTTACAATTCCCTTTACAGTCAATGCTTAACAATCATTGAGTCGCCTATTGCAAATAAAGTGATACAGAGTCGTTAATTTACAATTTCGTTGTATTCCGAATTCGGTACTGGGAGGTTCCAGTTTAGTCTTTGGTTGCATTTCCAGAATACTGGAGTTAAACAAAAAATTACTTATAATACTTTTCACTCGGAAGAATCATTTCTACTGAATTAATGTATTAAGCTCCTGATGATAGAAAGATTGAAAAGCAGATTTTCTTTTACTTTAAAATTCTAATAGAATTGTCTGTTTTATTATTATTCTTTGATCTTTTCGGATCATAAATCGTCCCAGGGAGGATTATCTATTATATAAAATCCTGGCCTTATTATCAATGGGCTGCATTTTTAATCAATTTCCTAAGGAATGTGATGCTCAGTATCTGTTTATGTGTATGCGTTCTTTAAGTCTGTCTATCCTCTTATAAAAGTTGAATGGATCTTCTTAAGACTTCGTAAGCATATTTGTGGACAAAAAAAACCTTTTTGTATTGAAAACTTTTTCATTATGAATCCTTGCTGAGATGTTACTATGTGCAAAGATTAAAAAAGATTCCCACAGAAAAGCTATACAAGCGAAACAATAAATTTATGTCGCTACATAACAAAGAGTTATCTGCGCATGCGTTGATGTGATTAAACATAGTTGGATTTGATCAATTTAAGTAAGTTTTTACATACTTAATTATAGTAAAAGACAATTTGAAAAACCCCCTTTGTATTCGGCAGGTAAAGTAATTTACAGATACACGGAAACATTCTCTATATTTGTTTGACAGCTTTGAAGCTTTCACAGCTTGCGGCTAAGAGTTTCATCTTTTTTTCTTTTTATCAGCACATCGAGAATTGATGAAGAGCATACTACTGTCAAAAAGAAAGTGCAGCCGTGGGATCACCGTTGTCTTCTGTAACAGCCAATATATATGTGGAGAAGTTCAAAAAGAAGCCAAAAGCTCAGCACCTCTTGCACCAACATTATCGATGAGTTATGTCGATGGCATATTTGTTGTGTGGCCACATCGAGAAGAGCGCCTAAAGCAGTTCTTTGAACACTTTAAGTCAAGACATCCGAAGATAAGTTCACTCTGGAAGTGGAGAAAGAAAGCAAATTGCCCTTCCTCGATGTGCTGATAAAAAGAAAAGAAGATGGAACTCAGAGCCTGACTGTCTACAGGAAACTTTACACACACGGACAGATATTTGAATCATATCATCACCCAGCATAGAAGAAAGGGATTCTGACACTTTGGGCTATAGAGCGCTATCCATTTGTGATCCTGATAAACTGGAAGATCTCTCCAAGGTAAAATATACAAGAAAAATCAAATCGTTAGGACCTTAAAGAAAGTTAAACAGCGACTCCGAAATCAAGATTAAACCAAAGAAGACCTGAACTGGCACATATAAGTATGATCTGCCTCCCATTCATCAAAGGAACAACATACAGAATCGGCCTCCAGAAGAATATAAGAACAGTGTTCAAAACTGAGAAATAGATACATGAATGTCTCAGAGGCATTTACTTATAAGGGACAAAACAAGACAAGGATTAAATAGCCTTAATAGTACAGTTTAACATGGAATGTAACATGAAAAGGAGGAATTTGAAAGAATACACTTGAGTTTGCTTTCATGCCCTGGGCTATCATCGACGAGAATCTGGAACAGTTGTTTCGTCCTTGTTTTGTCGGTGATAGCCCAAGGCGTGAAAGTGTATGTACTTGTGTGTGCGTGTTTGTGTATCTTTAATTGCAACTAAAGAGTAACATAAATCCAAACATAAATCCTTTCCTCACCAGGAATAAGGAAACAGCTCCTAAATTTAAATAATTTGACTTGTTGAAACTCTCTAGTATCATTATTATATCTTACAATAACATTCTTTCAAATGTTATTTAAAACATGTTAATAAAACAGATTTTTGGGTGTGAAATCCTCGAGTTCCATATTCATTTTTTTAGTAATTATTGCTAACTTCAATTAAAACATAAGTAGTAGTTAGAAAATAAGTAGTTAGAAAATTATAATAAATGTTTTATTAGTTCATCTACAATAACTTTAGACCTCCAATTTCCCATCAGTTCTAAAAATCAATTCAATTAAAAAACAATACAAAAAATTAAGACGACTATCAAATTGTACGTAGCAATTTCGATTTTTTTTATTTACTTCTAAATTTTTATGTAATTTCACTTTCCATAAATTAAAAGACGTCCATGCTGAGCTTATTGAACTGCATTTTCTCTCTGCGTGCGAACAACAACGCCATTCTGACAAATGTGATTGGGTGTGCTTATCACGTAGATTTACAATTGGACTCATTAACCTAGGCATGCTATTAGTCATTTCACCTAATGTTTGCCAGAACCCGAAACTCTTTAATGTAAGCAGCAAACCTCTTTTGTATTCTTCGGCATTTCAGTATGAATTATTTTCTTCCATTAATGCACCTTTTTTTGATCTTCTAGATTCCATTTCGATCACATATTTTTTTTCCCCCTTTTTCGTTCGTTTGGAAGTAACCATCCGTCAATGTCTGATTAACTTAAAGAACTCTGAAATTACTGAAATATTCCGTCAGAGTAGAATTAACATAAATTCTTTGATAAAACGAAATTATTTTCGACATTTCTACAGACCTCTTTTAAATCATTCCTGCAAAAATATGTTGTTTCTCAGCCAATGACAGACAAGAAAAATCGTTTCTCTGAGTAAAGGAATCCATTCAAATGAAGATCCGCTTAAACAACTGGAAATACCCCCAGAGAATAATTTGTCCATTAATGGAAACTAACAAAAACTTCAGCAAAACACAAAGACTGTGAATTCCTGGAACAGAACAAATGGCAGTAAAAAAATGTTTTAATATGATTTATTTTAAGATCTAATTTTTTGTTTTTTTTTGTTTTTGTTTTTGTTTTAGCAAGGAAATTTTGTTCATTGAAAAACCTATAAAGAAGAATCTATTCAAAATAAAACCTGCTTTTAAAGGAAATGTTTTGTCAATTTGAACAAATCTTTACATACAAACTAAGCACGAAGTTAAAATGTAATCTATTATCAATGCTATATTGCAGGCCAATCTGTGGACTGGGTTCAATCCACAGAGAAGGTCGGATTTTTTTTCCTTTGTTATTTAAAAGAGATCTATTCAAAAAAATTAAAAATAAAAAGCTCATTTGAAGCCTATTTGTGGCCCGGTAACCAATTGGTAAAGTGCTTAACTGTGGTTTGGAAGAGCCGGATTTAATCCCCTTTCCGTCAGAATTCTTGAATTTTTGCACGCTGAATTTTCTTCCAGACAGATCCTAGGGTCCATCCAACCCTCTGTAGGATGAATATAAACGAGCGAGGCACCCGATCTCATCTCAGGTGCGAATCATTAGTCCCTACAGTTATAGGGAGTCATATCTCCAGTGCCCCAATAGATCATCGTGGATACCCGTGGAATATACCTGTCGCTGTATATCTACCATTTTAAGCCTATATAATTACAAGGTGTGCAAGAGCACCCGTATCCCCTGTTTATCTCGAGAACCACAGGATACAGGTTGTTTTGAATAAAAATTTTCATTACCAAATAGTAGCCAAAGAATCGAATGGTAGCATTCTTTATGTCCGGAGAAAACCGGAAGAGGGATAATTGGGTCAAGTTTGAAATTTCAAATTAGAACACAGGTTATGTGGGGTATCGTTGAATAGATCTTTTGAAAAGAAACAACTTTTACTGAAACTTTTTTCTCTAACGTTCCTTGTTTAGTCACAGTTGCAGCTATTGACAACAATGAAATTGACAATGATTAAATCAATGTTCAAAATGTACAATGCAGAGTGATTGTTTCAATCATATTCATTCATAAATTTATGAATAATAATAATAGGAAATTAAAAGAAAAACCAAACTTTATAAATATAGGCCTACCGGATATTAACATTTGTTAATACGTAGTGAAATTATTGGAAATAAACCAACGCTGTTCAATCAGCTTAAAAGTGAAATTTTATACTTTTGTGAATTCAGCTTTAAACTCTTAATTTCATAACTCACTTTTTGTTTTTAATCAGGAAATTTCTGAAGGACAAATTTATTTTCCCGACCAATTTACCTCTTGAAGAAATTGCTTGAAAAAAAAAAAAAAAAGATAGCAATTCGAGACAGCAATATCGAGATCAGAATGGCTGCATTCTTTAGTGCAGGAGCCCCTCTTTGAATAACGGTTCGCATTACCTGAGAGTCACAGTTAATTAGAAACTTTGCCTCTTTCAGAGAAACAGAGAGAGGCTGAGTTACATTCTGTTATCGTTCGAGGCTCACAAAGGAAGCATGTAATATTCGAACGGAATTAGCTATTTGGTCCTTTGTTTTCGGAGATGGTAGGGGAGGCCTACGGGCAAAGCAGCCATGAAGAACAAACGAGAAATTCGATGACAGTTTTCGCAGAGAAATTCTGAACCAAATGCACTGGAAACACAAACACAACGACCTCTACCTTCGACCCAACTTCAGACTCTTATGTCATACGAAGGCGAAAAAGAAAAAAAAACTACCACTAGAAAATTATAAAGATTTTTTTTTTCTCTTTTTTTTAAAGTTTCAATTGTTCACTTCAAAATGAAAAGTTTAAATGTCTGGGGAAAAGTCAACAACAGCTTTAAACGGTTCGAAAATCCAATTTGTAGCAAGCAACAAAGCGTGGTGAGACGATATGAATATCAGTATATTTATTGATAGTTTCATTTTACGAGTTTTCCTTCGTTGTTATTATTTCTAGAGTTACGAATGTAAAGAAAGTATAATCTTGTTCATTTTGACTATTTATTCTTAAAATATAGCAATATTCATTAACTGTTATTTATTAATTTCAGTTTCAAATGATGCCAATTAGTCAACATTTATTATTATTATTATTATTATTATTATTATATGTTTCAAACCTTGGGTTTCCCCAGCAAAAACAATATGGCGGGTCAAGGACCAAAGCACATACTGCCAAGTGTAAAGATGTGTGCAAGAATGATTAGGGATGTGTGCTTTATTATTATTATTATTATTATTATTATTATTATTATTATTATTATTATTAGTTAATCATTTTTCTTCAGCAAGGTAAAGTAAGAATAAATTCAGAAATCATTTTGATTAATTCTGATTAATACCAGCTTACATTCAAACTAATAACTTCTTAATAAATTAAAAATAATTAAAGTCTACATGGAAATTTGTACTTAACAAAAATTTGGTAAAAATCTTTTTCCCAATATTATTTTCGATATGTTAATTTTTAGCGACCCATTTGGGAGCTATTGTGATAAGGATCAAAATCGGTAGGTATTGCGTTTGTTCTGTCCGTCTGTCCGTGTCTATTCTCCCCTAACTCCCGAACAGAAGGTCGCCTCAGCAAACGGATTTCACCATCTATTCAGAGGTCCAAACACCTAGGAATAGGGTATTTTCAGGGGCCAACGCTCATCGATGCTCTAGATATCTGGCATTGTTTTCATTGGATTTTTATTATTATTAATATATGTCGTCCTTAAATTTATGCTTTAGCACAAAATTATATTCACTTGTGATAATTGTGTTCATTTGCTCGTAATTTTGTTCATTGCAAAAATTGCAAAATAAGTTTGATTTGCTCGTTTGATGGCGCCACCGGTAATATTCATTTGTATCCAAGGAAAACTAGGAAAAATCTCTTTTAGTAGTAGATTACTTATATTTAATGAAGTAAACAAATAATATAGTAGGACAGAGACTGGGCTTGTGTTATTTTTTCACAGGCTTTTATTTTTTTAATTTTTGTAATTAATTTCTTGTTTTTATTTGTACTTACTAATTACTAAGTATCTTATCTTTACTATTTTATTGGCATCAAACATTGAAAATATTTGGTGACATAATAATGATAATGTAATGTGTAAATGATAATTATTATTTACGAGTACATCAACAAATTTTCGAATTGCGTTGCAGTAGGCTTTGTGGAGGGAATTTGGACTTCCGTTACAACTTACTTTAAAGGAGAGAGAGATGTAAAAAATTCACAAAACAACATTGCCATATTTCATAATAAATTAGTAACGTAATAAGAATTTTCTTAAAAATAACTCTGGTGATATTGCTTGCAAACAAAGCATCCTCGCTTTACGCAAACGTTTTTTACATATGAGGAATTTCCTAATATATCCCTTAAATGTTTGTTGATTGATCAGAATTAATTATTGTCTTAACAGTACTTTTGCTCTCCTTTAAATAATATCTTCGCATTTTCAAAGAAATTAATCGCTATGTTAATACAAATTATAGAAAATTCCAATCAGTCAAAGCAAATATAAACTTCAGTAATAAAAATAAAAAAATAAATTTTATTTGTACTAATATAAAAATTTATATTAAATCATCTAAATATTTATAGTCCGACCATGATAACGTGACGATTCGACATCAGCACTAGCTCCTTGAAGCTCAGCACTAGCCTCTCTCACTTGTCAGAGATTCCGAAGAATATTACGTTACAGCTATAAAACAAAATTTAACAAAAATTTAGTTTTAATTTTAGTCCTCCATTTTCCAATTCCTTTCGGAAATAGTCTTTAATCTGTAAAATAATTTTTCGAGCACTGCTCTGTAAAGTACTCTGGGGTGACATTTTGAAGGAAATTATTAGAGACCTGTGCTTTGAGACGCGCTTGTTTGTGATTGGCTGAAAAACAGATACGTCATAATCACGTGGGATTCCTTCCGATCGTATTAACATCTGCATTGGCTTATTACTTTAAAGCCTTATGGGTTCGATGTTTGATATCCATATTTTCCTCATATGCTTAGATAATAATTTACCTTAAGGGGAGGCGTAAGTCAGTTGGGACGATTTGGAAGTCTAAGTTCAAATCGCTCTGTAGTTACAAATATTAGTTACAAATGTAACTAAAAATCTGAAAATTTAAAATAGGACAGTTTAAATGTGAATGAATCATATTAATTATACTGTTCTGGATTTTTACACGATAACTGAATTAATTACATTTAAGCTCAAAATAGGCTAATTTTTCGAAAGAATTTGAATTCTATTAAATTATTTTAGCTTAAAAAAGCTCCCATTTCTTATTCTATGAATAAATAAAGTAATAATCTAGTAACTGAATTCAAGATTTCCTTTACTTTCCCAATAGTTGAATTTAAAAAAAATAAAAACCATCCCCAATATTTGAATTTAAAAAAAAAAAAAACCATAAACTGAAACTATCAAATTTCTGGTTTTTATTTTTTTTAAATTCAACTATTGGGAAAGTAAAGGAAATATTGAATTCAGTTAGTAGATTATTACTTTATTTATTCATAGAATGAGAAATGAGAGCTTTTATAAGCTAAAATAATTTAATAGAGCTGAAAGTCTTTCGAAAAATTAGCTGGTTTTGAGCTTAAATGTAATTAATTCAGTTATCACATAAAAATCAAGAATAGTATAATATGATTCATTCACATTTAAACTGTCCTATTTTAAATTTTCAGATTTTTAACGCAATAATCTGAAAGGTAAAGAGGCAGAAAAACTCTTTTAATCGGACTAATATTCAAAGAATCAATTAAGGGCGTAAGCTAGACTGTTGCTTTTTGTAATTGCACTGATGTCCCGTTTCTATTCAGCGCCAAGTGATTTTAAATGGCGCGCATTAAATGATAATCGCTACTTACTTTTGAAGGTTCTATGGTAATAATATAATTTATAGAAAATGCGATAAATACTGTGATCATAGGCTAGTTGGTGTAGCTAATGCACTTATTCCTGTGAAAAGTAGTACCATAGTAGCTTTTCTTCGTTCCTTTTTTTCAAAGCTCCATCAACCCATCATTTATAACATTTTTGGAGGGAAGAAAAGCTGAACTTCTCCATACCTCACCCCAATCGAAAACATATTCCTATATTCGATGATATTTGCCACACAAGATTAAATTTCAGTTTTTTAAAAGAAAGCTGGCGGCTAGTGTCGTTGATAAATAATCACCGAAAATATCTCATTTGCTTTTATATATATATATATATATATATATATATATATATAT
>JAFIDM010009631.1:70554729-70568334 GCA_023159025.1 Thereuonema tuberculata | reverse complement strand
ATATATATATATGTATAAAATATACAAATTCCATTGAATTTTGATTGTCGTGTTTCTTCTATATTACACATCACATTTCAATAGTTTGTGTATAGGTGGAGGTTTTACACAAAAAGAACAGGATCGTTTCTGTTCTATATTCAAGAATGATTTTCATAAAAAAAGAATCAATATCTAATGTTAAGTCTACGGAGCAAAATTTTCAAAGTTTGTTAATACTGTATTTAGTATTATCACTAATTTTTTTTTTAATTAACCAAAAAATATCTAGTTGGTTTTGAAATAAGGATTATTAACAATTCAAAAGTGTTGAAACGTATCAAACAGACCTAGAGGTAAGTACATTATGCATATGTTGCTCCAGCGTCCCTAAGTTTAGAGTTCATGCGTCCTTAGTAAAT
The DNA here is from genome assembly GCA_023159025.1 of Thereuonema tuberculata. Classification (NCBI taxonomy): domain Eukaryota; kingdom Metazoa; phylum Arthropoda; class Chilopoda; order Scutigeromorpha; family Scutigeridae; genus Thereuonema; species Thereuonema tuberculata. The sequence goes on along the minus strand of JAFIDM010009631.1, from coordinate 70,567,933 downwards.
ATTTGTTAAGTAACATGTTTAAAATCATTCAATAATCAACAGGTATGGCGCAAATTCAATAAAAGACAAACTTAACTGTCAACTAAAAAGCACTTCATCGCTAAATCACAAACGGAATAATTCGCACACGAATCACTGCAATGGCAAAGCCAAATACCTTAAGAAAAGAGGGACGAAGGAGCTATGAAAACCTTTAAAGAGAAACTTCTGCTAAACATTGCGTTCACAATGAGTTAGAAGTGAAGAAGCCCCAAGTTCCCAGTCCTATCATCGTTAAATTCACGAAGTCCCTCACGAACCATCTTCCAACCAAGTGAATGCTCAAGGGTACTGGCCACCACCATTAGGGACGCCCTGACCTCCCAGAGTTCAGTTGGCACAGTGGTAATTAACAAGATGGGACTAAAACAGCTGTGGACCTACGACAGCCAAATAGTCAACTCCCTAGCGTCACAGCATCTATTCTTAACAGATCTTTCACTGTTATATTATCTTCAGTTATAGACTTAAAGATTGTTGAATATAGATATTCAGATTAAGAGTTATCTAATATTTTTTTTTCCTATTTCGATAGAAGTCTGGTATCCATGTAATTTTAAAATATCGTTATAAACTACTCTACTGTACGATAACTCTGTTATAATTTTAAAGGTAATATCGAACCGATTAGGGAAATTAAATCTATTTGTAAATTTATTCAGCGCCAAATGAATTAAAAGAGTATATTAATCTTTTGAATTTAACATAAGAGTGCCAGGATGTACAAAATTACAATCGCGTTTTAATTTTTCGTTTCTTAGTAAAATTTACAGAAATATTAATGAAAATTTTCACGGTCCAAACTGCTACCTTTTTAAGCGGAAATAAATAAATAAATAGTATAGTAAATAAGTCTTTATTTATAAACGTTTTATTTATTTATTGCCCTGACTTATAAATAAGTAAATAAATTTGTCAGGAAAGCATAAATGGATTATAGTATGATCACGATATCATGACGATTGGAAGGAATCCTACGTTACTTATCTGTTTTTTAGCCAATCGCAAACAAGTGCGCCTCAAAGTTTATTTCATCGCTTTTATATAAGTAATGTCAGACAGAAATATTATTAAGTGTTTCTTTAAGAAAAATAAGCAATAGAAAGCTTTATATGACTGATTGATACACTTACAAATTACGTATGTAATTTACCATCTTTGAGAATATCATTGGAATTTAGTTCTGTAGTGCAAACAGTGAATGATCTAATCTCTCAATAATCTTTCTTATACACTAAATGGCCAAAAGTATCCGGACACCACGGGATCGGGACGCGGAGGCTCCTGAGGCACATATTAATATGATGTCGGTCTCCCTTTTGCCTCGATGACAGCCTGTACACGTCAGGGAAGACTTTCCACCAGGTTTTGATAGGTGGTCGCAGGAACTGACTTCCAGGCGACCATGACAGCTGAAGTGAGTCCGGTCACGGAAGATGGGCGATGTGGGTGGGCACGTAATCTGCGTTTTATTTCGTCCCACAGATGTTCAATGGGGTTGAGATCGGGGCTCTGAGACTGCCAGTCAAGTTGTGGAACACCCATGTCGTCAAACCACGGCCGCACAAGCTTCGATGTGTGTGTGGGACAGTTATCCTGCTGGAAGAGAAACGGGCCTTCCCCAAACTGTTGCCACAGAGTTGGGAGGGCAGCGTTGTCCAGAATGGCCCTGTACATCGCAGAGTTCATGTTGCCCGTCACAGGAACTAAGGGACCCAGACTAAACCATGAAAAACCCCCACACCATTATGCTGCCGTCACCTAACCACGAAAAACACCCAGTTGGAACAGTTAACTGTTGTTCCCAGTTAACAGTTGGAACAATACAGTCGGATAAGAAACCGGGCATCCGCTGTCGTTTCACTGCCTCGAGGTCTCCATTTTACAATTATATCACTCACAGATGATTTGGGCCCGTGCAGCATGTCCGTAATTTCACGAACCGATTTCCTACAATCGTGGCATCCGATTATCATGCCATGTTCGAAGTCACTGAGCTCGCCTGACTTACTCATTTTATCGGGAACGCAGAATTATGACCGCCCAAACCCATAATCTCTAATCTCTACTTTTGTAAATCTTATTGGTAAGAATTTGCAGACTTACTCTTTCTTCCTACTTTGGAGATTTACTTAAAAATGTAAAATCCAATCAAAACAATTTACATGAGTAAATAAGGATAACTAATCAATAAATCTATTCTTATATTAATAAACAATAAGAAATATTTAGCAAAATAGATCCTCAGGGATTTCTTGAATAAATTGTAATAAAAAATACTTTTATATCAATAAGCGGCTATTCAAGTAACTATTCTAACTACTTCTATAGAAAAATCCACTTCGGCTTATTGTTTCTTTCTATGCACATTGGCATGGTCTAAGTGCTCTACTACATTTCATATTTATTTTCTACATACATAAATGAATTGGTACGATTTAGGCGAATTTCCTCTATTTTTCTCTTCTGTCATTAAATTCTTTTGATGAATCATATTTGTTTATGCTTTAAAAAAGATATATAAATCAATAAACTACTGAGTGAATTCCTGCAGTCATCAACTGAAACCATTAATGAAAAAGAAAATGATTAATGACTTAATGAAAAATGAAGTTAAATTCTCGAGACTACAAATTCGAATGTATAGTATTAGTAGTTCAAGATTCACAATATTTTGCTGAAAATTCTAATTATTTGAAATACAGTCGGACCTCTATTTAACGAAGTCGCTAAATCCCGAAAAAAAGTTCGTTATATGGAAAATTCGTTAAATAGAGATTCACCTTTTAAAATTACTTTAAACTGCATAAAAGAGATTTAAAATACATAAACAATAAATATTATTAAAAAAAGTAATAATTTTTATGACATAAAGCATACATTACCACATGCGTACTTAGATTTTACTAATAAAATCTGTTAATTTTGTCTGAGTTTTTTTTTTTTTTTTTTGGGAGGGGGGGAGTGTTTTCGCTTATAGTATGTCTCGCATCTTTGCAATGCACCAAAAACCCCTTCAGGCATATTTTCTTCAAATTGTAATCCGCTTCGGATTGTTTCAAATGATTTTACAATTTCATCATACGAAGGTGTTTTTTTTTTATTTCTGCATCATGATCATTTCCATTATCATCATCTTCATCTTCATCGCAATTCATAGCTGTATTGTTTTTATTTTTCACACTGTCCACAATATCCGATTCAGTTAGTGTTTTCGAGGTCTCAACTTCAAAATCAAGTGAAAGATAATCATCAATCAGCACATCATCGTTAATTTCTTCTTTTTCCCACAGCTGTATCCACATTTCTTTTATTTCCTCTAAGGGAATATTAATAATAAAAAATTTCAAGGAGGAAAAAGAAAGATACCACGAAAAAGTTCGTTAAATAGAAATTGCACTTCGCTATTTGGAGGTTATTTTACGAAGAAATTAGCGAAATGTTCTTGGTTCCAAAGAAAAGTTCGCAAAATAGAGAAATTCGCAAAACAGAGGTTCGTTAAATAGAGGTCCGACTGTACTAACTTATGTAACTTTATAGAGGTAAAAATTTTTGCGTAAAGTACCGAATCAAGAGAAATACATTTACTCTAATCCTACACGCTCGCTTTCGTCTAATTTCTCTTCCATATGGGATCTGCAAACTGGATTCTCTTTAACTGTTCAAATCGGTATTCCAAACGTTTTATTTTCTCATACATATATTCATAAAAATAATAGAATTGAATTTATGCATGGAGTCCTCAACTATTCGCACTATTTTGTGTCGAACATTCATCTGCGTTAGGCGTATACGTTACGTAAGTTTTCATTTAAAAAAGTAATCTCATTTTTTATATTAGTTTTTCAAATATCTAATATTTATGACTAAAATATTACGATTTTTTTTTCAAATATCTAGATCATTTTTGATCTCATATTTTTAGGTCAGTTTCCATTGTGCAAAAATAATTACATAGAATAAAATATTAATTAACCGAAAAATAAATGAAAAGTATAACGGATACTACAGTCGAAAAAAGTTGCATTTTCTATTCGAACTCCCACGTTTTGAAGAATGGAATCGTTCATATATGATTGGAATGTCTTTGGGCATCGCTATCAGTAATTCTGTAAATGTTGTTTTTTATTTTGGTTTATTAAAATCTACTCACTTCCAATTTACAGTATAACTTGTGGCAAAAATTGAATAATAAATAAATGGATAAAAATTCACACATACGTTAAAATTACATTTAATTAAAAACAACATGCTCTATTCATTACAACAGCATGCGGTCTTTGTCAAGTGCTAAAACATAGTAATCTCTCCAATTTATATACAAAATACAAAAAGAACTGTATCCAAATATTGGGGAAAAAAAAACCACATTGGATATCATCGAGCTGCAGTGCATCAATCAAAGGATTCGACCAATCGTAATTATTGGTGTCGTCGTAATGAACGTCTGTTTTTGGTAGAGGCATGGTGACAGGTGAGGGCAACATCCGCTGTAAACATATGTTCTTTCAAATAAGCAGACGACATAGAGGATATGGTTAAGATGTTGAAAGGTCTAAAATTTATAGATGATACATGCAACCAAAAATATTTTAAGGAACCCAAAGCATGACAATTATATTACAATGGAACATAAAATTATTAAGTGCAAACGAAGAAAACACAAACAAAAACAATAAATAAATAAGAAAATAATAATGCTAAAAAAACCTGCAAATAATGTTTTAATTACATCAGTTTTTAGTAAGTTGATAGCCCATTATGTTTTTAATAGAAACACCATTATTGTAGCAATGACCATTAGTCGGAATATTAGATGATTCAATACATTTTCTAATGAAGTGATTGCTGGCATGTCCAAAAATTTTAGAATTTTCGAAATCCAATTTGTGATTAGTTGAATAAATAACGGTCAATTTGTGATTAGTTTAATAAATAACGGTCAATTTATGATTAGTCTCAGTTAGGCTACATGATTGGCCGTCGCGTATATGAAATTCCTATTTGTAACAACCCTAACATGTTCTTTTATGCGAATTCCAAGTTCCCGTCGAGTTTGCATTTGTTATCTATGCATTGAATACCACACAGCATATACAATATTGCGTTTTTTGATAATTTGGTTTTTATTGTTATGTTTATGTTGTATATACTTATAATTATCAGCCATAGTGGTTGTAGTAATATTATATTTGACTGATAATCTAATTACTTCAAAAATTTCTTAGGTTGGAAAGGAATGGCCACATGTGCGTACGGATTCACATTATCTGGTTTTATATTATTGTACAATCTGCTTGTTTTCTAACAATTTTATGCGTGAAAATTATCGGATAATCATTATCCAGCATTAAATTCTTAATTTTATTGACTTCCTGAATGAAATTTTGGAATGCCAGCAATCACTTCATTAGAAAATGTATTGAATCATATAATATTCTGACTAATGAAATAATCATTGCTACAATGATGGTGTTTCTATTAAAAACATAATGGGTTATCAACTTTATCTAATTCAAATATTATTTGCAGTTTGCTTTTTTTTAAGAATTACTATTTTCTTATTTTTTATTTATTTATTTACTGTTTTGTTTCTGTTTTCTTAGTTTGCACTTAATAATTTTATGTTCCATTGTAATATATTTGTCATGCTTTGGGTTCCTTAAAAATATTTTTGGTTGCTCATATCATCTATAAATTTTAGACCTTTCAACATCTTCACCTTATCCTCTATGTCGTCTGCTTATTTGAAAGAACATATGTTTACAGCGGATGTTGCCCTCACCTGTCACCATGCCTCTACCAAAAACAGACGTTCATTACGACGACACCAATAATTACGATTGGTCGAATCCTTTGATTGATGCATCGCAGCTCGGTGATATCCAATATGTTTTTTTTTCCCAATATTTGGATATAGGTCTTTTTGTATTTTGTTTATATATTGGAGAGATTACTATGTTTTGTCACTTGACAAAGACAAACCGCATGCTATCGTAATTAATAGTGTATGTTGTTTTTACTTAAATGTGATTTTAACGTATGTGTGAGTTTTTATTGTTTATTTATTAAGGAAATAAATTCTTCATAAACATGACAAATAAATAATTTAGTTAGAAGATCCCTTTAACGTGTTAAATCGTTATAGACGTAAATTGAATATCTTCAATCTTCAATCAGCTGTTATCTTCAGCTCACCCACCGTTTAGGGGGTTGAAACCGTCCTGTTTGTTAAGTATTTTTTTATCATTTCACGTTTTTTTAACTTGTAAATACTACTCAATTTTTAAATGTCTGCTCATAATTTTTAAATATTCAATTTATGTCTATAACAAATAAATAATGTACAACTTTTATGCCTAAAATAAACATTCGATATGCATGCCCTATAAAGTAAATGCTAAATAAACTTATAGAGAATGGGGGGGGGGGATAAAGTTTTCACTTCAGAGTAACATAAAAAAAACAAGAAAAAATAATAAAAATTTAATGTTATGGATTCAGGAAGAAACTAATATGGATTAGAACTATATGCTTATTTTATCCAGTATATCCTTTTAAATATTGCGGTTATTTTCAACTTGCATTGTATGTAAAAAATTGGAAAAAAAAGCTGTAATGACAGTTTACTAATAATATTAGTTCTGTAAATATAATAACAAAAAGTTTTACTAACGTCCACACACTTCGGTTTTATTAATTAACGTCTAATACCACCTGTTATTCTACCACTCATCTCTCGACCTAAACTCCTCAACTTTGATTAAATTTGAGATCACCGCAGTGATATTATATTCCAAGCTAAAGACTGACAAACTTCAATCTCCAAATAAATTGTAGTCTCAAGCTAAGAAATGCGATCACAGATCGATTTTCATACCTAGCAAGATCAATAGTTACTTAGCAATGAAAATGATTTCATCTTTTTGTTCCATTGAGTTCCGTTATTGTTGGCCGAGAGGTTGGCGTTGTCACTAAGACATTGGCCTCTCACCTCTAAGTACCGGAGTTCGGTTCTCATATGAGTTTCGTGATGGTGGACGATAGGCGCTCAGTAGGTTTTCTCGGGATTCTCCCATTTTCCCTGTACTTCTCCCACCATGCTTTCTCCGTCTGTCCTTATTTCCGTGGGATAGCACAATAGACCTACAGGTCGCGGTGCTTGGCTTTCCTGCCACCTTCAATCAATCAATCAATCAATTAATCAATCAATCCGTTATTGTTAGAATATACTAAAATTGCTAGTTAAGATATTAGTTGGCAAGAATTTAATGTATTCCCCAAACAGTGTTTTCACTGCAATGTAACGTAAGGATAGGGAAAAGAAATCAATGTAACTTTAATCCGCATATTTGACTAGGAAAAGCATTTAAAAAATGTTCGTTTGTAATTTTTTTTACAGCTATAATTCATGTCCCAATATTGATCTCCTAGATGCAATACGACAGTTGAGATTTGCTGACTCAATCTCTATATGTATAATGCAGTTTGTTTGCCCGAATGTTTGTTTCTTTATGTTTTTGTTTGCTATACATTCGGAGCCAGTTAAAGTTATCAAAACCAAAATTGCCAGTGTCGTTAATTAGAACCTGGAATAGATAGCCAAGCTTTATTGGATTATTGAAAATCCGCTGATCAAACTTACTAGATCTGTGCTCAAAAAACGATTACTTTAACACTAACGCTATACCAATCAAAGTCTAAATTATTTATTTAAGACTTTTATTTATTTCGACAACCAGCAGCACTATCATTACATAAAATAATGCTTAAACGGATCGCCTGTTCGTTTGGTATTTCTCTACCGCCTATGCATCGGGCAACTCCAGATCCTTTCTGTAGTAGCCTATAATATAAAAACCAGAAGAATGCAAGGTAAAGCCATGCATTTACATTTGCTTTTTACTTTTAGTGATTTTTTTTTTGTTTGTTTTATAATGATCGTATTAATTAACGAGAGCTTAACGTACTCACTATAGCAAAAGGTAGAAAATTCTCAAAATAGAACTGGAGACATATTTTATGTGGACTCGATAAAATTTGATGTTGGTTCGGTTTTCACAATTCCAATTCAACATGAAAGATTTTGTTTTTCACTTGTATTTTAATCCTGCAGTTCATTTAACGATGCCATAACCTTGCATGTTAATCAGCGTTCGTGCAACGAGCAAAGGATTTTTTTTTTTTTTTATTTTCGATTTGCATTGTAATAATAAAAAAGGTTTTTGTCTTTTTCTCTACGGCGCGGCGGATAAATTTCAGTCAATCTTCTTTTCTTAATTCAACGATAAAACAAAGAAATAAGCCTTCATTTCTCCCTGCGACTATGCAACAATAAGCATTCTTAATATTTGATTGCAGCAATCCCATTTCTTCGTCTTTACGAAAAACAAACATGAAATAAAACGGAAAAAAAAATGAAAAATTGATATAAAAATCAAAATGCTTTTCCTCGATTTCTTGAAAACATAGATTATTGACCTCTAAGCTCTTAATATTTAATAGTAAATTTAACGGCGAAAAGCCTTTGTGAAGCCTATGAAAAATTAAAGAGAAAATTTCAAAATTGAAAACAATGTGACTTCAAGAACAAGCAGAAGAACTACAATTTAATACTGTCACAACGTATTACATAATTCTTCATCAAAAATAATTACTACATCAGAAGTTGAAATGCTGTGTTAAGAAATTCATTAAAGCTTTGGAAATTGTAAAAATCTATTTATCATTTTTAAACAGTATGTGAAATATAATTCAGAAATCACGATCGTTTTATAAGTTATGGTTTCCTAATTAAAAACTATATAAAGTCGTTTTTTCCTCGTTGTATTGCTTATAATAATTTTTAGTATTATTTTCCTTAATCACTATTTTTCTAATCTCTGTAATTGTCATTTGTTATTCTTAACAAATATTAATAATTTCTATTTAATAATGAAAAAAAAAAAACGCTCTCTACAAATAATATCCAGAGAGATCCCAATATTAATTTAAGCATTTACTTTTATATTGTAATATATCTGTAAATCTATGATAAGTTAAGTTGCTTTCATGTTTCTACCATCTTTGGTGCATTGTTCTGCACTTAAAAAAACAAAAACAAAAAAAAAAGCATTAATGACTAATTATAATTTTTATGGCTACTATTTAGAAATTTCAAGAGAAATCATCCATTCAATCCATTGGGGGGGGGGGGCTAGGTCACTCTCCGAAATCCAGAAATGCACAGTGTGAGTGGTATTTTCGTTAGTCTTTTTTTTTGTTTGGGTTGGATGGCTTTTGAAAGGGCCTTGTTCCCCTATTCCCGAAATCAAGAATACTGAGACTTTTCCTTGTTTTTTTTCCAACTTTTTCCTTATCCGTACATATGCACATATACTCCCCAAGTTAGATCTTGTGTTAACTGAATTCACAGTCTGCAAAATCAATGACTTCCAACAATCCACTATCTATCTTTTATTGAACTGAGGAAACCCTTCGGCTCAATCAATAAAGAGATATTATTACAGAAACTTCAATGTTATGGATGAGAAAACTGCCTTAGGCTAGACTAAATCTTTTTTCGAAAGTTGTCATTAAACACACAAGGCAAGTTCAGTTAATTATGTTTCATCAAAGGATTCCCAAGCGACCTAAAGTTAACTTATTTATTAAGTTCATGAAAACAAAAATACATTTTAATGCATATAAGGAATTTTCTTAATTAACAATTCTCTACAATAATTGTTTAAGTATCAGTGAACTATTAAATCAGACTATAAAATAGTTATTTACAAACGAATGTGCTCTTTTTATGTATGTATTAGTTAAGTAATCTTCGCAGAATGAAACAAAAAGGCCTATCGAAAGAAGATACCAATTACCATTTTCTCCAGACTATTTTCTCTAGAAATATCAAGATTTGATAAAATGTTTTCATTCATTTAGGCATTGAAATCTTACTTTTGAGCAATATAAATCACTCGAATTGACATTAATATGGAATACAATCAAAAAATTCTACTGTTGATCTGCACTACAGTACAAACAGTTCATGCATCTTCCAATCGAAGAACGATTTCAACCAATATGTAAGAAATACACAATTTCCTAAATTCTTGTCATATACATGACTACAACTCACTTTCTTCTAGAGGGTTTTTCACGTTTCACGTTTCACGTTTTTTTTTTACTCTTTCAAATAGCAACATATGCTGCTAACGAGATGCATGAACATGATGGTCTAAATGTTACAATGGACTTATCAATGTCAAAACCTGACCATATCGATTACTTAAGGCATGAGGAATATAAATTTATGTAATATAAATTTGTATTTTAAAAATGCATTAAATCATAACTCTAGCTTAGTTTATAACAATTAAAAACTATAGCCTAATAAAGAGAATTTTTATAATATTAAGGAATTTATAACTCCGTAAATTTTTAATTTAATTTTGATGTACTTTATTTACTATATCTATTTCATACCGTTAATTACTAGCATATAGATCTAGCGTAGTCTCTATTTACTGTTGTTTTCATCCTTCTTTTATTTTACAAATGTTCTTAATTCATAAGCTTATACTCGTAATTGTTCTATAAGGGAGTGGTATCCTGCACTCTAGGCTTAAGCTATTTACTTGAAGTTGTTGTTTCATTTCTACAAAAATCTTTACTGGCAATATTCCAGAGGTGCTGGTAGAAGCTTTCGGCACCCCTCCAACAGAATAATATTCTCTGACAATGCAGGTTATACCACTGTCATTCAAAGTCGAGACCTAAACCCATCAAGAATTTCTGTATAGCTAGGAAATGACTTTCTGCCAAGTGAAATAACAAGCATCCAGTGACCGCCAATTCGTGAGTAACTGACCAACATGGAACAGTCTTCATCGGGAATTCCGTAGGAAAAATTCCAGATAGCATTTAGGCTATACAGGACAAAATGAACTAACATAGTTACTAATGTGATACGCATAGTCATAATCCATGCATTTTCCTCTTTGTTGCTTTCTGTTTATCATTCTGGTTTTTTCCTATCAATAACATCTTCCATTTTCTTTAAAAAAAACAGTTCAAACTGTTTTAAAAGTAAGCATTCTAATTTTTTTCTTTAATGTTTGTTAATCAGATCTTTTCTTTTTTATGATCAATTTTAATTCTGTCTTTTCTAAGTTTATCCATGGCAGCCTTCACAGACTTCATTCCGTTGCTCGTAACCTGCTTTCATTTTTCGTCATCATTCTCCAATTTCACTTGTAGTCTAATAACAAAGAACCAGATTTTAAATTTTGATGCTTCCCTTAATGAATAACAAACCTTTTATTTCTTGTAACAATTTTGTGGTTGGTTTCTGCATCCACATTTTCAGCATTTGTGGAAATTGGACTACCCATATATTTAAATCTACTACACTGTCAGCTACATTTCTCTCTTCATAACTCTCAACTGAAAATCTTGTCTTTTCTTTCCTGTAAATTGTTTGATTACTAAGATTGGCATAATGTAATGATACTCGATTAGTCCCCAATAGTATTTTATTATTTATTTATTTTTTAATTTAGTATTGTTTATTGTTTTCTAGAAATTACATTATTACTAAATCTTTTGAAATGTAGATATACGATATTCGGCAGAATGAAATAAAAATTATAATTTCAAGGAAGTTATTGTTACAGGGTGAAGAAAATCAATAAGAAAAAAGAATTATTTGATTTACCAACTGTCGAATATCCCTATGGTGTGATCGTGAAAAAAACGATGAAAAAGAAAACAATTGTTTCTTGACGAAACAAAAGAGAACTCAGTAAATAAAAAACATTCGGATGGGGGGGGGGGCTACTTTAAATGTAAACAATTCAATAATGAACTAAGGGTAGGTATTACAGGGAACTGAAGTTCATTTTTTAGAGACATCGCAGGAAAGGAATTAAATGCCAAATATTTTGTCAATTTGTCGCCCACAGCTTCTTAGCTGTTGGTCCAATGTATTCTAAAATCAATCTAAAATCTTTCTTATAAAAACCTGAAATTTTTATAAGAAATTTCTACTAAAATTTCAGCTTTACAGGGCTAATTTTAGTAATGGTTTACCTTGATCTCGAGCGGATGGAAAAACGTTATAGGAAACATACAATATCATGCAAATACAAAAACGTAACAACTGTACAGAAAAATAAGTTACGGTTCTTTTTATTTTTTTAATTTTTGCTATTTCTATTATTGTGCATCAAGAAAAATCAATTGTAATAGTAGGCCTAACGCCTAATATTTCGAACATTTTATTCCTAATGTTGAGGAAGACAGATGATATGCAATTGGCTTATTATCCGCTGGAATAACAACGTTTTCCCTGATTTTCTTTGTAATCAGCAGAACGAAATGGATACAATGACTAACTGAAAGCTGATATCTAGATCGACATCAATCAGGATGGAAAATTAGATTTTTTTCACATAATGCCACGAGAGAAACCTTTAAAAAGAGAAGCCTGGATTCCAATGAGCCATTCGTACATTATTGAATGTCAAAATGTACATCAGTTGGTTTCATCAGCCGATAAAGGATCTCAGCAATGCTAGGCAACAAAAAGCCTCTCGGCAATTTTAGATAATTCTCACAATTTATCAGTTTCATTGTTAATCCATTTCAAAGCAAAAGAGTGACATTAGGATTTCTTAAAAGAAACAGAATAATGACATTTCAGAGCGAAACTCGGAACATTGTGATGATGACTGACTGTTCGTCCACATAATAGTAACTAATACAATGCATTCTCCAGAGGAGATAAATGAATTCAGAAAAAAAATTAAGATATTTAGAAACATAAGATACCTTAACCAAATAAGGTCAGAATTGGCAGTTGATGTACTGTAGCGATAAAAATACAATATATAAATAAAATCTCAAAATAATTCAAATAAACTGTAATCATGTTTGTAATTAACAATATAAACTTATTGAGGGAAAAAAAGTAAATTAAGATTCAATAAAATAGATAGAATTGTTAACATGGTGGCATCGTTAGGAAAACATTCCTCCAATTAACGTCACCAAATTTCGTTAATATACAGGATTATTCTAAAAGATGGACCCAATTTCATTGTTGTGTATTTAATGAAGTATAAATTGGACATGAAAAATTGATATACTAATAGAAAGAGGAAGTTTCAAAGTTTTGTTA
>JAFIDM010009631.1:70507856-70550655 GCA_023159025.1 Thereuonema tuberculata | reverse complement strand
AGTCAAGAAAGAAAGATGCACTATTTCTATTAGGTAGAATACTGCTCAGAAGTTAGACGTCTTAGCCATTAGACCACTAGGCCTACATTCTAATCTCTGTAAAAAATAAAAATATATCATAGATATATGATTTACAAGGTGGTTCTAAAAGCAGTCGTAGATTGAGAGAATATAGACATCAAAAATTAAATTTAAAAAAAAGCTTTTAAAAAATTTTAGTTTTAGTTTCCTTGATGTAATTTGTGTGTGTGTGTGTGTGTGTGTGTGTGTGTGTGTGTGTGTGTTTTTTAATAAATAAAAAATTGTTTTCCGTTACATGAGGGAGGCTTCCGGAGCGAAGCGACGGGTAGCCGACTAGTTACTTATTAAAATAATTATTATAATACATAGTAAATACACAGACTTACAAAAATACATATACATGTCATTCAGAAAACAGTGACGTCTAAATTTTTTTTAAAAAGGTAATAACATGGATTTCTGTAGAAAATAACCAAGATATTTAGAATGTTTAATGTTCTATGTATAAGTTTTAAGAAAAATTAAAATGATTAGATATATTAGAAAAAATGTGTTTGCATAATTAATATATTTTCTAATTACTGTGGTATTGAAAAAGTAAGAAAAGGTTCCTTAAATTACTACCTTCCGTAAATAATGCGTTTTATTTTTCTTTATTTCTTTTTTCTTAAATTCGTTACAATAATATAAAAATAAAATCTTCGGTATTTTTGTTTTTTTTGGTTTTTCATTAATTAATTATAGCCGACTAGTTAATTAAAAAATGAAACTTCAAAGAATACTGTTAAAAAACGACAAATTTATTTTCGATTTTTTAAAAATATCTTAATATCTTAAATATTAACATTTAATAAGCAATGTAAAAAAACGTATTCCTAGGTTTATTTAATGTTCTTTTTTTATATCAGCAGAGGACTACAGTGCATACTGCCTAAGTGTACCACAGTGTATTAATATTAAATTAATTCGAAGGGTACTTTAATGTGCAAAGACAAGAAAGATTAAAATTAAAGTTTTCAAACTGATTTTTTTTTTTTTACTTCATTCAAAAAAATGAGAAAGAAAGTTGAAGAAAATGTCACACAAAGATCGATGTTCCTGCTAGAATTCTCAAGGTGAAAGAGAGAACAAACAATAAACAAAAACAAAAATAAATCTCTTTGTTTGTTTGATGTTTGTCTTCACATTTCACCTTGAAAATGGTTATCAGAAGAACTTTAATTTTTTTTTTTTTTTTTTTTTTTTTTTCATAATAATTGTATTTTCTTTTTAATAAGAAAATTTTTTTTTTTTTTTTTTTTTTTTTTTTTTTTGCATAAGAATTGAATTTTCTTCTTAAAGGGGAAATTCAATTTTAATTTTATCTTAATGGTTGTAAATCTTCTAAATTTGTAAAGACAGAAAAAAGGATTACAGAAAAAAGTTTTACAATAACATTTTTAAATTGAAATTTTTATATTACATAAAACTATTTATATAAGGAAACTACTTAGCCTATCTGACGAAATTGAAAATTAAATGGTAGATCAACGGTAGATCCTGTTGACTTTAAAACCTATTGCAACGATAGGAAGGAGATAAAGGAGAAACCTGGACGACAAGCTTTAACAAAATGCCAAAAGCTGTCCAAAGAAATAGAAATGCAATCATTTAATTTTTTTATTTCTTAATAAACAGAAGGAAGATAATTTTCGTGCATTTAAGGCATGATTCTAGGAACAGTGTTTGGGGTTTTCTTAAAGTTAATACTTCGCGACATTAATAAATGATTGGTAATGAAGAAGGAGTGAAGTAAGTTAAGGGTAAAAGCTTAAACTGTACTGCAACAGGTCATGCACGCCCTCGGATGGGCGAAAGGTTTAGTCTACCAGCGATTATCCGCCAACGGGAGTAATTGAGATCGAAGGTCAGGCTGACATTCGCCCGCCTGTAACTCCCGAACAAGAAATCCTTTACCCACGTGACATAGGGCTGGATGAACCCTAGGTCCGTCTGAAGAAGAAATTACCGTGGAAAAATCCCGACCAGGGAATTGAACCCTTGCTCCTCCAGTCGAGCGCCTAAACCAATAAACTATCAAATCCCCAAAAGTGAAGTAGCCGTCCCAAAATTATCAATTTACCTATTTCTTAACTTCATTTTCTCTATTTCTTAACTGTAAAGGCATTGTTAAAAAAAAAAAAAAAACGTAAATTTTTGTTTCTACGTACAATTCACGACCTTCTTTTAAAACACATCCCCAGGATGAAGCAAATATTTCTCCATTTCAAATTCACTTCCTTTGTTTTGGAAAAATTCAAGTTAAGTGGGGAGTCTACATTTATGCGTGATCTTAAGAAGAAAAATGAACAATTTTGAGAAATAATGAAGTTAACGATAATGGAAAGTAAATATCGAAAACAGTCTTAAATTCATCTACCCATTTCATTTAAGGGAAGAATTTGGAACCCAGAACCCTTTTTAAAGTTTACCACAGCCTATAATTCACTGCTGGAAAGCTTACAATCCATTCCTGAAATTACACCTAGCCACACTCATGGCAATGTGTGAAATGCAGCGCTACTAATTCCTCAGCAGAATTTGCGGCAACATCTCATGGTTTCGCCCCTAATTATTTCGTATTAATATTTAGCCATCGGCGAAACAGAGGAAAATACCAACTCAGCTGCTTCGAAACAGCTCTCAAGTCATTTGGTTTCTATCGCCAAATGAAAAGCTGTCCATTAGCGCCATCTGGTATTAGCTATCGTAAAGTACTGGGTTATTTGGTCGGCTCTTCTAATGAAAAAACTTCATTAAAAAAAAGCAAAGAAAAGAGGGAGAAGCGGAATAAAAACAGCAGAGAAAAATGTAATGCAAAACATGTAAGTTATTCTTTGTCAATCACTTACAGGTTGAAACAATATTTTTATTATTATATTTTTTAATATTTTACATTAGTATGGGAGGATTCTAAATAATCCAAAAAAAATTTTTTTATTAGGTTTAAACTATACAAAAAATTAAGGGGATTTTTTTTTATTAAAAAACAAAAATGCAGTAAAAAGCATTTGCCATAAAAAGGTTAATTAAATACAAAAATAAAATTCCGACATTTCGATTATTATCAGATATTCATTTTCCGGGAAGAAAAGGACAGATGAAGAGTAAACAATGATTAAATAAAAAAATGTGAAAATGTATTACTTTAAAGTCTCTCTGTCCTTTTTCCTTCAAAATGTTTATATCAAAATATCGGAATTTTATGTTTTTTAATTAACTTAAAATTTGAATGACGTATTTTAATGACATAAATTTTAATGATGCAATTTTACCTTATTTAACATTTTTTAGATAATACCAAGATGTAAGAAATTATAATAATGTATAATGAAATACCTGAATGATTAAACCCATTAGTAATTCGCATGCCCTTTTTGTATTCTTTTGTGACCTTAAAAAGACTTGAAGAGCAGTAAAATATAGACCTAAAATAATAATTAAAATAAAATAATTCCTTGGTTTGTTTGAGAAAAGTTGCCATTAATAAAAAGATGGGCTCATGTGACTGTACTGAGGCTAATAAAACAGCAGTACTTAGTAAAGGAATCGAAAGGGAATTTTACTCAAAATAGGAGGGATGGGCTTCTTTGGATAAATCAAATTACGTTTAATAAATTTTAAAGTTAGCTTTAAATTTCATCACACCATTATTTGCCAGCTAACAATGACATAGAAGATGCATGTTTCTTTCTATCACAACATCCTATTAATGAACTTCATAAGTTTCTACTCATTTTTACGGCGAATTAAAAGTAACAAAGGAAAATAACCTCTTAAGATTGGTCTTAGAACCTTTAAAATGTCTATAGGTACCTTTTTTTTTCATATATAGTAAACCCTCTCAAATCCGGCCTATGTGGCGCCCAGTAGGCCGGATTACAGAAAAGCTGGACTACCAAAAGTGTTCTTAAAATAACTCTTCTTCTTCTTCTTCTTCTTGTTGGTCTTACAGCCCCATTTGGGCCTTAACCTCCTTTAGAGCTCTCTTCCATTTTTCTCTGTTTCCGCGTTATTTTTTCCTATTTGTAATTTCAAATTCCTTTATATCCTTACACTTTCCATCCATCTTAATTTCGGTCTTCCGCTAGTCCTTATACCCTCTGGCTTTCCATTGTAAACTTTCTTAACTTTCATATTGTTGTTCGATCTTATCACATGTCCTAACCATCTCAACCTTATTAATTTAACATATGTCTCCATATTTATATCATTATAATGGAAAATGCCATTATAATACATAATGCCAGGTTTAATTAATTTAACCCCATTTTCCTAATTTTGCACTCAAATGCTTATTAAAAACAATACAAATAAAAAGCATATTTTACAATTACAGTAGTTTTATTTACTGTATATATAGTACACAGTATTTACAATGATTCACACTGTGTTCTCGGACACGGTCTCGGACACTGTGTGCTCGGACTCGACACGGACTCGCTGCGCACCGAACGAGTAGCAGCAGACGTATGTGCATGGTGGCTTACACTGTGCTCTCGGAACTCGACACGGACTCGCTGCGCGCCGGCCGAGTTCACTCAAAATAGGGAAACGAATTTAGTTGTTAAAAAAAAAAAAATTTACTCAGGACCAGGCCGGATTACCGAGGGCCGGATTTGAGAGGTTTTACTGTATCTCAATTAGCTATTCACAACAGTCCATAGCGGAGAGGATTTCTTTAGCTCATTACAGTCGATAAATTTTTCCTAAGCATTTTTTTTTCCAAAATTTCAAAACAAAATCTATTACTAAGACTGTAGGATTCAATCAGCCAATCAAGCACAAATAAACACACACACACACAAACACACACACACCAAAACTTCCTTCACATCACCCCCCCCCCCCCAAAAAAAAAATGCGATAAGAGGAGCCGCAAATCATATTTCAAAGAGTCGCGGCTTGCCGACACTCCGGTAATTGATAAAAAATTGTACAGATCCTCATGTTGCCTTCGTGTTGCAATAATGCTATGGATTTCAATGATGAGGAAAACCTTTTGTTAGCCTTTTGTTAACTTCCTGTTTACAATCAAAATTCCAGCTGGTTCTTATGCCAGATCAATCAAAGCTTTTTTATTTTTGTTTTGTTTTTTAGGGATTCACTATCAAACTGAAACATCTGCCAAATTTCTTGTAGTAGCATTGTTTTATTATCAATAAGGATTTATTAATTAGAACTTTTTATATTATTTATTGGTAGATTCAACCCTCTATTTTAAATATAGAAATATACTATATTAATGCTCCAATTGTTAAAAAAAATACAGTACAATTCACATAATTGCAGCTGGGCAGGGAATAACAATTCTTCACTTGTCTGGCAGAACCTTTCGCTTTCTAAATATAAATTTTGAAATGAATTTCAAAATTATTAGTTGCTATTTTTGTCTTCGACACTGGTTTACCAATGTTTGTTAATTTGGGAAAGCCTTTCAATGTACAGGATGATTCAGAGTAAAGTCCCAACTTCAACTTAGGATTCTAGAGATCAGTATAGGCTAAATCAGAAAGTCATATCAAGATATATGCAAATCGTGAAAGAAAGGGAGTTAAGGAGTTTATAATTAGCAAACATAGCCAATGAAAGCACAATAACAGGCCTTACTGTCCGTGATTCAATAAGAAAGCAAGACACGAAATGTCTATCTGTAGCTTCATTACAATCCCTAATCGAGCAAATGGAGAACAGTCTATAGAAGGTCAGGGTTATTCATTTGAAGGGCGGTATTATATAATCTTGGCACAAGTTCCTATTCAGAGGCAATGCATTCTCAATACATCAGGGATTTCAAAAAAGAAAGGCTTTCATTCTGTTTTTAATAACATGTTTTATAATAGTATTATTCTCTCAAACCCCCATAACTCAATTGGATACGATATTATTCATTTGCTCAAAAATCACCATTTTCACCATGTTGTTTGCAAAAAAAGAATAATCCTTTGTTTTTATAGGTAGAACGTATTAACTGAGCTTCTAAAACTCACCATGAGAGAGAGGCTGTCATTGCATCATCACATTTCAAACTCATTTTCTGGAAAATTATGTTTTTGAATTAAGCCATTGTTGCAGCAAATAAGTGTTATGGACTTTTGTGGACTATAATAATTATTAGAAATGCTATCCTGAATTTACGACATTTTGCTCTAAGCAATCCTTTATTTTTTTATCATGAATCCTATCCATGATCTAACTATAAAAAAATAACGGGCTAAAGGCTGGTAATTATGTACCTTATGTAGAAGTTGTTGGAGAAGCCATAACAGAATTTTTATTTTGAATCCCTAGGGATTCGCAAACCATCAGATGGGAAGCACTGTTGCACAACAATAAGACAATTAAAAAAATAAATTCATGAAATCTGTTACTGACAAGTAGACCTAGAACCCGTGACGGAATAAATGTAACAGAAAAAGCAAAAGAAAAAAAAATACATGATCTGAATTGAAAAGCACTAATTTTGCAGAGATGAGGAAAGCTAAAAACTTAAAAACAAATCTTCAGCTCTCGAATGATGTGAAGCTGCATTTTATGGATTAAAAAAAGTTACTTTATTATTAATCAAATCACCTACGATGTGCAGAGTTATTACTCTGAGATAAACAGAAACTTAATATAAATTTCTTAATACTGTGTTTAATTGTTTTTTCTTATTATTGTATTGATAATGAAAAAGAAAGAAATTTAGAAATTTCTAAAATACCTTCGTTGTGTCTCTGTTACTTCTGAGGATCAGTCTACGATGGAATGTAATTATATGTTGGAAGCGAGGCAAGGATTTCCTAGTGAAATGATTTCCCCTTATCTATCTTAAAATTATTTTCCTATCCCTGCCTAATTGATTTCCTAAAGCCTTTCTTCAGAAAGAACTAAACTTGATGGAAAAAAAAACAAACAACGTTTTTACGAATTTTCTTAAATTTATTGTTCATTGGAGAACTGATGAAGCTTGGTTCAATGTCTTACTTACTATATTTTTTATACTTGTTTCTCCTCCAGACGGAGCTTAAGGTTCCCCAGCCCTATGTAAACTATAAAGGAGTCTTTATATTACATCTTCTTATAAATACCATAAAATTAACAAATATCTTCTTAAATAACAACAAACTTTAATCATCTTCACGGCAATAATTCGTCCTGTATTTCCAAGGACTTTGTCTAGCCAATTAAGTCTTTATATCTTTTTCCAGGGTGTAAGGCGCCGAAATGATCTTCTGACCATTCTATAAGAAATTGCTGGAAGCCTACGACTCCCTTGTTACGTTGAACCTTGACCTGTTGCTGGAATCCATTGCTTAAGTTTATTATAACAAATAACTTCTTTGAATACAGCATAAAAACAAATCCTTGAGGATTTTATTAAAACATTAATGAAAATTTAAAGTTTTTTTTTTTTTTTTTTTTTTTTATGTCACTGCTTATAGTGTTGCAATGCATCTAATCATCATCATCATCATTAATAACTGTCATAGTTATCTTTTCTAATAGAATTTGTATTAATCCTTGTAGATTTTGGTTTAATTTTCAGCATTGTGTGTAATATTTCTTCCTGGAATGAAAAGTGTTGCAGAATCTATTTTGAAAATGGAATGTCAATTTTTTTAAAACTAATAATGATTCGAATATAGAAGAAAATACTGACCTAGAATGCTATAGAGCAAGTTGCAGTGGAATTACAACGATCCAAATGATAAATTGCTAACTGATTAATTGAGATTCGCTTTCCTTTTAATTTGTACCTTTATAATATTATTTCAGAATACTGACAGGTTTGGAATTACAAAATTATGAGGTTATTACATGTCTTCACATTAATAAAAAAAATGAATTAACAACTTAAAGATCGCATTACCCTTGGAAATATTAATAGCAATTTTAATTCCTCAAAAAATTATAGGAATTGTATCATTTAATCTTCAGAAACTTCATTCAAATCGACGGCACAGATTTGTAATATGATACGGACACTTCTGTTTATTTCAATGGTAAGTATAACTAAAAGAATTCATTGAATATTTTTCATAGTCCACAGGTATCGTACACATTTCAGAAAATTTTCAAAGAAAACTTCCTTCATCTCTCTTCTTAACATTAATGCACAAGATTTCGACCGTAAATCCGTCGTCTTCAGATATATTGGCAGAATAGAACATTTTACGTTACTTAATACATAAAGAATTTATTTTAAATTTAAATTAACAAAAAAAGTACAACATATATCACTTCAGCTAATTAATAATAATTAGGTCGAAATATTGTGTATTAGTGTATAATAAGGTAAAGAATAGAGATGAATGAAGTTTTCTTTGAAAATTTTCTGAAGTAGAGGTTTAATTTGTGTGTATTCATACCGTATACATTATTTCATAATTATCTAACATGTTTCATTGAACAAATGTGGAACCCGTAAAAGTTAAAACAAACAACGCGTGTAGCGGCACATGTTCTCGCCATTTGTCCTTTCGGCGAGTTTTTATTGTTTGTTTTAACTTTGCGGGTTCCACATTTGTTCCGACGTTTTATCATATAGGCCCGTGTATCGAGACCTGGTTGTGTACTGATGACTGCTCCTGGCTGATGATTGCCATATTAGCGTGAAACAGCAGTACCAGGAGTATCATTTTGTATACAACTTGATCTCACCCATTGTTATGTTTCATTTATGTCCGCAGATTTAAAATATATTTTCTTAAAATAACAACAATGTTTGATTTCGAATTGAACAAAGTAAAACGCTAAAAACATCTATTCAGTAGTTGCTCAACATCTTATGAGCCAAACCAAACGTGTCATTGGCAAAACAGAAAAATATTAAGCAAACATTCCAATAGATTAAAAATAAAAGAAGCCTTGCTAATTAAAAAATTCTGTAATAACCTTTTAATCAGAAAAAAATCCTTCAGTAAGCAAATTTCTAGCTATTACTTTAATACAATTTAATATTAACAATCTACATATGATATACAATTATATTGTTTGAATAATGTGTACCAAATTTACGACGAGCACTACATTGTTTAATTCCAAATCATACATTATCATTATTTTAGGAAAATTTGTTTTAAATCGGTGAACATATGTATCAGGTGTATAAAACATGTTAGAAAATTATTAAATTTGTATAACATAGATCTGAACTACATCAAATGTTCTTTAATTATAAACTAGGTTTTTTGGTTTGTTTGTTTGTTTTTTCAAATCTTTAATCAATTTTAAAATTCAGTTAAATAACTGAATATCGAAGTCTTACTATTTCACTTGAAGATTTTTTTGTTTGTTTGTCTGTTTATCACGCTAAAACGACTACCGGATTTTCATAAAACTTAGAATGTTGCTCTTTTACAACGAAGGTACACTCTGTTTAGATCCCCACTCCTCTGATCCCTCAAAAGTGAGCCCCACCTCAGTCTTTCCCATTATACGATGAATAGCTGAGCGCATATCTAGTGTAAATATAGTAAGTAAAGCAATTATCTTATCTCTCAACATTTAGTTTATATTTGGAATCCTGCTTCCTGATTGGTCATTCTTAATTAAAATGTTTTATCAAGTTTTATAATTCCCAAAATGCTCCCAAGTTTACAAATAAAATTCCGTTATTGAAAATTTCACAACTTTCAAATGCTTGTGAACCACAACTGAAACTGAATACCCATATCGTATTCCTTAGGCAATCCAAGCTTCGAGACAGGTGAAATTAAGAGCATAGGAAGCCCTCGAATGACGTCACTTCCAGACGAACGGGTTTCCTTTGCACAACACTGATTGATGGCGATTAATTTACTTCAACCAATGGCTGCATTACACGGTCCAATGGCCATCACGCATGCTCGAACAGTTTTATTCTGTTTGTCCAATCAGCTAAAGTTAGAGGAAAGGAGAGAGTTTTAAAAGACAAAAAAATAAAAGAAAGCTATGAAAGGAAACGGGTGGAAAAAATTGCAGAACAATTAGTGGGTTCCTTTCTTTTGAAGGCGATGAGAGTTTTGTTTTTTTTCCCCTAAGATTTTTTCCCCTAACTTGTCCTTGCTTCTACCATCGATTTCAGTGCTTCCTCCTCCGATATTGAATTGTTCAAGTTTTTAACCCTTATACTCCTTACGAAGAATACACTGGTGACAGCTATGTTAGTAGAAGAATTATAAAAAAAAATAGAAAATATTAACTTCCAGTCATTAATTATTTCAAAGCACTAATACAAAAATATCGGTAAAATGTTAATAAGTCTCAATATTCTTAAATTTAATATCAGGTTTGTTTTAATATGCACATTAAGATAAGATTTAAAACGATGTTCAATATCACATAACATTGGTTTTCTCCAATCAAACTCTTCTATTGTCCTACTCCTGTTTGTCAGTGTTCAGCAGCAAGGGAACTTTTCTACAGAAGACTGTAGAACTCTATTTCTTTTATTTGAATTAGAGAAGAACATAAGAATAGAGAAGAAAAAGTCTCACAAGTAAAGGTCAGGAGAGCGTCACCAGAGTTGCCGGGTCAGACCATGTGCATTCGAAAGATCTTCTATAACTAAGTCAACCAGCAAAATTGTAGCGGCAGACAGCCAAGGGTAAAGGAGATATAAGGGGTCAAAGTTAATATGGCGACCTATGAGAAATCACTTATAAGTCACTGCAAGGCAGATACTCTGTTCACAGTGAGCACATTTAAAGACAAACATTAAACTCAATACAAAAACATGTAACAAGAAAAAGTACCTTTCACTGTGAGAAGAGTGTAAGAAGGTGAGCGAGGGAGGAAGGAGAGATATGTGAAGAGGCAAAGAGAAAAAAGAGAAGTGAGAGGCAGCAGAAAGAGATGCTCTGCGTGTGTCCGGCAGGCTGAGCTGTTCCCGGACTTGACCGTCTCCTCCTCCTCTCCTGCTGGCTGTCTGCCCGGCAAACTCGACCAGTGAACTCCCCCTGGGACAAGCTTTCAGGAAAGGTGCCACTTGCCCGGCAACTCCGATGACTCAGTAGTACCCTTTACCCATGTCAGTGAACAGACTATCTGCCTTTCGCTCACCCTGTTCTCTGAACTTCACATCGATTGTATCTGATTTGAAGCTGATCAAAAACAGTTTCCTGTTTATTTTCCAATCAATATCTTCTTATTGTGTCTGTCTCATCCTTATCTAAGGTTGCGGGCTACTTATAAGCCTCTTGCAGTGACTTATAAGTGACGAGCTATGCCGCGCGGTGCCACCAGAATTAAATTCGGCCCTTCTCGGTAATGTTAGGTTCACGTCGTGTAGCCAAGCCACCCCGTCGCCGCTGCCGCTGCACCCCTTGATTGACGTTTATATTTACTTCTCCGCTCCTATTGGTCGTAGCGTGATGTTATATAGCCTATAACCTTCCTCAATAAACGGGCTATCTAACGCAAAATGAATTTTTCAAATTGGACTGGTAGTTCCTGAGATTAGCGCGTTCAAACACGCAAACTCTTCAGCTTTTTAATAGTAGTATGATTTCCAATAGGCCGCCATGTTAATTTTGACCCCTCATAGCTCCTATACCCCTGACTGTCTGCCCCCCCTAAAATTTTGCTGGTTGACTTAGATATGGAAGATCTTTCGAATGCACATGGTCTGAACCGGCAACTCCGGTGATGCTATCGTGACCTTTACTTGTCAGTACTATTGATTTATAATTAATTACACATTTAATGTTGATAGTGTTTTCTCTTGGTAATTTTTTTTCAATTTTTTGGAATGTATAATATCTACCAACAGAAAGATTTTCCAACTGTACAATTATGAGCCTATAATTTTTTTTTTATTTGACTTCCAGAGAACTAAGTAACCATTTCAACTCATAACTGCACTTTTTAATCATGGTCGTAATTATTAGTGCATCCTACCAAAAGTACCCCGAAATATATTAGTTTCATAATCACTTCAATCCAGGCTTCTTCAATTTCGTTTCAATCCTTTCTGATCAATGTGGCACACTGGGGTTTCTGTCAATGAATGACAGATTCGTTACTCCTCCTGCAGTTCGGCTGTGATTCAGCTCATGTTATGTTAACTAAATTTTTGCATCTTAATATAGTTGGATTTAGATGGGATTCTGGGTACCATTCTATCTTTTGTATTTTCATATCCGTTAACATTATATTACAACATATGGGGTCTACTACAACATATGTAGACATATTAGAAAGCTCGTAACCTGAGCAATGGCCTCGAGATTATAGGGACCTTCAATCGTTCAACCTCATTGTAAATCTAACTGACCCATAAGAGACTACATATAATTAGATATAATTTAGGGCAGGGAGGCACCATAAGTTCCGCAAAGCCATGGATCATGTCTCTGTTCAAATAAGTCTACTTGAAAAATCTGCTACAATACAGCAACCAAAGAATTTCTAAAAGAGATTGTGGTTCTGAATCACCTGTTTGAACACAAAGATATGAGACAATGAATACGGATAATAATTGAATAATAATATATAACTACTGTTATTTAGTTGTCTAAATCTATTAACAATGTCTCGAACGTTCTCAGATAATAAAGTAATGAAAAATAAATTTCCTGCATCTTTCATCTAAATTCATTACTTGCAGAAAATATGTCAACTCTAGTAAATGTGATAGGTTTTAAATAGAAATCGTAAAATTATTTTAAAAAGAATAAAAAAAGGAAATTTGGCCCTATCTCACTTTACTCTTAATTCGAAGTGTTTAGTTGTAAAAGGCGATAGAAGAACTAAAAACAAACAGAATGATCATTTTTTTATTGTCTTTTTATTCAGGTAACTGTTATTTACGATGTTAAATTACGTTTACATTTTACTTGCAAAATTCTTGCAAAATTCTTTTACAAGTTATTATTATTATTGAAATTTTTCTTTGAAAAGATCTACTAATACTCTTTATCTTTTGCAAATACAAGGTTTGAAAACAAAGTCTGTCTTTAGAAAGCAAAGATGAAGCTACCACTGAATGGTATTTGGGATCATATTCAGGTAATTTATTCAGGAAGAAAAATCCAAATATTCTGTAATTTCTTCCAGATAAGTTCAAAAAACAGAATAAAGATTACAAGAGAAATGTTTACTAATAGCGAATGTATATTTTCCTTACTAATCAAATCTCAAAAATAAAACTATTAATTTTTTCAAATAATGCCGGTTTTGCCGTGGTCACATCTGTAGTATTTCAGCAAATGTAGGCCGAAGGCTGGGCAAAGGCAATCCATCGTAATTCAGCAATTGCTGCTTTAGCTAAAATCAATAATTACTACGATGGCCATTTTATTTATGATGTCTGCGCCATTGCTTTGATGAAAACGAATCACTAATAGCCAACTAAAAGATTGTTGTTATTGGTTACTAACAGCTTTAAGTGAAAACCTTGTGCTAATGTGCTAAATCAGTGTGTAGAAATGTTACAGGCTTTATTTACAACTGTTAAAGATGAAATGTTAAGGCAAATGCTTTCTATCAATTCACGCTAATTAATTAGCTGATTACAGTTTTAATTGAGAAAGGGATCAACAAATTTTATTCATAGAAGTATTTTAGAATGAAAAGAAAATCGAGGAAATCATTTTTCATTGAATGTAAACATAACAAGATTTCACAAATCTCAGTTTTTTGGATGGACAGTTAAACCATGGTGATTCTAGTAACCAAAGTCACTTAAAGTTAAAGAAATGAGACAGAAAATTTGAAGAAAATAAGAAAATGAAAAAAAAAATGTGAAGCAAGAAGTTCAAAAAAAAAAAAGTTTGAAAAGAAATATAACTTGCTTTTTAAAACGACATATAAAAATATCTTCTATGATAACCAAAGTGCAAAAGCAAGACCCTGGAACTAGACTACCGGACCCTTAAACATTTAATCGGTTATTAAAATCTAGCAGATCAAAACTGAAGAAAGAAATTCATAATCAAAATGTAAAGCTTTAAAAAAAAAAAAAAAATTCAAGGCATCCTTCCAGTGGACTTCAAAAATACCGCCTGTAATTTAGTCTCGTAACAGATAGTAAATTGGCGATATCAGAATACCTATTTTTCTAAGCAAAAGAATTTTTGCTTTTTTCTAAAAATTGTTACTAGTGAAATGAAGGAATTTTCTATTTTGCAGTTATATCTCACAATATATATGAAAGCTACCTCACTTGATAGTTTAGACCAGGGGTGCACAACCTTAAAAAGTCTGAGGGCCAATATTTTTATAAAAGTTCTGATTTGATTACTGTCAGTTAAAGTTGTAACTCTTTTAAAACATTAATGATTTCCTACAAATTAAACATTGCTTGACCTCCAAATTCACAGCAAAAATCTAGTTCTATTCACTTCTCCTGAAAGCATCGGTGTAATCTTGCGCTTTTTGGTTGAAGCCATGGCCACCAATCTGTTACTTTCACTTTAAACACTTATTAAAATACAATAAACTGAACCAAAACTTCGTGAACTCATGCCAATGGTAACAATACAATGCTTTCTATTATAACACAATGAGTAGCTTGTCATAGTGTGGACTGCTGACTACCACCGGTGGCAGAAAAATGTAGAAGAATATAGTGGCACGCTATTCCAATGGTAAAGTCTCATCAAAGACATACAATAATATATATTTAAGGAGAGGCATTAGTCAGTTGTGACAATTTGGAGGTCTAAGTTCAAATCGTTCTGTAAGTGTTAAAAATACAACTGAAAATCTGAAAATTTAAAATATGACAGTTTAAATAGGAATCAATCATATTCTCATATTCTTGATTTTTATATGATAACTGAATTAATGACATGTAAACTCAAAAACAGGCTAAATTTTCAAAAGAATTTGCATTCTATTAAATTATTTGAGCTTAAAAAAATCTCTCATTTATAATTATATGAATAAATAAAATAATAATCTATTCCCTGAATTCAAAAAGTCCTTTACTTTCCCTATAGTTGAATTTTAAAAAAATAAAAACCATAAATCGAAATTATCAACATTCCAATAGTAAAGTCTGAGACTGTTGCTATTGCAAGTTATGACAGTTTTTAATATATCTGTTGGCAGCAATGAAAAGGTCAAATTTCATTTTCAGTTTGACACTACCGGGCCGCGGGTCGCCGGTTGTGCACCACTGGTTTAGACAATCCATTAGTAGCAATAATACAACCATGTGATTTTAGCTTTAGGAAAATCTTTCCATGTTGATTTTTCTACTTTTCTGAACTATTTCTTTCGTAGAAGTAAGCAGACCTATTTTTAATGTTTTGTTTATTTAGTGTCATTTGAAACAAGAAGTTCCTGAAAGAACTTGAAATGTACTTTCCTTAAAATGTTATGAAAGCCCTCAAAACAATATGCATTGTCATCGTATTGTAAACTGTAATATTCGCCGATTCTTCATTTTTCCCAAATACTTTACTGAAGTTGCTAAACCCGATCAACAACCTTCTTTAGATTAACAACCTTGTATACATAATAAGAAAGTACACATTTGCTGCATTATATTATATTATCTTATATTATATTATATTATATTATATTATATTATATTATATTATATTATATACGTTAAATCCCATTGACTTCAATATCAAAGCATAATAATATGAACCTAAATAAATTAACAAGCATTCTTTGACATCCACAGAAATTCATTGTTTTGCCTTCAATGATTTTCTGTGAAACTTTTTCTAGTATGCAAATATTTTGTTCGTATGCAAATTTTTCGAATCCGACCAACTTGGAAAAGTTTCAAGTATATCCTCATAAATATTAATGATTTATGGTTCCGTTTTGCATTAGGAAAGTAAACTAAAAAAATAAAATTTAATAATAAGTGAAACCAATTTAATAGGCTATCAAAAAAATGTAAACTGACTACTGACTTACGCCCACCCCAAACCCTTGGATCTACAAGGCTGAAATTTTGCACAGAGGTTCCCTTTATGATGTAGACAAGGCCGGATTTTTTGAAATTCCCACGGACTAATCTGGCAAACTGACCATGAAGTGTGTGGCGGCAACCCCAGGTGTGTGGCGCCAATCCGCAATACACCTGAATTAAGCGGAGAAGGCCACAACGGGCTGGGACGTCGTATATTCTCCGATCTCAATATTAATTTGCTAAATAAATAAAGTTTTTTTTTTTTAATGCTATATATGCAAGGGTTCCGGAGCGAAGCGACGGTACCCGGCTAATTTGTTGTAAAGCTTTTTAATTAATTGAAAGTTTACAAAAATTACAATAACTATTGATGGTTTTAATTTTATCTATTGTCTGCCAAGAAACGCAATCTATTCAAAGTCAAATTTTCAAACTGAAATCGGAAATAAAAAAAAAAGATTTCCAATATCAGTTTGAATATTTCAACTTGATCATATATTTCTTCTCATCCCGACCTACCAACATCTGTTCTGGAAATTTCTTTTTTAGATTCGGCTAAGTGATTTTCCTTTTTTTTTCCTCCAACCCTACTCTTACCTAATCATTGCATTTACTTTATTTTAAGGAGCCAGTAAGAATAGTTTTGTTCCAGGGCCTCTTTTTTTTTGCAAAATTAATCAAAAATTCCTAAAGAAAAATCGATGAAATCTTAAAGAAAATCTGCATAAAAAAAACACACAGTTTGAGATTTTTCAGCATACTAAAACTAAAAAATAAAATTCAAGTTAATGAAGTTTTTACAGGAAGAATTTAGTCATTTAAATTATTAATAAACGAATATTTTAAAATGAAAGGATAGTAAAGTAATTAACGGTACAGTCTGCTCAAGACTATAATTAATAATATGGTCCGTATGGTCTAATAATAGGGTCCGTTCCGAGGGCGGGGCGAGTGGGGCGGTCGCCCCGGGCGCCGAGGCTAGGGGGGGCGCCATGAAGTAGGTTTTTTTTTTTAATTACAAAATATTTTTTTATTTATTTAATGAAAATTTTTAAGGTAAGATGTTGACTGTCTGAAACTGAAGATACTATCCAGCATAAATCTTGGCACAAAGTCATGAGACGTCTCGCCCTGGGCGCCTGCAGCCCCAGAACGGTCCTATATGGACTATTTTTATTGTAGTTTCCTAACAATGACTTTGATGCATGTCTTTCCTATTAGATCGTTCTAAAAAAATGAACTTAAATATTCTTTGTTCATTGTTGTGGCAATATTACAGATTCTTTGTTATAGTAGGACAGCAACTTCGAATTTTCTGCCAGACAGAATGCAAATGCATACATAGGTGGAGCGCTCCAAGCTGCAACCATTAGTAATAATATTACTGATATGTATATAAGTAATAAGTGTAACTATAATAAATAATTCTGATGAGCATTCTTGGGTATCTGTTATTAATGATTAGGATGAAGGTACTAAATTTTGAAACTTGTATCTTTATTTTCATATTTTCATTTCAAAAGTTTGTATCCAAATTTCCCTGATTGAATCCTAAGTAAATTTGATTTAATGAAGTAAATATGAAATACAGTATTTTAAATAATCACATAATTCTTATGTTTACGTAATTTTTTTCTACTGATTTTAAATTAATGATATTCAAACTTCAAAATGAATAGTCTTTTGTGTTGATAATTATGATTTGTATTATTTAATGTTCAAAATTTTAAATATTTTAAATCTTTGTTTTACATTTTTTTAAACCTTCGGCAATTATCTTACTTAAATAAACAGATATTATTGAAATTCTGTATTACTTTATGAAACCTAAGCATCATCACTGAGTTTGATTAGTCAATAACCATTCTCTGAATATGTTGTAATATGCATAATAAATTCTCAATATATTTTCAAGCATTTTGATTTATAATAATAATAATTAAAAACCATCAGTA
The DNA here is from genome assembly GCA_023159025.1 of Thereuonema tuberculata. Lineage (NCBI taxonomy): Eukaryota > Metazoa > Arthropoda > Chilopoda > Scutigeromorpha > Scutigeridae > Thereuonema > Thereuonema tuberculata. The sequence goes on along the minus strand of JAFIDM010009631.1, from coordinate 70,532,799 downwards.
GTAATAATAAAGATTCAAAACCAAGTATATTTTCTTAACCAAATTATGGAAATGTTACACTTGTATCAGAATATACGATATCGTGATGGTTTAGTTGTAGTTAGTGTCCATTTAGATTTCCTCGGGCTGCTATCTGGCAAGTCGTCACATTTAGATAAAGCTACTGTATGAAATACATAAACTACAGTGGTAATAAAGAAAGGACTAGTCTATGTCTTTGTTAGCTACGGTTCCCAACATCTGTAACTATGAAAAATTTTAATGAATTTAGTATAAATTATAAAAAATATAAATATAACAAGAAGTTGGAAAGAACAAAGTCTACTTTCGTTAAAATAGTAATTCTTAAAATTTCTTTTTTTTTTTTTTGTAAGTCGTGAAAGACAACTAGAACGAAAATCTATATTTATGGTCAAATTGTATTTAAATTTTTATTCATTTATATCTGTTAAAATACAAATCCTAACAAACACATCGTTTAAGACAATAAAATACTAATAGAAACGCAATTGAAATCCTTTCTTTAGTTTCCAATGCTTTTCCATGGGAAATTTTGCCTTCTCACACTGATTTCTAGACAAGGACACCTTTAGAAAATATAAAAGTTACTAAATACACATTTCAAATATAAAACTTAGATCATCCTTAGTCCTCAAACTAAAAAGGTTCCAAAGATTCATCCTAAAAGATATTAGGACATTCACGCACAGACTGAGTTATCTGATAAGCATCACTTTCTTAAGAAAATAGGTTAAAAAATATATGTAAACGGATAGCGAATTTGGACAAAAAAGGATAAGACTTTAAATAGTTTTAACTCGGTAAATTAAAAATCTCAAATTTTTCTCATCCAGAAACTGTTTTGATCATTTTTTTTTCTATGTAATGTTTCTATTTTAAGAAAACATTAAAATATCGATTAGCCGATCTTCTGCTAACCGAGCTTCTTTCTTTCTTTTCTTTTTAATAGATCACATGAAGAAAAAATCACGTAGAAAAATGCCTTGGGAAACCTCTTCTCTGAACACACTGAGCCATTGTTGTCAAGTGAATCATTTCCTTATTTTGTTTCCCTCATTCAAAAGGTGTAAGTTTTTAAACAAAAAGAACAATAGAATACCACATAGTGATAAATAATAGTAATTTTACTTCATTTTACATTGTTTGAATGCGAATCCAATGCAAAGTCTTTAAAATTTATTAAAAATTGAATTTTCATTTCATCTAAATAATTCCTATATTATGATTTCGCATTAATTTAAATTTAATCTTGTTTTGTTAGAAAATGTCCAATGTTTCTAAACTAATATTAACAATTTAAAGCGCTTAAAAATTGTATCATCTGATTTATTCACAGTCTGTTTATTTTTAGGTAAAAAAAAAAGAAGAAAACAAACTTTACAGTAAATATATATTTTTTTTTCTATTATTGACGGTTTTATGAATATAAGATTCTTGTTTGTGTTTCTCCAAATACTTAACAATGAAAACAATTATAAATTTTAGTTAAATACTCTCATATTATTACAGTCGTTTTGAAATAGAATTCATTGTAAATAATTTAACCCTCAAAAAATTCCTGTTCATGGAGTTATCTTAATAGAGCGTTTTTGAAGACTCCCAAATATGAAAATCAGCATGGCCAGTAAAAGAACCGGAGGATCTTCAAGTGAACCCTCTCAGTGTTATATGATACAACCACTCAAGGTTATACGATACAGCGGCTGCATCGTAATCCACGACTGAATTGGTAGAAACTGTAGAAGGAAGGACTCCAAGAATTGGGAAATGTGATTGCCAGAAAGACAAATCAATACTCTATTAACAGCTCCATAAGTGGTGCGCAACTGAAGAGATCTTTCTTCTATCTTATTTACAGTGAGTTCAAATTTTTGATGAATATTCAAATTCATACTGAAAAGGCAACCCCTTCATTGTGAATGTCGATAACAGATGCTGAGATAAACAACTTTTATAATTAAGTTTATATGCAATTCTGATGTTTGAGTTTAGGAAAATAATTAAAAGAAAAGCCAAGAGAAAGACCAAACATTAACACTACAATAATGAAAGAACAATATGAAAATAATAAATAAGTTTAAAAATTCTAATGAAACCGTGAGAAAAAAAACTTAAACTTATAATGTATTTTCTTAGAGAAAATCTCAAGCTGTTTATAAGAATAATGTAAAACGTATATATCTACATACTGCTTTCGCGAGGTATTTTCATTATTATTATTTGTTTATTGTCCTAAGCAGTAATATGTTGACAGCGTAATAAATTTAAAGCACTAACTTAATGACGATTTATATAAAACATTTAAACATATGAAAATGCTTTATTATTGTGCCATCGAATTTCTATATGATATTTGAGAAATTTATACCCCCTTCCTCCGCAATAGAGCTTGTTATTGTTCTTTGAAAGCGTTGTTGATATAGTGGAAGCTACGAGATGACTTGGTTGCCGCACAGCTACAAATGCAGCAAGAGTTTACAAAGCTTACAATCACCAAGTGCCCAGTTTTCCAGGGTTCAAGACAACCAGAAAGCCTATATATCGTAAGAGTTTATCAATATTACAAAACAACATTTAAAATATTGTAAATTTAGATTTACAATAAAAAAAAACCCTTTACCAACGTTTTATCATTATGCTACAATGTTTAGTACATAAAAAATTGTAAAAAGTTGCACAAAAAGTGCTCTTGCTTTTCTAACAATCCAACACAAAGAAGTTAAATTGTCTTTGTGTTCCGTTCCACAGAATGAGGATGTCATCTGCATATCTTAAATATTTATAATGTGTTTTGTTCCATTTTAATATGAATTGTTGTTCTAACCAGTTCATGTAAAAATTACACATGATTCCTGAACACAAAGACAATTCAGCAAATTTCATCAATTCATTAATAAAATTCACCCTAAGTTTAAGTTTCACTATGGAAGAAGAGAAAGATGATTCAATAACATTCCTTGACCTTAAATTAACAAACAACAACAACAAAATAACTTACGAACACTATGAAAAAGAACTAAAAAGTAACCACGTATTAAATTTCCGCTCAGAACACGATATCAAAACTAAAAGAGCACTAATCCATAATTATCTCAAAAGAATTACTGAAAACACAGAAAACAAAAAATTATGGTACAGTAAAATAATTTAGATGAAACTTAAATTTGAAATAAATGAATACCCTCAGAAATTCATTTTAAAATCCATTCATAATTTCTTCAAATACAGACAAAACAAAATCAAACAAGACACAGACTTCAACAAAGTCATTAAATTACCACTGGATACAAAAATACACAAATCTTTTAAAGAATTATGTAAAACCAATAATATTAACATAATACAATACAAAAACAACCAATTGATAAAGAAAAATAGGAACGACACCAACCACAATTTCATGTACAACATGGGGGTTATATATAAATTAAAATGTAGGGATTGTGGTTCTGTGTACTTTGGAAGTACGGGCCGCACTCTAATAGAAAGAGTACGAGAACACGTACAGGCCTTTACTAACAAGAAGGAAGGAATATCAGACTGAGAGACCACTGCCTGCAAACAAAACACAACCCCGATCCCATAGTCAACATTTTATTCAAAATTGATGAAGAAAAAGATAGATTTAGGATTGAATCCTGTATTATCAACACTTTCCCATGTATAAATAAAGATACTATAAATTTCAATACAACAAAGATACAAAGTTAACAGTTGCACCTTGCACAAATTCAAAAAAAGTATTAAAAATATTGACAAATTCCTCTAATATATTACCGGTTTTAAAATTGTATCGAAGTAATAATGTTTTTACCTTCCCTTTGTTTTTATCAAAATTATTCTTGAAGTCATAATAATGATGAACTACCTTTCCCTTGTTCTTTAAGCAAGAATGTTATGTTCCCATTATATTGTTTTTTGAATATAATGTAGCATTATTGATGTATTACCCTTGTTTTTTACAAATACTATACCACTGTAAATTCTATCATTGTTATGAATTCTGTATCTTAGGGAATGAGTTTTTGAAACTTATTCCTAACGTCCGACGAAGCAATCTTGATAAAAGATTGCGAAATATCACGATTAAAAAGAGTTTTAAAGGATAACATGTGGTTATGAAGAATTATTATAATATTCAGTGAAATCCAGTTTTTTAAGTTAATATCGTCTTTTAAAAAAGCAACAAATATTGATTTTTAAGATTTGTTAGCAGTAGAAAGGTGAAATTTATTCCACAATTTGAATTTGATTCATTAATGTAATTTGACTAATATTCTTACAACATTACATAAAATAAAATAATTCTCTTTTACTAGTTTGTCTCATTGTATTACTACATTATGTTAATAAAGAAAATCCACCCTTAAAATATTTTGATTAGCTTATCAAATCTTGGCCAAAAGTTGCCTAAGTTTTCAATTTTCAACCTAATTTAAATTCTTCTATTAACTGTAGAGGGTAACAATAATTTTGCAAATGGAAGTTTTGGTCTTAAAATATTAAGATTATCTTAAATATATAATGATTATTTTCCGTGGACGAATGATTTAAGTCCTTTATTAAGATGCAAAGTGGGCCCGGTAGCCGAGTGGGTAAGGGCGCTTGGCTGCGGGTTGGAGGCAGCGGGTTCGATTCCCGGCCTCGGCGGAGGCCGGGAATTTTTCCACGCTTCTTTTTCCTCCAAACGGGCCCTAGGGTCTACCCAGCGCTCTATAGAATGGGTACCGGGTTTCTTTCCCGGGAGTTAAAGGCGGGCGAGCGACGGGCCGACCCCCCCGTCCTCAACTTTGTCCCGTAGGTTCTGAACACTGGAGCCTACCCTCCAGCTGCATTGCGCGGTCCTCTGGGCCTGATCGCAACTTTAACTTTAACTATTAAGATGCAAACCCAAATCTAAAGTTTTTATTAATATTAGTATTATTATTACAAACGATTAATATCTTAATCTCTATTTGTAGACTTGGCCCTATATTGTAATTACTAATCTTTCGATACTATTCTTCTTTTAATAAAGGTAAGAGCATTATTATGTAAACAATGGTGTTTGACTATTGTCCAGGCATGGATCAGTTGCTACAAACCTGGGATTCGTATTAAATGAGTTTGTTTCATTGGGTTTGTTTCATTGTTTTCTTGCCTATATAGTAAAGGGATACTGAAACATTCTTTTGCTAGTTCTAAAGTAAATACCAGATTGATTTTGTTCAATTCTGTTTTATTTATAAATGAACAACCGATTAGTAAAGTTTCCATCTGTTGAACTATTTCGCCAAATTCTACAGTCATTTTCCTTCTTCATTTCCAAAATTTAGGGAAACAAAGTAGATGTTAATTGAATGAAACTGACTCCGAATTGCCCCACCCCTTTACCAAAATAACAGCAGGTCAGTAACCTATTTTACGACATTTGTATTTAATCACGCCATTTCTCTCCTTTAAATACAACTGGCTTCAATCGAGTTTCCATTCGTTCGTGTTCAAACTTTGGATCCCATAAATCACCCGAACCTCCCTAAACGCCAAATGGGCTCCTCCAGTAACCGATGAAGTGAATGTAAACGCAGGAGATAATGATGGATTCCCCGAGTTCCTCTTCAGAAGCCCACAAATTCCCCTGTGGTGGAGAACTATTAATATCAAGAGTTCTTCTTCAAATAGACACGTTTTCTTCACCCCTTCTTTTCTCGGACAATGGCCTGACGAAAGATAGCAAGGGTGCGTTCAGAAAGTCAGAAAAAAAAAATCAAATCAGGAAAAAGAAAATAAACTCCATTTTGGTTACTGGAATAGTTATTTATATCGTTTTCATTAAGTTACTGAATTGAAAATTTAATACTAAACTTTTTATCTGCCCTGTTGAATGTTAATATGATTATTAGCTATAAGTAATCCTTATAAAGTAGCTGAATTCTATAAAATACAGAATTATATCTGAAAGTTCATTTAACAAGAAAAATATATTTCGAATAGTTTTTCTCAAAAATAACATATATATACCGTAATAAATTTTGCAGAAACATTACCAAAATTAAGAATAATTTATTTCTTAATATAATATAATATAATATAATATAATATTTCGTAATATCTTTACGACAATCGCTATGAGAATCAGGAGATATTATTGATATATTTTTATCCCAAATCTATCTTAAAATATATAAAGAGTGATTATTATTAAAAGTTCTTTCATAGCGAGAATATTAAGATCAAAATGTTTATGGTCATGCTTGACACTGAACAAAAAAAATTTATAATTTGTTTCTTTTTGCTTATTCAAAAATCTTTCATTAGAGCATTAAAATTGACAGTTGCTTGTATTGTATTATCTGCCACGAGTAAGACTAATGCTAAGGCAACGTAATATATCTCGATCATCTCATAAAAACATGCACAACAAGACAGAAAGCTGAATCGATTTGTGAAATCGAATCAATATTTTTGCTATTTCGTTTTTACTATATGTGAACAAAAGGAACCCGCATAAAACACTGAAGAATAAATCGATGAGCATTAACATAACGATAATTCATCGTTTATGACTGCATTAATGAAAAGATAGACATTTAAATGAAATTTTAGCAGATTAAATGGTTCGAAATAAATGGTTAAAATTATTAATAAGAAGTTGAAAGGCTTAATAGAAGATTGGTGTTTCTATCTTAATTTAGAAAAATCTACTTTATATTCTAACTCCCAATCCTAGCTTGAATTTAATAGGACTAGGTATCAAATCCCATCTGCTAGTATTGTGTATTGTCCACCCTCTTCCGTAACGTGTCTTTTGAATTACTGGAAACAGTAATGTCTTAAGATGCAGTTGAAATATCTACCTACGGAAAAGACTCTTATCTCACAAAAATTTAATTTCATCTCGTCTTTTTTTTTTCAGATACTTGTAGCAATAGATAAATAAAGATAATAATCGCTGTTTCATCTGTGATGAAGTTACATTTAACCATAGTCCATTGCCGAATCGAAAGATTAATTACTTAGAATTCCCTGTCCCGAACTCGTTCATAAAAGGTTTCGTTTTTGTAATTAGAAAACACGCATTCATTGTTCAGATAGGAGTTCTTACAATCTTTTCTTCTAATTAGAATCGGCTTTATAATTACTTTATTCTAATTAATAAAAAAAAGAGAAGTTTCCGTTGATGTTAATGTTTTTCTATTCTGTTGTTTTTTATCTTTTATCTAATTTAGGGCTTGTAAAACTTCGCGCTTTTATCCTCAACAGAGGTTGTGGCAGTCTACAAACCTAATGGCTAGGTAACAGCCTACCATAGTAGGTCAATGGCAAATCATTTCACATTGATTTACCAACAATGCTTCGCTTCATTATAAATGCACTGGCTTCTTATATACTAAGTTGTAAAAAATATTACGATTACAGACAAAATCATTTTCTTGTCATTTTCAGCAGTGAATTTCTGGAATATGATCAGAATCTAAGATCCGATCATGCTTCAAGTGCTGTTCCTACCAAATGCTGCTATTTAGAAAACATTTGACCGCACACTCTGACCTTATGTTATTAATAATCTTTTCTTACATAGTCAGAAAAACCTAGCATTTCTTGTTTAAATGTTTGATAAGTCAAATATAATCAAGAAATTTTTGAAAAATGTGAAAATACTTTGAAAAATAAAGTAGGCCTATATTGTAATTACGACAAGCAATTACAACAGAGCTTTCTATTACATCTACTTACAATTCAAGTAAAGATCATCTAACCTTGGTTTCATGTTCCAAAATTAACTTTCTAATTCTATGAATTTTAAGCAATGTTCTCAGAATTCAGTTTCCTCAAGTTAACTCCACTCAGTGATTTTTTTTTTCATCAGCTAAATCAACTCAACATAATTTTAATACTTTTTTTCTGTGTTTTCATGGTGTGGGTTTCGTTTCTGTAATTGTTTAGCTCTATATTTCTGACCTGCTGTATGGCCCTATTAAATATATAATTGAGAAATAGTGATTTCAGTAAAATCAAACCATCAAAAAATAAATAAGTAAAATAAAATAAAAAAAAATTACTGGCTCAAACATCCTGCCAACTTAGAGCTATCTTATGACAGATGTGTTCATATTTAAGCAAACATTGAAAAAAGATAATGGAAAATGATTAAATCCAGTCTTTAATAGATCATCTCAAGTGAACTTAAAGGGTAAGTCCGGGAGAGAGGACCACATTTTTATCTTCGTTCTCTAGAAACCTTATTTTGACAAGTATTTTACTTTTCATAGTATCGACATATTATAATTAGTACATACTACAATATTCTAGATGCAGAACATTATATCTTCAAAGGTGAAAATGTTAAAAAAATTTGAAATGTTGCTATGTGGTGCAGCCCACGCGGAGTATCTGGGTGAGATGGACCACATTTAAATACCTGAAATAATTACACATATTAAATTTTTAAAAAAGCTTTTTTTTGTCAATTACATCAATGTTACATTGTAAGTTTACATGGATTTCCTTTCATTCGTGGCATTATAAGATTACCTTGTAAAAGATTAAAGAATTGAAAATGGTTTGTAATTTAATTCTTTACAGAAATGCGAGCAGGGAATGAATTCTGTAGACACAACCAGCTTTTTTGTTTCTTTATTGAAAGTGTGAGGTATTTTAAGTTTTTCAGCTAGTTCATAAGCCATAGACCTTACTTATTTAATGTATGGTCCATCTCTCCCGATCGTCCGGGTGAGATAGATCATCTTCCCGACGCTCCACTGTTGAATATTACACGGCCATTTTAGGTTAATTTTAGGCCTACATGTTTCCCGAGCCTATACCATCAAAACTACATCGATATCTTCGTGCAAAAACTACAACTGAATAACTATGACTACATTAAACAATTTTTCGACTAATCAAAAAGAAGCAATGTAGTTTATCTCCAAAACTATGATATTTCTGCAAAGAACAAACCAGCACACACTAAACACTCCGCACAGTTTGACTGAAGACAGCTACGGTAGCACTAGCGCGGCGCATTTGCGAACCACTTGACTGGTCCGTTTCACCCGGTGGTCCATCTCTACCGTACTTACCCTAATAATAATAATAATAATAATAATAATAATAATTATTATTATTATTATTATTATTATTATTATTATTATTATTATTAAGATTATGATACGATTTGTCTTTCCTTTATACAGAATTGACAACAAGGTGATGAAAGTATAAGCATATGCGTACAAAAGGTTGTGCGATTAGGTACTCCTTTATCTTCGGTTATTTCGATAATTATCCAAGGCGAGCATTGGTTTGTCTATCCGATCTCAGCTTAACACCGTTGAACAAGAAACGTTGGGAACCTTACTTTCTGCGTCCTCATGAGCCATCGTTTGTAGCCTATTACTACAATATTGTTAACATTACTATTATCGATATTCATGAAGTTTATATTGACATCTTTTATTTGATATTTACAATTCCTGCGTGTAACTACAAGATGAATAAATAAGTTACAAACAACAAAACAATAACAATCTCGTTCAGTAATTAGATTCAACATATTCTATTTTATTCATCGTGAAAGTATCTGTCTTCAGTAAATATACTGAAAAGGGAAGAAACTGGAGAATTTTCCAGTAACTTTTGTAGAACCTAGATGTCTGCAAAAGGGAAGAATCGAAGGAAAAATGGAGAATGTCTAACTGAGTTCTAAAACTTCCTGTAGATAATGATGATGATTAAAGCAGTATTTCACGATTTATCGAAATCACAGGTAGTCTAGACACTCTGTAATATTGTTTACTTATTAACATTATGATTATTATTACTAATAATTGATTGCTGCAAAATTAATCTGCATATTTAATTATGATATTAAATGTTGACTTTAATAGGTCATGGATGTTTTTGAGAGGCGTGTAAATACAGACTTTTAATTGCATATTTCAAATTTGATTATGATCATGTTATAAAGCAGTATTGGAATTATTTAGCTGAAAACAAGGCTCTTAATGATAAAATTAAAATTAATTAAATGCTTAATTTGAAATTTATTAGAATTTACGCATAATTGTATACTCAAAATAATCAGCAAATGTAAGCGTTACTATTAAATTTTAAGCCTAACTAAGTCCATAAATAGTTTCCTTGCATCCGCATTTCTAAGTGAGATAAATTATTCAACAATTCCCGTAAATCTTGATTAAAAGTTTGTTTATTTAATTAAATAAAAAAAGTGTCGATGATACGCCTTAGAACTCTTTTATCTTATATTTTCTTTCGTGATATAAATTTAAACAGATCACTTTGCGCAGTCCCTTTGTCAAGGTAGTGACAAGGCGCCACCAAACGTCCGAAAAAGACAACAAAACAAAGGATCGTTTCTTTTCAGAGCGTGAAAATGTGAAGAGAAGTTCTTTGCGAAGACTATTCATAGAAACAACATTCAAAGAGGAGGAGTTCAGGCCACATGGGGCCTTCTAACTTCGCAAGCTTTCTTTGGGATTTTTTTTTTTCCCTCTTCATTCTTTCTTACCGTTGAACAAAAGAGGCTTTATTCAGAAATGTTAAATACAAATAAAAAAGACATCATTTGATACACAATAAAAAAAAATGAAAAAATCGAAGCAAATCAAAATTTAGAATTAATAAATATTTTGTCCAATCTCATTACGGATTTTTGTACATCTATAAAATGTACAGAATATATAAATAAATCAATATTAATTATATATTAATTTAATGCAATCTTATAAAAACATCCATGACCTATTAAAGTAAACATTTAATATCATAATTAAATATGTAGATTAATTTTGCAGCAATCAATTATTAGTAATAATAATCATAATATTAATAAGTAAACAATATTACAGAGTGTCTAGACTACCTTTGATTTCGATATATCGTGAAATACTGCTTTAATCATCAGTAGAAAAGCTTATTTAAAGGATTCTTAACTTTTAAATCCGATCTCGATAGTTTTGAGATGGTTGACAAATTTATATATCAAGTTTCATGAAGATCGGGCTAGAGATTTTTTTTTGTTTAAATTCAAATGTACCGGCTTGAAAAGTCTGTATTTACACGCCTCTCAAAAACATCCATGACCTAATAAAGTAAACATTTAATATCATAATTAAATATGTAGATTAATTTTGCAGCAATCAATTATTAGTAATAATAATCATAATGTTAATAAGTAAACAATATTACAGAGTGTCTAGACTACCTTTGATTTCGATAGATCGTGAAATACAGCTTTAATCATCATCATTATCTACCGGAAGTTATAGAACTCAGTTAGACATTCTCTTTCACTAATTTCTGTTACTGCAATATTTAAATGCTGCGAAAATTTGAAATGCAATTTATCATATTACAAAAAAAAATTTTGTGCAAAATTCATTTCTCCTGAATTCATCTTTTTGTAAAATCAGAAAAGTTACCGAAAATTCAGTTAATTTAAAAGAGGCATTTATTTTTCACAAATTTAAAATTTAAAAAAGGAATCTATGTTTGTAAGGTTTATATATCATTTTACTTTAATAATTAAAAAAAAATTTAGTGAGTTAAAAAAAATTAAGTACTTGAGTAATTTTCGTTTTAACTCACTTATAAATTATATTCAATATTTGGGGCTAGAAAAATTCATTGGTACTTATTTGTCTCTTTGTAGCGTTGAACATTATCAAAAAATAGTAACTAAATAAAAAGTGTGAACTATATCAAAGAGAATCATTGCAAATTAACTGCTGGAAGTAAAAAAAGTATCTCTTCTTTAACTTATTCCCCTCGCATTTCCCCTATTGTTACTACAAATGTTAAATTTCTTGATTAAATTTGAGAATTTTTCGCACTTAACTAGTGTTTGATGGCACTCCTATTCCAGTACACCAGATTTAAAGACACCAGAGCCAAGAACAAATCAAAATCAAGTCGTGGGAAGGAAAAGAATAACACACAGAAAAAGAAAAGAAAACAAACATTCAAAGCAAGGTCCGGGATTTGAACCCAATATCAGCCATTTTGGAGGCCTCCACCTTAGCCGCTCGGCTACTACTAAACGTCAAGTCACTTAACGTAACTTTTCACTGATAACAAGCTAGAACGTTCTATCGTATTATGAAAGATTGTGAAATCAGTATGTATGTTCTTTGTACGGAGGAATTTGTGCATGTGGATGATAAAAACCTCTCATAAAAAAATCATGAAAACAAAATAACTAACTCCCAATAATCATAAAACAATGAATTTTAAATTTTCACGACAATAGATCATAATTCATTTTTTAATCGTTTTATTTCGCAAGTGCTGTGATTTGAAAAATGTTAACGGGATTTAGACAACTTAAGAATTTGCAATTTCATCAATTTGCAACAAACAGAAAATCTGAGGTAAAATTGTTGGATATTACAGTTTAGAAATTTTTGTTGTGTTGTTTTCACTTCTTTAAACGGAAAAAAAACGAGTGATAGCGATTAGTAAACCAATCATAATGCTTCGCAACGTCTTCTGATACGTATAAGACAATATAATTGATATTGCTTTAAATTCCTTATTATTATAAATGTGATAGTTGCGAATGCAAAAAGCGCAATTGTTGCGATTATTGTGATAGTTGTGATTGTTTTAGAGCTGTACTATAAATGTGATTGTTGCGAATGCAAAAGGCGCAATTGTTGCGATTATTGTGATTGTTGTGATTGTTTTAGAGCTGTATTGTTTTAGAGCTGTACTATAAATGTGATTGTTGCGATTGTTGTGATTGCTGCTAATGATAATTTAATGATATTTTAATAATACTTGTCCACAGACAGACGGACAAAGCTGTATTATAAGGCTTCTGATACTTGTATCAGAAGCCTAAAAAGAAAGAAACCACTGCGTTTTAAGGTATTTCAGGGTGTACGGTATTATAATACCGAAATACATCCAATACAATCTATATTACTAAAATCTTTTATTTCTCTGTCTGTCTGTCTTTCTGTCTGTCTGTCCGGCGCAATTTTCTGTGAGAATGGAAAATAGAAATAATTTTTACAATGAAACATCCGCGACAAGAATCGAACCTGCAACCTTCTGATCCGAAATCAGATGTCTTATCCATTAGGCCACAGGGACTACAACTCTACCCATATTATTTTTTTGACTTATATCTCCTTTCCTTTCCCCCATCAATAATGAATGTATTGAATTTTTTTTTTGAATCTCAAGATTGTTTATTTATTTCCCATCCGTCAGTTTATTTGTAATTCGAAACTGACAATTAGAACTATAACTGCCGAAACGTTGCAATATTTTAAATATTCTTACTTAACCAAATTCTATGTGATATTAAAAAATATGTGCATGTTCACGGTAGATGTTGGGGTAAAAAAAACAGATTCAAGAAAGAAAGAAGCACTCTTTTTTTGAGATGGAATACCGAAAAAAATCACTATTTGCAGCTCAAAAACCATCAATGTTTGTAACTCAAACGTCACTGAAAAGTCACAATTACAATTAAAATGAGAGTCAAAAAAGAAAGAAGCAATACTGCGATTAGATATAATACTAAAAAATCACTATTTATAACTCAGAATCCATCAATATTTGTAACACAAAAGCCACTGAAAAGTGACAATTAGAATAAAAAAGCGACTCAAAAAAGAAAGAAGCAGTATTTCTATTAGACAGAATACTCAACACTATTGTAACTCAGAAACCACTGAAAAGTATCATTTGGAATAAAAAAATGAGTCAAGAAATAAAGAAGCAGTATTTCATTAGGTATGATACTGAAAAATCACTATTTGTAACTCAAAACTATCACTATTTCTAACTCGAAAACCACTGAAAGGTATCAATAGAACTAAAAAAAAGAGAGTCAAGAAAGAAAGAAGCACTATTTCTATTAGATAGAATACTGAAAAATCGCTATTTGTAACTCAAAAACCATCACTATTTCTAACTCGAAAACCACTGAAAAGTATCAATAGGAATAAAAAAAAAAGAGAGTCAAGAAAGAAAGATGCACTATTTCTATTAGGTAGAATACTGCTCAGAAGTTAGACGTCTTAGCCATTGGACCACGAGGCCTACCTTCTAATCTCTATAAAAAATAAAAATGTATCATAGATATATGATTTACACGCTGGTTCTAAAAGCAGTCGGAGATTGAGAGACATCAAAAATTAAATTAAAAAAAAAAAAACTTTTAAAAAATTTTAGTTTTAGTTTCCTTATTGTAATTTGTGCATGTATGTGTGTGTTTTTTTTTAATAAATAAAAAATTGTTGTCCGTTACAAAAGCGAGGCTTCCGGAGCGAAGCGACGGGTAGCCGACTAGTTAAACAAAAGATAAAAAAGTTAATGAAAGAAAGAAACTTTTCATGATTCTAACTAAATATTTTGCTAGCAATTGGTTTAACTGATCAATTGGTTTTATCTTGTTTGATGCTTAAAAAAAAAAAAAATCAAGGTTCCGGAGGTTGCAATTGTTGACCTCTTAGCTGACTGCTCGAATATTGATGGAGGTCCTGGACTCAATAATTTGCATTTCGAATGGCGAATTTTGGGTCGGTACTGAACAACGCTATTCAGAGCACGTAAATAAAGAGAGCGCTTGGAAAATGGAATTTTCCTGTCAATAAGGCATTGCTTAAATTAGGTCTAAGGAATAAATGCGAAGACATATTTCAGTCCATCAAAGCAGTAGGTGCCTTTACTAACTACAATCGTATCTAAGGAGGAATTTTAAAAACGAAATTGCGTTTTCAATTAAGATTTGAATAAAAAAAGGAGAGCTAAACTATTTCATTGTTTTCTAACAAAAAGACAAAATGATATCATTTTCTCTATAGGCAACAGATAATGTACTGTCTGTAAAGAATTAACGACATGAAAATACCTGTGGTACTACGAGGGCTAAAACATTTCTTACACTGACTTTAAAGATTTTAAAGAATTCTGTTATAGCTTTATTATTTGAAATTTCCAGATTTAGAATTTGCTTGCCCCTTTATTTGTGAATTGCATAATCTATGTTCCTTAATCCTGTTTGTAATTCTAAAATTTTCATCTAATTATTTTTAAATGGAAATAGAAAAGGTCCTGTTCTTTTCAATTATCTAATTTCAGAAGAATTTTACGAAATAATAAATAAATAGATAAATTCTTAACAATATTTTAATGGGGATTCGTTCATAAAAGCTGTAATTTCTGAGATAATACATCGGAAAACCTGAATTCTGCATTAAACAGTTTTAAAAATGACTTAAAAATGATCTTTCTACAAAACTGCTTGGTAAAACAATCAATAAACAGTTTATTTTGTATTTGGAGGCTTGATACACTCAAGTTTCAATCTTGTAAGCAGTTCATTAATATTAATATTAGAAACATTAATCTATACGATTAGATGACGTTTACATCGGAAATGTCATTCGTCTAACCCGGATTTCTTCTGATTTTTCTATCGGCAATATTTTGAACATCTTCAAGGAGAAAACTGAGACAAAATAATTTTATTTAAGTAAGATAAAATCCTTGCCCGTTCGTCAATAAATGGGCTACAAACTGTCATATTTAGTAAAAGTCAATATACTGGAAGTAAATACAAGCAGTATGGGTTTTTATTTTACATTGCGAAATTAAGAAATATTTCTGATAATATTTTATGAATAACAACTGTACAATAATAAAGTAATTTCAGTAACAACTATTTAATGTAATCTTTATTTTGAGGCAAAATAATTTATTTGGATAGTATTACAGCGCCATCTTTTAACAATGTCAGACAATATCCTGAAGTATCAGTAAAGCTGAACTAACAAGTTTTAATTAAATTTGCCAATCAATAAAATAATATGAATAATAAAAAAATACTTTCAAAAATTAAAAAGAAGCTTTTACTTTTACTTTTCTTTTATTTTATTTTAAGATTTCACATTATCGTATTTCTGTTTTTAAATTTTTATTATCATTGTAACCGAGTTACCTCTAGTTAAATAGAAAATCTCAATAATAGAATTTGGTGTGCAGCCACATTAAACTTTGTAATTAAATCTTCACGTTTTCTCATTTTATTTAATATAAGTAGACTTCCTCTGAACCTGCCGCTCATCTGCTCCACTGTGACTCACGCATTCATCTACATTTTTCCTTAAATGTACAGTACTGTTCAGTTTTCTTTTATTACTTTAGCTGTGTTTGTTTCGTAAATTTATATCGAGGACGAAAGAAAGTTTTGTTTTCGGTCATTGTGATGGGCTTTTGACAACAAGTAATAACTGTATACTTATACGTACTGTAAGTACATAAATTTTTATTTGTAAAATTATATCTTAATCTTGTCTCTTTTATTGACCTTTTTCATATAATTAAACAGTAGAAGCACTTTAATTCAGTTAGCAGCTAATTTAAATGTATTTTCGGTTTAACCGGCCTAGGGTCAGGTCTCAAGCTGAACGGTTAAGAGAGTCTACTGTAATTACATCTATAACAATAAATAATTGGGAATTTAAAATCTCATTAAAAATTTGTTAAAACAATACGTCACGAATAAAGTATATTAAATGAGTATCAGAAATCAATCAATAGATACATTGATTGGATAACAGTCCCAATCAATAGAAGGTCCATTAATAAACAAGATGTCCTTTAAAAAAAAAAAAAAAAAAGAATTATTCAGAACTCGTGACCTTAAATAAATGAACAAGATCTAAAAGAAGATGTTTGAAATATTGGATACCATTGAAATTGATGAGGAGTATCTTAGAGCAGTCGACGTGATTAGATAAGATTTGAATGTTTAACTAAAAAAGGAACCTTATTACAATTTCGTTATAAATTTCTTCAGTTGGTTACAATCAATCCACAGTGAATTTTGAAATCTTTTGGATTTTAATATTTGAAATTTAAATAAATTAGAGAGGAATACTTTTCAACTGATTTTGATTAAGTAAACACTTTGAATTGCAGATAAATTTAGCTCAATACACATACATGAAAACAGATATTAAAGTAAATAATGAAAATAAAATTAAATTAAAACACATGACGTTTTATAATCCCTTCTTCACATGGTATTTTCGACGATGCTTTAATAATGGCTTCCCAAAAGGTCATACATTCACTAATTTATTAATGCGTTTATTTTCATACCATGATGGGGACTCTATCGCACTTTAGAGAGATTTATTTTTATGAATGTGTATTAAACTTAAATGTATAATTTCGTAATTGATTTAAGTATGAATATATGTTAAATTTCTAGGCCCATTACAGTGTCATACACATTAACTCCTGTTACGTATTTTGAAATTTAATATTTTGAAATAATTCAGACTTTTAAATCTTATTCCTACGATTCAATTTAATTACGATCCCCTGAAAATCTGCTCAGTTTTTATTTCTAAAGTAAAAGCTAACTTCAAAGAAAAAGAAATAATTTCGTTAGATAATAAAATATTGCAAAAGTAGTTGTGCTGCTTTGTCTATATTCAAAAGCTAGTGCTGCAAATGACGTCACACTTAGTAATGACGTACACAATCCTGACGTAACTATAAAAGAAGGTTCTCAGTGTAGCAATTCAGGCAGAAGCGATACTAAACCGTGCCAAAGATTCTATCGTTGTCAAAAACCATTAACCATTCCAATTAACAATCTACCAATTATAGTTCGAAGTAGGTGAGAAAAAGCTGAATGTATAACAGCTTCTAAACAGTTTAATCAATATAGGCCAACTAGGTATGAGGTTTCAGTGCATTCAACACGTCCACTGTTTCTCTTCAAGAGGCTTCCTTTTTTTTTCTTTTTTCTTCCTCATTTCTTTTCCACAGATAGAGGATGTGAACCCTCAAGAAAAGACGTTATTAAAAGCATTTATTAATTTTAATTATAGCCCGGAGACGGATGAATGCGTGGTCTTTTTTAATTTCTGGAAAACGGTGTATGATTACAAACGATCTGGCAAATGTTATCGGTCTGCATGATGGAAATAGTCTTTTGAGGAAAAGGAAACATCAAGAAAAGGGATCTTTAGATATGAAAGCTTTTGCTTTTGATTAGTGTTGCACTTTCATTCGTCTTTTTTTTTAAGAGAATGTTTGGATGATCTTAAAGGGGAGTTTATCAAAGGCACAACCTTTATTTATGTTAAATCGTCGTGAATATTACTTGCAAGACATGTTTTCTACTAAAAATATCTTCTTTATTTTTTTTGTTTATCAAACAGTATCAAACAGTAATGCTTTCGATTTATCTGAGTCTTCTGTCGCTACTTTATGTTAAAACCAAAGATGTTTAAGATTAATGTCTGTAGGTTTTTTTTGTTTTTTTTGCTAAGGGGACACCAAATAAAATTAAAAAAAAAAGTATATATATATATATACTAGCAGCAAAGCCTGTCGGACGACAGGCATAAAAAAATCTGAAAAACCATTTTATTATCAACTATCAACTATAAACAGGGCCGTTTCTACCATTAGGCAAGACTAGGCGGCCGCTTAGGGCGGCAAGATTTTAGGGCAGCCAAAGGATGGATTCGGGTTTTTTTTTATTATTAAAATATGATTGTCGTTTTTTTTTTTTTTTTTTTTGGTGAGGGCGGCATTTGAAAGGGAGGGGGCGGCATTTTTCAGTTCTTGCCTAGGGTGGCAGAACACCTAGAAACGGCTCTGACTATAAAGTAAATATCTCCTTATAAACTACATTTTTTGTAAAAACAGCATCAGATCCTTCTATCAGATGTCCTTCTATCAAAATTCGGTCAAGAATTTTGATTTTGACGTCGCAAGCACGACGTGCTCGAGAAGTAGCAACATATAACTGTCCATGACTAAAAACAGGCTCTGGTAAATAAATACCAACCATATCTAAAATTTATTGAGAACCCTTGGATCTATCTAAATAGCTTAATTATATCGAGTTACAGACAGACAGACGAACTTAGTCAATTTATATATACTCAAATATATATATTTGATTTGATTGATGATTTGATTTGAAATAAATATCAACCATATCTAAAGTTTGTCCTTATAAATAAATTTTACTAAAAGTAAGAATGGAATAAATAATATTTTTGACTCATAACGCCGAAAGGCATTTAAAACTCACCTTTGTAATCTAAATACTGCGCTAACTTGTGAACGAAGCTTCTACGGCAAAAATGGTTTTAAGTTTCAAAATCAGCGTAAAAAACTGAGTAAGTATGCCAAATTTCATTAAAATGGGTGCAGTGGTAACAAAATTATTTGGTTTTGAACGTACGTTTTGTTAAAATTTCAGTTGTCTAGGTCATTTCCCAAGGATAAATTTTCATGGAAACAACATGGAATGACAAAATGAATTAATATTTCATCTAATTTGAGTACCCTTCATTCAACGGTACCATTGGATCTATCTTAACACCTTAATTATATCGAGTTACAGACAGACAGACGAACTTAGCCAATTATGTAAGTTAAATTCTATATATATATATATAGAATGTATAATACCAAAGAAACTTTGCTTCACTTTCGTTTATTGACCCAAAATAAAAATTAAAAATGAAAAATTCTTTTCTATTGGTATTATGCCGACAAAGAAGAATGTAAATGTAATTAAATCATACAATTAATAGGCAAAAATTGTAAGGATATTTGTAAATTTGTAAGCAGAGTCTGAGAAATAACCAATCACAGTGCAGCGTTGGAACACGTCAGTCGTGACTTCACGCCCATTTGTAAACATGGCGCTCTACTATTCGCCCCACTTCAGCACGACGGAGCGCGATTATACAATTATTATTAGCGTTTTAAGATTTTCTTCAACACATAAATGAAGTTTACACTGAAATGCATGAAGTTCATGCGTCGAAATTTATCAGAGTTCGTAAAACCTCGGTTTTTACATAATTCCACAGCTTCGGATGTTACCCCATTGAACTCTGGGATAGCCGCTTGCTCACTACTCAACAGTAGGGGAACATGTGCTGTCATTGTTGCCCAGGAAGAATGATTGGTATTGGCTGTTGAACATTCGTTATTGTTATTGTTGAAACTGGTAAATCAATTTTTTTTTTTTATTTTTTTTTTTTAACAAAATTTGGCTTAGTCATTCAAACTATATGTGCTATTATGGAAGTCCTGGCTTTTAAAAAATGAGCTTAGAACATCTTTTCAATCTTGTGTTTTTCAAGAATGTGAAATTTGTTTTACTTCCGCGAATATTTCACGGGTTGCCACTAGTAAGATAATAATTGTTTTAATTTACTTTGAATTGTTTGAAAATACTGCACAACAGAAGATTGAAAATAGTAGAAATACATTTTAAGCAATCTTACAAGTAATTAATGTGAGAATACTGACTTTGAGGAATTTAGAACATTCGATTACAAACTTATCATCTTAATAAAAAAAAAATATAAAGATGATACATATTTTATGTAAGTTCTTTACGCCTGTACACTTGACTAAAAAAAATTCTGTTTAAAAATTACATAAAAATTAACTAAAAATTAACACAGACTTTAAAAATACTAACAATTAAAATTAAAAATTAAAAGATAAAAAATTTAGTTTAAACGTAAAACTTAGTATGATATATAATTTTCAAGCTTTTATACATATGAGATAAAAAAAAATTAAAAAAAATTAAAATCCCCTAGCTTTTTTAAAGCTGGAAAAATTGTAAAACCCTCAAATAAGGAACTGATACACAGTATTTGTGTTCTAATTCCCTTTAATTAAGAAGTTTCAAAATCTCAAATAAAGAAAACAATCTAAACTGTTTTTATAATCTCTTCTATACAGAAACAGCTATCGGAGAATTTGGTTCAATCACATGAAGATTCCGTTACACAAACAGATTTACATTCAATTTTTGTACTTAAATCAGAGAGACTAAAAGAATTTTGCTTTTCTGGAATTAGGATTTTTTTGAAATTTATTTGAATTTGTGTCGTATATCCAGAAATTACAAAAACAGACTAGATTTTTTCGTATACTAGCTTTGCAATTATTCTTAAAATTACAAATTTTGAGTTTTCAAATTACCTCAGATTTCTTAATTTCTTATTTTAAAGCAAAAATCACATTTTGATTTCTCAATTTCTTTAATTGTATGAAGGACAAAGTGTCTTCTCCCACTTCCTGCTGACTTCAACGAACTGCGACATCGTGTCACCAATGCAATTGCAACCATCGACAGTGATGTGCTGCACCGTGTATGATCAGAAATGGTCTGGATGTCTGCCGCATCAAGCAATGTGGATCATAGAACATTGATGAAAAAATACTCGATGGATTCATCTTTCAATTGATATTTCGGCGGCAAACATCCCTTTTTTTTCGGCGCCGAGCTTCGAGCCTCTGAAATGGTGTCAAGGAATTAAGAATAACCATGTATATATATACTTACACCATTATTAACAATATTATAATACCATTCTTATTATTGTTTAAAGAGAATGTTTAATTAATAACTGTTTAATTTGAAGACTTTCTGAAAGAAATTTAAAATCTATAATAACCCATATAGACTGAAAAAAAAATTACTTCTCTTTAAGCCATTATCTCTTTTAAAAAAAGCTTATTTTTAAAAAAAAACAAAAACCATGTAGCCAATATAATAAGAGCTTAGTTCTCTTTAACACAGGAAGTGTAAATTTGTTTAGGTTAATTAATTGCGCAACTTTGTTTTCATTCCACTAAAGTAACAAAATCTTTATTCGTAAGATATCACAGTCTCTTCAAATAATAAAGAGAAAAAATATAATCTACTTATTTGTGCTTCAGGCGAATACAGTGGAACAATATTTATGTATGTTTGACTTCAGGAAGTCACTTCAACAAAAGCAAGTTTAGAATCTGCTTCAAAAGCACCCGGAATCCTGATCCGAAATAAACCCTTGGCAAAAGCAACCCAAGAATTTCAGATAAATTCCGAGTGCTTTCTGTGTTTATCGTTCTTTGGCAAGTCCTCTGTTTATGTGACATTTGAGGATCAGTAAGTAGCTAGCAGAAATGCTTTGATTATCTTTCAGCTGAGACCTGCAATTTTTTTCCCTTTCTTTTCGGTTTATTTTCTAAGATCTCACATTAAGCAAAGCAAACAGCTTTAGATCATGTAATCACTACTGCATTAAGTTGAAACTGCAGGTCGTTCGGTTGCCTTCTTTAACTCAACTGTAAATCAAAAAATGGTATTGGGTTAAGAACATTGCTGTCCATTTATTGTCATTAAAGTACATCTCACTGGGGCCCGCAGGAATTAGGAATAGGAGTTAGGATGGTCTTAACCGTATAACCAAAAAAAAAATGTCCTTCTTTTTCATTGAAGACTTTTCAATCAAATAAATAGGTTCACAATGCTACGTTTCTTCCATTTTCGGATGGGGAACACCCCCCCCCCCCTCCACATCGGTATATCATTGCTGAGGTCACAAGATACAAGCCCAAGAATTAATAAAAGGCCATAAAAAGCCGGAAGGGAGAAAGAGAAGAAGAAGGAGAGACAAACAAGGAATGAAACATCCATGCAGACCCCATGTCTGATTACACTGTACAACAAATTTGAACCTTTTTTCTGTCCTTTAAATGAAACTATGTGATTCTGTAAAAACAAAGGTTGCTTGATTCATATCTGAAAACCAAAATGTTTCACCATGTCCCGTTTTTTTAGGAAACCCACTTTTCAAATTTATACAAAGTGGTGAGAGAGAAATATAACAGAGACACTGATTACGGAAAACACATACACTAAAATTATTTTTTTGCCGGTTCCGCTTGTAGGCATCTGTTGGAGTGTCCCTGAGAGTAGACCAATAATATTCAGCAAGCATACTTCCATTCCATCGTCCACTGAAGCGCTTTTCAGACATAGTAATGTCCTGGTGGAACCTTTCCCATGCTCATCGCTAACTGAGGTTTCGAGGAAAAAAATCCAAATGGGAGTCCAAAAAGTGCAGTTTTAAGGACATATTGCAGCCTATAACATGAAAGCATTTCACCATGTCACGAACAAGATCTTCGTAGTTTTCTGCTTTCTCATTTCCAATGAAACTTGAGCATACAGATTTAAATGCCCGCCAGGCTGCAAATTCTCCTTCTGACAGTTTATTTTCGAAATCTTCGTCATGTGTGACTGCTTTAATTTCTGAGCCAATAAAAAAAACCCTTCTTTTACCTTTGCCTCACTTAAATTTTGAATTTGTTTCTGAGATGCAAGAAAGCCAATCCTTCTCTGTCCAGTGCTTTTACAAAAATTTTCATTAAACCAAGTTTAATGTGCAATAGTGGAAGAAAGACACATTGCAGATTCACAAGTGGTTCATGTGATATGTTTTTGCTGCCAGGAATGTAGTTTTTTCTTGGAGGCCACTGCTTACAAATGAAGTGATTTCTTCTGTCACGCCTATCCCATTCACATAGGAAACAGCGCAATTTAGTGTATCCTTGTTGCATGCCTGATAATATCCTAATGACTTTCAAGTCGCCGCTACATTTGAATGTAGTGTAGTCAATAAATTTCAGTATAGCACTCATTACCTCATATGTTTCCTTTGTATTTACAGCATTATATGCTACATGAACAGGGGGATAAACATTGCCTATATGGAGGAGCACTGCCTTTAGACTACGTTTCGATGAATCAATAAACAGGCGCCAGTCTGCTACATTATGTTCATGTTCCAACGCCTGAAATAAGCCATTCACATCTCAGCAACATACAATGTCTTCTTTCTCAGCAAAATAGTCCGCAAAATGGCTTTGTGGTCTTCTAAATGAACTTATTTTTACATCCTTATCTGTAACAGATTCCAACCTTGAAGCCTAGAACCCAGTAATTCTGCGTGTGTTTCAAGAGAGGCTTAAGTTCCGTACAAGATCGTTAAGCTCTCCCTGTTTGATTTCATGATGTGAACATGTCATAGATGTAGTGGTTTGAAATTCGGAATCTTGACCACCTGGGACATCAGAGGAGGCTTCCTCTGAATCAACAGTATATTTATCTACAAAGCTGTAGATACAGGAAGGCCTGCAGAATGAGAAACTCGTCGCATAGCGGAGGGTAGGTTTGGATACCGAATAGAATGTTTGGATTTGAACAAGAACCCTTCACATCTGTCAAACAAAAGTAACAATCCGTTACGTGGTCTTTTGGTTCACGCCAAACCATAGGTACTTCAAATTTCATTGTACTACATTTTCCTTGTAATCAGTTTCTCAGAATCCTGGAACATGAATTGCAGCATGTATGTGGAGCCCAAACTTATAATGGTCCCCAATTCTGCATCCAAAATACAATTCATACGCCTTTATAACCAACGGTGGCAAGCTACATTGTTGAGTCTTGAATGTAAGTTTGCCACACACACATAACAAAATAAGTCCGGCTTATTTTTACACTGACGAGATATAAATCACTGAACATAATGTACCTTATCCTTAGTCCCTTAAATACTTGTACACTTCACACTTAACGTCATTAGAAATTCAGCCCCAATTCAATGAGCAGTATCACACGGTGAACGGAAATGTCAGAAATGAAACAAAATTTACAGTTAAAATGTTGGAATTGTGGGATGATCAAGCTGGCAGTGAACGTTTGATATAGATATATATTGCTAAATGGGTGTAAATCTATCCCTGCTGTGAAAATGTTGAATAGAATCAGCAGGACATTCCAAAATTAAATTAAATTAACAAAACATAGAAATATTAGCGAGGAAATAAATAAAACACTATATTGTGGAATTTTGGGAAAATGGTAATGTGTTAGACAAAAACTGCAATAAATACTTCATCTACTCTTCATATTAAATAAAATATATTTTAATAACGAATTTTCGGAAGAATATTTCCTTTCTTCCTTCTTCAAGATTGTCAAATACAATAATGTACAATCAGGTGATATCAAATACATTGACTTCTTAGCCATAGTTGGTAACAAATCTTATCAACCCTAATGCTATTA
>JAFIDM010009631.1:70488459-70499322 GCA_023159025.1 Thereuonema tuberculata | reverse complement strand
TAGGACATTCTAGGACACTCAAGTGTAGTCTAACTAGAAGTCTTTCTAGTGGTCGGACATTCTAGGACATTCTAATGGTAGTCTAGCTAGAAGTCTTTCTCTGATAGTCTTTCTCTCCGACCTTAATATAAGTGGGAGGGAAAAAAAGGGTTAGAACAAAAAAATCTTTGAATGTAATTCTAAGTCGAAATACACAAATCTGTCTGTAATTGCAACAACTCAAAACATGTCAAACCTATAAAGCTGAAATTTTAGAAAAAAAGTGTGGTTTACTGCAATTAAGATTACTATTCATTTTTGTAAAAAAAAAAAAGGAAGAGTAGGTAAGAAGGTACATGGGCCAAAAGAAAAGACTAATTGAATGAACAACTTCCTTTGTTTATGAGCTCCTATTATGCATTATTCGAAAGTTGACATGCCAATTATAGCATGTTTTGTTTAGTTTTTCAGTTTTTTTTTTTTTAATTTGACTGAATTTTTGACAAATTAAAGTTTAGAATTATAAAATTGTTGTATAATTGCTTCAAAAACTAAAGTAAGATTAACATCTAAAATGAAATGGCGCCTAATCTTACCTTGGAAACACAGAATAAATACGAAGATTCAATAAGACCATAAAAAAATTAATGAATTAATTTAAAGACTAAATTCAAAACCTTCAAAAAACAAAAGAAAAAGAAAACTGAATAAATAAAATAAAAAATATGTAATTTAAGAATTGAAATACAATAGTAAATACAATAAATTACAACTTTGTATATTCTTTTATCTCAACAATTTGCATTTTTCGTTAGAAAAATATCTAAAGTTTAATGCACTTCAAATAATTACATAATGCTACTGACTCTTGTTGTATACTGCTACTTATTTGAAAAACTATTTAATACACAAATATAAAAGATGTTCCTTTTCTCTCAGTTAAAAATGGATATCACTGTTCGTCCTTGGTTAAATTGTAAAGCTAATATTTATTTAATTCAAATAATAAACAGTAAATATTAATAAATATATTTATTTGATTTAGGTCATTTGTGGAATGATTTGAAAAGCATAGGGGAAGAAAATCATGATTTCCAGGAATATCGCAATCCTTTTCCAGTGTCAGTAAAAGAACGGGGAGAAAAGATGTTAACATAGTATTAGATGAAAACATTATAACAATTTTCAAAAAATCAAAACTGTACATTTTGCTGTTCTTTCCGCTGTCTGCAACTTGACGTTCATGGGCCGCAAATAGACGAAGTAAATTATTGAAGAGTAATATCTCTCATCAAAAGCATTAAAAATATATATTACATATGAGATGTTATTTTCGCAGCCTGATTAAATTTCAGATCCTTTTCTGAACTATATATGAATATTTTAATTAGCATAGAAGATGAGTTGCAAAAGGTGAGACCTCTGCTCTACATCAAAATCATACCACTTTCGCTGATCTACCCCTTATATATTTCATATAATGCATAACTTTCTGAAAATATAAATATCGTTTTCTTTGCTATTGTTATTGTTAACTCTTTTTCAGTTATTTTAAAGTAATTTCAAATTGCAGGCTAATCATTTCTTGAAATCCTGTTGTTGAAAATAAATAAAAGAATAATTAGAATAATAATAAGAATACTTAATAAAATTTGATACACGAAGACTTTACGTCAAATTTACTGAAAATGGGACAGTTTGGTCAATATTTATTGTCATTTCTTCATTCAATTAACTTGAGTTATTTAAAAAAGTATCTCATGTTAATAATAAACCATCTAATAATATTAGCCAGAGCGTGCATTGTTATCAGGTCTGTTTTATATTACTGATTGTCACTGAATGGCAAACATTGCATTGCGTCAGTTGAAACCAAGTGATTTCAAAGCCCTTGAGAAAAAAAATCCACCCGATTTTAATTAAGAAATAGGAGCTAAATTAGCAAAGGTAAAAAAAAAAAAAAAAAAAAAAAAAATCGAATATTTTTTTTTCTTTAATCATGAGAAGGTACAATCGGAAATCTTTTCATTTTTTTTTTTTGAAACAACTGATTTTGGTTTTACTGTATTGAAAGTGAAATTTTACAAATGAAACAAAAAGAAAGAGATGAAAGAGATAGAAGGAATAAATACGGCTTTGTCCACTTTATTTGCCAGTATTTGATTAGCAATGTAATATCTTTTGGAAGCTTTACAAGTGTAAATTCATCTTTTAGTCCTAAACTTCGTTCATGTCGAGCCTACAATCAGCAACCAATGGACTTTTGAAGGCTTCTATTGGACAATAGATCAGTGGTTCCATTGTTGTCCAATAGCAATCAGAGAAATAGTGGAGTTTTCATTTTCCCCCATTCTCCAAAAGCTCAACTCCCTTTCAGTTATTCCTCCTAACCTCGGGAATACTTTATAAAAGAAAATGAAAAAGATAGCAATTCATTGGTAAGAGACACAATCAAGACTTCGTTAATCAAATTTGAGATATTTCATTGTTATCCTACTGTCCAAGGAAAATAAAACTCATTCAAATCAATCAATCATCATGTGTGTGTGTGTCTTCAATTAATTTTTGAATCGCTTGATGTGTCTTCTTGAAATTTCGCATGCACATTTACCGATAAGAGACTATCTAACTTTGTGTTTTAAGATTTCTCCGTATGGATCCTTTGCTGAGAAATTAACAAGTAAAAGTGACAAAAAATTCCCGTAGAAAGACACATAGAACTGAAACTATATAATTGATATTAATCCTTTTACTAATGCACTTGTTTGTGGGTGTTTTGATTTGATCGAAATTAATTGGATTAAGACAACTTAAGTAAGAAATATGGATTTCATTATTTATTGTTTTCAGAGAACGGAAATATGTACTGTTTGTATTCAGCAAATATTAGAATTTGAAAACGAGCGTGAAAGGATAGCAAGTTTGTATTCTATGCAATATGGAGCAAATAAAAGCTAACCAAAGATAAGTTGATATTAATTACACTTCGAAACATTTAGTAACATTTTCAAAATCATTATTTTACTTTTTTTATTCTTTATGTTATTTTCAGGAGTTTCCATTTGTTTTGAGATCAACTAATACGATACAGCTCACTATCAATATCACGGTAGAATCACTCTTTTGTGAGATAAATATAGGAATTTGAGGACCCAATAATCCCCCAATTTTGATGTTTTCGAGATTGTTTTAATTAGTTTTTCTCAAGTAGTCAACATCTTAACAAATGTGCAAACTCTTCATTACTAAAATGCTATCTTGTAATTTGTTAATCATGATTAAAATTTAATTAAATTCCTTGCTATTTTTAGTTCCTTTCCGTAGTGTTGTTATGTTATGTGTGATGAGTGTGGGTAGCAAGAAATCTGAGCATAGCGACCTAAGATCTATTTTCCATAGTGTAATTAAAATTTTTTGTGTTTTGTTACCATTATTGGTATCTGAAGTTGTAAGAAGGATAGATAAGACATGTACAAATTAGTGTTAAAACATTACATAAATTGTGTTAAACCTCACTAGTTTTCCTTCTAAACGTTTTACTCCTATTAATTCACCATTCAATTCTTAACAGCTTTAAAAAAAGAGAAATAGTTTCCACCTTTTGAGATAATTCAGTTTACGAGAGGTAACACCTCAAAAGAGTCTGTCCTAGGATCCTTTAAAGATTAGAAACTCTTAAGGTTTTTTAGTTTGGGAAGTGCGGAAAAAAAATCCTGTTTTCTGTAATAAAACGCAGAAAACAAATTAAATGATGAAGATCATGGTGTAAATAATAAGAAATTATGTAATACAAAATAAATAGTATTTCACTATGTATACAGTAATTTCTCGTTATTTAGTAACATAACTTTTGCTGTCAGAAGCATTTTGAGGTATTACTACTTCATTTTGTTAAAAAATAAATCTGTGATGATATTTAACTTAATAGACAAAACATAAATATTTGTGCGACGAGTAAAACCTGTTTTCCTACAAATCGCCTTTTCAGAAATTTCTTCACTTACTCTTTCATTTTTTAAGTTTTATTGTAACACCGCCTTAAAAAACATTCATTATTTTCAGCAAGATTTTCATTAATGTCAATATGTTTAAATATCAATATTAATGAAAACACACAAATGTCAAATTAAATTGACATCCAAAATATTTTTCCAAAAGTAACCATCTAGGTGCAAAGTTCGCAATTTACGAATGCACTGTCAGCACTTGTTGAAATGTAACACTGCATTAGATTTAAGGGGAATCCAACGAAAACAATCTAAACTCTCCAGGAATTACTATGCGCCAAAAAACGTATTTTTTTAAAGCATTTTAAAGCATTTGTACCAAAAGATGAAAGGATGATATATTTAGAGCGTGATGTCTCCTTATAAGTTAAGTGAAGGCTAAAATATTTAAGTGGTAAGTTTCATTATTAATTTGGATGTTATACAGAAGTATCCTTTAAATCAAATTACCTCAGCGTAAAAATAATTATTAATAGCTATTCGTGGAAATTTTAGTTGTATTTTGTTTTTTATAAAGAACTTTAGACAGAATAGAATAAATCCTGACCTTACAAGGATTTCAATGACTGTTTTATTCAAAGCAGACTGGTTTATTTCCTTCAACAGCTTTACTCCGTTAAATCTAATTACTATTTGCATCGGTGAATGTTTACGTGAATCTTTCATTGAAGTAGCACAACCAATTGTAGATATTTTAGCTTCTAATTATAGATACATCCTCTACAATCATTCAATATTTCAACAACTACAAATAATAATAAAAGCATGATAAAGCATAGTATGGATTCTATCAACACTAACTTAGTGGTCTGGTAGCACTAATTATAGTCATTTTTTGCAAGAGATTTGATTTAAGAGACTCAGTTCATTATGTTTGCTTGCTTTTAATGAGTGACTTAGATTTCTCCCCACGATAATTCAAAATGCTTCTCGTGTTTGTGATGTTATTGTACTGAGTCACACAATCCAGTAAAGAGCTGTAATGTAGTCTTAGGTTCTCAGGTCATTTTTTACTTCAACTGTCCGTTATTAAACTCTCATCAGTCCGACTCGCCCAGTATAAGTCCAGCTTAGTGAAGTAAGGACAATATTCAAAACGAGCAAATGGACACAACAATGACTACTCAATTAAAAAAACATCAAAAATAAATTAGCAATAAACGGGTTGAATAATTAATTCACGCTAGCATTCCGTTTAGCTTAGTAAGGATTAATTCATTACAATGTTAATGTATAGCAATCAAATTAAGGTGCGTGAAGACAATTAATAGTAGCATTACACATCAGTACTGAACATTCATCACAGTACTGAATTAAATAGGATGTTTAAATGATATTAGCTGATCATTATTGACCCTTTGTCCAGTAGCTCAAGTGGTAAGGCTTTAACTATAGGTTAAGTAGCTGGATTCAATCTCCAATGAAGAATTCGTTTTTATTTTCCCTGATAATTTACTCTCCAGGATTCACTCTACCTCTATGAAATGTGTACAGGATTTCTTCATCTGAGGTTAAATTTAGATCATTGTCAACCCTTAACTTTGTCCTATTCGACTTACAATCGCAGGAGGCTTTTCTTCCTATAATAGACGAATGATGTTTTAACCTTAATTATTTGTCATTTTCTTTCAAATAAGAATAAAAATGACGGGAAACTGTAAGTACAACCTTTTTTTTTTCTTTAAATCCACAAATATCTAGATTAAATAGATAATCTTCTATTTTAAAGTTTTTTTTCCCTTCCTGAGAAGAATATCCTTAAAAGGCTATTTTTTTTTTTTTCAGAAAAACCCAACACTGTGTTTTTCATTGATCAGCAATACTGATATTTTGATATAAGAAACTATTATTAAACGCACGCATTTGTAAGAAATGCTGTAATTTAATGTAAGACGGGATCGATATAATGGTAAAAGCAAAGCATTCACTTATTCTAAATCCGCAGATGTTCTTCGGTGGTTGCCAGCTAAGAATCGATAGACCACTAGACACTGTTTGTGCTGTCATCGGCTTTTCATTTCTCCACCCTTCACCTCTTCGGCCAATTCTATCCGAGGAGATTGGAAACAAAAGATAAACACAATCCTAACTGCCTTGTTTATTTTCAGAGGAACGTGAACTAAAACAAGTGAGACGAATTCAAAACAGAAAGTGTACGTCACTATCGGTACTGGAGTTGTCTTCCACGCTGCCTGCAGCATCTGGTAGGAATTAATTTCATATTTATAGAATACGGATCAGGTTTTCGCAAGATGTTCCCCATCATTGTTGACAGCATCTGCGCCCGTCAGCGAGATACAAGCCAGAAGCAAAACCCCTTCCAATACGTTAATCAGATCATACGTTTTAGTGGGGTGAAAAATGAGTGAGCTCTGATTGCGTCATTAGATGGGGGATGATGGATGGGGTTGAAAAGAGAGAAAGAGGGGAGATGAAGTGTGGAAACTAGTTACTCTGTAAAAGCAAATCGCAAATATTCATTTTACTCTAACCTATTGATTAATATTATTATTGATGTTTATTATCAATATTTAAATTTAATTTAATTTGAAATTTACTAAAGTTCTGAAAATTAATCTCTTAAATGTTCTCAATTGAATGAATGTCTTATACTAAGCGACTACTTTTCGAATATAAAATGACTTGATAGATTTTATAATTAAACAATCTTGGACCTTTATTGAGACGTTCCTTCAATAATAATTAAATAAAAATGTGGTATATTCCCAATTATTCAAGACCGAATTTATTCTACTGCGGCTTAAATGTTCGATTTTTTTTTCTTTTACGAAGATGAGGAAGAAAGCGGAGAGAATGAGTGTAAAGAAGGAATAAAGAATGAGCTATTATTATATTAAGTGTGGACGCTTCTTTATATTTAGTATATTGGCACTTTGTTGGACTGCATTGTATTTCAATACAATGAAATTCCAATTCCTAACAAATATTCAAACTACCATGAAGAGATATCATAAAAATAACAATTTATTAAGCTAAAGTAAACTGTAGGCTCATAAAAGCTGAAGTGATTGTAGCATGTGAACAGAAAAGTTTAAAAAAATATTTTTTCAAGATTTTTTTCTTCGTGAAGGATAGTTGAATGTAAGTGAATTATTTTAATCATTTTTTATAGAAAAGACGTTTTTTTATCATGAAAAGCATGTTAAATATAAAACCATTTTGATAGAATCTCCTTCTCCATGTGATTACAATCTGTTCACGCAGGGCACGACATCAAAGTGGAGTCTGAGGTTGCTACCAAGATAGATAAATGGCTACAGTGTCACTAACAGGTTAGATGACGAATCCTCTATAAGGGAGCTTATATTCTTTCTTTCTATCTATCTATTTGTCTCGCTCTTTCTCTCTTTAAAGAAATATCATAATTATTTTGCATAGTATTTTTGATACTATTAGTTTTTTAATTATTATTATTATACTATTATAACTTAATATGTAGCATGTTCTACAATCAAACTATCTGGTAATTGATTAACAAGCAATTCTTTTTTTTCAGTCCCTGGAGTGTCAAAAACAACCTGTTGTACGTGAGGAGAAGTTGAGAGGTGTGAGGTCTGGTGAGAACAACAGGCTCTACTCTCCCAATGCACAATCTTCATGACTTAATAACGTAGCATTAAAAAACGTAAAATGTTCGTAATTTTTCTTTACAACTCCTTACAGAAACACCCCTCACATTATTCGGGAATGCTTGCCCTCGAATAATTTTCCTCAAATTTTCCAGATTTGTTTAATCCTAAATCTGCTATATTTGAGTTCCTTATTTTGAAGGAAATTTTCTTAAAATCCTCTGCATAGATCATTTTGAAACCACGACACCCTCTGTCCTATAAAAATATATTTGTAGGTCATAGAAGAATTCCATATAATTTTTTGCCGAGTAGATATAAACTTTAATATGATAACTATTTCTCAGTCTGTACACAGTATTTTATATATAGATGGTACAGGTATAGATTGCACAGTACAATTCGATCACAATACCTGGATATGTAAA
This sequence comes from Thereuonema tuberculata, assembly GCA_023159025.1. Classification (NCBI taxonomy): domain Eukaryota; kingdom Metazoa; phylum Arthropoda; class Chilopoda; order Scutigeromorpha; family Scutigeridae; genus Thereuonema; species Thereuonema tuberculata. The sequence goes on along the minus strand of JAFIDM010009631.1, from coordinate 70,491,318 downwards.
GTCTTATAGATCCAGTCAATAACAATTCATTAATTGCAATTTTTTTTATTTGCTCTTCATTTTGTCTCTGCAAGCGAAAGATAAAAAAGGTTCTGATCCACCCGGGCGTCCTAATACCCACTCTCCCCTGACTGAACTATCGTGACACAAGAACAAGTGTCTTGCATAAATCCATATTGCTTTACGAGTTTTTATAGTTTATCAAGACGCCTATATATTTTATTTGTCCGTAAGAATTATTTTAATTAAAATCTGCTGTATTTACTTTCCAAAAACTTTCGAACCAGTGAGCATAAGTTATATTGTTGAATCTTGTATGTACAAATCATTTCAAGTCATTAAATATTTATCGAAACGTTTTTTTTCCTAAGAAATTAAAATTAAAATTAAAACAAGGGCAGTGCTCCCCCCCACTCCACTTCGCTCCAACCGTAGATCTTTTAAATCATTAAACACTTTATGAAACCTTTTTTTTTCTAAAAAAAATCCTAATTAAAGAAATGGTAGCCTTGTGAAGTTACCTTCAATTCAAAATTATAAAACCTTCAAAAAAATGAAAATTTTAAAGAATTTAAAAATAAAAAGAAATTATTGAGCTTAATTAATTGAATTGAATGGAGTAACAATGCCAGCTTTAATAAGTGCGATTGTTGTTTCCAATGTTACAAAATCATCGTACACATTTCATTGGTTAATGGGAATTTTGTTTTAATTATATCGGAGATTTTTGATACACCCAAGAAAATAGATTCTGTGTTCTTTGTGAAATTTCTTGTTAATAACTTTCCTTTACATTTCTTATATTTACTTTATTTATTTTTCTTTTCTTTTGTAAATCTATTTCGTAACCGATTACAACTGGTCTTTGGTAGGCGTATTTATAAGAATTTATTTGTTTAAGTTTTGATAAAAACTGAGTAATTGTTGAGAACAATGTATTTCATTAGATTGTGTAATAAAATATTCTCGTCTGTTTAGTTCTCTTTTCCTTAATAACAAATCTTAAATAGTATTGTGTTATTGAAGTTGAATTCTCACGGAGATTTTAAATAAACTTTCTACTGAATTAGCCTATAAAGCTGTCTCAACATGATTCATGCGAATCTAAACTTCTAAGTCCATAAGAACTCGTTTTATGGTTCCAAAGACATTTCTACAAATATTTAAGTTTACAAGCTGATAATCTGATGACAAGTTGCTATTTTACTTCTGAATTCGTGAACCGAATCATTTAAAAACATGAGTTTTTTTTAATCGTATCTGAAGATCTTAAAGATGTAGGTCGGGCCTTTGGTAACTTGTGTTTCCCATAGAACTCTTGCAGTCCGTCTTTCACTCCACTCTGTTATCATTTCATCACTTTTTCTGTGTTTAAACCAAAGCAGATGTCACAAAGGAATTTCGGAAACAAATGACTGAAATACAACGAAGGCTTCATTTTTAAAAAAAATAAAGTGTAATAAAAAAAACAAGTATGTAAAACATATTTCTCGAGTTTGAAGAAGTGCCAAATTATTTCCCGAGTATCGATTGCATATTTCTATGCCAAAGTTTGAAAAACAAATGTATTTTTATCATTGAGTAGTTTTACTGATAAGTTAACAATATATTAAAATTCAAGATCTCAAATTTCAGACAATTACTCTTAAGTATTTCTTTAAAAAATCCTTGCCATTTCTTTCCATTGTTTTATTTTGGAAAACAAACGAACCAATTATGTGTATTATTTAATAATTTGAGAAGCAGAACATCAATTTTTTTTTACAATAAAGCCATTTTTTTATTTTTGCTAAAAGTTTCTGTCTAATAACTTGAAACTATCCTAGGGGTTATAATGTTTCGTCGTAGACAAGGGAAATTCGTATCTCTTTCTTAGGATGACAAAAAATTAGTACGTTAATTAAAAAGAAACGCAATTGTAAGAACTTACCTAATGAGGATTTGTTAAAAGTAAAAAGTATAAGGACTTGTTTAAGAGTTATCAAATGAAAATTATCACTCAAATCTTTTAAGGGTAAATGAGGCTATACTTTTCACGTATAAATTCCGTCGAATTGTGCTTGAATTTTTAGTTAAATAAATAGTAGTAAGTGAATATTACATTGAAATTGTTCTTACGACAGGCTTTTCAAATTATAGATGTAAAATTAATTTGAGAATTAAATCAATGTAAGAATAATAAACGCAAACTGTAAGATTAAGAAGAAAACAAATCAAGAAAAATAAAAAAAATAATACCAATTAGTGCCAAAATTTTATAAATAAAGTTATTAATTGGAATCGAATGATGAGATTTGGTCATTGATATTTACTAAGAAAAAAGTTTAATATCTATTAATTACAGCTATCATTTTCAGATATTATTTCTTTTTTATATAAATATAAATCCAATAAACTCACATAGAAATAATAAAACAACTAATTTTGGCTTCTGTAAAGAAGAAAATGATAATTGGTACGCCAACTTTCAGGAAACCAATTTGTTACGAACTAAAGACAATTTTTCAAATAAAGGTTATTACTCTACAATTAAGTAAATTTAATAAATCGTTACAGCACAGCTTTTTAAAACCGAAGCGCCTCACCAGTTTATATTAAAATCGATTGGAAGTTCATATTAAGTATCCCCTACCTACCAGTAAAATTTCATCATTCTAAGATATGCTGTTTAAGTTATCGTAAAAATGACAATGTATTTAGGCATTTCTTAACTTTAACTCTTTACATACAGATATAATATAAATCAAAATCTTTAGGGATTTTGAATTTGACAGCTTTATTATATTTATTATCCTATTCTGTGTGTATAAACATTAATACAAAGGACCAAACACACAAAAACAATAGAGATATAAATAA
>JAFIDM010009631.1:70447528-70483459 GCA_023159025.1 Thereuonema tuberculata | reverse complement strand
TATTAACCAAATCTTAAGAAATCTTTTTAATGAAGATATTTTATCAATTTTATTTATGTTTTTTTATACCTATTTTATTAATTACATCCTGTAAAATTTTTTTCATGTTACATTCTCCATAACTATTATATATTTGCGGATAATCAAGTTTAAAATTTAAGTCATTCCTAAAATTATACAATTTATCATCTCGATTATACAGATAGATATATTTATAATAATTTATCAAAATAAGATTGTATAGAAATTTTTGTTCAGGTGTGAAAATTTTGTATTTAATTAATTCTTCAATTGTAATTTTCTTTTTACTAAAATTAGTTTGAAAAATATTTTTAATAACTTTTTTTGTAACTTATTGATATTAACAAGATTAATGTTCTTGGTATTTGACCAAATACTATTTCCGTAGTTTATATAGGAATCAAAAAAAGCTGAGTAGATTAATAATTTATATTTAATTGGTAAAATATTTTTAGTATGATAAAAAATATAAGCTAAACTACTTAATTTTTGATATTAATTTTGGATATGGGTATCCCATGTAAATCTGTCATTTATCGTAATACCCAAATATTTAAAATGATTAACAAATTTTATTTTCGTACAATTATCACATGTAACATTTTTTTTGTGCAAACAAGAGTGTGTGTCTGTGCTAAAATGTTTGGATAATATGTAGGCATTTGTTTTCTTGGATGTATTAATAATAGCTTAGTTTTATTATCATTTATTTTGAGTTTATTATCATGCACCCACATTTGTAATTTATTAAAATCATCTTGTAATTTATATTCAGCATTATGTAGGTTTTTATCGTTTTTTAATAAAATGATATCATCTGCATAAATAAACATGTTACAATATTTAATGTAATTAAACAAATCATTAATATAAAGTATAAAAAACAAAGGTCCAAGGTTTGAACCCTGAGGATCCCTAAATTACATTTTTTCTTATTTTTATTATTAATTGATACATAAATTTTTCTATTTACAAAATAATCTTTAAGAATTTCAAGTAAACACCTCTAATCCCTAATTTTTGTAATTTCATAATCAAAAGATCATGATTAATTAAATCAAAAGCTTTACTCAAGTCAATTGACAAAAGTAATGAATAATTATTTAGGTTTAAATTTTTGTTTATATTTCACTTAAAATTTGTAACAGATTAATAGTACCCTTATTTTTTTGATAGGCAAATTGATTTACATTTAGTATATTATTGTTTTTTAAAAAAATTTTTATGTTATTAGATAAATAGTTTTCAATAATTTTATTAATCACCGGTTGTAATGCAATTGGTCTATAATTTTCTAGAGCATTAAAATTATTGTTTTTTAAATATTGGTATAATTTTAGCAATTTTTAATTTATCAGGGTAGAGTTTAATCTCAATGATTTTATTAATCAATGAAGAAATCAAATAGGAAAAAATATCAGAATTGTTTTTTATAGTTTTAATTGAAATTCCATCAATACTTATAGAGTTAGTATTTTTCATATTTTTTATAATATCATTTATCTCAGCAATGTCCGGTTTTTCAATAACCATTGTATTTGTAATATTTCCCATAGTATCTTTATTATTGAGTAAATTTATCCCACAAGTGATATCAGGTTTTAAATTTATTTTAGTAAAATAACAACAGAATTTATTTGCCAGTTTGATTTCTTTATTATCTCCTTCAATTGTTTATAGTAACTTATTAATTTCTTTATTATCCGAAAAAATTTTATTTTGTCCAAGTATGTTATTAATTACAACCCATAAATGTTTAGGTGATTGTTGAATGTTTCTTAGTTTCAAAATAATATTTTTTTTATGCTTACTAATTTTTAGTTTTAACCTATTCCTAAATTTTTTATATTTCAATTTATAATTTGTATTAGTTGGGTTATTTTTAGTTTGTTTAAATAGTTTATCCCTCATTTTTATCTCATTTAATAACTCTTCCGTAATCCAAGGTTGTTGCTTTCTATTATTATTATTAATTTCAATCTTATATTTAATCTCTTTATTATATTTGCTCTCATTAACACATTAAATAATAATAATAATAATAATAAATGTTGTTGTTGTTGTTATTATTATTACTTTGTTATTATTATTTTATTTCAGCTATTATTAGTTCGGAAACTTTGCTTTATGTAGTTGCGGCCCGCAATAAGCCTCCACAATCATATTAAGGCAGCGATAAGACTAAAATCTCCTCATTGTATTAAAGAGAAAGTTTTCGAATAAATTTTACTATTAAATCGAATTTTAAAAATTCCTTATATGAATGGCATCATCATTAACGAAAACGTTTCATAAATAATAATAATGTTTTAACTCTTTCCATAAGGTTTCCGAAAAAAACATTAGGTCAATCAAGGAATTATTAATTTGTTATTTCAGATCGAAACTGTCGGTTAATTGTTTATTTTTCAAAGATTTGCAAAATCTTACCGGAAGTAAGACAGTAACAGCTGTTCGTCTACACTTAGAAAGAAGAAGAAACTTTGAAATGTAGTAAAAATACCGACTACTAACACACAAAAATATATTTTCCTTTTTGGGTTTCTCTGTTGGTGACACTCAAGATATACTGTTGCAATGTCAGTAATTTTGGCACAAGAAATCGTTGTTCAAGAGTCGTCGGCTGAAGTGTGAGGTAAAAGTCTCAGGCAAAAAATCCTAGACAATGAAAAAAACAGGATTTGATGTTTTGAAAACAGACCTATATGGAATGTGGAAATGGATTTTTTTTAACCTTCCAAATAAATCCAATTCTTGTCAAAGAGCTCTAAGTTCGCCGAAAACCGTTAAAATGTTACAAATTTCAAAATAGAATATACAGTATATTACACTAAACATTAAAGTTCAACTCTCAGATTGTTTTTTGTTGTTGTTGTTGTTGTTGTTTTTTTAAATTAAAAAAAAAAATTATTGGTCTATCACATGGCTTCTAATACAGATTTTCTAAAGATTGTTTTCATAACAACTTCCACTTGTGAGACCGGGAGTGAATCCATATTTAATTAAAAATCAACTTAGTAATCTTTAAAATCAACTTATTTTTCGATATAATTTTTTTGCATGTGGCTTTGAATTGTTTAACATGAAAGATTTAATTAAAACTTCATCTTAACATTTGTACACGTGGTTTAAATTATGCAAGAAGGAAAATTTTTTTTTTCAATTTCGGTCATACGCTGAGATTTGGGATATGAAAATTCGGCTTTACGATAAATTTTATTTAATATATCTAATTTCAGCTTATAAGATATTTATTGGCATTGAAGAGGAACAATTGTTTTTTGATTTTTTGTTTTGTTTTGTTTTTTTTTCTTTTTTCTGGGGGTGGGGTTGTCTTTATTGACTTGTAGTTGTGTTTTATTTTTCCCGTTGAAAAATAAGATAAAATTTCGTATACATTGAATATCATATGTATATTTTGTTTACATGCCATCTATGTTTTGTTTTTTTTGTACAGTGCAGCCATAAATATACTAGAGTGCTTAGCTATAGAAGGTAAAACAGGCATTTTATAGATTTCATAATAAAAAAAAAGGAATCCTTAACATTGATATCACTAATGATATATTCTATCGATTTTAATAGGATTCTCCATTGTTTTTAACATAAATGTTAGTTTTGAGGATTGGATCTTCTTAAAATTTCACTCCTAAAATTAAAAATCAATAATAATTATGTTTTCGACTTTAGATAATTCGCCTTAAGGAACTAATTATCCTTGTAAGGCGAAGGTAATAAACATAACTAAAGATTTACTCCTAGGAATCCTATTAATATAATAACATTCCTTTAATTCCCACAATATTTCGTCCTTCTTTGCGAAGGACTTCTTCAGGTGGTAACAGAGGACAAGAAATTATTCTCCTTCCTCTACATTTTATAAGGGTTACAAATAAATAATAGAAATAACACATTTTTGTATTTTTTCTTCTTATTTGTAATCATTATGAAATGTAGAGGAAGGAGAATAGTTTCTTGTCCTCTGTTACCACCTGAAGAAGTCCTTCACAAAGAAGGACGAAATATTGTGGGAATTAAAGGTGTCTCATTATATTAATAGGATCTCTAGGAGTAAATTATTTACAAGATGTATGAAAGATGCTTATAACTGAAGATTAATTATAATTGTAAAGATATAGAAAATTTGTAAGCTTAATTTGAATTATCCAGTCATATTTATTATAAACACAAATTTCAAAATTTTTGTATTTGTGTTTGTAATAAATAAGTCTGGATAATTCAAATTTAAATTTTTTAATTTTCTACATTTTTATTTCATTCAAAATAAAATTTAAAAAATAAAAACCATATAATAGCGATGCTACAGAATTAAGCTCCATCTACAATTATATTTAACTATAGTTGCTATTTATGATGATGCAAATAATGATGTTGTATTTAGTAATAAATGATATTCCTTAAGGAAACGCAATATCACGTAGTTTGTATTCATATGCCTGATTTTAATTTGTTAGTAGGCTTCATTTAAATTTATCAAATGCTCCTTCGAGTCTAAAATTTGAAAACTGCATTAATAATGTTGGTAATCGAAATGTATTAAAAAAATGTCTTTCATTAAAAACTTCAACAAAAGAGAGTAAAGAAATAGCGAAGGCTTTAGTCAAAAATTAATTTTGGTTCCCACTAAATTACTCGCTCCCTGTTTGTTTTCTCTGTGTGAGAATAAACCATCTACGATTCTTATTTTATATAAAGCGAACTACATTCCTTTCTACGTTTCTCGCTTATTTTAAGTTGATGACAAACCGATACAAAACACACCTTGAGATTATATAGTCTATAAATAGTTTGAAAGAGGTTATAATTTATCCTAACAAATGAAATTCATTTCAACTGAAAATATTTTACTTTAATTTAAATTGATATTTTGAATTACGCAATGCAACTAGAGTTCAAATAGATCCATACTTTCAATACATATTGATTACGAATTGATTACATATTGATTATAAGTTTTAATCAAAATATACATTGTATATCTAATGAAAATACATAGATAAGGTTTTTGTATATGTAAAAGGTTTTTATGTTTAAGGTTTTAATATATCAATTTTTTAAAGTACTTACATAAAAATACCATTATAAAAAAAAAAAAAACTATTTTTATAAACATTTTATAAAATCATATCAAGACTTTCATAAAATAATAGAATTACTATAATAAAACTTACCTTTTAGTAGTTTTAAAATAGTTGTATTAATACGTATTACGAATATTTTTTGTATCTTCAGATGTTTTAGGTATTTATAACTTTTGTTTATGTCAGTTTTCGTAAAGTCAATGGTATATTATCTGTTTAAATTATCTATAGCATTTTGTTCAATTTAACAATTGTCTCTACACCATGCCTTAAATAGACGAATCGCTGTTTGGCAACGAAGTATATTTCAAACACTACATCACATCCAGATACTGTAAACCATCATTTCCCAGATGGTACTCTGCAGAGAGAGTTTGTTTTCGAAAAACATTTTTACCAGGGTATCTGGTGTTTTACCAGATTACTTTTACCATAAGGATTTTTCGCAGTCTGATTTAAAGAATTGGTTAACATAAAAGATTTTCTGAAAAATGTTCGTTCTATAAATAGATTATTAAAACATAATTCAATAATTTAATAATGCCATTTTTTTTCCTATTCTGATTGATGTATAATAAATTCTATATACTATGGTAAGAGATGAAAATATCCATACATTAATTATTATTATTATTATTATTATATAGGCCTAAACTTTTTTCTGATTTTCTTCTTTAAATCTTTTTTTTTTCCCTCTAATTTTTAACTCTTTAACACATTAAGAAAAAAGGAACAAAATATCAAATAATGAAAAAAAGAGACAATTCAATATAAAAAAATTATCAATGATAAAAAAATTATTTGAAAAATCAATAAAATTGGCTCATCCATTAATAATCATACATGTTTCGCTTTACTACAATCATAATAAACAATAAGCACTTACATAAATTAAAAGTAGTAATAATAAATCAAAATAGGTCGAACAAGTTTTCCTGTACATCTTTTATAATCTGCCACAACTTTTCGGTATTCATATTAAGATCATTATTATTCAATTTCATTAAAAATTAGGATGGTTTTATGTTTGGATTTAGTTGAGCAATCTACGACAAGCAAACCCTTTAAATTTGTTTTCCAGTGAAAATTATAGTTCAATATAAAAACACTGTTAATCAAATTTATTAATAAACCTCACTTTGCTGATTATTCTCTACATTTTATTGCGAGAATGGAAATTCCTGATGCGAAAACACTGTTGTGTCAATAATGTGTCTATTTATTCATATCTCAGTATTTATTCCATATCATACAAATCTGTAATGGAACCCTTTCAGTCAAGTGAAACCTCACTTCAAATTACTAAAATGTGTTATATATAAATACAGTGCTTTTACTTTTGTATTATTACAAAATAAATTATATTGGATATATTGTTTGCATTTACAGTTTTCTATCATTACTCTTCTTTTCATAAACAGTTGTTTAAGTTCGCATTCATAGATAGATTACAAGGATGGTATCATCTTCTGTACGTCCATAGATTCCATTAATAACTGTAAAATTATAAAACTTTAACATAAAATTTTAATATTTTTAAAACCATTTTGTATTTTTGGTTAAAAAAAAAACTATAAAAAATGCTCTCCAAATCGAGCGATATGTTTGAAATGAAAACAAAATTCACATTCATTTTAACATTTAAAATAAAAATAAATAAGAAAGTAAATACTTAAAACAAAACCAAATATTTCGGAATAAACAAAATTGCTTCGTTTGTGAAGCATCAAAGAAAGAAAAAAAAGTAGAATAAAATTAAAAAGTTCATTAAATCTCATTTTAACAGAGTTTCACCACAGCACAATTAGCACAGATAATTCTATCACCAAACAAAATGTTTTCAAGCTTATCTCGACTGAAATAAGTATTCACAGGTACATAAATACGGCAACTTTACAATAAATTTCAGTTTTATTAGCAAAAGCATTAGCCTAATCGAGTTTCATTACAGGTAATGAGATCATAATTAGAAAAACTCCAAAAAAATAACTTTATTTCATTGCAATCAGGCAAAAATTCTATTTATTTAAAAATTACATTTCTAGTTATTCTATTCCAAAACAAATAAATATCAACATTTCAAGTATATTCGTTTCTTCGGTTTCAAAAGATTTTGTAAGTAAGTTGAATTACAAAAATTACCAAATAAAGAAAAGATTTAAATAAATTTTAAAAAGAAAAGAAGAGTTGACATTTTGATTAAACAAACAATTCTCATATTAACTGAAATTAATGAACATATTAATTATTCACTTTTAAAATCTAATATAAAAAATTAATTAATTAAGACAAAGAAATTGTTAGAGATGAAACGAATAAATGAAAGGAGTTCTTCACATTTAAAGTATTAACATACAATATTAATGATTTTGGAACTTTAATTGTGTTTTGGAACTCTGTTTTCATTAGCCAAATCAAGATTAACAAACAATAAATCGTTTTAGCAAAGCAATTAATTATCAGGAAATGCAAAGAACTTTTAATTGAAACAGAAGCTTATTATAATAAAATTTGCATAATTGTCACAAATAACGAAATACTGACTTCTATTGCATTTACATTAAACTTATTAAACTTATAACTAAATAATAAAACAAAATAATATTTATATTTAGCACAGTATATTTCAATATATTGGTTTTTCCAATATATTTTTCAACCTTAAAATTAAATAAGCTTTTTTTTGCATAGGCTACTATAAATTTTTATAAAAGCCAATTACAAAAAAATGAAAAAAATAAAAAGTCATTTGCATTATTTCAAAAATGAAAAATATCAACAACAAAAAATGATCTAAAAGATCTATAAGATGGTAATGGCTAATACAAATAACAAAAAAAATTATACACTATTGTTAAATTTAATACTGAAAATTAACCATAAACAAACAAAAAATCAGTGTCATATTTATAGAATTTTTTTTGTATATCTTTGTATCTGAATTGAAGGTTAACGGAAAAATTTATCTTTTTGAAATGTGAGGATTGTTTACTTGCAATGTTTATCATCAAATGCCATAAATAAAAAATATTAGCAGTTTATTCTTTGATATTAAGATTTCTTTGTAATAATTCAGATTCTAAATGAAAATACATCGGTATGATGAATTTTACATTAAGAGAAATATTTACTTCGTAATATCTTTCCAATTTCTTATGTTTAACGTTGGGTTACCTTGTTGCAATAGTATTCGCATAGGTTACAAAAAAATCACCGAAGCTGAAGCAAGCATCAGCTAAAAGAATAAACATTGATTTGAAATCAAATCTATAAAATACCGAAATATTGTTTTACTTAAATGGCATAAAATTTTCTGTTTTACAGTAGAGAGCAGTTGTTTATAATAAGTAATGGATAAAAATAATTGGGTTTTTTAGGAATGCAGGAAGTGAAATAATTATTTTTGATTGTCTCAAAAAAGTTTATTTCTCAGAAAAAAGGCAAAAAAGCTATTGAGGAATTTTCATCAAGAAATATACTGTATATCATCTCCTCAATTTCAATTTAGTTTTATTTTTAATAAATGAAAGATATTAAAGTAAAAAGTAACTGCAACAATTTGCATAATTTAGTGATGTAACGTATCAGTTATTTAAAAGAATTTTTTAAATTAGTCTCTACTGTTTTCCTATTGTATTTTGCACTTCTTGTAATGGTATCAAAGGTTCATTTAGTGCATTAAAAAACAATAAAAGATTACAAATGCAATTCTGTAGGCCCCAATTAGGTTCAATGTTGTTGCTATTCTAGTTTTGATAACAAAGCAGTGCTGAAATAGATGTTAAAGAACTTGTAAGAGATTCTGCAAATACAAAGGCCTGAAAGAAAAGGATTTGAGTTAGGTACTCTATAATATTACTTGATCTATTTTTGTAGCTTTCAATATATTTTATAACAATAACAATGATATATTAAAAATTATGAAACTTAGAAGAAGTTTCATTCAATTTTATATTAGGGATCGTAAATTCTAGCATCCCCACAGGGAATATTATAATCATAAGTAAAACTGAAAAATCAAAACCTCATTTTTTGGACAACAGCACTGAAACAATGTGTCTGAATATAGTCCTTCAATATAATTTATTTTAGTAAATATTCTGCTTCTATATATTATTAAATGTATATACATTTATTTTGTTTATCAAGTTTATAAGTTCTAACAAATGACATCCAAATGGCTATTTTTAACTATTTAAATTATTCTGCAATTGGCAGAATGCATTAAAACGAAAAAAAAAAAACTGCGCTGAATTCTGTTAATCTCAAATTATCATTAAATTTTTTTTCATAAAAAGTAACATTTTCGATAGAAGTAAAAGTACCACTGAATTCGATTTTTTGTTTCACGTATAATTCAATTAACACGACTTAAATCAGTGACCCTTAAAAATTAAATATATTTAGATAATTGTTATGAGAGTAATTTCCAAAAATCAAAAGGAAAATTTCACAAATTTTTCATCACCTTTTAAGAATACGGACAAAATACATTGTTCACAATGTTAAAAATATTCACAATCACCTAAATTTTCAGATAATGCCATTATTTCATTAAAATCTTCCCATTCTTTTGGTTTTTCGGAAATTACCATTATTCTTCTATACAAACATATATATGCAATTTTTTCAAATATCTGGATTTTACTGTATTAGACTTATTGCACTATTCATAATGTTATAATGTTATACGCTACATTTTACAATAAGATTGCAGAAAATAAAATATAAGAAACTCAAAGCTGAATTTACATTGTAGTTTTAAAAAGTATTAATTAATATTCAACTAAGAGTCGAAACAAATGAACTAGATGAAAGCAGAAGAAAAACAATTTTTTCATGTTATAAAAGAATCAACTGCTTAAAAGGCTGGATTGCAGATGCGTTGTTGTTGAATGGTAGGACGAACAAAATCTGAGATGTAATGAAAATATGAGACACCTACATTTCTATTGATAGTCTTCCTGTTTGTACAAGAGTGTTCGGAGAAAAGTCAACTGATATCTTAATGAAACATTGGCCTTTCCCTAACAGTGAGTAAACATCAGTTTGTTTTTCCTTATGTCTAATATTTGTAACATTAATGTTTATAATAACCTTACATGTTGTAAATATCGAATATGATTACGTAACTACGAATTTTCTAAATCCGTTTAACAAAAATATTACTCTTCGTTCTGCTCTGAGATTAACAGTGCTCATTAGTTATAAAGGTAAGATTACTTTTCAAAGTCGTTTAGAATTAGATCTGTTAGATTTTAATCCTAAATCTTTTTTTTTACAAGATTTAAGTATTGCATATTACGTCAAAGTAACTAAATATTTATAATAAATTCCTCTGTTATTAAGTAAAGGTATAAAATGAAAAAAAATATATTCACATTATATGCATATTCTTTTACTAAATAGAATAAAAAAACACATTAAATAAACAAACCAAAATTAATGATAAACTACTCATGAAACATAAAAACTTTACCTTTTTTTTTTTTTGCTTACTTATAATGAAAGTGTTTAGTTAGTACTAATTTTTATAAAACTTGGTTCTTTTTGTAAATATTGCACTTTCTAATTTTTTGATAGTCCAATCACAGGCCAATCACGAAAGAAATCCCGGTTATATTAAATTTGAAATATATTCAAATAAAGGAAAGTAAGAAGATATGTTCTTTTTTTTTTCATTTTTTATCCTTCCTTTACCGACACTTTTTGCTAACTAGAAAGCTGCCTTCGAGTTTCAAAACAAATTTTAAATTGCAAATTAAAGTCATGTTTGGAACAGTTCTTATACGATTTCTTATGCATTATAGTTTTGATTTTATTACCTTTCCTGAAGTATATAAGTATTAGAAAAAATATGTAGATATATATCGTGAAAATCCTATTTTAAACTTATCTTTTTAACAAATCTTGTTAAAAAGATAATCTTGTTATCAATCAACTTTCATGACATTTGTAGATCATTTTTCACAATATAAAAGATTACACAAAAAATAAATAAAAGAATAAAAACATAAAGTGACTTATAAAGACACAAAAATATACATTTCGTTACAATTATAATCTATTTGTAAATGATTGTTCTTATAGATTACTTATTTCTACACAACATTGTATCAATAGGTCAAGAAAAAGAATAAAATTGCCTTAAAATTTTTAACTTAATTTTATTAGTCCCTAGAAAAATGTAACAAAATTTAATATCAAAACATGCATATAATAAAAAATACTAAATATCCTTAAGTTTACTCTCTTAATCTCTAACATTTATTATGTATTATTTTATTAAAGTTCATTATGTAAGCTGCTATTACAGGAATGATAGCAATAACTAGTTTGTTGTTGTTTACTATAACAATAGTATTGATTTTAAAATTTGTAAATATATTTTCTATTAACTTATTTCACTTTTTAAGTATATCGGTTCTCACTAATTTCATGAAAACAATTTGATTATTTGGTTAAAAATAATTAATGAGCAAAGTGAAGAACAAAACTTATTTCCTTAAATACTAGACATATTTCAGTTATAAGATGTACTTAATTTTATTTTCTTTGGCAAATAAAAATAAAAATAACAAGTAAAAAGGGAAATCTTAAAACTGTAATTGGTCATAGGAATATTTTTTCTTATTAACAAAATTCCAATATCTGAAAAAGAGACTTATGTCATTAAAGCACAAACAAAAACATTAAATTATTTAAATCTCATATTTAATTAAATTTATTTAAATGTATACAATAAAAATCAAAACATGCTGGAATCTCGATTATTCTTTGAAACTTTTTTTTCCTACTTTGATGATTTGCAAAAATGAATTATTTATGAAAGAACCACTTATAAGTTTTACGGAAAATTTAAAAATCTGTCACACTTTCTCAATTCAAAATTTTATACTTTCTATTATGTTTGTAACTTATCATTTAATGTATAATTTTCTTGGATGTTAAAGACTGTCCTACCAACCAGAAATACCACAGAAAATTATTCTCGATGATACATTTCTGCTGTTTGTTATTTAACAGAAAAGAACGAAAAAATAACTGAACAAACAATTTAAAGATTTGAAATTACGACATTTAGAATTAAATTTTTCCTTTTAAATATTAATGAAACAAAATAAAATTTATCCAGTCTGAATTCAAACCAATAGAAAAGTACTGATTAAAAATACCTTTCCATCTTACCTTCAATATGTCAATTTTACAATGATAACATAATCATAACCCTAAGAATTTCTTGAATTTATTTCCTAAATGCATGTGTATTCAAATTCAGTAAATTCTTTCATTTTCAGAGAGTTGTAAATGCATAAATGTCTTCGTTACTTAAGTGCAAAGTTATGTTCGAATGCCAAATACCTGAGCGGAATCTAAGGATCTTGTCGCCTAAGTCTTATTTTGGCGCTCTCTTTATCTTATAGTTAAAAAAAAAATAAAAAGAAAGACAGCAATTTTGACGTCTCCTTATAATCTGTGAACACTCCTCTTATTGTCACATCTCCCGCCCTCATTTCTATCTTTACTTCTCTAAATACACTTCAGTGAAAACATAATATATTAAGGAGATGTTAAAAGATAACCTAAAAATAGGCAAAGTTAATGGCAAAGTTAATGGCAGTATTTTACCACTGTCATTTGCAAAAAATATGTGCTATATTTTTATTTTCGATTGGTATGTTAGGCAACGAAAATTTCTTAGACTTAATACTAAATATATAATATATTTAATCAAACTAATGATCTACTGGTTTTATTCATTCTTACCTATTGTGGTGATAACTATGATGGAATAAAGTAAAGCACCAGAAAACGACCATTGGATCTCATCAGAGCCATCGTAGCCCCACTTTCGGACAGCAGTGACCAACTCCAGTTCGTAATCCCGAAGCAAATGGGCCACTTCTACAGTCCAATTTGTGTGCACAAGGACTTCCATAGTCACTGTTTTGTCCCATAGCTTAGTTACAACATCAGAGCGCTTCATTCCCATGGAACTGATCATGGACTCTTCGTGACCTAACTCCAACCATTGGAACATAAAAGCACCCAAAATGCAGTAACCTACCACCAAACCACAAAGTCCGAACTGCGAAAAGAAAAAGGTGATCGCTGCTCGGCACCAATTCAGCACCTTCTTGCACCTATCAACATGAACGTTCCTCATTGCTCTTAGGTTCACATGTATTTCTTATCACAAAACAACGTAATCTCAGTAGAATTAGGAATCTTTTAAGTCTTGAATATTAGTAAGAAAACCTCAATCTCGGAAACCATTATTTAGTACTTACTTCAATTTACAGCAATTCATTAATATTTAACAACAACACTTTCCGAAATTGCACTTATAAATTATTACAATCTTGAGGTTGTTACATTAGAAAAAAAAATTAAGAAAAATCTAATCATGAGCATTTTAGCTTATTCGGATATATTTTTGCAAATTATATTTCGGAAAAATTATAATTGAGCAAACTTTATAAGTTTATTTTGAAGAGATTACATTTGAAGATTGTGAAATGTAATAATTAATTCTAGCAGAGCTGTCTTCAAGAATATTTCAAAATCCTAAATTTAATAATAAAAGTAATAAAATATTTGCAAATACATTTCGGACGCTTCATCGTATATATATATATATATAAAAAGTTTTAAATTCAAAAATTAAACCGAGATAATTCTCAGACTACTTGATTTATAAATGAGATATTTACCTCAATTATTCTTAATATATAGTGGATTTTATCCCAGATAAATATTCTATTTAATTTGAGAAGCATTATAGAATAATGGGAAGCTGCATAAACAGTAAAACATCTGCAGTTTAAGAATGTGTTTTTCTCTTTCTTCCTCTTAAGCTCTGTGAACTAAATTTTCTCCGCAATTTAAAAATAAACAATAGCCACTGTTAGCGGTAAAAGGAGGTTAGTTGAGCAAGATAACAAAATAACAAGTTAAACTGTCACTTGGTGAAATTTAGAAATTACGCTCAAATATGTGGGTGGTCGTTATTTATCACAAGTTGTGGTTGAAGTCGGTGGCATCGACTCTTGACAGACTGATGAAAGCACCAATTTGCCGGAACAAAATCTGTGGGTGGATACGGTTGAGGCTGTGGGGCTCCCGTCGGACTCTCGACGTACTCCAAACTTTTTACTGGCAAACTGCATGCATTTACCGCACTCGCTGCACGGAGCTTTCCAATATTTCTGCCCGGGTCTTAACGTCAAATAAAGTTCCCAGCCTTTTCAGGAGAGTTAATATTTTTTTTTCTTTTTTCTTTTTCTATTTCTTTTTTCTTTTTTTTTTTTTTTTTCCCGCGTGCACGCACCTAAAAGAATTAGACTCGCCCGCCTTTCTTCCAACCACGTCGAAGGCTTAGTTCTGCCGCTCTCAAACACGCCGGAAGAAGCTGTAGATGGAGTTTGCGCAACAACTGTATCCGAAATCATCTACATTCAGCGGATCGCAGCGAGGCCTAAGCCTCAAATACAATTACTAAACAACTAATTAAAACAACAAACGTAAGTTTAGAAACAGTCCTAAATTTATCCATTACCGGATATAGATTCGAACATAAGATCGAATGTTGAATTCTAAATTTAACAAAGTAAACTTTTTGTTTTCTCTCCTTATAGGACATCTCCTTTATCTAAGACACATCAAATAAATAATTTTTATTATTAAAGCAAGCAATTTGACATTCTTAATGCCATTCTTAATTTTTACTTTTTTATATTCATATTTCAAATAGTTCTAAATTGAGAATCGTGAAATGATGTTATAAGAATGTTAATATATGTGTATTTAATAACTTTATTTTAAAGTTAAAATAGTTATAAATTGATATTGTTACTGTAGAATTTTATCTCAGCTATTTCAGTATTATCCACTTATATAAATTTATTAGAATGATCATATATCAATAAAAAAAAGTAAACAAAAAAGTTAAGTATTTTTCCTTTGAGATTTGGCAATGAGAAAGATTTTAAGATTAGTTTTTCGTGTTACCTTCAGTATAACCATCAATTTTGCATAAATACTTACTTACATCGTTATTATGATGCTGTAATATCTCAACTCAAGTAATCGAACTGCTCAATCAGTAATAAAAAAATAGTCAATATATGAATATTAATATATGTATATTTATTAACTTTATCAATAATAATAACTATATCAGCTTTGCTTGGTAAAATAAAACGAAAATAAAGTAAGAACACTGTAGACAATCACCTGGTTATTTTAACACCCTTTCGGGGAAATGGACAGTGAATATACGCGACGTCGAAAGGAAAAAAAATTAAAAAACATTATTAAGTAAAATTATTATTTTATTACAGGTAAAAATAAAATTATTATTTTATTACACGTAAAAACGCACAAATCACGAATTTATTAAGAATAAAATAAAACGAAAATAAAGTAAGAACAAAGTAGACAATAACCTGGTACCAATCATTTACCCCATAAATGAGTTTTCCCGAAGTTGAGACCTAGCTAAATCGCTTTATCGTATCCGAAAACGGTAGATTCAAGATAAAATTTAAAAAAATTGTTCGCTTTATATTACAGTAGAGTCTCGAAAACTCCTAATGTCGACCGAAGGGTGGCCGAGCTTGTGAAACTGCCGGGTTATCGGGAAAGGTGTTAAAAAAAGAATAAGTACGATTTTTTTTCGTCATAAAACACTTTTATTTGTTGCTTGAGAATACAACAGTTTACAAAGAATGCTATAACTCAAACTTAAACTGTCTAAATAAACTTAAGAAAATATCTAATACCTGAACTGTACATAAATGTAACTTGTAACGGGTCTGCGCACGGGGTTTTTCCGCCCTGCTAGGGCGTGGCCGAGTTATCCGGACTGCCGGGTTATCGAGTGCCGAGTTTTCGGGACTCTACTGTATTTGATATATAATGATAATGAAGAAATTTAAAGTATCTCTACCTAACTTAAAATTCTAATGCCATCAGGTGTAATACCAATCTTATGTTAATGATAATTTATTCATCTAACTAACACCAGTAAAAGAAAAACCATAATAACAACAGCTATTTTTACTTTTATTTATCTTTATTTATACTGCATTTGAGAACGGTGCTTAAAACTTCGAATCTTTGTCTTCAGTAATTGATAAAATAGCAACGATGAAAAAAATCTTGATAATATTATTAATGGTGGACAGATATTATAAATTAGTAATTTCTGATGTGGAACAGTTGGAGAAGTAATTTAAGGTTGAATAGGAAACTTAAATGTGGTCCCAGCAGCCAATTGGTAATGCGCTTGACTGCTGCCTGGGGAAGCCGCATTCATTCCCTTCGACCGGGCAGATATCGAAAATTTTTCTCCTCCAAACGGGGCCTAGGATCCCCCCAGCCTCAGGAGTGACCCCCCAACCTCAACTTAATCCCGTTGTTCAGGAAACGTTTGGAGCCTTACCTCCCGCGAACCCAAGGGCCACATAGGCCTGTAGTGGGAATACTTTTTAGGAAACTTAAATGTTGCAATATTTCACTCTTTAGAAGAAAGATGTTCCCTCATTTGAAGCATACTACTGAATTATTTACGTACATATACACAGGCTAGTTACACGCAAACAGATTTGAAAGCAGTTAGTTCTTTTTAAAGATAATTCTGAATATTATTATTAATTACAGAGAAAAAAAAACTGACTGACAAAAGCACTAAAATAAAACAAAAGAAAATTTATTTTAGTACTTTTGTCAGTCAGTTTTTTTTTCTAAGTTTTATCATTCTAAATAAGCATTATGCATCATGTGTATGCAGAATTAGGTTTGCGAACGATGTAACTAATTGTATAAGAATTTATAAGAGGCCCTTTTTTTAATGGTAATTTGATGGCTTTCGTGATACGTCTGTAAACAGCTCGAATGGAGTGCCCATCTAATTTCAATTTTTTTTTGGATGAATGGTGATATACTGTCCCAAATTGGTCTCCTGTATGTTTTAGAGCCATCATTACAATATAGGGATGTTCTCTAATAAAGAAAAAAGTGAGTAAAATAAACTTTATAGATTTTAATTATTAGACATCAAAAAACGCTCTCTAAACAAAATCCCGCCTACGAATTGACTGTAAAGGATTTAGATTTGTAGGGATTCTCGATAAACCAAATCTATCCTGTTCAACTTCGCGGCCGTTATCTAATCATCTCTGGCCCAATTCAGTCGCTCTGTTGTATGTGGTGAACTAAAATGAACTCAATACGCTTGAATTGAAGACCATCTCATGAAATTCCAACCTACAGTCTTCAGAATATTTTTGAGGCAATATTGTTTGATTATAACTTAGTAATGATTTGTTTAAACCCCATGTAAGACGAAATAAACTATTTTCATTGACTAAGTGTTGCCCTGGATCGCTTTAAATCTCCCGTCTGGGTCTTGGAAATGCTTGGACTAAAATCGAATCCGACACTTCATATCCGACAATTATTAAAATTGATTGAAAATTTTTGAGAATAAGAAGCGTTTGTAACCCATGTCTTCCCACTGGATACTTTTGCTGTGAATATCTAAATTATAACTCATTCTTTTGATCACGTTCTCAATTCCTACGAAGGATTTACAAACTAAACAGATAATCACGCTATTTAAAAAACAAACAGACAAACCTAAAAGTTAGAGATAGAATTTATTTACATTCATTTTTGATTACTTAACAGAAAAACAAAAGATTAAGCTATTCAAATGTACTTCGGGTTCAAGCTGTTCTAGTATAAACCATATATTTTTTTTCATCGGGGAGGAAAAAAGGCCAAAATGGGGACCTCATCATCAGACTCAGAATCGCACGTTCGATCGGGAAATCCATGCCCTATTTTACTTCTTTTTACACCGAATTTGACAGAAAAATATTCCGATGTTCGTTCTTTAAAGGCCTATTTTTCCAGTACTTTATGAATCACCCTGTATAAGTTATTTTTTTTAATTATTTATTTACGATTTGTGTAATACTAAGTTTTATATATATATAAGAGCAGAAACTGTTATATATTGTCTTACTTTAATAATACTATTAATTATTTTAAGATTATTTAAGAATCTTTATTAAATTTAATGTAAAAAGTACTATGTGTACTTAAGAAAAATGAGTTACAAATTGTACATAATCACTACTGAGAAAATTACTTACTTCGATTAATTATTTTTTCTCTATATATTAAAAATTGTAAGATATCTCTGTAATTATATTAAAAATTGTAATACACCTACAAAGATATTGGAATAACAATCTCATAGGACTGTAACCATAATTATAAAAAATTAATAAAAAAATAATAAAAAACTTGTAAATATTAAAACAAATTATTTTTTATCCTTGTTTGTGGTTATTTTAGGATATTTATGAGCATGTTTTTTTAAGCATTCTGGAGTTGATGACTTTTTTAATTATTTATTATTCATTTTAGATGACATCTAAAATGTCTAGATCAGCATGATAATTATGAACCATTTCTAGGGAAATTACAAATTATCGTTTGATGTATAGCTGAATAAACGTAGAATTAATTTAATATTTGATTAATTAGAAAATATCTGGTAATTTACCTGGTGAAATTCGTTTATGTTATTCACGTGCATTGTTGTTTATGTGAAATACTTCGGATGCTTATTTCCTATCTAACCCCGATGTATTACGATTTTTTTCTGTGTGTTCGTGAAGAGATTAACAATACATTCAGCTGTATTTTATTAATAAAGATGCTAATTATTCTGTATATAGTGTAGTATTTTTACATATATTCTGGTGCGAATTATATTTAAGGCCCGAGGGTCTATTAAATCAAAAAAAAAGAAAAAAAAAAGAAAGCGGGTCTTACTTTCTAACCACAAAAAAACCAGCAGCTCCTAATTTTACCATCCTCTTTGATGCACCGCTCAGTCATGTGCCCTTTAGCTTTCATCTTTAAACTCAAAATGGTCAAATAACTAATACAGTTCTGTAATTAGTTTTATATCGATTAATACTTTTATTTTAAAATTAAAGAAATTTATAAAACAACTATTTGGAAATAATAATGACATCTGAGATACTTGCTGGTGATATTTAAAATGAAAATATTCGAAAATTATTGGACTTCTTTCTTTCTTTTTAGTTGACTCAATAATTTTAATAAAAACACTGTATATTTTTTTGTGACTTCTGATTCAGTTTAACTTTGTTGAGGCTCCCTCCCTTTCTTTCTTTCTTTCCTGTTATTATCGGATCGTTCCTATTTTTAATCTGCAAATTACATAAATATAGTATCAAAATATAGTAACTGACCAATCTTACACTTTGGCCTGATTGCGTCACTTATGTTTGAATTGGAAGTACATAAGTCACTCACTAGAACATGTTTTCTATTCGTTTGCAGGCAGTGAAGAGTACACTATTTAAGTCTTATTATCGTTGAGCAATAAAAACAGACTTCAAAACAAACGTTCCTTTGCAGACTCAGATTTCTTCAAACTGCTGCTTTACTTTTGTTTATCCATCTCTCGCATTGGTTTACAGAGTTCTGAAACATAATTGCAAGAGTTACAGTTGCAAAATGGGCTTTCAAATTGTACTTCTCTTGTTCGACTGATTCAAGTGTTTGTAATTAAAATTTTATTAATCTATTATATTAAACATCAACGCCAGATAGATAAAAAATTATGGGGAAATTCTGTAGATGAAAAAATAAATATAAAATTCAATCGTTTTTATGACACATAATACTTTGAATAACGAGAATTTTCTTGAGTATTTTCTTTTTTTCACATTCTAATTCTGCATTGTGGAGTTTAATTGTTGTTGAAAATTAATTTTTACAACTGATAATTTTTAAAGTAACTTTCAAATTAATTGATAAAAAGTTTCAAAAATTTCCGATAATGTCAATGAACTTTTCGATTGATCCATAGTCAGAAATTGCTTGTATAAACCTTCCGTTATATTACAAATAATAGGACGTATAAAACAATACTATAACAA
Organism: Thereuonema tuberculata; assembly: GCA_023159025.1. Taxonomy (NCBI): domain Eukaryota; kingdom Metazoa; phylum Arthropoda; class Chilopoda; order Scutigeromorpha; family Scutigeridae; genus Thereuonema; species Thereuonema tuberculata. Next base: position 70,463,346 of record JAFIDM010009631.1, on the reverse strand, counting down.
CGTAAAATAAATAAAAAAAAGCATCTTTAGCAAATTTTCAAATTTTATCAGATTTTCGAAAATCTGATAATTCTGAAAAACTTCCGTTCGTTTTTTTGTTTTGTTTTTTTTTCATTTTTAATGATCCCCTACACAAAGTAGGAAGAAAGTAGAAAGAGCTCATAAGAAGGTTCCGTCTGTCACTATCTGCAGCCCAAAATATAAATCGGACAGATATAGATGCTATCTTATTGAAAACCCTTATGACTTACAGAAGCGGGGAAAAAATACAAGTTCCGGTCTATGGTCACTTCCTGTTGCACAGAAAGTAGTCGAAAATAAAATGGGTTGGTTGGTTTCTTGTACAATATGAAACCAGTTGGGTTTTTTTTTTGGCCTTGTTTATTTATTTATTAATATTTTTGTTTTGAATAAATATTTTATGTAACTTTTTCCAATTTATTTTCATTCAACGCTGAAACTGATTTAGACAAAGTTTCCGTCTTTTGGCGAAGTTTGGCTTTTGATTTGTTTTGCTTTAAAAAGCAAATTTTAAATGAAATATCATTGCTTTAAATTTTTTTGTTAAGTTTCAAAAATAAATTGTAGAAGTTTGTTGTTATTCTGATGGCTTATCGAAGACCATATACCGATATGTGGTCCCGAGTTTTCCGATGCCGAGTTCGGATAACTTCTGGATATTAAAAAAATTCCACTGAATAGGCCACTACTAGTTAACAGCCTGTTACTGGGTTCTAATGATAAATGGAATATTTTGCGGAAAATAGGAACCTTTTTTTTTTTTTTTGTAGAGGATTCATATCACTGATTTTCAAAAAACAGATAATATAGTTTATTTCTCGAGAATTAATTGTATTATAAGCAGTGTATCATCAATTAAAGCAATATAATATCAATATCTACTGTGTGTGTTTGTGTGTGGGTTTCTTTTTTTTTATTGTGATATAATTTCGATTATTATTATCATATTTAACAGGTCGAGTGTTTTCATTAAATGCGAATACAACTGATTTGTTCGAGTTAGAGGTCGGTCTGTGTCCCCTTGGGTAATGTCACTTGCATTCATGTGATGTTGTCGTTTGATACTTGTTCAAATGAGTTGAAACACCATCCTGTCAATTAACTGCTAGTTATTTAAACATCGATCGACATCCTTGGACCCAGACAGTGAAGGGAAACTGCCTTTTAACCAATCCCTTTAGTACACTGAATAACAGAAAGTAACATATAAATAAAGTCAAACCACTAAATACAGCCTACGTAAGTAGATAAGAAAGAATTTAGCATGGTGCAGCGATTGCCAGAAAATGAATTACAAATTAGGATATATAGTAATTAACTAGAAAACGATATAACGAATTTCAGGAGAGAAACAATATAAGAATAAAATTATATCAAAAGTCTGAAGCTATCTCTAATACTCACTTGTAACACGGATAGTCTGCCTAAGACAAACAAATGTGAAACATTTGTTTTTAACAAGATAGTCTTGTTTACAAACAGGATTTTGTAAGATTTAATAATACAAGAAAAAAAAATAATGTATAATAATTTCGAGAATTTGCTTCCTAATGTGTCATTATTACTTTTATATTTGCACTCGTGACCCATTTAATGATAGGAAGATATTCCTGAAAATCACCGCCGTAACAGAATCATCGCTAACAGAGATAAAAATAACGTATAAAGTAAAGAAAAACTTTTCTAAATATCAAAAAAAATTTAGGGAAGTTTTACTTTTTTCACATGAAAGAAGCTACGACAACGTAGTACATTTAAGTCTAAAGTTCGCAACGTCAATTAATTGAATCACAGAACAAGAAAGTATTAAAATGCAATTTTAAGTCTTATTTCACACATCCGTCCATCCATGTGTCTAATATCAAAGACTATTTGTGATACAAACCTGAAACTTTTAGTTGAAGATTGTTGTTGCGATTTGTACACATTGGATCAATAGATAATGAGCAAAGGACAAAACACATTTGTTTGTCTTAACACATTTGTTTGCATTTGCTAAAAATCTGATCATCTCTTACATAGTTTTCCATATCTGTCTGTGTCTAACGCACTTTCGTAACGCACTATCTCAACTAAAAGCCGTAACATTGTTATTCCGTCATTGTTAACGGGGCGCATATACTAGTTTTTCTGATTAATTGTCTAATTTGGTAGATTTGATCAAGATTTGTACTGTACTGTAAGCTACGTAAGCATGGTGGGGAGGGGGACGGCAGGAATTTTCGAGCTCAGTGGGTAATTGTAATCAGTTTTTTATTGTTGCTTTTTTTTAAAAATGTTTTTTGGTTGGACGAAGCTCTATAATCCAATGAAGAGAAGAGCCACTCAGAGTAACAGAGTGAAGTGGAGAGAAGAGCGGCGATTTATAGGTTATAGGGAGGGGGCCAGAAAAGCTAGCACCGGCTCTGTACTTGACTGCAACCATTCGATAAAATATTGCTTTTAAAACTCTTTGAGATAGTGCCTCTTCATCGATGGTTGAATAAATATTTTTTTCTTAAAATACAATTTTCACCCATTTTAAATAATAATGGTCTGCTTTTAAAAAACTACAAACGAATTCGTTTTTTAAACAGCGCCACCTACGCTCCATCTCATTTTCAACTTGCAGGGAAAACAGGCTTTTGTATTTTGCCGCCAAAGAAAATAGGTCCAACTTGCCGGCTTAGCAAGTATTGTCAGATGCGAAATAAAACGTTCTAAATATGAAATTTATTTTTCTAAAGGAATTCAATAACAATCTGCCTTTTCGTTAGGCAATAATATTTGTAATAATATTTGTATTCTCCACCAATCAAAATGCAGTAAAATCTAACAAACAAGATGGCGGCTAACGATAGTTTTCTACGTACAAAGGATTTTTGACGGATCTGCCACGAGGGAAAAGACCAAATGTAGTGGAACCCTGCCATTTGTTCTCCTCTATATTCTTACAACTCCTCATTAACTTTTTCGAATAAACTTCGACTCGGAAATCGGACGGAGTGGGAGTTTCATGTTCACTCTCGTTCGCCAAGCATTTTTAGCGAACGTAAAACGTTCTGTTATTTCATTGCTATTCTTGGTTGCTTTTAAATATTTTTATTAAAAATAAGTTTAATCAAGTGTCCAAAAAAGCTTAGTTATTCAACCAAGCCTAAAAGGAAAGCAGGTGAGAACGACAATTGAACTGAAAATAAAAAAATAAAAAAAAAATAAACTCGTGTTCTTTTTTGTTGAAGGTAGAATTCGTGTGTCAGTCAGACCTGGCCACTCAATATGCATGATATTTTGCATTAAGTATTATTATAGAGGTTTAAATAAGCATCATCTGGGGGTCTGGAAAGGTTTAATCCAATTTACATAATTTCCTATGGGAAAAATTGATTCAACATTCGTACAAATCGCAATTCGAACAGCCTCCTGGAACGAATTGTGTAAGAATAGCCAGGTATATGCTAATGAATATTTACTGATGTTCATTTTATATCCTCACTGATATGAACTTACAAAAATAAAAATCTTTTTTATTGAATATCAACAGTTCATTTCATATTGCAACACATGTGAACTTAAAAAAAAAATATGATTGTCACTGAATGTCAACAATTCATTTCAGAACTATAAAATCGTAAAATAAACAACCACTGATAATGAAATGTAAACAATACAATCACACATTTCAATAAACTATTATCTAAGAAAATATTAAGATATTTTCACAGCAAAGTCAACAAAGATGTGAAAAAATTTCATAACGCGAACTATAACAGTAGTAGAAATTTTTGGAAAATTGATAATATAACAGAGGATGAAATCCAAAGCTTTGTAATAGAAATTGACAACCACTGATAATGAAATGTAAACAATACAATCACACATTTCAATAAAAATTCAATGTCCAATGAACATGAACAGTTCAATTCATAACTACAATCTGAAGGAGTCAACTTAAAAAAATAAAATCAGCTTGCATTTCTACTGTAGTTCATTAATAGTTCATTTCATAACTTATATCAAGTAATGTGAACTTACAAAAATAAAAAATTATAATGTTCACTAAATATCAACAGTTCATTTCATAACTTATATCAAGTAATGTGAACTTACAAAAATAAAAAATTATAATGTTTACTAAATACCAACAGTTCATTTCACATCCCCACTCACTGAAAACTTACAAAAATAAAAAAAAAAAATTCTCTTTTTCTCCACTCATGTGAACTTAAAAAAAATAAAAATATGCAGTTCATTTCAGAATTATAAAATCGAGGAGTGAACTTTAAAAAAAAAAGTTAATATCTATTATTTAAGAAAAAAATTAAGATATTTTCATTTTTAATGAATATAATATATTGTGGTAGACCTTATATATATAATTATCAACAAAATATATTTTTTTATGTGTAATATAGAATACAAAATTACGTATCATTTTTCCCATATCATAAAATTAATGAAGAATGATTTAGATTAAATTTTATAGAAAAACTCCAAATTCCTGGACTTAAAAAAAAAAATGTTTAGATGGATCCTATAAATGTTTATGTATATGTAACTGTACAAATAGTGGATGACACAAAAAAAAAAAATATTCTGCCTTGATGGAAAATTATAATTTTATTTCTATGTTTGTGTTTATAATTTTGATATATTAAACAAAAGCTTAAAAAAAATTGTTAAAAAAAATTATCTAGAGATTTAAAAAAAATTAAGACTAAATTTTAGATTTTTTTCTCCCAACATTTTTTAACAGTAGTTATTGTCTTGAATTCAGCTAACTTCCATTATAAAGGCAAAATATTGATACTGACATCTTGCGCTCCTTCTGGCGGAAGGATACATTACGTCATCTTATAAGCAGTTTGCAAAATTAAAACGAGATGAACTTTAGTACAAAGCTTAAGATACAACGACATAGTCTTTAAGCTATAACGGATGAGGAGTGTAGGCAGTAAGGTCACTTCTCTGTTCAATATTATCTCACAGAATTCCTTATTTCGTCTTAGATACGAATGTTGAGATATATAGATGGATTCATTTGGAGGATACAAAAAGTCTCGTCAGCTATTAAAAAAAAAAAAAAAAAAAAAAAAAAAAAAAGCTGTTTTCTTTCATTTTTAAAATGTCTTATCACAGAATTTTTAAAATGTATTTAAATCGCTTTGGAAAAATAGTGATTATTTATGTTAGAAGTTAAAGTGATTAATAATAGTTGTCTAGAGGAAATTCCTCGAATTCCACGACGTTAAGGCTCTTTCTAATATTTTTATTCAAAATGAAAATAGTTATTGGTAAGCGTTAATAAGAAAGTTGGAATGTTGTAATTTTGTCGTGCTTCGTCAATATTTTTTTTTTTTTGCAAATCAGCGTTTAATAATTTCCGTAAAGCCTGTTTTCCTGTAAAAACCTCTTTATTAAATTTTAACTCCAGAGTGGTAATTAGTGAATGTGCTATTAGAGTCTAATAACTGCAATGTTAAATCAAACAATGCTATACGGGAGGATATTATATAGTCTATATAACGATACGTTTCTGATTAAGTTATTTTAAAATTACAGTTATAGTTGCTCAAAATTGTAGATTGCCTAAATCTAAATCTTATAAATGAATACAGTACCTTGAATAAAGTTCATATCTAAACATGAGAGTCAAACTATGACTTCTTCAGTCTTGATTATTGACTCAAGTCCATTTATCAATCTTTCTTAAGCTCTCTATCACTCCGCAAATCTCAATAAGAGGAAAACTAATCAAGATATTCCTTATATAATGTGTCCAGAAAACGATAATCTCTTCAATTCAAATCATAATATACAATGAAAATCTTCTATTGAATTCCATATTTATTCACAATATTTTTTAAAAATGATAAACTAATATATCAGATTGGGCTGATCATCGCAAAAATTTAAATCATAATCCGGACTACTAGTTGAAATTTTGTTTCATATTCAAGAAGAGAAAGAAAGACTCATGATTGAATCTTGTATTATTAACAATTTCCCTTGCATTAACAAAGATAATTTTTTAAAAGTGAGTGAAGTAATTTTTGGTAATTGGCAGAAATAGCTATCCTGAGATGTCACGTAGTAAAAGACTGGATCTCAACCTTTTAATTTTTGGTAGTTTTAAAAATTACCTCAAAAATAAAGAAAAATTCTTATAATTATCAATGATTCATATATTATTGTTAGAGAAAAATTATTGTTAGAGAAAAATTATTAATTGTTGTGTATATTATATGTTGAACTTATTGTATTGATGGTAAGTCCATATATTGTTTGTAAGAAAATAATTGTAACGGCTAAAATTCTAAATGTATAATAACGAATTTTTGAGGAAAAAGAAAAAACATTATCCTGTCCTCTAATAACCCAACGAAGTTTCTTGCTAAAATGAAACGAAATATTGTGAATAAATATGGAATTCAATAGAAGATTTTTGTTGTATGTTATGATTTGAATTGAAGATATTCCTTCTTGCCTGATTGTTAGGTACTCAGTAAGGATCAATTTCCGTAAATTTATTTTATTCCCGTTTATTAGTTTAAATACAAATATACAAGAATTTTAATATGCATACGTATTAAAAAAATATAAAAGAGTAAGGATATAACTTCACAACCGAAATCAGACTAAGATAAGATTAATGTTACTATAATTTATGACTTATCAAGTTAATCTAACATCGAAAACATAAAGATCGGCAGCTATTTATTTAATAGAAAAGATAAAGTGAACGCATAAGACCACTGAGGTAGACTAAAATGTAGAGCTTCTTAAAGAATCAATCTCTATATCAATCCAACCTACGTTCTCTATATTGAATTTTGCTTCAAATGTTTCTTTTAATAAGCTTAATTTCAAAGTCGTGAAACTTTTTTCGGATATATTGTTTTTGAAGCCTTCAATGCAGATTATTACTTTCATACTATAATTTTAACCTTTTCAGAAGACTACACTTTGGATACTCTTCATTAAAACCTTTAATGAAATTATAAGCATCAGGCTGGCTAATGAGCATTGGCTGTTTTTATCCCTTGAGTACCTACATAAGAGCAAGTAGATAACACGGTCAACAGGATCTTACATCGAATAGACTGAATTTATCACTAAGGTCTTAGCTTCCTAAGGTATCATGTTTACAGATGAACGGCTGGACGAATATTGTTACATGGAAAATTTATTCTAAAATCTTTTAAATAATCCTTTTTAAATCTATAATGTAAATTAATGTATGTTAGAAATGCTAGATTAAGCCTACAATTTTCTTTGATAAATATGCTAATACTTAATATCTACTACCTATATTTCTTTACAGTAATACCCTAACAGTATTACAGGTATGTAATAGCTATAATTACTTTGATATGTTGTTGATATTCAAAAATTAGAGTCCTTATTATTATGCGGAATTGATTGTAACATTATCGCAGATTAATAAGGACTTGACTTTATTATAATAAACAATGAAATAGGCGTTGTAATAAGTTTTCCTGAAAAGTGAAGTCTTTTCAAAGACTCAAAATTATTATATTTTGTAAATAGAATAACGGTTGAATAAGAAGTGCTTTATTTTTTTAACTTTTTCATTGTTTATTTTGCAATCTTCGATTAAATATGTCTTGTTCGCTTCTATTGCTTTCGAAATTCCTAAGAAAAAGAAAAAAAAAAAAACAACTTATTATTAACCTATTGAGATTTATTATTCTTTTAACGTTTTGTTTCTCTGAAGACACCAAATAGCTAGAAAGCATTTTCAACCAAAATATCTTTTCACTGCCCAGACGACATAAATATTCTGTGCCCAGTCGCCGTGCAGTTTTTCCACCACAAATTCAGGTTCCAAATGCTTTACTTTCTTCTTCTTTCTTCCATCTCTCATTCCTCACGTTATCTCGATTAAAAAGAAGAACAAAAAAAAAATCTGTTTTCCAAAGTCATCTAAAAGGCTCTTTGTATGATTCTGATTCCTCAAAACGTATCATATTAATTTCATTTCAGTAATGTTTGTTTCTAATACTGTAGATACAATTTGAAATGATAAAAGTTCTCAATATAAAAAAAAAATTACTCTTACACTGCCTTTGGAAGCTGTTCTTTAAAGGAAGTAGTAATTATACTCCCTCATTCTTACGACGATCGTTAACGAAGTCATCGTAAGGCGAACCCTCTTTTCCATGATAGAAATTTAATTATTTAGGAATTCATTTTTGAACACTTCACACCTTCAGAAAATAAATAAAGGAAACACAAATCTTTACATTTATAAGCATTTGTTAAGTAAAAATACAATACGTAGAACTGAATTGAAGCATTAAAAATTCTAAACATTTCAAAGAAAACTTCAAAGAATTCATTTAGAAAGTTCCTTTAAAATCAGTTTGCTCTCGGATATTGTTTTTCAGATGTGGAAGGCGACGTAAGAAGGGAGAACTTATAATATGAGATCGGTCACAATAGCCCAGGTCGTAAATAGGACCTACTGCTTCGTATATATTTATTCAGTGTTTTATACTGGACAGACAGAATAAACGTGGGTAAAATTACGTTAATGATAAACGTGGTTAAAAAAAAAAGCTTGCTATCCCGAAAGCAGAATGTTTTTTATCTTTCTGCGACGATTGATGCTAAGACGAAAATATAGCAAAATATACAAAAAAAAAAAAAAAACAACAAATAAACAATAATCAACAAAAACACAATCAAAAAGCATTTATTCGTTTCGTACGGGACTTGCCTACTGCACAGATTGTTTAGTGATGCAAAGAATATTCCTCGATGTGTTCCTCATCGTGAAGTTTTAACATTTGGAAGCGATGAACAGTGTGTTCAACGGCTGACCGCAACTGATCCCCCATGATGCTTCGCACATGTGACAGTAAGGTCCTTTAAGTCTGGCACATTTGCAACATTTCCACAATAAACCATATTCTTTAAATGTCCCCACAACCAGAAATCACATGGATTCAGATCTCGAGAGCATGATGGTCAGGCAATAGGAAATGATCGACTAATCACCCGGCGATCGGTGAAATGTTGGCCCAAACAATGCTATTCGGTGAGTCCAATATGTGGGCGCATCACCTTGCATCTATGCCTTGTAGACGCTGTTGAAGTTTGGGTACGACAAAATTCTGGAGCATGTCATGATATCTCAGGGCCGTCAGAGAACAAGTCACAGGACAATAAGGAGCAACTTCTTCGAAGAAGAATGGTCCGATGATAAATACGGAAGTGAATCCACACCAAATGGTCACTTTAGGAGAGTACAAGGGAAGTTCCTGGATTTTCCATGGTCCAAATGCGATAATTCTGGTTGATAACTTTCCTTTAAGATAATAACGTGCCTCGCCGCTCCACAGGATGTTCCACGACCATGACACATCAATTTCCATTGTGACAAGAGCGATCAATGCAAAGGTGATTTGATGGTCCTTGTCGGCAGCAAGCAGCAGGTGTGGTTGTGGCCGATCTTGTATGGAAAAAAAATGCACCATTTATCGCAGTAACTTCCACACTCTGCGATACAATACGTCTAACTGCCGTGCACTATTGGCGCCAGAAACTTGAGTCACTGACTGTTCGACAACAGCCGTCGCAACATCTTCAACGACATCTTCAGTGACAGGCTTGTGTCCTCTGTCAGTTTGAACTCCTAGCGATTCAGTTTTCTCGAATGGACGTATCATGTTCTTCACAGCTTATGCAGACATTGGTTCGCGGCGTAAGTTCTTACGACGATGCAAATCATGAACAGTAGCTACATCAGTACCATGGTTTTATAAAAAAAAACTTCACAATTCAAGCACATTCCGGATAGTCATCGTAGCTAAAAATACCTAAGAATGATAACAATGGCATTCACTAGTTGTAATCGTTTTTATACCCTGAACTTTGCTGCAATACTGGTGCTTAGGCAAATGAAATTGAGTTTCCGTTGATTGCACCGCCGAACGTGCCATTGTTTTCAGTGAGCTTATTTAATATTGATAAATAGAAAACTAAAAGTTTAAAATGTCATTTTAGATTGGTCTTAGTTATTTGTCGTGCTTTTTTTTCGTGTATTTTGCTAAACAGCGCTCCTAGGGAACTTTTTTTAACTATCTTTTTTTTCCATAATCCTTTTCTGCATCCTTTGAATAATTCTTTATAAAATTTTGGTGTCAATCAATATTGGTAATGAAACTATTGGTTAATCAGAATATTGGTTACAGCTACACAGTGCTCTGAATAAGTTGAATTACGATCACCTTGTCCATTTCAATAGACGTGGTGTTCTAATTTTTTTTTTTTTTTTATTTCTTATGAAACAAATACATATTATTTTTTTTTTTTTAGTAGTAGTCAAGAGTTTTCTACTGATGCTTTCCAAAAATAAAACTATTAATTCTAATCCCAATTACTGTGATTTTTGATGTTTATCTCTCCGCTACTACTGTTGATTATATTACCGAAGCCTCGTATTTTTTTACTATTTGGTTTTAGATATTTTGTGTTAAACACACAGATTTTCGTGCTCTGCTATATATACAAATCGAAGACCTGAAATTTACTTGAGGAATTTTAAAAAATAGGTTACGTACACGTTTACTTAAAGTTATATGTCAAGTTCGGTAAAGTTCGATATTATGATTCTCTGTATGTCATCAATGCAAATCAGTCAACTGATATTTCTCTGACAATAAATCCAAGTAGGACGGATTCAAGAGTGATTGGAATTTAAAAATCCACGCATAAACGCTTACGTTGAAGGTTCTCTTAAGTATACAGATCAAGTCTTAGTTTTTTTTGTTAGGGATTTCAAAGGTTACCATAATACATACATACTGGATCTTGTTGTTACTATGTATAACTGATGATAAACTCTTTGTATGATTAACTCTTCATAAATAATAATAATAATAATAACAATAATATAGAAATACAGATAGAATAAACGATTTCAATAGTATTAAAAATTATAAAAAAGTCCCAATATGTAATGAAATAAATCCATAAACTAAAGAAATGATACAGTTGTATTTATCTTAGTGTGTTTGGTCCCATTTTTTAATTTAAATTAGTCTTATGTTAACTTTTTTTCGTTTTAATATCTTTTTTTTAAAAATGAACAACTATTCAAAATTTTATCACTTATTTATGAGCTACTGTTCTTCATACTGTACATTCGAAAAATTCATTGTTTTTCTACTTTAATCGAATTATTCGCGAATATTTCATCTATTTCAGTCTTTTGAAATGGCGGCTGTACAACAAAATAGCTTCAATCTTTTGTTAAATTTTTTTGGAGCAAAACACTTTTTACGACATTATTCTTTTTTTTGATAAATCCAATTGAGTTATTTTTTTTTTCGTAGTAGACTTCTTTGCTTCTGTGTTAATTCAATAAACTGTTCTCAATGTGTAAATAAAGAAGATGTGTTGTTTTGTAAAGGAATTAGAAGCCCGAGTGTTTTTGCGAACGTGCCTTTAGATATCCTGCCAAAACTTTCTATGTCTGCACCCAACTGCACTTGAAGGATAAATACGAAATGTTGGCATTGGAATGGAAAGAAAAGAAAAGCTGTCGACCATAATAGTTAAGGGGTTTTTTACCAACAGAGTAAATAAAAACCACTACGTTTACGGTAAAAGCAAATCAATCACAGTTACAGAACTTCTTTTATATAAACACATCCTACCATTGCTGGAGTGCTTTGTAATAAATACTAATAAAATTTATTTCAACGACTTCGAACTGTCTTTGTCTATTCCAACAAATTTTGAGACAAGGGTATCAAAAACAATTCTACAATAACCTTAAATTTTAAATCTATTACTCTTGGGGGAAAAGGCCTTTAAAAGCCATAGCTTTATAATCACTACATCCATTTTAGTAAAAAAGATAAAGGAAAGAATGAATTGGTTCCAAAAAATTAAAGAAAAGTGACTTTCTGTTTACTTTTTTTGCAATCAACTCATTATATTTATATAGTAGCTACGAAGGGCATTGTACGTTTGATGCAATATTTACAAATTTTGAGTGGAAAAACAATTAGAACAAAAAGTTTTGCAAAGCAATTTTAGACGCTATGCCAGGCCGTCCATTCGTCCTTGAAAGATCACGATAACTCAAAAACTATATATCCTAGACAGGTGAAATTTTAGAAACAGGTTAATTCTGCAAGGAATACCACTGTTGATTTACATACTAATCCGACTAATAAATAAGAAGATAAGGCCCGAAACCGCCCACAAACTGAATAAAAATAAAACTGGGGTTAATTTTATTTTATTTTATTTTATGTTTAGAAAAGTGGACATGAATAATCTAAGCTATTCAAGCTATTTATTGTCTCAATAGCATTAATCAAACAAAACCAAATAAAAATAACTTTCATTTAAGTAAGCATAAAAAGTTTTCCCTTTAGCGTAATGCCTCTATAAACTTGAAAGTTTTAGTTTTTCTACACATTTTTGATTTGCTAAACTTTTTTACAAATATAATTATTTAAAAATTATAAAAATAATTTTAATCACTACTGTAGTTAGCATAGATTACATCTTATGCTTGAACCTTAAGAAGCATTTTGCATTGACCGTATCAGCAGCCATCCACTGTTATTATTTGCTGCTTACGTGTTTTGAATGGCTTAGCCTAAATTGAAAGTATGGCCAATTCCCATCTGCTTTGGTTACATTCAGCCAATGCCATTTTTTTACATTTAAAGATTTTTCGCAAAATTTTCATTGTTAAAAATGTCAGTTAAGAGTTATTTGTAAAAGCAATTAATTAATGAATAAATTCACTTTTTCTTCCCATTATTTTTAACATTTTTATATATTGTAATTTAATAGTCAAAAACAGATATATTTTTAATCAAAATATTAATCACGCTCTGAATTAACTTGGCAAATTAGGTTCGCAATCCTTCTACCATTTTCTCGAAATTTATATTTGATAATAGGATACGTGAAAAGTGCAGAGGCTAGGACGTCTGCAAAAATAAAAATGCTTTTATATTTGTAATACAGAAGTGTAATATTTTCAGAGCTTTAAAAACAACGAGAACAAAACCTTCATAATTTTCTTATTCACTCTCCAAATTTGAATGAGTGCGAAAAATACGATTATTAGGCAAAGATCATGAAAATTAAATTAAATCATTAAATAATTAATTTATTTGGAAGTAAAGAGATGTCGGTGATTTTTTTTTTAAAAAAATGAGCCAATTATAAAAATACATTTTTATAATTAATTAGAAAATTGCATGTTAGCAAAAGCATATAATTGACAATCAAGTGCTGTTTTCTATTATGGCTTCTATGTGTATAATACATATCTTTTTTTTTTCTTGAGGCGTTTCTATGTAGCATTTATTACAAAAATGACGAAGCTTTGGTCTCTGAATTTCCTCTTCTATTGTCAGACGTTCGAACTGAAAATGATATCTGTAAGAAAATGCATATGAAATATTAACTAACATCATGGCTTTCTTAGGAATGTCTAGACATCTCATTGTATGTCTGGTATTCGCGTCACATTTCGTTGAAAGTTTCAAAAAACTAAAGGGGCATTTTCTATTCAGATATTCAGGTTTGAAATTCTAAGTAAACAAAAAAAGCTTTAATGTTTGACTATTTTATAAAATGTCTAGACTTTTCTTAAGTATCTGCGGTATATATAAATTTTAAAGTGCATGATCCTAATTATAATTACAAGCAGTAGAAATGCCAAAACAACGATTGAAAAGCTTGTTTTACACTTATTTCTAATAATTCCAAAATATATTGTTTAAGATGTTACACTCTTAAAAAAAGGATAGGTTCCTAAGCTAAGTAATCCTTAACTTGATTAATAAAAGCCGAAACTTAAGTAGCAACCTTGACTATATGAGTAAAATTCTCTAATATGTAGACTTACTCACTAACATTTAAGTTCTTTGGGTATAAAGTTTACTGCCAAATGCATTAAAAAACTTGGGCATCACCTTCAACAACATAACAGCCAAGGAATATGGAATTATATTTCTTTCTTTAGGATGAATTGAAATACTTTTGTATGATCTCTCATTTGACAGTATTTCCAAATATGTTTAAATAAACATAAAAAGGGGAAATAAAATAGCCTTTCTGTGCTTATCATCGAGGCTGATGAGTCCTAACAAGAACGAAGGAGCTGCCACAGATTCCCGTCGATGATAGCTCAAGGCGTGAAAGCAAACTTAATGTGCATTCTTATTTATTTCCATATTATATTTCCCTCACGTTAAAATGTAAGTATGTATGTTAAAATGAAATTAGACTGCATTTCTGTCATAGAAAATAAACATAGAGTGCCAAAATAGATGTAGAAAAAATAGCACAAACCGAATGCTGTAATTAAGTGAACATTTTGGTGTAAAATAGTGTAATTTGTGATCATGATTTTCTATTTTTGGATCTTGCTATGCATGAAATCGCAAAAACATCTTGACTAGCATAAAATTCTTGATCAAAATAAAATCCAATAATCATCTTAAAATTCTTGATCATAATAAAATATTTCATTAAAATTCTTTCATAAAATTCTTGAAATAATAATTTTTGAAATGATAAAATTTTTGTCATAATAAAAGCTTAATCATGATAAAATTCTTGATCTTAATAAAATTCGTGATTATCATAAATTTCGTGATTATCATATATTCTTTTATCAAAACAAAATTCTTGATCATATTAAAATCATTGATTATCATAAAATTCGTGATTATCATATATTCTTTTATCAAAACAAAATTATTGATCATAATAAAATCATTGATTATCATAAATTCTTAATCATAATAAAATCTTTTATCATGATAAAATGCTTGATCATAACAAAATCTTTGATTATGATAGAATTCGTGATCATGATAAAATCCTTAATCATCATAAAATTATTAATCACAATAAAATTTTTGAACATCATAAAATTCTTGATTATCATATATTCTTGATCATAATAAAGTCCTTGATTATCATAGAATTCTTGATTATAATAAAATCCTTAATCATCATAAAATTATTAATCATAATATAATTCTTGAACATCATAAAATTCTTGATTATCATATATTCTTGATCAAAACAAAATTCTTGATCATAATAAAATCCTTGATTATCATAAAATTCTTGATCATCATCATCTCAGGTCATGGCGCAATTGAACTAATTCAGCATTGTGAGTTTTTCTACAGGCAGAGCCGTCGCGTGGACGGAGCGACCGGGGCGATCGCCTTTTTTTGGTTGTTGAATTGGAAATTCCTGGGCGCAGCGGCCAGGGGGCCGCCGCGGCACGGCAAAAATAAAAAAAATTTGGAAATTCCGTTTTTTTTTTTTTGGTTGTAGATTTTTGGGATGGTGAGGGGGACGCAAATATCAAGTGTATGGCGCCTGACGAAATCTTACCCCGGGCGCCAACAAACCACGCGACGGCCCTGTCTACAGGCCTAGTTTTTACCTATTGTTAACCTTTCCTATACGATGTACAAAAGTGAAACATCTATTTTCGAGCTCTACAGCAAATTAAATGGATTCATGCGTATTCTATAAATATCCATAACGTAGCTCAAACCTAATCAGATTTCGATACGTCGTTAATAAATGTCGAACAATGACATTGATGCCTTTCGTTCTAAAATCGCTATAAAAATAAATTTTAAATTATTGACATTCTTTGTTATAGAGACTTAACATAAAGAAAGTACACGTCGTATAATTGTTAAACATTCAATAATGTTCTACAAAAAATCTAAGAGGGACCACAAATATCATTATGCAATCCTTAAAGCTTCCAAATCGAAGAACTG
>JAFIDM010009631.1:70410947-70447428 GCA_023159025.1 Thereuonema tuberculata | reverse complement strand
TTGTTTCAGTTTTGTTTCCCATGCAAAATCTAATGATGATATGATATTTAAAACACTAAAACAAAAAGATTATCAGCAAATTTAGCTGTCTGAATGTCTGTGAAACAGCCTAAGAGTCTGCATTAAGCAGTTATTATTTAAACAAATTTGAGTTTCTCAAAAATATTCAAGAGCCCTATTCAATGTAATAAATCAAAAAGTTAATGATTTAAGGCTTAGTCTGCTTTTTAAGTGGTATTGATTGGATTAATAAATTCAGTCAACAACGTCAAATCCATAATTAATATATTTTCATCGTAATTAAATATTTCTAAATTTAATGGCTGCTTTAAAAACTAGAAAAAAGAAAGAGGCTGCTTTAAAAAATAGAATCTTTAAAAACTTCACACATCACATTGGCTAAACAGTTGAACTGAAAATTTTGTACTTACGTACTATCGGAACCCATGTTTTACAATCGATTTCTGGTGTTGTCTTTTCATTTATTTTCTGTTTTGTTTTTTTAAACATAACCTTATTTAAAGTGTCTTTATTTGTGATATCGCTGGTCATTTCGAATTGGAAAGTATTTGTTTTTCCGTCGTAGTTTCAAACGAAACATCCTGGAAAGGATCACACTTCAATCAAGCTAACCTAGTGTTAATTCAAAGGAAAAGGTTTTTGTTTTTCCCAAACGATATCAGGTAATACGTAAGTGTCTATTTTTATTACACATCTGGAGGGGCTAATGATTTAAAATACACAACAGAAATCGATTATAAAAAATGGGTCCCGATGTATGTAAGTACCGAAAATTTTAATAAATCAAGATTTAAAAATTGTGAAACGAAAGTTGAACATTTAATACTTCTTGTTTAGATCTTTCAGAATTCATACAAAAACAACAGTCATACAATATAATTTGAATTAAATTCTTAAGAGTTTCAATTTAATCAATGTTTAAACCTTCCACTATTAATATTTTTTTTTTGAATTTTTCCTTTTTCAAATGGCTAAATTGGATGTGAATTTCTACAATTTCATTTCTATATCTGTCAATTTAAAATTTCTTGCAGCTATTTATGGGATTTTGCAATTTTTTCTACAGCACATCCATATGGAAAACTTGCTCCTACCGCCACTTGCTTTTTGTTTTGTTTTTTAAAACTAAAAACAGTAGGCTTTATGCTATTCACTGTTTTGTCGTGTTTTGCTGACAAGACTCTTCCTCTGAAAGTTCCATCCTAGCATTATGCAGTATTAATTATCCTTATTAATTTTAATAAATGTTTATTTGTTTTACTTGAATAATAATAAAAGAGTATTTTAAAAAGCTAACCTTTTTAACACTTAAAAGTTGGAAATTATGATATAATAAAATGCTGACTGGTTATTGCTTCTTTTTCAAGTTTTGATAACTTGAGGGTTTTTTTTTCTGTTTTTGTGTCGGATGCTGCTTGACATCTCAATATCTTCGTCTGCATCATACTGTGAATTTGTCATTTGGTCTGTTGCAGTTCAGTACCTGCTGGTTCCATTCCCTTGGCCAAATGATGTCAGTCGTCATCGCAGCTAAGGGCTTCCTTTTTCCTGTAAGTATGTTTCCGAGATTCATCCCATGTGGGCTTATGTTCCTTCATCATTTGAAGCCTGCCTTAAAAGTCAGCCACTCCCTCTGCTGAGATATCTATTGAGTTGAAAAGTGTTGCTTCCGGCCTAGATTTTTAGATACAGTGGTGAAAGTTTTTCATGATTCTGATTGCCACGGGATTAAATATTACACTGTTGACCTTTGTGAATAATAGAAACCGTGTGTCCACTTCAGTTCTAATTCAATCCACTACTTTTTCTGTATATTTTATGTTATCTTTGATGATATTGTCGAATTAATGTAGTAAATAGATTTAAGAAGTAACATTTCTGCTAATAGAATTTTATTTATATTATATTTACTGCGGTAAATTTCTCAACAATGATGAAATAACATTGGTTAATTCGTATTTAAATTTTTAAATGATTGGATTTTTCGCTTCTTATCCTCCAATTTCAAATGTTCCTTGACTAAAATGTATTGCTTTGCTTTTAACCAAATTTCCGTGTTCTATGAAAACGTGAATTACGTTTTTGCCTTTGCTCACAGGATCTTCATAAGATCACAGTTTGGATGACACCTAACAAAATCTATATCACATACAGTAGTATATATTTTTCTACTTTCAAAAAAGAAAATTAAAATTAATCCTTAAAGAGTTAAAATTCCAAATTGAGGAAACTAAAAGAAAAAGTTTAAGAATTTGTGGCTTATTAATGCAACAGAATTGTCTTCAACATTATATTTTTCCGATACTGAACAGTGAATATTTGATGTGTGACTAATCCGAAATATTTGAAGACAGTTGCCACAAATGAAGAAAATGTTCCGACTTTTGCCGAGCAATGACATAATACTCTGTGAAAATTGCAATACCATGAAGAACTAATGGTAGTAGCTTGAAACTTACAAGAAAAATACATCAGATAGGGGCATACAAATGATTATAATGTCAGTGAAAATGCGTTTCGAAGCAGCACCCGCTGGTCTTGAATATATTTAGATGGCTCAAGCTACAATTAGTGAATAGCCAGCATTGGATCTCAAAGGTGTTTCTTGTATCTCACTATGTCCGTAACTGAAGAAGGTCGCCTTATTAACATCTGACGGACTTTGACGGTAAAGATGAGAGAAGCTGAATTTTCTTACTTCGAAATGCCAGTATAGTGATGTAAACGTGGCGTCAATGAATAGATGAGACTCAAGACGCACAGAAATTCGGGAACTGGACCGTAAAATCGCATGACTAATCACTAACTGCTTTCCTAATCACCATGATTTAATAAAGCTTCATTGGTTAGTCTTGATATTGACGGTTTATCCTTCGACTTGTTTCAATTGCATATATATCTGTACAACGATTTCATTTAATTAAATAAAAGTCGATTTCGTTTAATTAAATTATTGGAAATCAAACAATTTTAGATACCAAGCAGTTATTTAAAGTAAGTTCTGAAGCCTACAGTAATTGGCTGCTTAATAAATCAATATATTATCAGTATATAGTATATCAGCATCCTTTATATCTCTTTCGGTCAACCTCCATCCCCGACATTTTGGAACCGCTGCAGTTCACAAGTTTTATTGATTATAATAATAAAATAACAAATTAAAGTTGTCATTCCAACTTTCGGATATTTGCATGAAAACTATACAAATTTTTAATTTCAAGACTCCTTAACTTCTTGGCCAACTTGTACACAATTTATCAAGTAAATCAAACTGTGTTGCCAAAATGTTCATGTTGGTATCATACATTGACGTTTATTAATAAGTTCGTTTTCTTAGAAATGAATTGTCTTTTGTTTCCATATTCATGACAGGATTGTTACTTGACCTAGATTATAACAGTTCACTGTTTTTACTTATATTGCTTCTTAAGTTTCGCTTGCCACTCCTTAATTTAACTCTTTAAAACTAAGTAGAACTAAACAAGTGAAAGTGATATAAGAAGCTAACATTTCGTAATTTGACACTTCAATGGAATTAAAAAGAGCTTTTGTTAAGAGATTTGAGTCACGATATGTACAAATTACGAAATGTAGTTTTGAATTACAGTAATCTTTAAAGTGTCTTACTTAGATATAGTTACTTTGTGATTCTCAATGATTGTATGTAAAAAACGTTCCCATTTCTTAATGATTTGTAAAATGTCTCTGTTACTCTTTCTTTATTCCCTACGTTTACTTTCTTCCCACTGGCATATTAAGCTTTGCAGAATTTGAAGATAAAATTATTAATCTTGACAAAAGAGTATCGTCACAAAGAAATCATTGGTTAAACGGTTTAAAAAGAAATATTTTCAAAAAGATTTATTATTACATTTTGATATAACAAACAAAAGTATTCAAATCAACTCAAGTGTGAGTGCTATAAACTTTATCTTATAGTTAAGAAATGACAAGATACCCGGAAGCGAACTCTTTTAAAGAAACTGAAAATAATTAGAGAATGGTGGAGCTTTCTGCGGTTTCATTACGTAGATTAATGTTTTTGATTTTCATCTTGTCCATATGCGAGTACAAAATACTTCAGTCAATTACTATGCTTTCTTAATATTGAGAAGTTTAATCCCAATAAATTAGAATACATTTCAAAAGTTTCTAGCGAAATTATCCTTTTAGACTGTCTGAAATACATGAATAAGTTGATTCAAGCTGAAACTTCAAACTATGGTAATTGTAAAAAATCTCTGTCAAGAAATTCTGAAGAAACATAATATTCGTTAGGATGTGCAATATTTGTTTGTTAATATTTTATTTGTTTCTTATATACTTACATGGTTTACAATGTTGAAGATAAATTTAATTTTTTAGTATGTCAAGCAGAGCTTTTCAAATAGTTGTATATTGTTTGTATGTAAGTTATCGATGAATGAATGATCTGTTTTGTCTTCAAAGCAAACAGCTAAAAATACAACTTCTTAACATTAATAATGAATTATGATAATTAAATTATATCCTTAGAATGAATTGTTCTTTCAAATATGAGCGTAGCAAATATACAAAGAAAAAATTGTAAACAGTTTCCAAAAGCTGGCAAGAATTAAGATAATAATTAGAGAGATAATTTCTGAAACTTCTAATATATATATCTTTCTAAACGGAAAGAAGAAATTAATGTCCAAAAGTAAAACAAACAGTGCTGGAATGTTAGTAACAAAGAAGAAATAGGCGTTTATCATTTTCCGAAAAGTAAATATGGAGGAGTCAGGTTCAGTCCCTGCTGGAGACCAAGTACTTTTTTTTCATCAGGTTATTGCTTCTTTGGACGGGCTAAAGGGTTGCTTCAGCACTCTGTAAAATGGGGGCCGGGATTCTTTCCCTCATTTAACCTGCGGGAAATAATCCCGGCTTAGTTGAGATTGGTTATAAAACAAGGTAGGGAAAGCGATTAGTAAGCCAATCACAATGCTGCGCAACATCTTCTGATAAGAAAATGTAATTGATATTGATTTAATTTCCTTATTATTATAAATGTGATTGTTGCGATTGTTTTGATTGTTGTGCGTTGCATTGTGGGATACATGTCCGTAGACAAAACGGAATTATAAGTCTTCTCATCCTTATCAGAAGACTAAAAAAACCATTGGAGCCTAAATCTTTGGCACACCCATGAGGGACTCAAAGAGGAAAATGCCTACCTAATACAATAATACTAGGACCACAAAAACAATGCTGTCTGAAAGATATCCAGGGACAAATGTAAATTATTCTTACTAAAATAATTTATTTGACCTTAACAGTTACTGAATAATTAGCACAATGCAATGTAATGTGATCTTAAACAAAGAAAGAAAAAAAAACAACAACTTATATTTAAGTTATGAAATTTAGCGTGTGTTGTCGATATAAGTATTCTGTGATCTTGGAATAAGGGGATTGTCAAAATCTAAAACGTTGTCCAGTTTGGAATATATGGGCAGCTGTCTTATATGAAGGATCTTTCTTATGAAAAGCTCTTACGTGCTCTTTGATACGAACATGTAGGGGTCTTTTTGTTTCCCCAATATACTGTCTATACAAAGCTCATCCTTGCATTTATACTACTACTTCCGTATACTACTTTATTTAAGGGATTCTCTTTCTTGTTTCACGTAAATAAATTCCTAATAGTGGCTTAATAGCATTAAGGGCATTCATATACAAATCACTGCCAAAGCCTCTAATACTATTAGGAATTTATTTGAATACAAAGGCTCGCAACATCTGGCTCTTTTGTGTGATAATCTACTACTCCCAACAACCTTCCACATCCACTGACGGTCTAGTTTTCATCTTTGTTGACCGATTTCAGCTGGTGGATTTTTTTGGTTTATGAATAGTGGGTGTAGGAGATTTGCGGTTCTTTCTACTTAGGCTATATATTTCGTTGAAATATTGAGTAGATGAATCTAGATACAGAAAAGTTGTCGAGGCATCAGTTACATTAAATAATGATTATCTGTCTTGAATGAGGTCTCTTAATTATCTATAGGCCTGATTTATATCAAATTAGATAAGTTATCTTACACTGGTAGTCTTTAGCTACCATTTTAGTATTAGCATCATAAAATAATAAATTTTAAATTATCTTGATGACTAACGATAGGGCAGACGAATGTATTTACATCAATTTAAAATTAAATTTTAAAACTTTTTGTTTTGTTTTATATAATGCACAATACAGGATATAAAAAACGTTGATCAAATTTATAAGATCTTTCAATTTCTCATCCGAATAAACACTTTAAATTTACTTTAAACTCAGAGAAATTACTGAATATAAAGAAAAATAAGGACAAAATTATGTCGAATTAGTTGCAAAAGTCAACTGTAGAGGGCGATCTTAACTTCCGCTTTCAAAAACTATGGGGTTTTTTTTTGTTTTGTTTTTTTGGGTTTTTTTTTTTCCCCTGATAGATTGAAAAGAGTTAATTCTCAGAAAACGACAGTTACACTAAAAAGCAGCAATTTTTATGACTTTGTTGACCAACCGTAAAAGTGTAGATGGCATCAGTGTGTTAAGCATTCAATAACAATAACACAAACATCGACGCTTCCGTTCCAATGACGTCAGAAGCATCGTTTTGTTGTTGTCCTGAACCTCATCTAAGTTAACTAAAGCTTAAAGAGGTAAAGGAAAATGGAGGTTATATAACTTTCATCTCAGTTTAAAATATAAAAAAATAAAATAAGTTATTATTTAAAAAAAAGTTATTATTACTATACAGTTATGAGTTATATTTGTCATGAGATGAATTCAATTAAAGTTTTGTTGTATATATCCATGATTTTGTCCTTTGATTGTTTTTGAGGTTGGTAGATTTTGTTTTATTTATTATTCTTAAGAAATCGGAAATGAAGTTATTGAATCATTTCTTTTTTATTTACTTTTTTCGATTTTATTTCAGATAATCATAAAAGTCAGAATAAATTATTATCTAGGTTCCTTAATTTTTCATGATTTGTATTTTCTGTTTTTTTTTTTTTCGTGAAATTAAAGTTTAAAATTTATTATTCGTTTCAGAAAAATAATGACTTACTTTTATTTGTTTGTTTGAATTCACCAATGTTTCTACGATAATGAAACGCTGACATTTTAAATCAATTTCGTAAATCTTTTAATAATTCATTTGTTATTTTTTCCCCTATTCTCAAGTAAATCTCATGAAAATTTTTTAATATCCTGAAAAAAATTTCGTTCTTAAAAATGAAATGCATTAAACCTAGACTCAATTATTCTCATAGAATATATAGATACAGAATAAGCATATCTTGCGAAACTGTTTGTTTCCGTCCAATCAGTATGTCTGTCTGAATGAATGAATTACTTTCCACAGTATGGCCTTTATGGGCGACAATTAAAAAGTATATAAAATGCTCTTTTTATATTTGAGCTTTTATACATTTAATACATGTACATAGGTTGAACTAAATCCTAGGAATCATTTTATGTGTAGGTATATATTGAACTATATGTTTTTTGTAAAGGTTTTAAAATTTTTATAGGCAAAACCTACATGAGTTTCAATCCAAGTTATAAAATTTTATCTGATTAGTGTACCGACAACAGATGTATGCTGGACAATTTCTGGGATAGTAAATGCGTAAATCTGCCATTGATTTTTGATCTTTCGCTTTTAAATTCTTTACAAAATCATCGAATGTTCTTAAAAATTAATCAATTACATTGTCAGAATCTAAAGGAAACATTTTCACATTTTAATAATTTTTAAACAAACATCATAATTTCTATAACATATCATATGAGTGTCATAATTAAGCATCGTTTGTAAACGGTAATTTTACTTTAAAAAATCATATTCATTAAAGAATATGTATGTTATAAACATTTAACTTTACAAACATATATTTACATCCGTATTGGCATTGATTTGCTACATTTATCCAAGAAAAAGTGTCACATTCTACCTTCATTTCTGAAATTAATGTTACTATTTTTTACCAGAGTCCAAAACCGTGATGTTTAAATGACAGTAGTTTATTTCTTACATTTAGAATCCTTCCTAAATTAGAATGTTTTCTAATTTGTTTTCAAAGTCCTAATTTAATAGACTTTGTATCCTGTAGATTTTACTGTAAAAGACATTAACCTTTAAAGTTAAGGTCGAGCAAAATTGCTTTTTTTCTGCACTGATGAAAAGACGAAAAAAAGGATGAAAAACATTCTAATTGGCTCATGTGAACGAGGGATAACTTCTTAAATTGTTTAATTACTGTAGGAACATGAGCGCCCAGAGGATCCGGGAGAGGGGAAGGTTAAAATACATTGGCAGTGTAAAAATGTTTGTAAAAATTATACTTTATATTGTATTTTAAATTAAACTAAATGAATATAAGTAAACTAAAGTGATTAGGTGAAATAAAATTTACCAGTTTTCTATCTTTTTATATTTCTTGAGGAAAAAAAAAATTGAAATTGAAATTTCCAGAGTTGGGCAAATGCCCCCCCCCCCCCTTGCCCGCATGTGCTGGCACCCAGAACAACACTAAAAATTCGATAGTATTCGTTAGTAGCTTTTATTATGTTCCTGTTCAATATAAACTTGCTTAGGAATAAAATGTGTTTCCAAGCCGGTACTTAAACCGATGCATTTTCCGATTTAAATGTAACTGAAAATTGCATACAATAAAGTGCAATGAAGATATTATGTAGGCAAACTTCATGAGCTTAGACATTATTGGCAGCCACTGCAGTTCAGTTCATATCATGCTTCAATGAGCATTGATATACAATAGACACAAACTTAAAATGAAAGTAGTTTTGTAATGTAATATTGCGTTTAATTTAGTTTCTATCCTGAAAAAAGCGCTGATGACAATCGCGTTAGCTTGTTTGTGAAATCATCCTTGATAATTCAATGTTTTGGGTCAGCTGTGCAAGTGCAGTTTCATTAGAAAAACCCAAACTATTACAACCACAGATTTTCAGTCGGAAATTTCACGCTGTGACAGCGGTCTCGAGAAATAAGTAATGAAAGAGAAATTCGCCACGGCAGCAACAGCAAAAGAGGGCATGTTTCAACAATGGTTTTGAAAAGTATGCGAGTTTCAAAATAACTATAACTTTCGATGAAGTTAAACCTTTTACAAATTTAAAATGAATCACGACGTTTTGTTTTACTTTCAATAGAAATTCATTGTTTGCCATCAGAAAGAATTAATTATAACTCTTCTAATACGTTTGTGATGAAAATTTAAACTTTTAAGCGTTAATTTCGCCACAGTGATCCACAGGATGAAATTTCTAATCCAAAGGATAGATCGTTTATTGTTCGTAAAACCAAGTTACAAGAAGATTCGACGTTTCATAAATTTTTAGGTGGACAGACAAACACACACTAGAAGTTATATAGTAGTCTTCACATGCACACGGATTTTTTTTGTAAGTCTAATGTTCTTCAGGAAATTAGGATAATTAAAAGGTCTTATATAAGAACAGGAAGCCAAAGTCAATAAAAGAAATATCTACAGCAGGTAAAATGAAATCATATATCGCAGTAATATTTATATCGAATAGAAATTAAAGCCCAATTCGTCTTTTTACTCTTACAACCACTATCTAATAGTTTTCGTATTCTATTCATTAAAGGCTAAAGCAACATGAGCTTTGTAAAAGACAGATATTGTATAATATTTTGAATTTTTATCTGTATTTTTGGCCATTTCTGAGACTTAACACCACATTCTTTCATGTTTCAATCCATTCTTTTTAGAAGTAAGTCTTTCCTTCGAATAGTTTCATTAAATCAGCCTATATCAGACTCAAGATTGACATGACAGACTGAATACTTCCTACGTTACCATTGGTAATTCTTCAAAGCCAAAACTCCTTTGAAGAGCGCCCTCAGTAGTGAATCTTGGAACTGATCGTATTAAAACTAAAAACGATAAAAGAAACTAGAAACGATAAAATGGAACTTAAAACGCTCTAACTTACATTGTTCGCCGACACATCAAGCTTTTTTCATACTTTTTAGTTTGTTTTTTTTAGTGAACCAATTGTAAATTTTTTATTCTTTCTGGTCTTATTGCAAACTTTGCTATTAAAGCATTAGTATAGTGAAGTTGTAGTGCTTAGTACTTTAATTAAAAAAAAAGTACTAAGCACTACAACTTCACTATACTAATGCTTTAAGTTACTTTTTATTAATTTAATTTTTAAGTTATTAATTCTGTTTAATTTTCGTGACTTCAATTAAGAGAGCTCTGAATTTTCTAATTTAAATAGATGGAAGAATTCTTCATCTTCATAATCTTTACTTCTCACTCCAAAAACATTCTAGCAGATAGATTATAGCTTCATGGAAAGCCATAACAAAGCATAAACATTGCATGTGTTCGTGTTTTATCTACATCCTGTTGATACACAACTAGACTTTGCAATTTCTAATAGAGTTACACCAGCAGCAACTTATTAATGTATTATTCAGTAACATAAAAACTTGTTTTACCCTACTTTATTCTGTTTAACACACAGGATCTGAGTATTAATAGTACAGCCTTTATCAATGGGAACAATTACTGTGAAAAAAATTGTAGTAATCTTTGTTATATATTGAAATATTTACTCTTATACTTTACTATATACATTAATAAAATATTAATAATGGTTAAACTGCATTAATGCATGATTACTTTTTATAATTTTCATTCAATAATTTTCGAAATATTGAATTTTGAATTACATTGGATTCGTAGAAGGGTTACGACCCCAAACCTTTTGCTTGATTACACCACTGATTTTGTTACTGAACATGAAAATAGAGATAGTGGCATTAACAAATCAATGAAGGGGTCATCCTTTTAAGAATCTAAACTTCCTAGTAAAGGTTTGACTTTATTGGATAAACAGTTTTATGATTATTTTGATTAAACGTCGAACCTTTTTTTGTTGTCATTCTCATGAGATATTCAGTATCCTTTACTCTTTAATAGTTTTCGAGAACAAACTACAGTATTTTGTCTTCACTTTTATGTCTTTACTGAAATTAATCGAATAATTTTTGTGTATCCTAAGAACAAAATAACTGATTTTTAATCTCTCTATGAGGATTAGATGTAACCTAATAATTTCAAAAGAAGCTACTAAACTATTTAAAGTTCAAGACTCAAGAATAAAAAACGAGAAAAACTATGCCAATAATTTCACATTTAAGCTCCTTTTTAACGTTTTAATTAAATAACATCATTTTAAAAAACTTGAACAAAGTTTTTAGTCAGACTTTCCTAAGGAAAATTACAAAATTCATTATTATTATTATTATTATTATTATTTAAATATCAAATTTGGAAGTTTGCACCATTTTCATTTTTCTCATTTTCTTTTTGATTTCAAACACATAAAGTTTGATCCAAATAAAAGAAATTAATAATAATAAGTCATGGTTAGTAATTTCTATAGGAAATAGATTTTTGGGGGATCTTTTGTAACTAAACATTAAACTTTAAATTTAATTAAAAGTAGCTAATTTTTTACAGAGTCAAAACTGAAAAATTTAATGGCCCAATCATTCTAAAATTTAATTTAATTTTGAATGAAATTTACTCCAAAGAAATTTTAAATTCTTTTCAGTCATTTTATTTGATTACAAAATAATTTTATATATCAGCCTTTAATCAATCATGCTGCTTGTTTGTTTTTCTATTTTTCTGATTTTGACGGTAAGTTAGTTCAAAAGACACTTCAGCTGGACACAGTTGAAACAGCCATTTTCGGCGTTCGCCCTTAGAACTGCCAACTTTCCACAATACAAATTACGGTCTTTTTTTTGGTTGGACGCTTATGGAGGAGGTTCGTGAGGAAATAGAATTCATAAGGCGATTGCTGAAAAACAATTACTGGCCGTTAAAGATATGAATTATCAAAAGTAAAATTATGCATAGACTTTGAGCTTTAAAGGAAAATAGAAACATAAAAAAATTTCCATTTTCCAAATTTGTCATTGGAAACTTTTTGCCTTCTTGTGGAATTAATTTCTCCACAAGATTTTGTGATATTTTGATATCACAAAAATATTATCAAATACTCATGTTGGATCCTCTTATCACCATGTATGTATGCCAAGTTTCAGAAAGATACAGTAGCAGTTCAAAACCTATTAAGGAGACACACATACACAAAGAATAATTGATTTTTAGCCTCATCTTCCAAATAAAATAAAATAAAACTCATCATCACATTATTATGATATAAATGTTATACGATTCTTAAAATAACAGTTTAAAATAGCTTTTTCAATCAAAATCGTCCATTTTAATTCCTTCGCTTTAACCTTCAATTTTAATTCAAAAACTTAATGAAATTTTTCGGATTTTATCCTTGAGACACAGCGTAGCCAGAATCTTGAGTTTTAGTTATGTTTACTGTGGCCATATTGTTGCAACTCCTGCAATAAACAAACACTCTTGCCTAGATGACCTTGAGAACCAAGTCTGTTGCGAGTCTCAATGGTTGTTTTTTCGCTGGTAAGGATCCAGCAAAATTTTATTTTCAGTTTCTTGCAGATTCGCTCGAACAGACAAATTCTAACAAACAAAATAAAATAGTAAAATAAACTCACCTAATGGAAGATCTGCACTCTACAAAACTCATCTTTTTAGCTTTTTTAACGAGCATTAAATGAAGAAAAAAAATATACCTTAAAAAATTAGAAAGAAAAAAAAGCTTTTCTAAAAAAAATAATAAAAAAAAAACAAACAGAAATTCGATTGGTCTTCTGCTTGTATGAACCACATGCTGCCATCTGGACGCGAATTGTAGAATTACTGACTACACTTAGATTTTCTCAGAAGTTACCACAACAAAATAAAGTAATTTTTTTATAGCTATAATAATTATAATTGATGATTAGAGTAGGCTTCTTTTAATGTGTATTTTGGTCTTTTACAAGAACTATAAGCATATAGTGAGTTCGAATCTTCTAATTGTCCTCTCAGAGGACATCTCCTCATCCGATTTAGCTGCGGGGATTTTGATGAAATATGATTCTGAAGTTTTGTAAAAAAAAATAACAAACCATTCTAAATTTTTGCTTTGATTGGCGCAAAATGTGATTGTGAAATACATAAAATATTTTCTAGATCACATCAAACAATGATTCATAAGAAATTAATTTCTTTGAAAATGAAGTAGTGTCTTATTTTTAGATTGATGTGAAGTTGAAATCTACTTGCTTGGTAACACAAAACAGAATGAAAAGAAAATTTGTTAAGTTGCAAACATTTGTATCTGCCGCATTATATATGACTTTAAAGTTAACTGTTACTAAATATTTTAATGAATGGTTAGAATAGTTAAGTAATTAGGCTTTTTGCCTTTGGGCTGGAGGAACAGAATTCAATTCCCAAAAGATGTCAGGAATTTTTTTCTCAGGTTCTTTCTCCTTCAGACGAATCCAGAGGTTTCTATAAAATAGGGAGTAGATTATCCTTTGGTCTACAGACCCTGAAGTCTTTCTGTGACCCATTGGGAAGAGGTCTCTTAGTATGAGTCTTTGATAGTTCTGTACAATTTATTTCGAAATGTTCTTAGCTGTCATCTTCTTTGTTAGCATAATTTGTATCTTAATTTTAGAGAAGGAAATTAATGAAGAAAAATAATATTTAAAGTTTCTATTTTACTTTAGACTGAGGAAGCAGAGTAGAAAAACTCATTGTTGTCGTGACATTTTTTAGATTAAAAATGACCAGCAAGCCACAGCTGCTCAGTACAGACAAAAACCATATTAGAAAGAATACAGAAATGCTAAGAAAACCTCTCGCTTGTTCATAGACAGTATCTTTTTACAGGGAATGAATACTTAGACAGAATCAAACAGTGGTAAATTTTTCCAATTCAAAATATTGACAAGAACCAGTTTAAAATGAAATTATTCAAATGCTTTTCATGCCATTTGGGATGCCAAATAGAAATGAAAACAACCATAACTCACCATGTTATGTAGATCATAAAAAAAAAAACAAAAAAAAAAAACATGGAACGTATTTCTTAAATACGTATTTTCAAGAAATATAATCAACTGTACACTAATGATTACACTACTAATGATGTACTGTAAGAATTAAGAAAATTGCAATAACAGATTTAATAAAAACTAAATCAGAATTCATAAAAAAAATAAAAAAGAAAGCATAAAATAATCTTGCACAATTTAATAGTACTAAAATGTAACAATATATTAATGAAACTTGTTAATGTAAAACAATATAGTAATAATGATAATAATAACAACTAAATTAAAAAATATTTTTTTTTATAATTCAAACAATAAAAACTGAATTGAATATACATATAATATATATTTTACTATATTAAGAAAAGCAAAAGAATAGCAAATTAGACTCAAAACAAGATATATACATAGATAAATTTCAGCCAAAAGCTAATAAAAGAATATCAAAACTATTGGTGAGTTACTTCAGCAAATAAAAGACAAAATAAGTTATTTCTCGAATATTGAAAAAAATAAGACAAATTACAATGCTTGAATGAGTATTTTTTATAAAGCAATTGATTTAACAACGATATTTAGAAAAAAAATTACCTTAGGAAATATTAAACTCTACGAAAATGGTAAAAATGACAAAAACTATTGATAAAGGTTAATCAATGAAAATGAAAATTATCGATCGATGAGAACCAATTAATAATTTGGAAAAACTGATGTAATAAAAAGCAAACAAAAGTAAACAAAATAAGACTAGATAATAAGCCAAATGAATGTATCTTATTTTTATAACTTTAGAAAACTGTAACTGTTTTCAAAATCTACTTGAAATAAATACTATCAAAAAACCAACTTGAATAACAAGATCTACTTCCAACAATGAATAAAAATAAAACAATAATGAAAAGAACGATAAACAAAAACTCAATAGATTTTGACAATTTATGAATATTAGACATTAAAAAGATTTAAAATCAACTAATAAATATTAATAATATTATCTGTTTTGACAATTGACTTTTATCCCCATTAATGAAAATTAAAAATCATAAATATTACTTAAATATTACTAATAGGTAAGTAAAGATCAAAAGCCATTTTATATTTCGAAATTGCGAAATATTTTTGTATTTCGATCAGGAAAATGATATATAAGAAAGCTATCTAAATATCAAAAAAAGAAATATGAAGCTATTATTAGTAAATTTTAATGAAGTAATAAACAAAACTTTAAGTAATTATGTATTAATATATTATGTGTTTTTAAGAAAGCTTTTTTTTTTTGAAAGTTTAAACCTTGAACTTGAAGAAATATACTGTGCTTTATGATTATTGCGACTTCGCTTTTTAACATTTTTTTTTCAATTAAAAAATATAAAAATAAATACATTAAGCAAATATTTAAATTAAAGGAGATAATATCTCAAGGTACCAGCTTAGGTCCCATTTGATTTTTTAATCAAAATGTAAATGGAAAAATTCAATTCAAAGACGTTCTCAAACGTGGATGATGTTAGATTAATAACCAAACACAATAGCTAGGAAATGAATTTAAACAAATTTTATAAATCTTATTAAATGAACTCGTGACTATAAAATTACAATAAAGAAAAACATAATATAAAATTAGAATAAGGGACTCAAACGATATATCATGATTTTCAATATATGCAGAAATAATGATGAACTATAATTAACTATAATTGACTACAAATAACCACAATTATAAAACCTTTCATATTAAGAACCAACATTCATAGTATATCGTTACATGCATATTCAAAAATGATTGAAGAGCTTCAGAAACATTTAATTATCGTATTAAAGATGCTTTTAAATATATTTACATTACTTCTTTTGTCAATTAAGGAAAACTAAAATGAACTCTAAACAAGACAAAAATAAAACAAACAAACAAACAAATAAAAGAAAACAATAAAAACTTTAAAAAAAAATAACAATCAACTTAACAATCTACCAAATAATCTATAAATTCAAATTTTAATTTTCTTACAGAATTTAAAACAACAGATAATATCTTATCCTTTGATAATGATTTTTTATTAAAGTACTTGCTATAAATTTTGTTGAAAAGCATACGATCATTAAATGAATTCACAAATTATTCAAGAGTTTAGTAATTGTAGAAATATTGTGTTCTGAAAGTCAAAGACAAAAGAAAAAGTAGAATATACTACAAAAATTTTAAAAATGACTTCTAAAAAAATAAAAATTAAGATTTTTTTTTATGTTTCATTATTTTATGGCTACAATTTTGCATATTAAAAAAAATAGAAAAAAAAATAATTATAGGAAAAACAATAAAAAATAGAATCTTTATAGGAATATAAAACATAATAAAAAAGTAAATACTCGTACACAAAAGCAATTGCAACTATGATAAATACCGTAATTAAACTGTCAGTTACTCGTTAATATTATAAACTGTATAAATCAGATCATTATTTCTACTTAAAATGTTTTTTCCTGAGTGCTTCTAAATTTCATAACATAGACCTGCACAATTCAGTAGCAATTAAAAATTTATGAATTTCATTTAAAATATTACGTTAGAAACTAAGACTTCATAATTTATGGTAATTCGTAATTTAATTACATTAAAATTTATAAGGATTACGACAATAACAAGATACTTCTAAATTTCCCCGGGAATCTTAGGCGAACGAGAGTCGGACCTTCTATCCAATCTCAAGTTACAGGCTGGTGATCCAAGTCTGTTCTGTCTCTCCTAACTAAATTAACTAATGTTTTAACTAATTTCACTAATGTTTGTTTTGCTTTAAAAGAAGCCGAACAAATCGTTCAGCTCGGTTAATTCCAATTCAAAACAAAGAATTAATAATTAATATTTATTTTTATGGAAATATTATAGAAATTTACGAATTCAAGTAGAATTGATCTTGGGATCAAGGTAAATACAATGGTAACACAACATTTAATATTTGGATTTCCTATGCATTAAAACGATTAAATCGCTTTCGATATTGCTTATAGCAATAACAAATTGCTTATAGCAACTTATAGAGAAAACTCTGCTATAAAGATTAAACGAAAAGAAAACAAGAGCAGCACCTAAGTAAACAAAAGAAAAGTAAATCGCCTTTCTAATTCGTTTACTGATTGTTCTGCTGTATTATTAAGGTGAATTTCTAATTGGGCTTACACATTTATCATCTTCTTTTCTCAATAAACTGCAAAATGTTCGTCATTCTTAATAATTCAAGCAATTTAGAAACCTAAGTACCAAGTCTTTAAATTAGAAAGCAGTAACTTAACATCAAACACCACTATCTACATCAAAATTATAGATATATAATATCGATTCAAAATCTACAAAAATACCCAAAATGTAACTCAATTCTTCAATACATAAATACATAAATGCATAGTAATGCAGTTTTCGGATAAAAGTACAGTCTGCACACAAGCACAAAACAAACACTAAAAAGTTCAGAGCTTTCGCCCCCAATGTGACGTGGCTTCTTCGGTGCAGTTTTCATTTAAACAAAAATAAATTGTGTTCCTCTGTAAAAATGATGTTTTAACAATCATGACTATGGAGTCGGAATCGGAGTTGTTTTGTGGAGTAGAATTCGGAGTTACAGTTGCATTTTATCTAAATTTTACTAAATTACAGGAGTCAGAGTCGAAAAAAACTTTTACCGATTCCATAGATCTGTCTACAACACCAATGTCTGATCACACACAGCTATGAGACTAAATGTTAAGACTAAAAACCTATTATATAAATGATTTAACTTGATTCTATGAAATTCGAATTCCACTATTTTTGGCCAACTATATCTGGCTGATGCTTTTAGAGGTGTTTTTTTTTTTTTTGGTTGGATGAGTTCGATTCGACAGGATTTCGAATCGGCATTGTGGATTCGACTTAAAATTATCGGTTCATAACTCTCTATTTTAAATTTGATATTAGATATGCATTATCATGCGAGTTATTTAAAGCAATAGTTTTGTACCATACTGTAAAGAGACCCAAAAGGTAGATATACAAAACCCAAAAGTGAATTTAGAAATTGTGGTAAATTATGAGTTCTGAGGAAGATCACTGCATTAATTGATTAAAATCATAATGATTTTACCCTTGCCAAAAGTGGTTCACAGAAATGGGAATCAAAAACTCTTGGGACATTGAAAGGAATTAATTTATTGGTTGGCTGATAGAGGCCTAAGATCCTTGGTATTTCTGAATATGTTCAAATTAAAAAAAAAAATTAAAAATTGGCTTTTCCTTAGCAGAAAAGGAAGCTAACGATAGTCTAAAAAAAGCCTAGTCAGAACCGAAATAGACTGTGTAATAAGAAGTTTGATTTTTTTTCTTTTTTAAGGCTTTGTGGTATAAGATTCTAATGAACAGATAATCTATACATATAAAATCACACAAAAATTTTTTATTAGAACACACAAAATTCGATAGCTCCATCCACCTTGGTCGTCCAGGCCCAAGTACTACATTTCATGATGGGCTCACAAATGCTAGGTTAGATGACAGACACTCATTGTTTTGCCACAATTATGAATCCGGCAATTGTGAAGTTCACCATTATAAATTAACTAATATGCGACTTTTTAAATACATTCTTCTTAATTCTATGTGTAATAGCCATTGCTATTACTATTATAATACAGGATGTATTGTAACATCTGTGCAAATTTTAATGGGCGATAAGGAGCACCCAGACAAATCTTTTTCATCTATGAATGAATGTCCGCTGACGAACATAGCGCCCTCTAGCATCGAAAATTGCCATCAGCGGACATACATTCATAGATGAAAAAGATTTTTCTTGGTGCTCCTATCGCCCATTAAAATTAGTACAGAATTTTGATCCATCCTGTGTAATAGGTACAAATACATAAAGTTGAGTAGGTCTCAATACAGTCTAAATATTTATAAAAAATAAAACTTGAATATAAATACTTTGTTTGATATTTTAAGATCTGAAGACAGTGAAATGAATAAAATTAATAAGAAATATTTTGTATTTGTATATTGAATGCATAACTACATAAATTTTCAAGAATGCTAGAGGAACAAAGTAAAAAGTAATATCTTCCCATTTTTCGTGGAAGTTAAAAAAAATAAGTATATATATGTATATATAGTATTATTAATTGAACAAGAACGAAACAGCTGTGCTGATTGTTTCCTAGATGGTATTTTGAACTTAAAATCGCAATATTCTAAAGAAACAATCAGGGTTTAAAATAGAAGATTCAAGCTGAAACCTTGTAGTCAATAAATAAATTGATCGACAATAAATACACCTTCAAAAAATAATTGAAACAATAAAATATTATCTATCGAACACTCTTTCAAGGTTGGGGTCAAAACAGATTACTACTTTAATTATTACTTTAAATTATAATTTCATTTTAACTGTCCCTACATAAAGTGGTAAAGGGAAGAAGCTTTTAAGAAGCTTATTTCCGTATGTTTGTCCGTCGCCGTCCCTACAGCCCAAACTATAAGTCGTACAGAGGTGAATCATACATTATTTGAAAGTGTATGATTTGTGGAGATGGGGAAAAATGCGTCACTTCCTATCTGAGGAAGTGGCTCAAAATGAAACATGTACGAAGTCGTTATGATTTCAATTGTTTTGTCAAGCCCAACAAGGATATATATATTATATACCCAATATATTACTGAAAAGTACTAGTTAAATATTACATTTTCATTTTTTTAATTGAATAATACATGATGTTTTCAAGTTAATTTGATTAAGATTTCCTGTATAATTTTAAAATTAAAAAAAAAAGATTAAAATAAATAAGAATAAATAAATCATTTAAAATAAATTTTAAACGACATAACATATTAAAGAGCTGTTATTGAATTATTTTCAATTGTTCCCGTTTGCTTAAAAAATAATTGAAATGAATGTTTGTTTATTTGGTTTGTTATCAAATATTTAAAGCCTCTTTATTTACATTGGAAAGCTGCGCCCTCTAGCATTAAATACTATCACATTTAATTGAGAAACTTGCCAACAGATGACGCCACTGTACAGCAGAGAATTCTCACGGAAGTGACGATTTAATACAAAGTTGATGAACGGAAGTCTGAAGAAAAAAAGGGAGAGAGAGAGAGAGAGGAAAAGAAAAAAAAAAAAGACTGCAACGCTTCAAAGAATTTCCCACCCACTGAATCTTCACTTAACATTATCAGCATTTTTTTATTTATTTTTCAGTAGTTTTTTCTATCTACTTCATACTGCTTGCTTTTTTTTTATCTTTCTAATTGCGTGGGATGGAGTAGATTGGCAGCCATCCCAATTTCTAACTCCCGTTGCCGGGACGATGGTCTGTGTAAATCTCGGCGCTCGGGAATTTTTGACATGGCATTTTTTGGTTCTCATTCTCCCACCGTCAAAATTAGCGATGGCATTAAAACGGAAGCGCGGCTGTAAAAGATCCTTTTAAGAACACGGTAGACAGGTTGAGCTACGAACCCCTCTCCACGATGGAACCAGTTACTCTTCACATTCATAGGACGCCCTAATGATGATGTAAGACACCAGAATTTATAATAAAAAGTAATATTAATAATAATAAAGAACAAGACAATAACTTTAGCAAATTCAGAAATACTGAAACAATACTGTTTGGTTTCTCCGTTCACATTAAGTAAAACATATAATAATTTAATAATAATAAAAAGAATGCTAATGCGGTGTAGGCAATGTCGGAAGGAGGATTTGATTATATCCTGGATCCAATATTATTGATTGAAATTTAAAAAAAAAGTATTAAAAAAAAATTAGCGTTGCGATAAAAATGTAAATTCCGGCTAACAACATTTTCTGCAGGAAATTAGAAAAATAAATATATTCGACTGCGCATGCGAAGTACGTATTCCACTTGAATATTTTTCTTCTTTGTCTCCTTCGTACGGGTAGCCCCGTTAAAATGGCTGGAGAGAGTTCCATAAAATTTGATAGGTTCCTTATATATGGGCCAACTGAAAGCACAGGTACATTATTTTGGTGTCCACCCCTTTTATTCCTACAAATGAACCCCAAATGACCATCTGGTTAAAAAAAAAACAACATTTATCTGGATTTTTATTGTGCTTTATTTCTTGACGTATTTCAAAGTTTGTCGAGATCTTTTTCAATTTCCTCAAAATAATTGAAAATATAGAAAAGTATGTTTAACACTTGCACAAATCAATATATATATAACAACAGTTTTGCTTTCGACAACATAAAACTATAAATATATTTTTTTAATTTAATACCTCAATAAGTTATAGTTGTTTGTTATATGACTCATTTCCAATTTGCAGCAAAATACTATATAATTACTCCACGCAATGACGGAAAATAAACAAAAAAATACAGAAAATATAATACCATTCATTCCACGAAGAACGAATAATATGAACTTTAAGCCACCACCTTCATTTCCTATCATTACAAATTAGAAAAAATCAAAACAATATATAATAAAAAAGTTCAAAGAACTTAAACCTTACTTTCCGTAAAACGTAATTTCTGAAAATGTTTAATTTTTTTATTTTTTTTTATTTATTTTTTTTTTCCTTTTTTTTTTTTTTTTAAGTCGTGAAAACTTTAAAAAAAATTACGTTTTCAAATGCTAATATTTGCTGAACACAAAAAAAAACAAAAAACTTTTGTATGGGGATTTTTGTTAATTTCTCGACAAGAACTCATTTGCTAAAGATTTCATACATAAAAGTCAGTGAATACCTTTAAATATTTTAGTTTTAAAAATGGATTTTATCTTAAGAAGCTTAAATAGTTTAAAATGAAAATTTCAATTTCTGGAGTTGAATATAACTTTAGACGATAAATTGTAAGTTTTTCATTAACAATCCTGATGACTCCTATTAAAAGATTTTCATTTTCCAATGCTCCTTTTAATCATTCATAATAGAGATCTAAAATTAAGATAGTTAGGAAGGTTCACATTGATTGGAAAAATGATAAAATGAGGGGTAAGGAAGCAGCAGAGTAATTTTAACATTAATAATTAAGAACATAATTGCAATAAGAAAAAATCAAACAGAGAAAAGAGATTTGTTTTAGGATCAAATCCACATTCAAATCGGAAGGATTTTTCTCTGTCTGAAAAGGTATTTTTAGATAAAATAATTGCAGCAAATATAACTTCTGAAGATAAAATTGAGATAAAAATTATATTTATTGATATTATGATAATAGATAACATGGCTGATAAAGGCGGTAAATTAATTTGCGTTAATGCTTATGAAAATGATTAATTATGTGAATTACCAGATCAGACTTTGACCAAATATCATTATCAAACTATTAATATACAAGAGACAACGTAAAGCTAATAAAATTTACATATTAACAGGGTTTTTTTTTTAAGAGAATAATATACTATTCTTAAATGGTCTAAATCGTGAATCCTTACATTTGGCCTTGAATTAAGATGTAAAGAACCAGTGGTAGGATTATGACACAATGATACGTGTTAAAGCGGTTTTTACATTAGGTTTATATATTATTTGTTAAATATCTTGATTCTTTTTCTTTGTAATGTATGTAGTTCTTATGTTCCAAGCATAAAAACTTCTTGCATCCTTTTTACAGTTAATTTCCTTTATATCCTTCATTATTTTCGGCGAATATAAAAAAAATGTCATCTTCTTGCGGTTATATGAATGATCTTTTGTTGGGTTTAAAGAATTTACGAAAAAAGCCCTAATACAAAATATCAGGTCATTCAAATGTGAACGAGCCAAAAGACATAGAAAATACCGAATAGGTTTATTGCGGGATTTTCAACACCGAACGTAGGTGGAGACACTGTAGTGTTAGGATACAGTGACAGGTGGCTCTGCGATCACGTGATGAAACTAGCAGACTTCTGTTCAGTACGTCGTACAGTAAAAACTCGCTAATCCGGCACGTTCGGGACTTCGGCAGTGCCGGATTACCGAAAATGCCGGATTACAGAGCGCCGTCTAAAAATAGCCGTTATTGCGAGGATAAAATAGTGAATCAAAAGAGCTATTAATAGGTATCAGGCCATTTTTCCATGTTCTATTGTGATTTCTCTGATTTCGGTAGTAATGTTTACGCTTCACTGCTTCTTTAAAGGTGCTTGGTTTAGAAAACACTGCACAGAAACTCAACTCAAACTCACAATACTGAACGTTCATTGCAAAGCGACACTGTGCCGTAGCACTGACAAGTGAGCACTAGACGACACAAAATGGCGGACGAAGATTTGTTATCACTGCCGAGTACGCTCGACCAGCCGATTGCCCGCGAACTCTGCCGAACGCGCCCGGAAGGCTTATTCAGTGTAAAAAAAAAACCTTAGACCGATGCCGGATTATTGAATGTGCCGGATTATCGGATGCCGGATTAGTGGAGTTTTACTGTACTAGTATACTGTATAGTATATACAGTATACTAAACTGTACTAGTTTACTGTACTAGTCCTGATTGAAGCAACGAATGTTGAACAGCGAGCGGTTATCCGTTTTTTAAATGCGGTAGGTGTCGGGAGAGTAAAAATCCATCGCCGCCTGAGAAACATATACTAAAAATGCATATCTTTGTCATGTGTAAAGAATAGTGTAAGCAGTACAGGGCGGTGACTGATGATTCGAGGCCAGATCGAGGACATCATGCTATCAACGATGCTTCATAACGGAAGTTGACAGTCTAAAGCCGTGCGAACACCATGCAATTTTGCTGCAATTTAGCTGCGCGATTTTGACGTCACGAGTTGATATACACTGTTGTCAAGCGCGAACACCTTGCAATTCGATATGCAACTCGAAAATGCAACCGACCCATGACAACGCAGATTTTAAATACGGTACGTCACGTGTGACGTCAAGCAAAATTCGGTTATGTCGTTTCAAACATAATATAAGAGTGATTGAATTGCAACTTATGATAAATATTGTTTTCAAAATTATTAGCCGCTATGGAATTGAATTTCATGTTATTATTTCGAATGAAAAGTAACGAATGACCAACAGCCAATAAGAAACAATGCTTCTCTGGAAACAATGACGTCATACCTTTTGCATTATCGCGTAAGCAGCCTTGTGGTTCCCAAACCCGATGTGAAAAATCCGAAAAAATCGAGGTTTTGCAACCTCCCTGATAAATTCTGCCGCATATAATTACTGCATTTCAGTATAAACTTTATTTCTGCATGAAAGAAACTCGCAATATTCTGATATTAATTGAGTATGCGCCTGTCTTCAAAACGAATCGACAGATAACATTTTCGACGCCATTTTTTTCATGGGCGTGGTTTCACAACTGACGTGTACCAATGCTGCCCTGTGATTGGGGAATTCGATGCAATTTTTCGAGTTGCAGGTGTCCATGCAACTCGAGTCGGATGACAAAAGTTGCAAATAAGTTGCAAATAAACGTGCTCTATCAACTCGTGACGTCAAAATCGCGCAACTAAATTGCAGAAAAATTGCATGGTGTTCGCACGGCTTTACTCGGGAATCAACTTCCGGGTGTCCGGGTGGAAGACTTGCAGACAAAATTGGAATAAGTGTTGCGCACCAGTATCAAGGATCGCCTGCCGGAAGATTTGCGCAGAAATCCCAACTTGGATACCACACAACTTCGATTCTGTGCAGAAAGTATTTGCATGGGTCTTTCCCTGGAACATTTGCTCCGATATCAAAAGGAAGGTCGCCCGTTTTATCGAAAGAATCAATGCCGGAGATGAAACGTGTCTTGCTAGGAAGCCTCAGGCTCGTTTTCGTTCGAATGACACTGATATCAGGCGCGGATTTAAGGGATGACCTGGACGATATAAAACGTCTGCCCTATTATTCATGAAAACACGATCACTCTTTTAGAAATGGGTATCAGAGATATAATTAGAAAATAACTAATTAAGTGTATCTGAATAATATTTAACGTTCTCCGCCCAAAACACGAACAACTATGTCGATAGGCCCAGTAGGCCGTTGTTTAATATCGGGTTTTCAGTTAAAGATTATTTTTGTACATCAAAACAAATCCTAAAAAATACATCTTTTAAGGTTTAAGTTTTCAAAATTTTCCGGGGGAGGGCTCCCGGACCATCCTCCCACGCTTGCTGCGAGATATTCCATACCCATCACCCCCCCCCCCCTTTGCAAAACCTTAAATCCGCCCCTGACTGACATCAATACTTTATTTACGTAAAATGATCCCCCATAATACATACTTTCTGTGAGATCGAGATTTTCTTATGTAATCTCTTACAATATTCTTTTCTTTTACACCAATACACCAGAAGGGTGCCTTTCGCCAATATCGCAAGGATTTGAGCGTTGTCAATCCTCTACAGAGTGGGGCTGTGCCCGAGAGGTATGATCTACTCCCGAATGGTTTCTTACTGTATTAAGTGATGAGTCCTTCTTCTGCCTTTTAGTCAATGACCATCGTATCGCTTTATGGAGAGAACTGGACAGTGCTCAACTCCTTGCAGTATTGGCGAGAGGCACACAGCCGTTACTTCTGGCGTAATGTTGTGGGAAGTCATTTCTTATGATAGCAAATCTATCATAGTGATTCTAGGAAGTTTAAATGTACAGCAATACGTACAAGAGATTCTGACACCCATTGTTTGCTCTTCTTATCAAGCCTGTCAGAAGCAATTTTCCAATAGGATAAAGCACTTCCACACACTGCACACAGTTCCCAGCAGTATCTCCAAGCAATTCATTCTCTTCCTTGGACTGCCAGGCCCCAGACTTGTCCCTCAATTGAGCATGCAAGGATGTCAAGTGCATCCATCATCGTACATCAGGCATTTGCAGCAGCAGTTGCAGCAAGCTTGGCGAGATCTGCTACAAGACATCATCAGGACTTTGTTTTACTCTATTCCATGCCACAGTACTGATAATGTAACAATAATATTGCTATTGTTCAATAAAAATCTGTGTTTTCATTGTGAAATTTGAGTCAATTCCAATTCGCTTCATCCAAAGAGCACCTACAAAGTTTCACTCAACTTCAGCGATTCCTTCACGGTGCTTCTATTTTTTTTTTGGCAAAGAATGTGTCTTATTTTTTCATTAACACATTGGTAATTATTCATGTTTACTAACGAATAATTGAATCAATGATAATTAAAATTAAATCCATAATATTTTATAATACTTGTAGAAATAAATACAGTTCTTTCATTCAACATTTTCTAGGATTAAGAAGAATACCGCGACGATACTCGGACTATGTTTACAGGAGCTAAAACGTTGTATCTTCAATTGGATCAATAATTTCATTTGCTGCTATTCCTAATTCAATTCCTAATTTTATTTTATGAGAATCTGTACTTTCCTAATCTATAGCTAAAGATGATTTGTCCCTTCATCTTCCTTAATCTACTGAATGATTAATTAGCATTCCATCTACTGATCACAATGAAACCAGTTCAGTACTCTCCTAAGTAACTATTGTAATATGATTTGTAATCACACCAAGTATTTTACACACATTAATCTTCATTCATTGATTTATAATCTCTTTCCAAGATGCTAACTTCCTATTAAAGGATTTTTTTTCATGATCACTCTGTAATTGTGTGAATAAAGCTATGCGAACACCATACAATTAGTTGGCCAACTTCAAGTTGGCCGCAATTGTCGGGTGCGAACAGCATCCAACTGCTAACTCAAGTCGGGCGAACAACCAACCCAGGACAACGCAGATTTCAAATACGTCACGTATGACGTTAAGTAGAATGCGGTTGTGTCGTTTCAAACTTAAATATAATTGATTGATTTTCAACGTATGATAAATATTTTTTCAAAATTATTAGCCAGTATGGAATCGCAGTTGATGGCATGATATCGATGCAAGACTAACGAACGACCAACAGCCAATAACAATCCATCCTCCCATGGCAACAATGGCATCACGTCTTCCCCTATTACGTCGTCACTTCTTCACTAGCGAGCGAGCGGCTATCCCAGAATTCCATTTTGTTGCCGCTGTGCAACAAACGCTGTTGCCGCTGTGCAAAATCCGAAAAAAATCGAGGTTTTAAAAACTCTCTGATAAATTCTACCTCATAAACTTAATGCATTTCAGTATAAACTTTTTTTTCTGTGTGACAGACAATCGCAATATTCTGATATTCATTGTGTAATCGCTCGCCGTCGAGCTGAAGCGGGGAGAAAAATTGAGACGCCATTTCTTCAAATGGGCGTGACGTCACGACTGACGTGTTCCAACGCTGCCCTGTGATTGGGTAATTTCTGCCCAACTCGACGATTAAATAAAACAGCACCAACTCGAGTTGGCCAACTTTAGTCGAGCGAAAAGCCACACCAAATGTGCTCAAAAAGCGCTCTAACTTAAAGTTGGGCCCACAATTCGACAACTAGTTGTATGGTGTTCGCCCTGCTTAATAATTACAACTTTAGTTGTGTATACATTAACAATAA
Source organism: Thereuonema tuberculata (assembly GCA_023159025.1). Lineage (NCBI taxonomy): Eukaryota > Metazoa > Arthropoda > Chilopoda > Scutigeromorpha > Scutigeridae > Thereuonema > Thereuonema tuberculata. The sequence continues at coordinate 70,419,945 of JAFIDM010009631.1, read as the reverse complement.
TAATAAAAAATAAATTTTCAATTCGTCAACAAATGGAAGCACAAAATGAAATAATCAAGGCAATCGGCGATTTTTAAAATTCTGGAATTTCAAAATTACATATTAATCAGCCACAAACGATGCATGGTAGATAGTGATATGATAGTGGGGATAATTTGGGTTTATCTAAAATCTAATCAGATACTATTTGGTGTATCTGTGAAGCGACCAATAAGCAGCTGCTACAAATACCAAAATCTAATCAGGCTTGGACAACAACATTTAACTTTCAAATATGAAATTTGATGCAGATCAGTGCATTATTCTTGAATTTTTAAAAGCATAATAGTTTGGCCCATATTTGATAGTGGTTCAAAAGTTATTTTTGAATGGATAGCTATTTTTCAAGTTATTGTGTTCACAAGTTTTCAGTAACAGAGAATAATACATAGGCACAGACTTACAGAAACACATACACATGTCATTCAGAAAACAGTGACGTCTAAATTTTTTTTAAAGAGCGAATAACATGGATTTCTGTAGAAAATAACCATGGATATTTATAATGATTAATGTTTTATGTATAATTATTAACCTTTCTTTAACGTGCGGAGTGAACTATCTAGGAACACAATTGACACGCACAATTTACGCAAAGGATTCGCACCCCGAGCTGTCATCGTGAAGAGACTGGTACGGACCGTTTCGCACTTGTTATGTGCTCATCAGCCAGCCAAACTCCACCGATAACATGCTCAGGAGGTGCGAAACTATAGCTATCCCGGCTCTTGCTCCCAAGAGCGGGACCACTCCCCAAAGAAATACAAAATAAAAATTAATAAAACGAGAAAATACAATAATTCCTTGGCCTGCAACTCGCAAAGCACAAAAGGAATTTAATAGCAGCATTAAATAAGAAATACGCTGTAAATAGAAATTATTAACCTTTCTTTAACGTGCGGAGTGAACTATCTAGGAACACAATCCTTTGCGTAAATTGTGCGTGTCAATTGTGTTCCTAGATAGTTTTATGTATAAGTTTTAAGAAAAATTAAAATGATTAGATATATTAGAAAAAATGTGTTTGCCTGTCGCTTGCGTAATTAATATATTTTCTAATTACTGTGGTATTGAGAAAGTAACAAAGGTTCCTTAAATTACTACTTTCCTTAAATCATGCGTTTTATTTTTCTTTATTTCTTTTTTCTTAAATTCGTTACAATAATATAAAAAATAAAAATCTTCGGTATTTTTGTTTTTTTGGGTTTTTCGTTATTTAATTATAGTATCTGATTAAACTTACCTTAGTGGGGGGGGGGGGAAATTAAATCCGCAAATGCTTACTTAAATTGTTTGAATCCAATTAATTTTAATGGTATTAAACTGGCGCAGTTATTAATAGAATTATTATGAAAATGAATATCCTTTTTTTAAAGCATCCATTGAAATCCATTGTTTCGGGTGCAATGTTGTTTTATGGGAATTTGTTTTTTGACCTTCTCGCCGAAAGGACCCTCATGAAAAAAAATTATAAATGTAAAAAGTTGGATCATCTCATATCCTTAAATGTTTATGCCAGGTTTTTAGAAGATCCATCCTGCAGTTATTATAGGGAGACACACAAACATACAGATTGACTCATGTCATAAGCCTCACTTTTTTTTAAGAAAGATAGCTTAAGAAAATGATGAATTCAAATAATTGAGGGAATCACCGTAGGTATCCATTTATTATGTCAAATTTTCAATAAATATCATATATTGAGAAAACCAATCACAAAAATCCTCCCAAAATCATATAATCAGTAATTATACTAACATTTGAAAACATTCATTATATAACGAAGTTTCAGAACTTCTCAACTATTATGTATTGTCAATCAATTAGGTTAAAATTCTCCAAAAGAATTTTATTTCTTCTAAATTAAAGTAGACTAAATATATGATGAAAAAAAATTCATCTAAAAAATAAATATGGCATCGATTCAGTTAATCAGTTTTTCTACCTCCATGATTTTAGTCTCAGGTTTGTAATGAAACCCTTAAGAGATAAAAGGGTTAGATTAAGAAAGCTTGAAATGCAATTTGAAGTTTAATATCCCTCAGCCCGTCTGTGATCACGATAACTCAAAAACTATAAATCTGAGAAAGCTGAAATTTTGTAAGTATCTGTAGGTTGTTACAAGAATGATCCATATTTATTTTGGTAGAAACTGGAATCTATAGGAAAGGAACTAGATAGTTTCAGATTATGTAATTCTTGCAACGCTTTAACCACTGGAATTTAAAAATAAAATAAAAACTATATATATATCTATATATATAGACTATATTGTGATTTAAAATTCCCTGTACAAACTTTAAAGGAAGGTCAGGAATACAAAAACAAACTGTGTTCAGAATGGAACGTATGTCCTCAAACGCCACCCCCGAATGTTGCAGAGGGCACTGTTTGGCAGTGAGCCATCGTCATTTGAGGCGTTGACTTTGTACGAGTAGAAACATTGACTTCAGCATTGATGTGCGGGAATATCTTAACAACACTTGATGGATTGACTGGGGCAGACTCGTCGCTTGGCCTCCACGATCACCCGACTTCTCCAGCTTTGATTTATTTCTCTGGGGTTATCTCAAAGGCTTGCTTCTGACGCTGACCTCGTCGCAAGAGTCGCCATGTGGCAGCTGGATGTATCTGCGAAAGGCCTCGCATTTTTGCACATATTCGGCAGTTCATGCATCGACGCTGTGAGGCGCATATTACTATTGGTGGAAGGAAGTTTGAGCACCTACTGTGAACCTGTAAGTGTACACCTTACTGTCGTATTGTAAACATTGGGCTAATAAATATGTTGTCTTTTATTTCTGAACCTTAAGTGTACTTTCTCGCTTATTCGGCTGGCGTTTACGGACATACGTTCCACTATGAATGGGGTTTGTTTTTGTATTCCTGATCTATCTTTAAAGTCTGTACAGGGAATTTTGAATCACCCTATATACATAAATATATAAAACTAAGCTGTAATTTTTGAGATAAAGTCTACAATTTTACAAGGAAAATCCCTACTGAAATCAACATACAGTATATTGAAAATGAGTTATTTCTTTTTCAATAATCGGCAGAACAAAATTAAATCGAGTTTTGCAAACCTTAAATTTCAAGGCATCTCAGGATGCAGATTTAGTTTAATTTCCGATAAATTAGGCTCATTGTTTGCATCATGCTTGTTGATGCTTCTTTTGTTATGTACTGATAAAAATTCTACAGAAAAACATTAGAAACCGTTAATTCTTACTGACGTTAAACAGTGAAATTTCATTAAGTGTATTAATCATTGTACATATGCTGTCCATCGCGTAGGGGGTCTGACAATGCAGGGCTGTTAAGTAAATTATATTTTTCATTATTAATTCAATATTTCAATGAATGGCATTACATTGAAAACCTTTATTTATATATGGGCTTATATTCATTTGCCAGGGTTGCAGCCATTATAAAAATAATGGCTAAATAAAAATATTCTTTTTATAACAATGAGTTATCTGGGTACTGAACTCACCAGTTCATAATTCTTAATTACATACGTTATGAAGACATTTTGGATGACTGTGTCACAGAAAATCATCATTGTTTTTTGTTGTTTTCATTCATTTTATTTATTGATACTCTTTATACCGATTTTAATCTGTAATTTTGACTGATTGTTAAATAACAAATTGATTTCTATTTCTCTTTTACTAAGCGTTATTATTGTTTTTTTATTTTTTTTCCATAGACCCTGTGTTAAAAGTACCGGGTGTGACAAGAGGTCTTTTTATGCCTCTCGTACTATTTCTGTGTCCCATAAAAAGACTAAAATCAGATAGAAATAAACTACGAATGGCAACAAAAATATAAAAACTTTTAAAAGAGAATTAAAGCTAAAAACCAGAAATAGTTTGCAAGATAAATTTGTACATTTGTACATTTCATTTGTAATATAAGACCTATTGACAAGAAAATTATTTCCTCAAAGGGACCAAGCAAGCCATAATAAAATGGGTCTTATCAGACAAAGAATATAATTAAAAAATAATAATAATCTGTTTAAAGCACGAATTGTTGGCAATTTTGAATTTATTTCATGAATTAAATAATGTTGCTTCTTCTGAGAAATGTTTATGAAAAATGTTGTAATCATATGACCTCAAGAATAAACCACAAATTCATTATGGAAACAGAATAAAACAAATCAACTTTCTGAAAATATAATTATAATGGTAAGTAACTATCTTTCTTTATATCATTCCTATTTAACAAAACTCTGAAGTATTGTTGAATAAAATATTATCTAGATAGTTTTTTTTTTAAGTAAATCATTTTCTCATTTTTTCTCTTTTTTTTTTATTATAAATAGATTTTGATCGTAATAAACTTCTTAGCTAAAAGAGGATTACTTTTCTGAATTTCTTAAGATCTAAGCCTTTTTTTATGAAGTAATTGGTAAATACCTTGCTTGTTTTTAAGATGATTTCTCGAAATTTCGTTTAAATTTCTTAGAGAATCGTTTCTTAGAGAATCTTCATTTACTGTTTATTGGTTTTTTACGGCTAATTTAATTTGTGAATTCCACGAGGCAGCTAATTTTCTAGTAGTGCTATTTTTAAATCTTAATTTGCTAGAGGCAGTTTCGTGGGTTATTTTTTTTTTTTTTTGGTTAAAAATGTTTTTGTTTTGTTTTTTTTGTTTTTTATTTTTCTTATTTTGAACTGGTTAAAAAATATCTCGAACATTGTTTTTGTTTTTATAAGTTTATTTTCTCCCATCTACTTTTCCCATTGTTTTCACGTTCGTCATAAACACTTTTCTGCAATTATTTATTTCTGTATTATTCCTGTTTTTAAATTCATTATTAATAAGTAAAGGATTTATCATCAATACCGACGACTTACATTTTGTAATCGATCACTGATATTCTTCATGCTTATTAGTATCTTATTTTTTGTTAGAAGTTTTCTTGTTTTATTCAAGTTTGAAGTTATAACATTACATTCTACTTCTCGTAAACAATTAAAATATAATGTTAAAATTCGTACTTACTACAAAGTTCTGTTTTTTTTTTGTTTTTTTGTTTTTTGCACAAAAAAAATCGCTTATTGTTATACTGTTCTTATTTTAGAAAGAAAAGTATTTTGAGATATATTTTTACTACAGTAGAACCCCGGAAATCCGAACTAATTGGGGCTGTGGTCTGTTCGGATTATCCGAAAAAAACATATTACTATTCTACTTGGTAAGCCTACACAGTACACAGTTACAGCTATGGTACTAGCTCCCACTTGGCAACGTAGCGTAACGGTGAGACAGAAGAATACTTGCACTGTGAAAAGACAGTAGCCGATCACGTGCACAGTAGCAGTATCTGAAGTACGCAGGAGTGTTGCATACTTTTCGGTTGGCTTTTATTACCAATAGCCTACAATACTGAGTAAATATGTTGCATTGCGCTAAATACTAGCTTAAAAACTGTTATTTTAATAACATGAACAGTGCTATGATTAAATACTGTACTTCCTGTACATTGCAAGTGAGATTTAAATTTTTTTCCTGCATCATAGATTATTCGAAATTTCGGATTTGCGGGGTTCGGATTACCGGTGTTCTACTATAGTAAAAATATATCTCAAAATTTATATCATTTACAGCATAAAATTTTAAAAAAATATATCTTTTTTTAAATATACCTTATTTCTTTGCGTCGCAATTTATTATATCTTATTTCTGTATGATTTAAATCGCTTAAAGCAAAGCGACATAAAACAAAATACATATCAGTGTTCGTCCTTTTTATTCAAATAAGGGTAAAAAGGGTATTCATTTATTTCAAGTTTTCTGAAAAGGTCACAAAAGAAAGGGATAGAATTTCAATTTTTCGATTCCGTCCAGATCCCATCTAATCCACCAATTGTACATTCACTCAATTACAGCCGGAAGGCAAATATTTCAGTAAAATAAACATTGTTGTTTAAAATTTTTATGAGATGAGAAATATAAATTAATATTTGATTGTTATGTTTCCGTATAGCAAATGGGGAAATTAATCACTTTTTGGCATTAATTGCGTTCATAAGATTACCATTATCCAAGATTTTATATGTTGCTTTATTCACAATGGTGACAAAAATTCAGATTGCACTGCCAAATTCACTTAAAAAATAAAAGCCTTAGGAATTTTTATCTTCAAAATTATAAAAAAAAAATCATTTCAATTTTCAATCCTGTTCTTTGCCAATTGTGTTTCTAAGTAATATTTTAATAAACACATACTTCAGCATCAGTTATTATAAATATATTAGACATATGTAATAGAAAATGATAAAAAAGAAACATTTTTATACTGAATTATCAATGTGAGAAATTAATGTTAAGTTTAGTATATGTTAAAATAGAGATTACTACGTTCACCTGGACTAAATAACAAAAAAGTAAAACTGTTTTTCAATTAGCATATTAATTAATCTAGATGAATAATAATGTAGATAAAATAAGTGATTATAATGCCAAATAAAAAAGAAAAGAAATAAGCTAAATTTTTTTTCCAATCTAATTACAATAAAGTACATGTAATCCATATCAGAGAACCCTCCTACTGTAATGTTCAGCACTATATTAATCCTTACTCTTCATCATTACATCATCGCCCAGTTTATTTTAGCTAATCCTAAACTCCAAAAAAAGCAATTTAGTAAATCATTCATCTCAGCTAATCTTTCCAACTCTATCTGAATGATATTCTGTTGTTGAAACTAACGTTCATTTCCAAAAATAAAGAAGCTTTCGTGAATCGCTACAGTTGTCAGTTATCTTGGAGCTGTAAAAACAACTACTTAAGTTCAAATAGGAAATTAAGGAAGAAAGGATTCATTTGAAAGATGACATGAAAAGATGTGATTTTTAATCAAATTACAATGAAAATCAGGATATCAAGAGCAATTTGAGTTTTGGGAGTCATCATTATTATTTTTAATGATTTATAAAAAAAAAAGGTTATTCTTTAGGATTAAAAATAAAAATATAGATATCCATTAGGTTTTTAGTTCTGCTGAACATTTATTTATCCTAGATTTACATTTAAATGTAAAAATATAAGACGATAATTAATGTCTTCCATGAAGGAAATGATGAGTTTAAAAGATTGCGTGACAACCATTTTGTGATAAAGCAAATTATTACAAGTAAAGTAAGGAAGTAGTTACTATGTGACACTAAATGTCAATGATATTTAAGCATTATTATGATTACAATGTTGCAAGTATTAGGAGGCGGGTTTTTTCCTTCCCTGTTCTAAGCAGAACTAAAACATTAACATCCAAAAGAAAACCTGTAATACAGTAAAACCTCGATATATCGCTCCCGCTTATAGCACTATCCCGTTCTTTACGCTCCTTTTATACGGTCCCTGGAATTTTCTATGTAACTCTGTATACTTTTACCCTCTTATAACGCTTTAAATCCCGCTTTTAGCGCTTTTTTATATCGGAAATTTTGTATCGAAAAGAAATGTAACACTGTAAAGATTTTTTTTTTTTCCTTGGTAGGAGGGAATTCTTGAACTCTGTGAAGTGCGGGTCTGTGATACAGTTGTGCAAAATGTCGAAGCGGAAATCCCTTTCTATAAGTGAAAAATTGCAAATTCTCCGTAAGTACGAGGAGAATTCTACAGAAGTCAGAAGGATTTCGCAGAATCTCTAGGAATTCCCTCGTCCAGTCTGCGAACAATAATGAAAAACAGGAATGCAATTACCAAAGCAGCGAAGGGTTGTTGCAAACGTAAAAAAGTAAAGTGTGCACTAAATCTGCTCCGCAAATATATTAGTATTGCTCCTAGTGGTGCATCAATTGACGTTAATAGTTACCTGAACCGAATTGAAAATATCATAATTCATAACAGTAGCACACACACACGGCAAACCACAATCAAAGATCTTTTTAAAAGGAATTAAGCTCATATTTGCAGTATATCTATTGCAGAATCATGTATGTTTCCTGTAAAATGGTATCCAAATCTTTCCCCATCTCATAAATCATTTCCCGTCTATAGCGCTATCCCGTTTATTACGCTTGTAGGTCATGGTCCCTTGACGAGCGTAATAACGGGGTTTTACTGTAGTTATTATAACGGAATGTGTCAGTAACAACAAAGCCTGGCTTTTGTAACACTTTCCATTGTTACTTCTATGTAAAATATAATTGTTTTAAAAAACTGTAACTAATGGAATTACTTTCTGCTGTCTTTCACATAAATGATTGGCAGATGTACTCTTTTCTTCATTTCAGCTGATTTTTGAACAAAAGTCCCTCAATTTCTCAGCTTATGAAGAACTACATTATGTACAGTAATTCCAAAGCCACTTTAGTAATAAAGGAAAGCCAATTAAGAAGTCTTCATTGGCTCTAGTGTCAAAAGTTAAAAGCTTTAGGAATGCAGACGATTCCTGTAATGTGTTTTTGAAAATTTAAATCGTAAAAAATTCCCCCATCTCCTAGTGTCGTGCACGTTGAGCGTTGATACTAAACTTGGAAACTGACATTTATAAAGTAAAATGGTGTCATTTTTTTTAACTCAAATGTTACGAATTGAGATCGAACTGTTTGTTCTGGGAGACTTCCCATTCAGCATATGCAGTTTTGAGGCATATCGCATTATTAGCTGTATCAAACAATTCGTATCAAACGAAACAGAAATAATAGTTAAATAAAAGCCTGCAATTAAAAGCACGGATGTGAGACAAGTTAAAAAATAACAGATTAAAAACTAACGACGTTTCAAACCCTCATCTTGTGCTTAGGGTTTTTTTATCAAGTGTATAATTGTTATCCTCCAAGCTTGGATTCGTTATGTGAAAATGACAAATTATCTTTTTAATACTATTTCTCTATGAATCACAGGAACTTTGTAAATATATAAATCAAATTAAATAGATCAGTAATTTAATACAATTAAATTAAAATCGAAATTTTAAATTGAAACTGCATTAAAAAA
>JAFIDM010009631.1:70398746-70410547 GCA_023159025.1 Thereuonema tuberculata | reverse complement strand
TTAATCTGTTATTTTTTAACTTGTCTCACATCCGTGCTTTTAATTGCAGGCTTTTATTTAAATTTTATCCAGCACGTAAAATATTTTTATCTAGAAATAATAGTTGTTTCGTGCATATATATATTCAGCTTCTCAGATATCAGTAACTTTTCAGGTATTTTAAATGCTTTCAAGAGACTCGTAACTTCAAGATTTCATATTCTAACTTCTAAAAATATGAAGATATATATTACTATGAAAATTAAAAGTTATTTTAAACTTTCCAGAAAATATCCAATATGCAAATAATGTTAAATGATTACCTCAAAGTTATTGTTGTCTCAACTGAAGGCCCAGATTGGGAACAAATTCTGAGTTATTTGCCTATTACAAGAGAAACTCACTAACTATAATATTGGTAACAATTTTTGGTTATCATATTATTAGAAATCGATATAGGTAATGCGAAGGTAGCGTACATTTCTACAATATAGCCTTTTTATTCCTGTTGGTGAACACTTAACATATTTCTAATTAACTGTTTTTTAAATATTAGGTCTATTTAATTTTTAGAAATATTTGTAAAAAAAATTTTTGGTTTTTTTTTTCTATGTATTATTTTACAACAATTGGTTATTAAATGCTCCATCTCTCAGTTTTTCGTATATTATAAGATTTATAACACTGCCCAGCTGATAATTCGTAGACAGTTGTATAATATTACATTTACAAAATGCAGATAACAATTGCACAAAAGAATTCAGTACGAATTATTAGCTTATGAAATCTTATTTGTTTTTGGAGGAAATTTGATATATTACGTATTGGAACACGCTTTTCTGCAAAGAGTATTTGAAAGCTATGTTATCATAATTTAAAGGAAATTTGTTAGAAAGGTTGCCACCAGGAATTAACTGAGTTGCTAAGGATAGCAAGAAGCCCGAGGGGAGCCAGTAAAAGAGAAGCCAACATAAACACCAAAAAATGTTTTACTATAGATGCTCAAAATTACATACGGTTCGTAAACAAAACAGTAAAAATTATAAATATTAAAGAGATATAAAAATTTCAATATTTCAATATTATTTGAGTTTTATATTTTACCATATAAAATACATATTCCCTGCAAAACAAAACAAAAAAACAGAGAAATTATAAAAGAGTAATCATAAACTCCTTCTTTTCCCCATACTTTTAAGAAAAGACAATCTTGATCCTCTTTTTATGGCACTCTCATTACCGTGGATTGGGTTTTCTTGTATAAAGTTCATAACACAATCAAAATTTCAGCTTTCAAGGTTTCTTGTTGATACGAACTTAAGTAAACAAACATTCATGAAAACATGCCTGCACTTGTCTTGAATTTAATAGAGAGTTTTTGCCCAGCCCGCTATTCTATACGGTAGCGCTAAACTCACATGACTGGTATTCTGCGCATGCGTCACTGTCCCGTAGAGGAAATACCGTTAACGTGATACGTTAACTTTCCTCGAATAGCGTATCGCTTTACGGTAGGAAACATGAGTTCCGATAAACCTTAGAGAATTAGATTTAACATGAATGACGACTTGATACTCTTGCGCGAAGTTTCATTTCATTTTCAATTCATTTTCAATTATTGCTGGTAAATTTAAGCCATCTGCTAGTCGCTGTATATCGTTTTTTTGAAACGGAAATACAATCGACAATCATCATCATTCATTTCATTTAAACTCAACCTTGAATGTTCCTCTTCTCGAACCTAAATGTTTCTTTCTCACAGGATATTGTGTAACACTAGATCCTCAAACAAAATCATCGTCAATGCCTCCAAATGCAGCGATCTGAAGTCTGTCTTCCATCTTGTTTATTACCTTACCGGTTCCACTGACACGTTATGGCAAAAACTCTCTTCAAGACAGAGCCCGCTATTGTGGTTACCGTATTCGTTCACGTGACATTTGCGTTTCCCGTATATGAATCACGTTATGGCAAAAACTCTCTAGACAGTTTTTGAAGCCCAGAATAATAAACCCTAAACTAACCACTTGCTTCTAATATTTTTCCGGAATTAAAAATCTGAAATCTGTAAGATAATTAAGCTCTAAAGAATCACAAAGAACTTCACTAGGTTGCTGGAATAGTTGCAAGTAACATTACGGTCATTATCATTCTAGGACACACTTTATCTTCATTGAATCACTCATTTGTAATCAGAAAATCAAAACAGCAAGGGCCCAATAAGGGAGAAGGCTTTTAACCCATGTCCGAAATTTCTTATTTTAAACAATTAATTACTTAAATCACATTATTCTCAGTTTTAGCCTCTTTAACGAGCAAAAAACACATCAAGAAATCGGTATACATTTGTTTGTGTGTGTGTGTATTTTCTAATAACTTTTTTTTTTTAAATTAATGAACGAATGGTCTAAAATTTGTATATCTTTCCAAATCATTAAACTTTTGTTTATCTAAAGAAATTATTTCTGAAAATTAAAACTTGAAGGAATGGTAGCCTCTCTAATATATCAAACTGAAATGATCGAATTGGCTTAACTTTCGAATCAATCGAAGGATTTGTGTGAGTGTGTCAACACTAATAACTTTTGAACCCCTGGATGAATGCTTCAAACTTGGTATGCATATTTAGTTTCTCCTCTAAATATGCATCTAACTTCTATACAGTATTTGAATTCTTTTCCAAATGGGACCTTGTCGAGAAATTAACGCTAGAAGGCTAAAAAAATTCCCATAGAAAAAACATTATGAATCTAAAAAAAAATTCTATCCAATTTCTCTTATTATCTCATTGTCTTAAACAATGAATATAATCCTTAATCCATTAATTTAGACATGGATTGATGGGATTAAATTACTCGGATTTAGACAATTTAAGTAATAATGAGGATTTATTTTATTTTTTTCAGAAAATGGAAAAATTTAACTGCCTGCATTCAGGAGATATTATAATTTCAATATCAATGCATTTGTTTAATTGCTTGAGAAGAATAGATCCCAGAAAAGTCATCTTGAGGAATAGACAGATGGATGAAGAGTAAGAGATCGCCGAAGGTCAATGTCAACTACATTCGAATGAAGTATTTATAGTGAGAAGATAAGTCACGGAACTATACAAATAAATGGGTCTGATTATGTGTCCATTGATCTTTAAACGTAGCCTTAGGTTTGTGACACTTTTCGTGGAGATAAAAACATTTACAACTAATAAATATTAGGGGTAGTTTTAACCCCAAATATTCTTATTGTCTGTCCACTCATTATTAATCAACGTAATTCAAAACTAGTTTTTCAAAAAGAGAAGTAATGGGATATCGTTTGATCTATTCTTAGCGAGATGATTTCCCTGAAATAAACATTTAGTAATGTAGCCTTGATAACTAATTTTTTAAGGCCCGGATTTCTCATGGCGTATTATATTTGTTGACTAATCTTTATTCCTATTTGTAAATGGATAAAAATAACCCTCTAATAGTCTAGTTACAGTAATAAGGTTTTTATGCAGCATATTTTGGCAAATTTCAGCGCAATTTCGTCATATCTAAACATAGTTTTTCGTTATAGTGTGTTAAGAATTTTATTAGCATCTGTTTTTGTTTTTGGTTGGAAGTTAAGAATCGAGATCGTAATTTTTTCTTTTTATTTTTGGCTGGATGGTAATTTTGTTTTCAGCTATACTTTGCGTTTTCACGTGACCAAAAATATCACCTTTGACATGATTTTTTTTTTTTAGTCGTAAGTATGTGCATATATCGAAGATTTTTAGATCCTATTTATAATGCTAAGGGCATTATTTTTAAAACTGTAGCAGGATTTCTGAGCATCATTTACAACTATATCAAAAATGTTCTGCTCAAATTTCAATTGCATTACTTAATTTAATTAAACAAATAGGCTTCGTTCGTAGCAAACTGATGATCCTGAACTATCGTAGATTTATTGAATTATTTATTGTAAGTATTTAGTAGTTTTTTCACCTGTATTTCTATTAATTTGCAAAGGCCTTTAAACTTCGTCGAGTTTTCCATTATAAAGTAAGGTTTTTTTTTACATTTGTTTGTTTGTTTGATGAACTACCTATCTGTAAAAGTTTGATGTTTAGCTATTACTCAGCACATTCTTTTTTATGTAATTTCTGATAGTTTATTTGATTGAAATTGTTTTCAGTAAGCTTTCTGAATGAGATATTTTTTCTTAAGGCATTTTGTTGCTTTATTTCATTTTCGTAAAATACAAAACTATTAATTAAGTTTTGTAATTTATTTACTTAGATTTCCAACATTCAGAAATGTTTAAATTATTTTTTTGGCTAGAATTTAAGTATCATTAATAGATTCAACTTTTGTAGGCTCTTAATTATGTCCTAACTTTTACAAGCTCCTAATTTTGAAAAAAAAAGTACGTAATTACACATATTAAAACCACAAGGGCCTGAAACATTCCCTTGGTCTGAACTTTCTGTCATCTCTGAAAGAGTCACATTGAATCTAGATTCGAACTGCATGGATATTACATCTGTAAGCATCTTTAGGAGGGTCCTGAAAGTTTAACGGGTTTTCCTACAGTCTAAGGAGACTGGTTCCATCCTCATGGAAAGTGGAGGAGTTTTCTGTTTTATTACTCCTTCAGATGGAGGTTTACCCAGCCCTCTATTACAATAGAGAGAGGGTGCTTTACCTGCCCTTCGATTTCAACTGAAACCTATTTGGCTGCTTGTCTGGAGCCTACACTTTCTTAGAGCCTGAGGGATCTCTCATAGAGGTTCTCAATTACGTCTTTCCTTTTATATCCTTTTTGCGTCTTTCAAATCTACTAACCATCCTTTTACATCCTAAAGAAAAAGGAAGAACTGAGGCGTTTCCATTTCTTGCTTTTAATTCAAGGCAACGGAACATGAACTCCTAATTAAAATAATTTACCGAAAAAAGAAAACCACATAACACTCCACTCTGAAAAAGTATTACTATTGAAAAGTATAAACAATACAATACAGAGGAAAAAATTAATAATAAACACCAGTGTCAAAAAAGAATAGCATAACATTTTAAGAACTGTAATTTGGATAGTGACTTAAAAAAAGTTTGATTAATAATTTGTTTTATAACTACAATTGATTCTAACAAGTAATTGTGTCAATTATAACATAATCAAAATTGTAATATAACAAAAATTACACATAACAAAATTGTAGAGTACAAGGAGAGAAGAGAAAGTTTTCAAAAGTTGGAAATAAGAAAAGTATTTTATAAATGGTAGTTTATTAAGATACAAATCTTATCAACCTTTAATTAAGATACTTAAAATTAAATTCAAAATACAAAAATACTCATATGTTGAAATACGGTTAAATAAATAAACAACTTGTTTCATTGGATAAAATAATAAAAAGTTTTTTTTTTTTTTTTTAACAGGTTGATTCTAATTAACATATTAAAAAAACACAACACTACATAGTTGTTAATAATACCATTATTAAATATTCAGTAAAATATTCTATTTGAAGATATTTATTCTTTATTCTTCTTCTGGACTTGATTGTCTTTTATTTCCTCTTCTTTTCTGATCTTCAATGTTTTTGCTTGAATCACATTTGTTTCTTTAAATCATTTTCAAACAATTTCAGAGGATATTTCGATGAAATCAGTCGTAAACAATCTACTTAGCTGATAGTGATCTTAACTGATAAATAACAATGCAACATTAAAATTTCAAATTTATTTATTATAAATAAATTTACTGACTCTCACAAACTTTTCGAAATGTAACTGCAGTTTTATGATCCCATGATAGCGACCTGTATCAATATTGTACTAATTTTAAATTGCTGAACATTGTACTAATTTTAAATGATATGAATGTCAAATTTACAATATCTATTTTACTGCCAGTTTATTTATTTCAATTGAACCTCCATAATTTGACCATTCGAAACATTAGTTATGGCCAGCACCCAACAACTATTGCAATACATTGATTAAATCTGATTGTTGATAACTTACAAGCTATGAATTCTGGACTGATAAGATTTTAAAGGGAAGACTATGCTGTTTAGAATAACTGAAATGTAGGTTAATTAAACTGAATCTATTATTAAAATTTGTTTGCTTGATTGTCTTTGTCCTGGAACCTTATATGTTAAATGTTATATATAGTTTGCAGATAGTATCAAACGTTTCACAAGAACTGCATCTATCTGGAGATTCATGATAAACAATACTTTGTTAAAACTAACAATCAAACTATTTTAAAATTGATTTTTAATTCAAATATGGTAAAAGGCAGTGATTCATTTCATTAATTCTATCCCTTTTCTTATTGAATTCACTAAAATCAACATTCAAAATATTTAGTTAAGTCAATAATTATTCTATAAAAGGCTGAAGTTAATAAGAATGTTCTGCTATAACTGGATACACCAAGTGCCACTTGAACTAATTTCAATTGTAAGTTTTCTATGTAAAATTGTAATTGTTTCAGTGATTCTGACTTTCAGTCACTTCTATGAAAAAAAATCTAATTATTTTCCTGCAAATATCAATTTCCTTCAAAGAATTTATATTTAAAGCACATTCTATCTAGGAACATAACAACAAGGAGTCATGATATTATTAAAACTCTTATTTAACACTGAAAAAAAGTTTTGTAATGATGTTTATAATGTAAGTGGAAGTTTTAAAAAAAAATCACAAAAAATAAATTAAAATCAAATTCATTTGTCTTAATTAAACTAATAATTTAAAAATGGTATTAACGACTTTACAGTCGAAGTTACAATTGTATTATCATATTTTATAAGAAAAAATTCTTACAAGAATTAGAGTTGAAAGGAATAATTTGTTTTTGTAAATAATTATTTTGGCATTTGAATTGGTAAGGAATATTTCTCTTTTTTTTCGTAATTGCATATTAATCTGTTGTTAAAAGCATTAAAAATCACCATAAGGTTTAACATGCCAAAAAAGTAATATAACATACATATTCTTTTATATGTAATATCTTTATGTTTTATATGTAGTAGGAAAGATAGCAATATGTTACACTATCTGAGCCTTTCGTCGAGGAGTGGGTCTGGCTGACGAGTCCACAAAAAGGACGAAACGGCCGCCCCAAATTCTCACCGATGAAAGCTCAGATATTTTTAAGTTCTGTATCATTTCTTTATGCTTTTAACATTGAAATCATTTTATTTTATAAATCACAAACTAAAGGAAATCAATGCAACCTGCACATTGTATTATTTATACAATATGAAATTTATGAGGAAATGATGAATTAAAATATTTAAGAACATTTGAAGTAACTAATATATATTGTACAATATAAGAGAGAAGAACTCATAAAATATTTTTCAAATTCCATAATTAAATTACACTAAAATATTAACTATTAATTAACATGCTACCTATTTTTTTTTCAGTTTATCTTGATTTCGATCATGAATGATTTTCTCTTATTATTCATTATGAAATGTTATGCATTAACGTCATTTTACATTGTTTTAAGATACTTCTGATAAAGTAATATTTTACTTCTTATTTTTACATTTAAATTTTTAAAGATTCATACCTTTGGCAACTGTACAACATCATTCATTTTCTTTTATTTCTCGCATCACAATTAGAATCGATAGCAATTATTATAAATATAAGAATAATGAATCTCTTTTCTTTATGGAAACATGAAACAACCATCAAAAACATTTCTTTTCTTTTTTTTTAATGAACTTCCTAATGAAAGAGATTGTACTTGAATCACTATTGCAAACGCTGAATCTAATTTAATTAAAACATTCATCAATGATGGAGAATAAGATAATAGCATTATCAAGTTTTGTTTTTCAAATTTTCTTATTCAAAAAACTTTCAAGAGTCCATTATTATTCGTACAAAAAATGAATGAAAAATTAAGAGAAAACACAAGCGTATCATTATTTCATAGGAATGACTTTGGAGTAAAACACAACCAGTCTTAAAAAAAAACAAAGAATACAAACACTAGTCATTGTATTATCTCGAAATTCATTGATTTCACAAATGAAGAAAGTTTCAAAAAACGTATTTCTCAATAATTAATTTTCAGTTCTGATTTAAATTATTATTCTTTGGCTCTCTTCTTTATTTTCATTTAACCACAATATCATAATTTAATTTGTTTTACTTATTAATATTAATTAGATTTTAAATTGGAATTTTAAAGAAAACAATTAAAAATAGAATATATTTTTCATTTTTCCTTTATAAAGTAAAATGCAAAATAAAATTAGCATAACAACTTACAGAATAAATGTTATCCAAAAAAATCTTAACATGTATTTTAGATATATTTTAGATAAGATGTAATTTCATTGATATGATAATGAAAACAAAATATCATTTACTTATTTCCATTTTTACAAATCTATCTGCAGCAAGTTTTTTAGCAAAATTCTGAAATTCAATTTGGATAACTAAGTAAAAAGTTATGGAACTAACTACAGAACAACTTTTTTTTTTCTTTTAACTATTTAAGAACAAGAAAATGAATATGATTCAAGAAACTTAAAATAGCAGGCAAATAAATAAATAAATAAATAAAAATAAACAGTATATAAAGTGAATTATTTGACCTGCTGTATTACGAAAGGCATTTCATTCATAGGAAAACAAGAAAAACTACTTTTTTTTTTCAAGAATTAAAAATAACAAAGAAATATCATATTTTAGACGTTAACCTTGACATTTTAACCGTGAGACCTAGGAAAGGTCATTTCATATTCAGTAAACATTCGTCTGCCAATGTTACCCCATGTTCAATATCTCAAAAATTAATGATCCATGACCTAATATTCTTTGAATAACTTTAAAAATCATATTCCAAACAGAAGATTTCAAAGTTTGATCATAATTGTGAATTACATTATTTACAACTGTTAACAACTTACTGATTACAGTAGTAATAAAAACAAAAACAAACAAAAAAATTAAAACATACCTATAGTTGTAATCACTATGATTGAGTACAGTAACGCTCCAGAAAATGACCACTGTATCTCATTCGATCCATCATAACCACTCTTGCGGACGTGATGTACCAGGTCTTCTTCGTACTTGCGGAGTGTAGAATGGGCAGCAACCGTCCAGTTATCCTGACTGAGGACGCTAACTGCCTTTGTTTGGTTCCACAGGGACTCCACAACGTTTCGCCGACGTCTGACCATGTTACGCCGCATCTCGCGTTCCGTTTCGGCCTCCAATGCTTCAAATGCGAAAGCCCCCATCATCGAGTAGCCAACAACTAGCCCGCACATGCCAACATGCGAAAATACAAATGTGAGTGCTGTCCGACACCACTGTAGGCACCGAGTGAACCGAGACATATGAACATTGCCTTCGCCTATGCTCCCCATTGTCACTTTTTTCCGATTTTTTTAAGAGTAAATTAATGACAAGTGGAGCAAACAATCTGCAACAACAAAGAAAAAAAATCAACCCTCAATTGCAAAAAATAATTAAATAATTAAATAAATAAAAAATAATCTACATAGAATAATGAAAATTGACAAAGCAGAGTCATAACTTAGAAATGCATGAATCAAAGATCTATTTATATTTACGTTTGCGAAACCTGTCAGCTGATCTTGATCTGTGTATTATCAATAAGTACTGAAACTTCATGTATAAAATAAGAATAGAGAAGTTCAAGACAGATGAACAGAACTAAGTAAAAACACTGATGACGTTCGTACGATGCCAAAAGATAAAGAAGATAAGACATAGGTCAAAGAAAAAAAAAAGAAGTAGAAGAAGAAAAGCAGTAAGTTAATCCTTGGTTTAAAAAAAAAAATACCTAGCCTTCTTATCCACTCAGTATTGTTGTCAGTGAAGTTGATAACTCGTGATTACGACCGACGATTGACCCAATCAGACATAGACGTCATTCTAATGCCATGTGACTTGATTTTTTTTTTTTTCAACTCGACCCGCTCAATGGAGCTTCGTATGTTTCTTCTCTGAAAATATGACTTTTGTTGCACATCTTCTCTTAGATGCTAGGTCGTCCTAAGTTTAGAGTGGGTAGAGTGCGCAGGCGCATTCCAATGTTTTCGAGGGGGTTTGAATGTTGTTGCCTAATGATATCCACCCCCTCATTTTTAGACTCTTTAATTTATGAAGAAGCAGGGAACTACTTAAAGATGTAGAAAAAAAAATCGAAGCTTATTTCCTTTTAAAAGAAAGGGGCGGGGAGATAGGGATATCGTTCTGAAAATGAAAAATAATCAATACATTATGTAAATTTAAAATTAAAGAATCAAAGTTTTATTTTCGTAGATTGCTATTCATTTACAATCAACAGTTAAAAATGTTAAGTTTATTTTAATTAAAATGATATGCTTATAATAGCGAAATTTGTTAAAGTCGAAGGTTAATAACTTAATAAAATAGTTAACAAATTCAAATAAACAATTAAGTGAATTCCATACAAATATATTTATTAGGAAATAGAGTTATTCAGTATTGCTTCACTTTAATTAGTTTTCTGTTCCATTTTCGTTTTTCTGAATTAAGCTGTCACCAAGGTTACTAATAATTCTGCGATACGGAAGCTATATCAATGAAGATTGAGTCTCGCAACACCCCACCTTTCTCTCAAGTAGTCCATTCCACTGTTCTGATTGGCTATGGCGACTTGACAGGGAAGGGTGGGCCTTCATCGGCGCAAACATCAACTTCGATAAAAATACCTTTGCATCAAGATTAAAAAAGGTACGGAACATTGGGCCCCCGACAGCGAGATCTATTTTAGTCGTTAGGTTTATTTACGTGTTGGACTCAGTACGCCCTCTACGCATATAGAGTTCGCCTTTTCTTTCACCTTCCGCCTCCCTCTTTCCGGTGAAACCCTTCACTTCTGAAGAGTGCACATGTTTTTCGACTGCATCATCACCGTAAAAAATGATCCCAAGTAGACACCAACGAATGACGTCAGAGTGCACAGGAAAAAAAAAAAAAACAAAAACAAAAAAAAACAGAAAGCAGCGTTTGTTTACCTTGTCTGGATAAACCGTATTCGCACCCCGAGCACCGTTTGACTTTTTATCAACGGCATACACCATATTCAGAGTTTTCTATTTTCAGTGACGCTTCTCAGTAAGTCTGAAATTAAAAAGAAAAAGAAAAAAAAATGTTGCATATCTCTGGGCTACTGATTCTACTAACATTTCTTCAACTCTGTCCCTTCTAGAAATCTAATAGCGTTTTTATTTCTGAAAAAAAAAAAAATACACAAACTTTTTTATGCATATTTTTACTCTTTATCTTCCGTGTTTGAGGTGTGTGTTTGTGAATAACGTTTGAACCAATTAATGGACCTCTTTAAATTTATACTAGTATATTGAAAAATGTTTTGATAATATTAAACTTTGAATTTAATTTTCTCAGAATAAAAAAAACCTCTCATAATTATGTAAAAAAATAATATTCTAAAGTTTATATAAATTTTAAATTAGAATTAAATTTGAATTCGAATAAGTTAGCCTAATAGATTTAACAATATTCGTCTATAAGTATTTGTAATAAAGGTTTAGTTATAAAGTTACTACAAAGATTTTAAAGATTAATAAAAAATTAATTAGATTTTTTTAACGTTAGTTCTAAGAATCTGATGATAGTTGGATAACGTTGTTTTATGCTCTTTTTTTTTTAATTCTATTTTTTTTTTGAGGGGGGGGGGATGGAAGTTCCAAATTTGTTCAGGAACTTTGTATGTCAAAATTACAAATCCAAACCCCGTACTGCTTTCAAGAAATACTAATAATAATAATAATTATTATTATTATTATTATTATT
>JAFIDM010009631.1:70323062-70350562 GCA_023159025.1 Thereuonema tuberculata | reverse complement strand
ACTTGTTTCGATGAAAGAATATCGTTTAATGTAATCCTGGGAATATGATGTTCTTTGGCAAAAGCTGTTTTCGAAACATTTGATGTTTCAAAAAGTGCAATTAAGTCTTTTTTTTCTTTAAAAGATAACGAGGTAAGTTTTCGTTTCCCTGACATGTTATAAATGTAATCAAACCACGAAATTGCAAGATAAAAAATAGCCCTTACAGCGGAGCTTTTTCGCTATGAAATGAAATCACACTCAGTAGTGGTCAAGAAAAACGTTTACACTCGACCAGAGTCGGAGCGAGAAGTGTGTAATTTCCCACGGGAAAATCCCTGTAAAGGCTTGGATTTCTTAAAGTGAAAGGGCGGGGCTGAAAAGACAACACGATGGCATGCAAAATTGAGATTAAAGAGCTTTTCGCCATTTTTGAGGGTGACGAGTTATCCGGAGTAGAATTAAATTTGGTGACGAGAAAAAGAGGGTTATTTTACATTATTGTCTATGAGACTTTGTCGGGATCAAAGGAAAACGACGACTTAAACGGGGTGACGACTTAACGAGGTTTTACTGTATATATATATATAATATATATTGTAAGAATAAGTTTTCAAACTTTAAAATTCCAAGAAAATATTTTAAGAAAATTTTTTGAAAGAAAGACTTTTTTAACAAACATATTT
Source organism: Thereuonema tuberculata (assembly GCA_023159025.1). Taxonomy (NCBI): domain Eukaryota; kingdom Metazoa; phylum Arthropoda; class Chilopoda; order Scutigeromorpha; family Scutigeridae; genus Thereuonema; species Thereuonema tuberculata. The sequence goes on along the minus strand of JAFIDM010009631.1, from coordinate 70,349,897 downwards.
TCTTATTATTCTTTACAGTCAGTTTTTCGGGAGATGAGAAGAATACAGTACAGAGAAAAGCTCAACAAGATACTTGGTACAGCAGCTTCGAGATCCCTTGGCGGCAGATGCCTGAAGAGCTGAAGTTAGCCTTTATCCGAGGCCGCTCCCCAAATCCTTCCTCCTACCGAACGATGATCCGGCTCATCAGCGATGAAATTAGAAGCTACGAGAAAGAGCCGAGCAAAACCTCGCTTTGGAAACTATCACGAGATGTAATAAAAGAATTTCCAAACTCACTTCGGAATCCGAACAGCACCACTTCCGAACAGGTCAAAACGTTGGCGGATCAAATCGGGCAGCAAATCGCGTACATGAATAAAAATAAAGAGCCGTCAAAAAAAAGAAAAGATGTGGTGAAAACGAAGCCAGAATGCCATGCAAGCCCTGACCATTGTTGGTTTAGTAACATACATGTGGTGGCCCGAAGAGAGAAATCGTCCAAGGTAGGACAAGAGGAGGATTGGCTTGACGATGATGATGATTCACGTGACGAAGAAGAGGAGAACGGTAGAAAGAAAGATACTGATTCTGATATTTTGGAAGATACCTTCACTTCGGAGGTATCAGATAACGGTGGAAAGAAAGATTCCGGCATATCGGAAGAGACTTTCATTTCGGAGATAACAGATAATGTCATGGGATTTGAGGAAACTAACGACGTCGAGAAGTTGAAGCAACGGAAACTGCAAAAGTTATTTGTGGGTGTTGATCCTGACGACAAGAAGATCGCGCAGTTGATGGAAGTGACGTACGACGCCCAGAGAGAGGCAATAGATAGACGTCCTCCAGCTTACTTTGTGGATTTACTAAAAGAGTGGCCATATCTGTTCACTGCAGACTGCATGATACATCACTTTCGGAGATTAATGAATTTCGACATAAGAGAGAATATGAGGAAAAACTTGGCCCTCATGTCGCCTCTCATCTTGCAACATGGAAAGAACCTCGTGAAGAGCAAAGCCAAGGGATACGCTAAAATCAAGAATAGTCTAGAAGATATCGAGTTCGGCAAAAAAATGAAATCTCCATCCGCCGAGCTCTATGGAAGCTTGATCGTGGTAATTGCCATATTCGGAGAAAGGCAGGATTATTTCATAGACTCGAATCCAGAAGCAGTAAGTATAAAAGATACATATTACCTTAATTAAGGTCCTGATTTAAGCTACTGCAGGCTAGTGCAAATCTTTTATTTCTTTTATATAATTCTTTTTCCAATGCACCTAAATTCTGAAAATTTAATAATGAACTTGTGAAGCATCTGAAATTTCTATTTTCTTGTTTTTAATTTTCAAGATATTCTGCAATTTATTAAATTAAAACTGTAAAACAGTCAATTTTTTGAGTGTTTTTGAGGCATTACTCGGTATTTTCAACTCAAAAAAAAATTGTAAAATAATATTTTGTATTTAAACTATTTATTATTAGTGGAACAGTTAATTTTTAAAAAAATAATTTAATCTCAAGCAAATTTTATTTTTTTAAAAATTAACGTGTTGCACTAATAATAGATATTTTAAATACAAAACATTACATTACAAATTTTTTATCATTTCAGGTTTTCATAAAGATTTTTTGAGTTGAAAATATCAAGTAATAACTTAGAAACAACCAAAAAAATCGACTGTTTTTGAGTTTTAATTTAATTACAGAATGTTTTGAAAATTAAAAACAAGAGAAAATATGCCTCACAAGTTCATATTTCAATTTTCAGAATTTTACTTATTGGAAAAAGAAATAAAAAGTTTGCAGTTGCTCGAGTCAGGCCCTTAAATCATATATATTATACCAAAAGTCGTCATATACATTCTTTTCCACCGATTTCTTTTATTAACGATATTTCGTTATCTTTTGCAGAAAACTTCATCAGATTTTTATTTTGAGGACAAGAAAATTTCTTTTCTTTTTCCTCTACAGAATTCGTTAATCGATCATATGCAATGATCTTTTTAAAGTAGAAATTTGATCTTTCGGAAGAACAGCAATAAAACTATTAAAACACCATAAATGCATCGAATGTAAAAGGATTTAATTATTGTATATTGCTTACTTTGAAAAGATTTGCAAATGATCGGTTAACGAATTGTGCAGAGGAAAAAGAAAGCAGATTTTCTTTTCTTGTCTTCAAAATAAAAACCTGATGAAGTTTTCTGCAAAAGATAACGAAATATCGTAAATAAAAGAAATCGTATCTAATTATCTATATATAAAAAAGAAAACATCTGGTTTGTTTGTTTGTTTGTTTTTTTTTTTGCGCCATTACTACTATGAAATACAAATAAGGTTAGATATAGGGGAAGGTGTTGTACCTTTGACCAGTTTTCACTAAATGAATTTTCTAATTTTTTGTACTCAAGTAAATCCTTACCTGAATGGACATGTGATCTTCACTCATCTTGCCATCAACTGCATGTGTTTTATATAGGCCTATTATATTTTGTGTATAAGTATTTTATTTTTATTTTACAAAAAAACTATACCTTGTGGTCAAAGGTACAACTACGTGTTGTACCTTTGACCGGAGGGTATTGTACCTTTGACCAGGTGGTAGTAGAAACTGACAGTTAGATACAAGTTATGAAATTAACATTTTTATTCAGACATGTATACATTTGGCAAATATATGCAATTCGAAGTAGAATAATAAAACATCAAATAAATTCTAAAGGCTTAAGTAGCCTACTCCTGCCCGTTTACTCTACATTATACAATTAAAAATCAGTGTCTATCTCCAAAAGATAGACATTCTTTTAGTCGAGCTGTGGTTGGATTTGGTAGCCTGGCCACAATATCTTGTAGTTCTATGTCATAGAGCTGGTTATCTTCTTGGATGAATTTCGCCATCTTCGGTAGTTTTTTCAAATAGTTAACTTTAAAATAATCATATGCTGCTTCCTTTATTTGGGCCACAAAGTTGTTGTTTTTTTCTTTCTTTTTTTTTTGTCAGCTTGACAAGGACATAACTTTTTTCAACAAAATCTTCTTTTTCAAAGTTTAATTCCTTCTCCAACTCATGGCATTCATCTGAAATATCGAAAACACTTTCCCCTGATGAATATTCAATATCAGACTCAAAGTCATGGACAAACAATCGATTGTTTACTTTCTTTGGATAAAATATTTGGAAAAAAAAATTGGAAAAAAATATTTAAATTTCCATCTTACATAATGCTAAAATGACTGTAAGTAAAAACATTTACATATTATTAAGTAATGTTGTACCTTTGACCTGGTCAGAGGAACAACACCCTGCTGTGGTCAAAGATACAACATCAGTCAAACTTATGTTTCACGCCATGCTACAATTTTTAGGTTAATCCAGTCATCTTAAAAGTCCTAACAATTAATCTTTAGGCATATATGTATTATTCATTATTGTTAAAATAACAATAAAAAAAATCAAACAATGTTATTAAAGAAACATGCACTTGCAAAATATTTACTTTTCGGTGATGGAATTAGAAAAATATTTTTCACTCTTTGCAAGTCAAAGATCTAACTGCTAGTGAAGGTTTAAAGGCGCAAATAGTGGGAATATTACCCACTATTAAACAGTAAAGCTTTTAAAGTATGCTGATAGATGTCAAAACTAGCAATTGGGTGGTCAAAGGTACAACACCTTCCCCTACTATTGAGGATGGCTACTTTTTTTTTCATCTGTGTCAACCGGAATTCACCTGACTTAATGTCAACTTTTAAACCGTTCATTTTAGATGGGCAAAATGTTGTCCTCTCACTGAGATGAACTTTTTACAGGTAGTCCGGTCGCGATCCAAGATCACGTGACTAAGAAAGCTACCTCAAAATCCACGTGATCAGTAAAGCTTTTTTGGGTTTGCTAATAAAAAAATAAGTTAATTGCTGCAAAAACATTTTTTTTTAAACAGTCTATTATAAGCTTCATTCATTTCTTATATCTTGTGTCTGTTTTCCCTCACAGCCACAGCCTTTGAATTACGCCTCTTAACTATTTCTGAAACGTATTTGGTTCTTCATTGATATCAGTTTTACAAATTTATTCAATAAAATGCCATCAGAATATTTCTCTTATTATTATTATTTAGCTTGTCTTTTGTTTTTGTATAGCTGTTGTCGCCATATAAAGTAGATGAAGGACAAATTACGCCTGTGCCCAAACTTGTTTATAAAGGTAAATTATAAAATTATTATTTTTTAAAAAAAAATTAACAATGAAATAAGAATAAGAGGTTCGAAGGAATTTACAACCTATTTTCCCTTAAAATGTTATTTCTTATAATTTCTTTCTTTCTTTTTTTTTTTTTAATCGTCAAGATGACTAAACGAAAAGCAATTTTTATTCAAATTATAATATCTATCGAAAGCAAATAGTACAAGTATTCAATTTAAAACTTCCATTCGAAGTTAATCCTCATTACGTACTGAAATTGTCTAACTCGGATTAATTTTAATAGAATCAAAACCATGCGGAATGGATTAAGCATTTAATATTCATTACTTAATACAGTGACAGATTAACAGAAATAGGATAAGAAATCCAAATGTGGGGCATCAATGGGTGAGACCAAGTGTTTACTAAGTGACATCCTGGAACCGCTGTTTCACGCTCTTTGGCGATCAGCAGCTTTCTTTTAATGCACTAAGAAAATTTATTTGAGGCCCCTGGAATGCCAGCAAATAAAATTCTTAAGTTATCTTATATTGTGAATTTATTATTGCTTATTTTAATTTTGGAGGTCCCACATTGACTCCGACGATTGTTCCAATGTTAAAGATTCCGTTTCTTTTCAGTAAGATTTTTATCGTCTTCTCGCGCTAATTTCTCGACGAGGATTCATTTGGAAAAGATTTCAAATCTGAAAGTTAAGTCATTCTTAGTCCTCGAGTATGCATATCAAGTTTCAAGAAGATTCATCCAGAGACCTGATCTTATTTTCCACCTGATCTCAACCACCTTACTTATTATAAGGGGGGGACAAATTGACTGACTGATGAAACCTCAATTTTCCTATTGGTTGGCTAAAAAAAATAAAGTATGGTTAAAAACAGCCATAATATACCAATATTTAAATGGCCAACCTTCTAGTTGAGCGTTTCATCTCCTGTCTATATAATTTAAAATGAAGTTGTGAAAGTTTTTATCTATATTAAAAGAAAAGTTGATTTATTTTTCTGGCCCAAACTCCTCCGAAACCATAAGACAGACAAACAAATAAGGTGGCAAATGTTTGGCGTAGTTTTGAGGATGCTCACATTTTCGTTTTTAACTACGTGGGTCAACCGGACGTCCCGAGACGGTCTCTGAAATGCTCCTATTTTCATTGTTTTCCACGTACGTCAACCGAAAGTCACGTGACTTAAGATCAAACATAAGGTCTGCGGGACAGTTAACGAGATGGGGTTGTGAGAAAATTATTTCAGAACCCAAGATCATGTTTGCTAGTTGTATTTAAGTTAAATTCGAAGTTTATATATTCAACGTAAGTTACAGATATATTTTGGAATGATTATGTAAGTTAAATGATTTTCTGTTTTGTTTTTTTTTAGGTGGAAAATACCATTTGTTCATCGAAGTAGCTGTCGCTGTTTTGAAGACCTTCGAGGACGCCATATTGATGCTGTTGGCTTCTTTTTTTGTATTCGATATACAATACCCGCTTCCGTTATCTGAAAGTTACGAATTCTTTGAAAGGTAAGAGTTCGAGTCTGGCGTTCTTTAAATGGGAAAAGAAAAAAAAAAGTTAGAACTGACAAATGAAAAAAAAAAATGTTACTTTTTCGTTTCATACAACCGAAGTGCTTTCTTTGTACGTTAATTTAAACGTTATAACGAAATAATTATGTACCAAGTACGACAGAGTGTTATTTATTATTATTATTATACGTTACATATGGTGGGTCCTCTCAAGTGGTAAAACGCTTGACTGCGCAGTTAGGAGCCGCCAGGTTCAGTCCCCAACTCCGGCGGAGGTCGGCGATTTTTCCACGCTGAATTATCCAGGCAGGGCCTAACATCCACCCAGCCATCTGTTTAATGGGTACCGGGTTGGTTTCCCGGAAGTTAAAAGGCGGATTAACCACCTGATCTCAACTTAGTCCGCTTGATTAATGCCGTCTGCATTAATCGACCTCTAGGGTCTACACAGCCTGAAGTGGAACTTTTATTTAGTTTTTGAACATTAGATATATTTATCTTTATATATACCCTTATCGATAGCACTATTTCTGCCACACTCTGTGCAGTATGCCTGCATCAACAATGTGTAGGGCTAGTGTCTTTGACTATTTCCTGTGGGGCTATGTCAAGGACGCTTTCTGTACCAATTCTCCATGCAGCATGCAAGAGCATAAACACTAGCCCTAGACTGATTCAGACATGTTGCACCGAGTGTGGCAAAATTTCGACTATCCGTTGGACGTCTGCCGAGTGACCAAAGGCGGACCTATTGAACATCTGTAACAAATTAAAATTTTTCAGCTCTGACTTTTTTTTTAATTAAGAAAATACTACTCACCCTGTTTATTTCCATTGTACGAGTTTCGTCTTATTAGATTTGATTAAATTTTATTTAATTATACTTTTAGGCTTCTGAAAGACTCCTTATATCCCCGGTTTGTCTGTTTGTGGACACACATCCCACAATGCTTCGCAACGGCTTCTGTTAGCTCAGTTGGTTAGAGCGTCCAGCTAATAACGCTGTCGTGGGTTTGATCCTCTCAGGGCCATTCTTCAATTTTTTCTCCCCATTTTAAATCTTTCCACAGTTTCTCAACTTATGACATTATGAGATATTGATTATGTAATCCTTTAGAATTGGGATTTTGATAACTACTTTATTTTCTCTAAAATTAGTATCATGTTGTTTAAATAGATACTTAGGAAGCGACTGTTTTAGGATTTCTTGAATGTCGTAGGTGGCCTGTTAGCTCAGTTGGTTAGAGCGTCGTGCTAATAACGTGAAGGTCATGGGTTCGATTCCCTCATGGGCAATTCTTATTCTTCATTTTTTTCTCCCCATTTTAAATCTTTTCACAGTTTCTCAACTTATTATTAGGAATTTAGTGCATTAACAAGATCTGAGTTAAGAATGACGATTATTCCATATAAATAGGGGTGGGTAAGATAGCATGGGGTCGCAAAGAGACTCTCGCGCGCATTTTCTAGACCACCCCGGCGCACTCTATTTTAAAGTAAAGGTGACTCAGAAGCTGTTGCGAAACACTGTGATACTGTCCTACCTTGTTTTTGTTTTGTTTTTTTTTTGTTGTTTTTTTTTGCTTTAATTTTATTTCTATCACTTTTTCTAGAAGGGCAAAAACGCTGAAGCTAAATTACTCAAATAACAATATAGTGATCAACAGCAATTTTCGTATTTGAGATTATATCCTTAATTCCTAGATTCCGCTAAATTTTACTGAATTTTAATTACTATTTTATTTTTTAAGAATTTACTTAGCAGCAAAACTTGCTGACTGAATAAAATATTGTAAGTTTTACTAAATGAATCAATTGCTTTATTAACTTTTGAACGATATTTTCGGCATTGTACTTCGTGAAACGATAGTCCTGTAATAAAAAAAAACAAAAACAAATTCCCAAGAACGGCAACAGCAAGGTCGTTGTTTAATCAGCTGTTATGATCACTTTTTCCGTTGCAGGGTGCTGGTGTACGGTGATGCCGATGATCTTCCTTTTGTAAGCAGTCGTGGCGAGGAGCTACTGAAGACTTTGAGAGCTCTGCGTGAGGACAGTCCTCAGACCTCTTCACAGATCGCCTAAAGTTAATAAATTAGTACCAATTTGTTGTATACTCAAGAAAATACTCTATAGTATAGATAGTATCTGTTTCCGTGTTATTTAAAAAAAAAAAAAATGAATGTTGAACAAAAAGTTCTATCTGATCTTATATTCACTGTTTACATATTCGAAAAAAATGCTTCGTAATTTATTTGTGAGACCAACATCTCCCTAAAAGCGTCGTAAGTTTTTAGCATTATATTGTTTGTTGTCTGCATTTGAAATTGGTCATTTTAATAAAAGACTTTTTCCCCCGTGATTTTGTTTTGAATTACATAATTTAAGTGCATTTATATATATTTTTTCTTTGCAAAGTTTATGCCGAGAGGCTTTTCTCTGGCTGTAGTTTTTCCATTATTAGTATTAATTATGATCATTTCAGTGTTTTTACGATCCTCCAAGTAGGTTATCAATACATTTTTCTTTGGAAGAAATTGAATACAGTTAAACTTGGATAATTTGAAGTTGAAGGGACCAGAGAAAAAGTTCGAATTATCCAAAAATTCCAATTACGTATATTCTCTCAAACAGAAGAGATAAATAAAAAAGATTAACTCCACGACAAAAATTTAACAAAAAGTTTATCTAAGAATGCTGCTACATTTTTTTTTCCATTAAATCAAACATTTTTTACTAGCCTAATTTATATATCACTTTTATTTTTAAAAAAAGCAGATATTTTTAATTGCAATCTATCAATTGATACAAAAATACATTCCAACCCTCGCTTTTATTTTCCTTAGAAATACCGTTAAAATAAATAATGTATCTTAGCTGAGAAAAGTCTCAGGAACAGTTTTAACGCTTAATATTTTAATGACAATCGTACGAAAAATTCGAATTATCCACGATTTTTTAACATTATTTTAATACAGAATTTTAGGGACCGAGCAAAAAATTCGAATTATCCAAGTTTGACTGTATTTGTTTGACAAATCACTTTCAGACAAAAAATGTATAGCCCCGCGAACACCATCCAACTTTGCACCAACTCTAGTCGGCCGACTTCGAGTCCGCCAACATTTTATCAGCTGTCACACCATCCAACTAGCAAATAAGTCGGCCGTGATGGAAGGAATCCCATAATGCAATGCGTTTCCCCCGGCAGCTGTGGAAAATCCGAAAAAATCGAGGTTTTGAAACCTCTCTGATAAATTCTGCCGCCTACAATTACTGCATTTCAGTAAACACTTTATTTACGCATGAAAGAAACTCGCAATTCTGATATTCATTGTGTAACCGCTTGTCTTCGACTCGAATCGGGGAACATCGTTTTAGACGCCATTTCTTTCCATGGGCGTGACGTCACGACTGACGTGTTCCAACTCTGCCCTGTGATTGGGTAATTCCGACCGACTTACAACCAACTTTCCGAGTTGCCCGTGCACAACCAACTCGAGTCGGCGGACTGTTGGTGGCAAGTCGCTGACAAACTGGCTCAAGACTGTCTCTACCAACTCGTGACGTCAAAATCGGCAGACTAAGTTGGTGCAAAGTTGGCTGGTGTTCGCGGGGCTTTAGGACCACTGTCTTCCCAAGGATCTTTCCATCGGAGAGTATTCAATAACGTATATCACGAAGACCTTAGAAGATGCTTCTTTTCGAGCTCATCAATTTGTGCACTTAAAAGTTGTCCAATTTCATCCATATCTAATGACTAGCAATATTTTGTGAACTGAGCAAATATGTTCTCGACATTAACTCTTATACATTATTACTCTAACTCATTAACTCCTCTCATCTGACGTTGACTCATTGATCACCATATGATCTGGAAATAGTGGCCATTCATCAAATGTTTTACGCCTTTTAGCAAAAATTTTAACAATTTGCGCTGGCATCTCGTTTACTTCCATCTTGAGACAATTGTTTTAAGGGACAAGTTTCGTATGAAGACAAGAAAGAAAATAACCAAAATGTACTTTTCTATTTTAAACTCCAAATATGAATCCAAAAGTGGTCGAAAGGCATTCAGTAGAAAAAAAAGAAAAGCATTTCTAAGAAACATAATTAAGTTAAAATCCTGTAATTAAACTCCTAGTCCCAATGTAAGAAAAGACCTTATGATTGTCTGAAATCACATTTTGTGTGGGCACATATCCTCCTAGCGTCTTCAGTTAATGATGAACCGGAATCATATTTATTTTCAGTTAATTGGAGTCGATGGTTTCCAAGAAAAAGAAAACAAAACAGTTTGGTAAATGATTCAGAAGACGAAGGGTATTTGTTGACGTCCCTGAATCCTTTATTTTTATGATTATCATAACCAGGATTTCAGCGGTGTAATTCGTTCTACAAAAATGAAGAGATTTTATTTCATAAGTACAGAGGTTCACGATAAGTGTGGGCGACTTTGCTTATTATAAATTTAAGAAATCTATATTACTATAATCTTTTATTTCTCTGTCTGTCCGGCGCAATTGTTAATTTCCTGTGAAAAAATTACTGTAGTGAAACGTTCGCGGCGAGAATCGAACCTGCAACCTTTTGATCCGAAATCAGACGTCTTATCTAAGTTATAAGGCCATGGGGATTACATTGAATTTATTTTTTCTTATCACTTCCTTTGTGTGTGTGTGGCGAATGTTAGAAGAGCCAGAGAAAAAAAAAAATCACTCATTAATTTTAGCCTAAGGTACCTCAGCCATATAACGCCATGTGTACCTTTAACGCCACCTATCTAATTCTTCGTAAATATAAGAGATAGTGGTACTGCACTAAAGTAGTTTGCATTGACATGCCATCTACTGTTGAAGTGAGTTACTAGCAGACCGCCAACATTTTCGAGTGAAATTATATTTCCACCTTTTCGTGTTGAGGACTGGTTCTGAAAGGCTGCTACTATATCAACGCAAGATAAAATATAGATTTTTTAATGTTCAGCAAATATTAACTATATAAAACTATATATTTTCCTGATTCTTGAAGATTTTTCTATGTAGATAAGTTAACTGTTATAGTAAGAGTCCCGAAAACTCGGCCTAATGTGGACCGAAGGGTGGCCGAGTTTGTGAAACTGCCGTGTTATCGGGAAAGGTGTTAAAAAAAGAATTAGTACGATTTTTTCGTCATAAAAATACTTTTAAGCCTATTTGTTGCTTGAGAATACAATAGTTTACAAAGAATGCTATAACTCAAACTTAAACTGTCCAAATAAACTTAAGGAAATACCTAATATATGAACTGTATATAAATGTAACTTACGAATACTTCCTTCGATTTACCCTTAAATCGAAGGAAAATTACTTTATGAAGGCATAGAGCCTTCACTAATGAAAAGTAATGAATATCTGATAGGACAAACTTCAGAAAATTACTTTATAAAGGCATAATGCTTCCTCTAATGAAAATTAACTAGCCTACTTTTAAAGGGCGCGGAGTTTTTCCGCCCTGCCAGAGGGTGGCCGAGTTATCCGGACTGCCGGGTTATCGAGTGCAGAGTTTTCGGGACTCTACTGTATTTTTAATATTCGGAAATTGTAGACAAACAAGTGTATCATGTGATCCATGTGCTCAGTAGCGCTTTAACGCCATGGTGGTGTTAATGGTCTACATATACGATTTTAGGTTACGTACGACATTTATAAGTTACTAATATGTTTCATGAAAATATAGATTTTTATCTTATTTATTATTTTGCTTTTATAATCGGAAAATGCCGAAATTAATTAATTTTTACATTTCCTCTTTTGTTTTAGCTACAGATTAGAAAGACTGCGTTAATTTCAAGTGATTTTTTATTATTTTTTACAGAAAGTCAAATTTAGTTGCTTTTTACTATAATTTTGTACAAATAATATTTACAATGATGGAATAATTCTTAATTTTAAATAAGTTATTAGAAATTAGGTGGCGTTAATTGGACAAGGTATTCCTAATAACGCCAGTTTGCAAAGTTTTTTTTATTTAATTTCTCATACTTCTCCAGTAAAAGTTATCATATATTTCATTACGGTATGCTTCAAACAGAAGATTAAACTTTCGTGGTCATAATTTTCGTGTTTCGATATATCTTATTTCCAGACTTACAGTAATTTAAATGTTAAGGTGGCGTTATTTGGGCAGGGTACCTTACTAGAATAAAATTGAAATTTCAATGCTCATTTTTTTCCAGCGACCACCTGAAGAGTCGTTAGAGACATATCTCGACATGAATGAGGAAATTACAAATGATGAACGTAAATACTCTGTCTCAACTAAAAGCCATCACATTGTTATCCCGTCATTGTTGACTGGGCGTATGTATTATCACTAGTATTTATTAAAAAAAGTTCGTCGAGTAATTTTTAGAATCCTAGCAATAACATCAACCGCCTACAATCTTATGTAATAAAAGCGTTATTCTGTCTGTCATTGTGTCATAAGACTACGTTTTTTCACTTTTTTGACCAAACTAGAAGAGATAGATTGGTCATGAAAATGGATAAAATGTAGATCTTTTTAAGACAAACAAAATACTACAAAATCTTTCAAAAAAAGTTTTTGGTTTCCAAGATGGCGCCTTTTAAAGGGTCAAATTTTGACTTTTTTTCAATCTAAACGAAAAGTACAAAAATTGGAAGAGAACATTATATTGAGAAAATGTTGGTACACTGAAGCTCGGTGATAACGCGGTCTTTCGGATCCAAGATTTCGAAGCTCGTGATATAACCGAACTTTTATTACTTTGCGACGTCAAATGTCGTATATCGCACCCTATTATCGCCCACACGATTCCAAATCGATTTAAAATGGTCATTTCGCGATTACCTACATCATTCAGAGCTATGTGACAGAATTTTATATTTATAAATACATAAATCATTACCTTTTCAACACTTTGATAGGTTATATTAGCCAAAATCAATTTGGCGCCGCCATCTTGGTATCTTGTACAAACCACGGGTCACGTGGATCGAAACTAGGTATTCATACGCCTATTAGATTACATGGGCCTCTTTACTGGCTGTCATTGGCATAAAAATAAATCTCGATATTCATTTTGGTTAAACGAAAAAGTCCGCGATTCTGGTATTTTTTAAAAAATATATTGTATTTGGCGCATTTTCGTGACATTAGGGTGGATATTCAATTACTGTAAATAATAAGGAAACAAGCATATTAATTTGTACCTTTTATTTGATTTTAGGCGAAAAAACGATAAATTTTGCAATTTTACAATTATACACCTTTTCCAAAATAGAAGGGGGCCAAGACCAAATCGCGTTATATCCGAATTCGCGATATAAACAACCGCGTTATAATCGAGCTTCAGTGTATTTGAAAGTTCTATCGAACGATGTATCAGTCATTCACAAACGTTTCTGCGTTTGGAAGATATATGTAAAAATGAAGTGTTTGGTTAGGAACCCTCTGTGTGAGCGCCAACCCGCAATATACCTGAGTTAAGCGGAGAAGGGCATCTGAGTGAAACTGGCTGGGAAGTCGTATATTCTCCGATCTCGATATTAATTTGCTAAATAAATAAAGTTTTTTTTTTTTTTAAAGCTCTGTATGCAAGAGTTCCGGAGCGAAGCGACTATACCCCGGTATTATATATTATAATTATTATTATGTATTATAATTATATATTATAATTATTATTATTATTATTTTGTATATTATAAAAACGTTATTCTGTCTGTCATTCTGTCGTAAGACTTTATATATCAGTTATTCACAGATGTTTCTGCGTTTGGAAGATACATGCAAAAATGAACTCATTTCTATATAACATCACGCTTCGACCAATAGGAGCGGAGCAGTAAACATAAACGTCAACGAATCTGACAAACTGACCATGAAGTATGTGGCGGCAACCCCAGATGTGTGGCGCCAACCATCAATACACCTGAGTTAAGCGGAAAGTCCACAACGGGCTGGAAGTCGTGTATTCTCTTATCTCAATATTAATTTGATAAATAAATAAAGTTTTTTTTTTTTTTTTTTTTTTTTTTAATGCTATACATGCAAGGGTTCCGGAGCTAAGCGACGGTACCCGGCTGGTGTATATATAAAATATATATAATATTTCCACCATTATGACTGCCGTTTTCCTAAGTTTTTCAGTATTTTCCTTTTTTTGCCAATACAGGGTGATTCAAAATTCCCAGTACAAATTTTAAAGATAGGTTCTACTCAATAAGACACGAAAAAGTTCAAATAAACATGGGTCCGGAAAAGAATAGTTTGCCGAAAGACAGTTTTCATTATTCAATGTATGGTTGTTTGTTGGCACAATATGATGGGATAAAACGTATTTCAAAATATTCATAAATTAAAACATATATACACAAAATAGGGAAAGAATGATTTAATAAACGGTGTTGAAAAAACAAAACAAAACAAAAAAATTAATTGGGTCCGGAAATCCCTAACCATACACTGAAAATAAAGACTATATTTTTCGCGAACCACATTATTTTTTTTTATTTTTTTTTTCTTTCAATACTTTTATTTAATCATTCTTTCCCTATTTTGTATATGTGTGTTTCAATTTATGAATATTTTGAAGTACTTTTTATCGCATCATACTATGACAATAAAAATAATAATAATAATAAAAAACTCACCATACATTTAATAATGAAATCTTTGTTTTTCGCGAAAACTATTCATTTCCGGACCCATGTCTATTTGAACTTTTTTGTTTGTCTTACTGAGTAGAACTTACATTTAAAATTAGTACACGGAATTTTTAATCATCTTGTATATTTTGCTTTTGTATATATATATATATATTGTCCGGCTACTTTATTAGATACTGTGTGTGGCATTCCTAATGTCACATTAGCTGCCCGATGCTTCCCCGATGCAGTACAACAAGCTCTCCGCTCTTACAGGAAAGCAATACAGGAAAGCACTACTTCGCAATGTGACATTGGGAATGCCACCCAGAGTACATCTACCTAGTAGCATGTTTGGCCTCCTTTAGCCCTCAAAATACCCTGAATTCGTAGAGATTCCACAAGATGCTGAAAACGTTGTTGAAATATTGTGTACCGTGAAGACATGAATGAGTCACGCAGTTCCTGAGGATTTGATGGAGGTGTAGGCCTGGAGAGAACAGCCCGTTTCAGCTAATCCCACAAATTTTCAATCGGGCTGAGATCCGGGGACTGAGCAAGCCACTGCAGCAAGGAAAAGTCATTGTCATGTTCCTCAAACCATCCCATAGTGATGCGGGCTTTGTGGACCGGCGCATTATCCTGCTGGAAGTAACCATCTGCATGAGAATAAACTGTTAACATGTATGGTTGCTCTTAGTCAGCTACGATGTTTAGGTACACACTAGCATCCTGACGTACCTCCAGAGGTATCAATGGACCCAACGTGTACTAGGAAAACATTCCCCACACCATGACACTGCACCCCACCGGCTTGAAGAATTGTTGTGAGACACGATGGGTCCAGACATTCATGCGCACAGCAGGGTGTACCTAACAAAGTGGCCGAATTCATTAATATAATTAATATTAATTACTATTATATCCATAAAAATTAATGGCTAATACTACCATTTTCCTAAGTTGTCAATATAATTTATATTATGTATATTTTATCCCCTATACATTTTATAGAAACTATCCTTAGAAGATGCTTCTTTCGGGCTGATCCCACAATGAATTACTAATTACAGTACACCAAATAAATGAGAGTATGGTAACTGTTTTCTCTTCTTTTTTTGAAATTTCCTGGTTTAACTTATGCTTGATGATGCATCATTTAATACAGTGGGTTTCAAACTTTATTCTTATTTTGCTTCCTTTTACTGAAACTCGAGATCCAGTCTTTGATGAATGATTTGTGGCGTCCGATATTGAGTCTCTTTTTGATTTTGTTTGTATTAGTGTATTTTCAAAGGAAACATCTACTATTGAGTTCTCCCCCACAGATAAGCCCGGGTCCTTGTGAAAAACGCCGATCAGGGGTCGTAGAACACGAATGTATATGCCATTCAAATTTTTCTTGCCACACGCTATATGTATATAGGGTGTTGCAAAATTCGTGTGTAATATTCAAACCACGTGTTTGAATATTTCAAACTACGGGCATGGCTAATGATCAATGTATTCCTAATCCGGAACACATGTCCGGAAACGCCCAATTAAGGCGCTAGGTGGTCCTAAAGTGAGCCTTTCCTACAGATCATATTCTTTGCTACACCATAAGAAATGTTTTGCAGGCGAGCAATTTTTGTCGAAACAATTGAAACGAACAAACATAGCTCATTTTTTGTATATCTCAGAACTGTGAAATATGACCTACATTAGAGACACGTCAACTGTAAACCCAGTATACACAGTTCTGGCAAACGCGTCAGCAGTGGGTCATTGGCTGTTGCGCCATGTAACAAACGATTGCCGCTACCGCTCGCCATGTGTTGTTGTTGACAACATGGCGTTCACAGGTGAGGACAAAGCATTCTGTGTTTTAGAATATAACGCAACCAGGTCGCAATGGCGTAGCAAGGGGGGGGAGGTCCGCCTCGGGCCCCCGCCTGGGAGGGGCCCCACCAGCCAGCTTATTTCCTTTTTTTTTTGGTTGTTAAATAGGAAATTCCCTTTTTTTTGGTTGTTTTTTGCAGCCAGCCTAGGGGCCCCACCAGCCAGCTTAGGGGCCCCACCTAAGAAAAATTTCCTTTTTTTTTTTTTTTTGGTTGTTAAATAGAAAATTTCCTTTTTGGGGTTGTTGCTTAGTAATGGAACTCCCGCCCCGGGCCCCCCAAGGCGTTGCTACGCCACTGCCAGGTCGATGACGGTGGTAAAGCCTTGTTTTCGCACCAAATTTCAGAATGACCCATCTGCCCAGAACTCCATTCGTAAATGATATGATCAATTGAAGCGAAGAGGGTGCATTTGTAAGGGCAAGTCCAATGGCCTACAGAAAGTCCCTGAGGAGAATATGCACCGCATTCGGGACACGTACCATCGTAGCCCTAAAAAAATCAACACGCAGAGGAAGGGCAATACTGGGCAGCCCGTAGACTACGTGGGGCATCTGCAGCGGAAACGTCTACACATGCGTCCGTATCGCCTGCAGAGACTGCAGCATTTGATACCCAACGACCACCGTCATTGCGAGGCATTCTGTCAGGCGATTTTACAGCGATGTGAAGTTGAGAACTTTGCGACCACCATAATCTTCAGTGACGAGGCTACCTTTCATGTCAGTGGAAGAATAAATCGGTACAAAGTGCGAATTTGGGTAACGGAGAACCCCCACGCTTACATGGAGCACATGCGGGATTCCCCGAAAGTGAATGTTTTCTGGGCCATTTCGGTGAACACAATGTACGGCCCATTCTTCTTCGCAGAGAACACTTGACAGGCTGCAACTAACTGGTTAACGGAATGGTTGTTAGCACAGTTGGAAAGCGATACGGATGACTTCATTCTGCAGTAAGACGGGGTATCACCCCATTTCCACTCAGCCGTACGTGACCACCTGAACGAATGGTTGCCACAATGGTGGATCAGCTATGCAGGTGCAAATGATCAATCGCTGTTGACGTGGCCACCCCGTTCTCCAGTTCTCACTCCCTGTCACTTTTTGATGTAAGGGTATGTTAAAGACAAGGTACCCCCCCTTATCATGGGATCTCAAATTTGAAATGAAAATGCGTATTTCCACTGCAATAACAACAATAGACGGAGCAATGGCACGTCGCGTTTGGGAAGACTTTCAGTATCGTTTGGATATTTGTCGTGTAAATAATGGTGGCCATATCTTGTGAGCTATGCATACAAAAAAAAAACTTGAACATGTGCTCTATCGAACTGAACCATTTGTCGCATCATAACTACAATAGCGATGTTACAGGAAATTTTTGAAATCATTCAAATCATTTTTGCTCACCCTGCATACATATATACTGTATAAATATAGTTTACATACTAGCCGGCTCTCGTCGCTTCGCTCCGAAAGCCTTGCATATGTAACGTTAAAAAACAAGCGTTTTTTATTTGTTTAGCAAATTAATATCGAGATCGGAGAATATACGACTTCCCAGCCCTTTGTGCCTTATCCATATGAGTATCACTTGAAACCTTCCCCAGTCGGTAAAAAAATCACGTGTCTTTGCCAATTAATATTATATTATAAATTAAAGTTTAAATTTTAAAAAATAGAGAGTTTTTGCCCACCTCGCTATTCTATACGGTAGCGCTAAAGTCACATGACTGGTATTCTGCACATGCGTCACTGTCCCGTAGAGGAAATACCGTTAACGTGATACGTTAACTTTTCTCGAATAACGTATTGCTTCACGGTAGGAAACATGAGTTCCGATAAACCTTAGAGAATTAGATTTAACATGAATGACGACTTGATACTCTTGCGAGAAATTTCATTTCATTTTCAATTCATTTTCAAATATTGCTGGTAAATTTAAGCCATCTGCTAGTCGCTGTATATCGTTTTTTTCGAAACGGAAACACAATCGACAATCCTCATCATTCATTTCATTTAAACTCAACCTTGGATTTTCCTCTTCTCGAACCTAAATGTTTCTTTCTCTCAGGATATTTTGTGTAACACTAGATCCTCAAACAAATCATCGTCAATGCCTCCAAATGCAGCAATCTGAAGTATGTCTTCCATCTTGTTTATTAGCTTACCGTGTCCACTAACACGTTATGGCAAAAAACACTCTTCAAGACAGAGCCCGCTATTGTGGTTACCGTATTCGTTCACGTGACATTTGCGTTTCCCGTATATAAATCACGTTATGGCAAAAACTCTCTAATATCTAACGTATTAATTAACCGTATCGTATTTTTATCAGATAACTCGTCTAATAGAATTATCAGATAACTCGTGAGTTAATCGTGTTCCCCGCCTGCAACGAATCTCCTTAAAAGCATTCGATTTAAAACTGTGGTGCCCTTTGTGGCCTTCATCACACCTCTATCACTTGAAAGCTTCCGCAGTTAGTAATAAAACACGTGATCTTTAGAAATTAAAATTATATTGTAAATTAATGTTTAAATTGTAAACAATATCCAATGTATTAATTACCAGTATCGTATATTTATCACCGTAGACATCGCCTAATAGAATTATCAGGTAGCTCGTGAGTTAATCTTGATCAGAGACTACAAAGAATTTTCGTAAACGCACTCGATTTAAAACTGCGGTGGCGCCATCTATCGACAGCTTTTAGTCCAGTCGATAGGTAGGAAAAAGTGGGGTTAGGTGGAAAAAGGTCGGAAGTTAATGAAAATTTGGGATGTTGTTCAGGGACGGTTAATTAACATTTTCTCAAGTTTTTGACCTCGAGGACCCTGTGCGAAAAGAGGGGGGGAGGGAAACTGCCAAAATTTCGACCTTTCTCCGGTTTTTCCTCAATAACTTTTTTCCCTTACGTCCTACGGCAAAATCATCCCTATACTATTTTGTAGAGCGTTAAATTTCCTACAATTTTCACGATTCAAACATGTTTGTATGTTAATTCGTTATCGAGATATGGCGCTTCGAAAAAATGTCATTTTTCAAAATTCGCAAAAAAATGCCCAAAAATGCAGAATTCCACCTTATTTCTTCTGTTATACCCGAATTATGATGAAATGTTGTTGTAATTATGGTTCCTGGTTACAATCACTAACTTTGGACACTCCCAATCCCACCCCGGCTCTCCCCTTTCCCCACCCAATCCCAATTCACAAAAGCTAATTTTCTTCTCTGATGGAAGTCAACCATATTCACATCATGTTGTTATTGATATTAGTAATTTTCGGATAGATACCCCCCCCCTTCAACTACAAAATTATCCCAGGGCTGCTGGGTCATAGGTACCTATGGTATGTAAGTAAGGCTTCCGACACCCCGGTTTCACACTACCACAATATTACATTGTCGACTTACTTACTACAATTTTCACAATTCCTATGAAAAGCTATGGAGGACTCACTTGTGGACGCGGTGTAAGTGATTCTGTGATTGCTAGATGGACATTGGGCATGCTGTGCCTTCAAAGCATTTGTGAACAAATAGAATTGTTCGCTGATGTTCGCTCAGAGACATCTGAAGAGCATGTGGATATGAGACCAACCCGAGTAGTGAGAGACAACACGGACATTGGGAAACTGCGCGTATGGTTCACTGAACACCCCCCATTCCTTCACATCGAGGCGATAGTTTCTCTGAGCACAGGAATCATTGGTCATGGCGAAGTGAACTGTCACTTAGCACAAGAAATAGGCATATTATGCATGAAGAAAGTGTTGGGGGTAAATTTTGAAGAATTGAAACTGAAACGGAAGGATAAGGTCATGACTCTCGCTTCCGTTGCCTGCTCGTTGAAAATTGCTGGAAAAAATTCACTGTCGATCCTCTCACTCTCTTCCAGCGTGTCTGCATAGTCAAAAAATCTGAAGCAGATCTGAAAGAACTCTTCAAGTTTGAACTCGCACCCTTCCCCATGTCACTCTTCAATGAGGAGGGAATGCGCAAGGGAACAAAGTCTGCAATGTACTCACTCTTCACTCCCGTAGAGGAAGTCAACCTTGGCAACAGGAAATGTAACGTGATTGATGGTGGATACCTGTTACATAAAGTGGTGTGGAACAAAACTTCCACAACCATATTCGAGATGCTGTGCTCTATGTACATCAACTACGTGCAGAGACACTTTGGTAGCAATGTGATTGTTGTATTTGATTGATACCCCACTAATGCTGGGCGAACATGTAGCAACCAGCGACAATATTGCGGGACAATATTGCTCATTTTTATTGCTGACAACCGTTTCCAGCAATAAAAATGAACAATATTGTCCATTTCAAGATTATTTTTATTGCTGGAAAAAAAGGAACAATATTGCTGGAACAATATTGTCGAGAAATATTGCTGGTTCGCGAGCGAATCACATGAACGGATGAAATCACATGACAATGGTGACGTCGAAGGAAGGCGGGACTTTGAAAATCGGAAACTAACTCACTCAAGCCGACCATTTTTTTTTGAGAAAGAAGGCTTAAAATCAGCAAAATGGGTCGGCCCAAAAAAGATAATTCAAACAACAATATTTTGTCAATTGATAATGAAAGAATCTTAATTGATTTCTACCGCGGTAAGGCGTTTAATACTAGATCGATTCTGTACGTTCGTAACAAGTTAGGCTTAACCGCAAGTACGCTTACACTCGATCGCTTCCATTTTATTCGGAAATAAATTGTATAAATAAAACCGATTTCGTACAATTGCTGGGAATATTGTCCCCAGTGCACTTATGCTGTGCTCGTGTGGTGTGTTTATAATAAGGCGTTCTCACTTAGTGTGTAATGACTAGGGCTCCCTAGTGAAACACGAAGCGCCGTAACCATTAATATTCAGGGCAATATTCGTTTACGAACAACTGTGTGTTCGCGCGTGATAACGGTTGTCAGCAATAAAAATGAGCAATATTGTCGCTGGTTGCTACGTGTTCGCCCAGCATAACGCCGGCTATCAAAGCAGCAAAGCCGCAGAACGAGCTCGCCGTTCTGCATTACAATTAGCAACCAAAGTCGTGTTCTCCTCATCTACCATGGTGACCATAGCACAAGAAAAGTTCTTGGCAAACGATCACAATAAAAGCGCATTCATTTCGATGTTGATGACACGAATGGCGGATGCTAGCATCGAAGTGAAGCAGGCATATGAGGACGCCGACGTGATGATCGTCAACACCGCCATATTCAAGGCCAGCGAATTCGACAGCGTCATCATTACTGCTGAAGATGTGGACATACTTATTCTGTTGACAGCATTAGGTATGTCCACAAAGAACATCTATCTTCAGAAAAGTGGAAGAGGCAGTGGTCCCAGTGTCCTCTACTCGCCAAGTTCCTGCTCCTTTCCCCCCCAAGGACATACTTTTCCTCCACGCAGTGAGTGGTTGTGTTACCACGTCAGCACCGTATGGATTGGGGAAGAACAAAATTTGCAGCACCTACATGAAGAATACTTCCCTCTTTGCAGCAGTGGCTCCGTTTCTCACACCAAACGCTACTCCTCGGCAGATCAGCGACGCTGGAGAATAGTTCCTGGTAGCAGTTTATGGAGGCGACATTAACAATGACAATCTCGACGACCTGCGGTACCGATTATTCACACGATCAGTGACGAAGGCTCAAATGCAACTAGCCCGCCTACCACCAACAAGGGACGCTGCCAAGTACCACTCCCTCCGCACTTACCAGCAAGTACAGGCGTGGTTAGGCAATGAACTTCTCCCATCAGTTTGGGGCTGGAGCCTAACCACGCGAGGGGTACTACCAATCCCCACAACCAGAAATGCTGCGCCAGATGACATCCTCCAGATTGTTTCCTGCAAGTGCGCTGTAGCACCGGAGCTTGCAGCTGCAAGAAAGCAGGTCTCCGGTGCTCAGCAATGTGCAAGCACTGCACAGGCCACTCCTACGAAATTGCCCCCGCAAATGATTTGAACGAGGAGGACTCAGCAGACATAGTAAATGAATACGACGACGGCGAGGACGTCATTGACAGCTTGATCGCTCAGGAGGACGACGAGTTGTTAGAAGCAGAATCAACGGCTAAGAAATCCCGACATGAACTGTAATGAGTACAAATGAGTACCTACTATGATATGTACATGTATATATGAGTACCTTTCAATAATAATATCTCTATTCCTCAATATAATGTATGCCTTGTGAATACCTTAATATTGTTAATTTCATTAATTTTTTCCACGAAAGGACTACGTCTTTTTTTTAAAACATGCCCTGGGATAATTTTGTAGTTGAAGAGGGGGGGGGTATCGATCCGAAAAGTTACTAATATCAATAACAACATGATGTGAATATGGTTGGCTTCCATGAGAGAAGAAAATTAGCTTTTGTGAAATGGGGTTGGGTGGGGTTGGGGGGGGGGTCCAAAGTTAGTGATTGTAACCAGGAACCATAATTACAACAACATTTCATCATAATTCGGGTATAACAGAAGAAATAAGGTGAAATTCTGCATTTTGGGGCATTTTTTTGCGAATTTTGAAAAATGACATTTTTTTCGAAGCGCCATATCTCGATAACGAATTAACATACAAACATGTTTGAATAGTGAAAATTGTAGGAAATTTAACGCACTACAAAACAGTATAGGGATGCTTTTGCCGTAGAACGTAAGGGAAAAAAGTTATTGAGGAAACACCGGAGAAAGGTCTAAATTTTGGCAGTTTCCCTCCCCTCCCTCTTTTCGCACAGGGTCCTCGAGGTCAAAAACTTGAGAAAATGTTAATTAACCGTCCCTGAACAACATCCCAAAGTTTCATTAACTTCCGACCTTTTTCCACCTAAAACTACCCGTCGACTGGACTATTTGGGAAGTTTTTCATTTTGGGCAGTTTTGGGACTTTTTCATTCATCCCAATGGGAACTACTTGGTGGACCGGGATGAAAAGTATCCTTCATCCTTCTCCATGTCATAGACTACCAGCATACACAATTTCGTTCCGATCCGTTGCGTCGTTGAGGCATGATTCAACGACATACAACGACGAAACTTCGAAATTTTACTTTTTTATATTAGCTATATGTTTTTCCACTTTTTGACGATTTTTCCTATCTTCAAACCCTTATGCTTACGGTGCTTTTAGAACTTTTTTCTGCACAAACTTTTTAGATCTTTTAGGGCTTTGGTTTAACTATAAATAATTAACAAAAAAGTCGAAATCTCTTCACGGGTTCTTATCGGGGCAGGGCTTTGAAGTCGGGCATGACCTCAAAGTTGTAAAAGCCGTTTTAAACATTTTTCACTTCATATTTGTTTTTTTTTGTTTTTTTTTGTGTGTGTTTTTTTTTCTATACCTACTTTTGTATTTTGTATTAAAAAAAAACTTGAAAAAGGTCCCCCCTACGCTAAAATCTTTAATACCTTTTTAAAGTGCTATAATAAAAAAATCCTCCTGCTTTATTTTGGCGTCTTATTTGCTCTCATAAGCATTATTGTTCTTCACTAATTTCTTTTTAAAGAATAGAAAAGGAGAAATTAACTCGTTTATTAACTTAAAACAACTGATGAAAGTATGTTTATTAATGCATAGTGAAATGTACAATGATACCGAAAAAAAAATGGTTCAACAAACAAAATAGGAACTTTCTAGAGAACTGTACAAAACAAATGAGAATCATTCCGAAGAGGAACTTCCGTTAACGCAAATGGCCTGTGTGTCTTCATCTCCTAGTGTCTGAGGGACGAAACAATAAAAAAAAAAAGAGCAACAACATTAGGATTTTTTTTTAACAAATTATTAATCAATTTAAATTAACACTGAAAGCACAACAGCATTTAAAACATTAAACTGTCATTATTTACCAACGTACTTTTTGAATAAATAATATTGCACAACTGAGTATTACAATTACTATTGTTAATTGCATCACACTCACAATTCGATTATAAATTAAATATAATAAAAAAAATATTATAGATATCAGAAATAATGTCATAATGAGATCAAAAAATTTTCCAATCAGACTCATTAACCCTACAATTATGCTTATAAATAAATTCTTGTTAATATTCATACAGTAGAACCTCATTATAACGGACCCTATTATAACGGACGTCGCTTATAACGGACAGTTTTAAAAAAAATTGTCAGCTTACAATTAAGTTGAGCGAAGTGAAAAACCATTTAAATTTTGTTATTCAATATGTTGAACAATCGGCAAATGAAAATGTGCTGCATATTATGAACACTTACGGCACCTCCGTCAGTTATTAACTGAAGAAATAAGCAGCAAACAAACCTAGCAGAAAATAAATTATTTTTTTAAACCAATGAATGTAAGCAATCAATATGAACCAGAACCTTCTTGTTCTAAAGATTAATGCAGTGTATACGTTCACATCTTTTTCAAATCAACCTACTATGTTGAAGGCTGTTTTTTATTTGATATATAATAAACACTTTTTATAGCTAACTATTGTACTTTCATTTATGTACCCTGCTGCATTACACCCCTATAAGAATTATTTGTTATAAACCGGACTTTCATTAAAACGGACAACCTTCAGCCCCTATTAGTCCGTTTTAATGAGGTTCTACTGTATTTCTATTTTAAATATTAAATTAATAAACAATTAAGTATTAAAACTAATTAAACATATGGTTCCTATCTTTAATTCCTTTTTATTCAATTTTTTTAAAATTCCAAACTATAAATACGAATATAATAATTCTTTGTTTAAGTACTGATCTTCATTACGGTACAAAATTTCATTTGATACTAATCCTTACTAACAAAGTTCTAATAAAACCCTTACATTGTTAACTATAAAAAAAATCATTTTCTATATATTTTCTTTGTCCACTTGTGGTTCTCTTAGTCACCAGCATATCAATATACCCCAATAAAATCATTTCCAAAGGCAACTTAACCCTTTCCTCTTACAAACTTTCTTCGCTGTGTAATTTGTATAGTATTTAAGAATACTTATTTACTATTTTTAAAGGTTTTAAGATAAAATATTAAAGCAACACGTTTGTTTATTCCAATCTTTTATTGGCCTATTCGATAGTTGTGAATGAAACAGAACCAGTGGAATTAGCTTTTTTTGTTTTTTTTGGAACGAGATTCCTAAAACATAATAGGGATTATATCGACGGAAAACTATGGGCGTTTTTAAGAAAATTCGAGATTTAGTTGGAACTCTCTTGCGGGCGGCGGATATGGACGTTTTTAAGGCGACAGCTACGCTAAGAAGCGAGCAAGAAACCCTCTGGCGGGAAATTCGTAAGATCCCTTCTACGATGTTTCGTTTGTAAATAAAACCGAAAAAAAAAATTCCTTTTAATTAACACTAGGTTAGGTTAATTGAGGTATAATAGTTTCCAGGTTGTTTCGTTTGGAAATTCAACAGAAAAAAAGAATACTTTCCGTTTCGGAATGACCGTCGTATTTGCAACGTTTTCGTCACCCTCAAAATACTGTAGTTCTAGAACCGCCATTTTATCTCATTTTATAGGGTGCTTCCGCAAGAGTCCGACCTAAATTTCGAATTTTCTTCAAAACTACCAGAGTTTTGAAAAAAAAAACCTGAGTTTTTCAAATTGATGAGTTTCCATCAATTTCATCCCTAGTATGTATTTACGAATCGTTTCGTTCCAAAAAAAACCAGAAAATTTGCCTTAATTTTACTTGTTCGGTTTCATTCACAATTACCACCTATTCCCTTAAAGCATTCTCATTTAACATACTAAATCTGTGCAGCAAAGATAAATCCAAGGAGGAGGATATTATCGAAACTGTTCAATTTATTTTTAAATTTAAAATACAAAACAATAGTTGTCCAAATTTTTTGACTTTGTGCTTTATGTTTTGAAGAAGTACTTTGAAGAAACTCTTTTCTCCGTTTCCTGAAGAAAAAGAACAAAATAATGTTTAACTAGATTTACTTTTTAAAATTCTCTTGAAATAGAATAAATAAATTATTTTCTTCATTGCATTTATTTTATGTATTTGAGATCCACGGTAAATCTACTTTACTTAGGTTAGATTTCGCTTTCATTTATTTGATCCATCTCTCAATTAGTGAGGCCTTATGCTTTCTTTATTTTTCTATTAATTTGATGTTTGAACAATTTTAGGACAACTTTAATGCATTGATTTTGAATTCATTATAGTGCATTAATTAATGACTTCAAACTATTATGAATAACTAATTAATATTATGATATAAAACAAAATCAGACTTGAAATTACTCAATGATATTTCTCTGAAAAGGTTACAGAATAATACTCGGTTAGAGGAATAGTTGCCATTTTTAATTTTAGCAATTCCTGAAATGTTTGCTTGCTGTCCCTATTCAAACTCTTAATATACATGAGAACAGAACTTAGTAAATTACTTAAATACTTCTTAATCATGAAACTCAAAGGAATCAAATACAACATTTTCAATAACTCAATAGAATCGCTAGAATTTAAAATAAATATATGACAAATATTTTGATAGAATAAAAAAAAATATTTTTTTAAATTTAAAAATGACATATTTGGACAATTGTCTTCAAAATCGAAATTTAAAAATAC
>JAFIDM010009631.1:70306693-70322662 GCA_023159025.1 Thereuonema tuberculata | reverse complement strand
ATTCGATGAAACATGGAGTTATTATTGAAATTATTGAAGGCTGAACAGTTGTAAATAATTCTAACTGCTGTGTTTTTACCGTAAATTACTAGACTAAAATAATTATTCATATTATTTTCAATTGGACTGTATTAATTAATCAAACAGCTACGATGATTTGAAATAATTATTAATAAGCTCTAATATTTTCCTCTTAACATAATTTTTTAAATAAATCCAGAAATTAAAAAAAAATATCATGTATTAATAATATTCTTTCCAATATGCACTAATATAGCAGTTCATTTCTTCAGCTATTCAGATGTACAGTATTTAACAAAGCAACAAACTTTGAGGAATGTAATATATAAGAACTTTGGCTTATACGGTATATTAGAATCCTTGCCAACTTTATGAGGCCTTAGCGATAGATACAAAATTGTTGTTAATCTTGTATTTCTTCCTATAAGTCATCAAACAATTCCAATTCTAAATAACCTGAAAATTACTGTATGACAAACGATTCAATTTAGAATTCTGAGGAGAAGACCAAAAGCAGTCTTACTAGTTTTAAAAAAAAATATTAAACCGATGCTATTAATAACTTATTTATACATTTAACAACTTATATATCTGATGGCTGAGTAAACACCATGAAAAACATCTATCTCCATATTCTAATAGGGAATTTCTACTTTATGCTGAGCTGGTGTATCGAAACTTTTCGTAATATCTGGATGTGGAATTATTTGAAGCTAAAGATAGGATTTGTCTTTTCGTAGATTGTTATTATTCAATATTTGAAAATTCACTGCCATTCATTGTTCTTTTCTTCATTCTTACAATGTTTCATAATTATCTTTTATTTAAGATTAAATATGAAATATCTTGTTTAAATTACTTCATATATTTATGATATATTGAGCATTTCGCATTTTGTCTAAAATTCCTGAATAGTACAAATTCTTTCCAAATAAAATTTGATATAAAAAAAATTGAATGGAACTTAGCAAATCTGCAAACCACGAAGAAAATTTTGAAATTTGAGTTCAGTGCTATCAATAAATGAATCAAAGATGAATTGCCAGTGTATTAGTCACATGAGATAAATGATTGTTTACGTAAAGGATAGTTTCATCTAATAAATAGGCAACCTAGTTTACATAACTTTCTTACTGAATATAGAAACTATTTAAATTTAAGGAAGAATCTTTTGAAATCCGGAATCAACAACAAACCAGAAAAATATTACGAAATAATACTTTTACCTAAACTTCTATAAAAGTAGTCTCGCATTTCTATAGAAACTAACAAAAAGTATATGAGACCTCAGAAAAAAAGTGTCTAACCTCAGGGGAAAAAACAAAAATTAGTAAAACCAAGAAGGTCTAAGGTGATTATTAAAATTAAACATTAATTAATATTAAGCTCCTATCTATTTATGTATTATCAAAAATTTAAATTTATATTGTTTCTATGAACCTCCTAAAATCTGGCTAAAAAGAAATAAAACATGTCATTGATTGGCTCAAAACTAAAATTGCTTGTTTATATATCAAGTAAATATTGAATTATCAGGATTATATTCACAGCACTTATAGTAAAAAAATCACTTCAAATAACGATTAAAATAATTAGTTGTGTGGTGCACATTTAGCACTGTACAAAAATACATATGAATTATTGAATTTGAGTTATCGTATAATCGATACGATATAGATTATAAATGTTTTTATATATTTTAATCTGCTCGTTGAACTCCCATTGTGGGCGCCGCCATTTTGAATTTTACTCTTCCTTTTGCCAACAACTGAAAATGAAAGATTTTCGAAGAATAAAAAACAGCAATGTCAGCTCTTTTTTTTTTAGGTCCTATTTCGTAGATACGCAAAATTTAGTAATTATTCTTGAAAATAACGAAAAAAAAATGGATAAAATATTATTATTTTTAAAGTACTTAAATGTACAAAGAAGAGGTCCAGGAGATCGAGAAAGCGTTTCCAGATGGAATGTCATTGCTGTGTGGTTTTCAGGGTTCACTCAGCCCTCTATTTAAAGAGAATCAAGAGTATTTCCTAGGTGTTTCTAGCAGATGAGAATAATTCTAGTCACATTATTCTTTCTAGGAGGGATTTTGAAGTAGAAAAAGAGGGGGATGGTTATTATTATTTTTGCAGTTCAATTCTCAACCGAGCTCCAATTAAACCTAATATCTTCAACTCAATTGGGGATGGATGGGGAACAATTTCAGAAAGTTTCCATCCCCGTCAAATGGAAACTCACTGGAAGAGAATTTCACTGATCTAAGCATATCAATAATCATACAAAATATGATATAGGGACGATTTTATGAGTAGTAAATTATTTTCTCTTATAGATTATTTCAGATGCCGGTAATATCAAGTTTCTGACATTTTTAAATCATTTCAGTTTTCATCTAAGGAAAATGATTTTTTCAAAATGGCGACTTTCGGATGGGAGAAGGAACATTAATGTGTCGTTTGACGTTCGCGAAGATGTATCAAAATTTTTATTAGAAAAGTTCAGGTAAGAAAAATAATGAAGTTTGCTATAGAATTTGCCGTTCATTATTTACATTCTATTTACATTTTTCTTACCTTCTCAAAATATCAAATGGCATTAAATACATATATTAAAATATTCAAATAAAAAAATATTAAAATAAATATGATTAATAAAATTAAACAGAAAGCAATAAATATTCAATAAAAATGGTCAAAAATTGTAAATTATCATAAATAGATGAAAGAAATGAGAAAAAAAATCAATATCAAACATAAAAATAGGTGATTCACATGAAATTATTGAATTAGATAAATTAATATTTATCATACATTTGTTGGGCTTCATTAATTAAAGCTAATTATTTTTTACTAATAATTAAAAAATATTGAGGAACTACAAAAAATAATTTCTTGGATGCAACCGAAATCTAGCCTTGTAAATGTATGATATGAAGTAATTTATCTAACTTTGTGGACAATCTTAATAAAGAATTTACACATAAATTCTTCAATTAAGCCTTAATTAGAATGGATTTGACATATTAATGAGATCAAGTAAGTAAATGCTAATTGAAAATTAGAAGGTGAGGGAAGGTGATGAATTCATAACCCTAAACCTTGGGACGTTAGTGTGGGTTCAGTTAAAACAAAAGTCAGTATATAAGCTGCTGTTGCATTGGGATCAGTCCAACCACCGCCACCAGTATAATTGAGATGACTCCATTACCTAGCTTCGATGAACTGGATTTAGCTAATCTGCACTCTTCAAATTTGTTGAAATCCACATTGGTGATGGCACAGTAGTGATAATTTCGGCAAGTCGAATCACATTCGGATGCTGACTGATAACTCACTGAATTGAACAAATAATACCGATCAAATACTGTCTGGTTCTTGAGGAGGTTTTGCGCCAAATCATCCATCGCCTGAGGAGTGAGTGGAGACACATTATACGCATCTTTGAAGCTGTATTCCAATTTCCATTTGGCGCTGCTGTTCAGGTTTTTTTCGGTTAAATTTAAATAATACTGTAGCACGTTGGTGATCTACACATAAAACACAAAAATTGAAATCATAATTAATGAAAAAGATTACTACAAAACAAAATGTAACAAAGCTAGTCAGAAACAAATATTAATACATTTTTTTCTGGAAAAATCAGCAATATCAATATTTTTTCAAATAAGCAGTAAAATACATTACTTAAAAAAAGTTATTCTTTCATTGCAAAGAATTCTTTATTTTTGTTTATTTTTTTTTAAAACTAACATAATAAAATATAATGAAATAACAAACATTTTATTTTACCATTACAGATAAAAGCCTTTTAATTGATAAGAATGAAAATATAAGATAAATCAAATTTTAGCAAGTATTAATTGATTAAACAAGACTAAGGAAAGTGAAAAATTTAATGTAGGCTTTATTATTCTGTCTATTGCAGAGATTTTATAACTTCCCTAGAAATTAATTTAATAAAAAATAAAGGTAGATTCTTTTCTATTTCAATGAAATAACAAACTTTGAAACATTTACTTAAAGTTTAAATCAATTAAACTAAAAAGGCACTGATTTTTTTTTTTATTATTAATTAATTTATTGCAGCCTCCAGAAAGTTAAAGCTATATGGAAGGAAAAAAACTTCTTTAGGGAATATAGAGACAAAAAACGTAAAGCAATTATTTTATTTAAACTGACAAAACAACAGAACTGGATTCCTCATTGCAATTATTTACTGAAAACTCCGTTGAACAACAAAACATCTACTTAGCACACTGGAATGCCACAAAACGATAGCTAAGCATTAGGATTGTAGCGCTTTTCAAAATAAAACACTTATTAAAACACATATGATTGCTGCGATATTTGGAAGTATAGATTTTATGTGTTGCCTTTACGTTTGCCTTTGTATGTACATAATCCTAAGTTAACTAACTGCTAAGCTTCAGATCTTGCAATCTCTTGGGTTCTGATCGATTTACTCGCTATGAATTGCTATTTATTTATTTCTTCAAACTGTCCTTCGTCAGGAGAGACTGATCACGTTCCATAATCCTCGAAATTCCTTTTTTCCTTCTAAAACCTTTTTCAGATTTACAGATGTTTATTGACTTGTGATTAAGAGATCATCTCATCGTTCATTCAAAGT
Source organism: Thereuonema tuberculata (assembly GCA_023159025.1). Lineage (NCBI taxonomy): Eukaryota > Metazoa > Arthropoda > Chilopoda > Scutigeromorpha > Scutigeridae > Thereuonema > Thereuonema tuberculata. The sequence continues at coordinate 70,318,009 of JAFIDM010009631.1, read as the reverse complement.
GCTTCTGGTGCTTTCTGCTAAAATCCATATCCATTTTCATTTTATTATAAGGTGGGACCCAAATTTAATATATACCATATACCATATATGTACCTCTCCTCACAGAAACGACATCATCATAATGCTAAGCATCTTTTTAATTACCATATACTTTTAGGGGGCTTTAATTGGGCTATTTCGGAAATAATAAATAATAATAAGGAGTGATTACTTACTGGTTTAGTAAAATAATTCAGAATTTAGGTTATAATGGAGCCATTGTTAACATTTAATGAAAACCTTTGTGTTACAGAATTCTCTAAGCTACCAGCACCTCTGATTAATAGGTACTTAATACTTAAGCCAAAGAATTGAGTTAGCAGTCGACGAGCGTTTGACACACGATCACATTAAGCAAACTACTTGCATAAATGAGACTCATGCCAAGACTCATGCCAAAGAAGGATGGAGGCGATAGCAGGCAATAACATGTACCTACCTCCCCCGTCTGTATGTTGTAAGTCAGAAGTCTAATGCCTGGATCACGGCTGGATAAAGGTTGAGATTCATTACGTACCTCTCCTCCTGAGCTGTATTTGACAAGTCGAAGAGCAGGATTATTAGGGCCGACTTGAGACAAGGTCGTATTCCAAGGAGTTACGGCAGGAGCTATAAGCATCCAACTAGCAGGTTTACCTATAAAAAAAATACATTTACTAAAATTTCACTTCACTTATATTTCACTTCACTTCGGATCTGATTACACTTCTAGAGCTCAAACTCTTGAGAAAATTCTTAATAGTAACAATAAAAATTAAAAAATAAAACAAAAAAAAATAGTTCCATTAATCCTAAATGAGAACTGAATGTTAAAGAATTAAAAATTATTGTTATGGTTTTAATTTTTAGTTTTATTTTTCTAAAGATCAAATATATATTAATTACTGAGCATGCGAATTATTGTTCTACTTTAACATTTTTGTCCTCTATTTGTCCATTTGTCTGTTTCAATTCGTATCAGGTTAAAACGGCTGGACAGATTTTCATCAAAATGGTACGAAGCTGATTCATGGCCCCAACTTACAACATAGACACATTTATTTTGGAATCCATTCCTCCCATCCATCAAAACTAAGTGCTGAAATCCCTTACTTTTACGGCTAGATGGGTTTCTTTAAGAGTTTCTACCATGTCTATTAATGGTTCAATTTAAAATAACACTATTAATTTAGTCTCCACCCATCCCACTCAATCACCCACATTGAAATCCACCTTTCAATTAAATTTATTTACCTTTTTCGTCATATAAAACTCGGAAGGAATCTGTATGATGGTGAGCGAAGAACTGTCCTAAAATGACGTCTCCATACTGGCTAAGCAACTCCACTAAACGTTTATTGTATGATGAACGGATCCATTGGAAGCCATAAGGTTGAATGTGACGTTCAAATACTCCCATGGGTACATGAGACGATATATAAACCTAAAAGAAAAAGTGTATCAAGATCTATGTTTTGAACTGTTGATTGCTACCATTATTTTATTTCAAAAGTAAGAGAGAACTCCTGAAAAATAGAAAAGTTAACGTTTCAAAGACTGCAGAATCATAATTTGAATATCAAAAGAAAATATTTTCAGGCGACTTTCCTCAACCCTCTCACTCTGTATATTCAACTATTTGTAGAGCTTTTGTCTTTCCTAAATTTCGATTTTATAAATTAGCGTCATTTAAAGAAGATTTGTTAGTGTGATTTTTGCAGACCTCAGATTGCCTCATCGGATGAAAGGAAAGCAATAACTTTTTAACTTTTCACTTTAGAAAGAATGACGTATCAAGAAACATTTAACGTGTGCCAATGTCGTAATGAATAAAGAAATAAATTTAGGCAACACACCAGACTGGATTTTAAAAGCATTATAAACGTAGTCTGGTGTGTTGGCTAAATTTATTTCGTTATTAATTAAGAAAGAATGAAATATTTATGAAATATAATACTCTACCTTCCCTTTCTTTAGAGCAAGACCGAATTGACTTGATTAAGTGTTTCTTAACAAATCAAAGACATAAGGACAAGCTGTCGAATCATCTTCTCGTCCACAGGAATTGTACTGGATACATTTCTGTACGTTACGACTACTATTATAGTCGTGCAAGTAGACGGATTAGTTTTACTGTTATTAAAGAGTTGATATTGCACAAACTGTTCATTATAAAGTCTTCCGTACATTTGAAATAGAAGCATCTATAATATAAGCTTTCAGACAGAGTTGATCGTTGATTTCAACATTTCTAGTTTCTTTTTGGTATTCAGTACTAAAGTATATAGGCATGTATACATAAATCCAAGTCTTAGATAAAACCTTAAATTATATCAAACGTACCCAATATCACGTCCAAAGACGCAAGAAATTCATGTTTTATTTTTTTAGTTTTTATTAGCAAAAATACGTGTTTTGAGTAAATTCTTGAAAGTATTTAGAAGTTATTGCAATAGAACTACACTATATTATTCTTCTGTAAACAAGTTCTAAAAAAAATTTAAACTTTTAAGGAGACTGACCTGAATTTAACAAACCTAGATGCTGACTCGAAAGCCTCGAAGATAAAATGATTTGTTGATTTGCAAAGTAATTTACTCACTTGAAATATTGTACATTTTAATGCAGACATTAAGTGTAATTACACTTTTTTAATGTTTTTTTTTTATTCGATATTTTAAATGTTAATGTCATGTTAATGCCTTTTTAATTACAATATCAGTAATTAACGAGTAATCAAGGAAGCATAATTAATATCTTTCACAGAAAAAAAAATCTCCATAACATCAACCAAATTATATTATAACAAAAGCCGCCTTACACATATATAGCAGCATTGTGATAATTCATTTTTACCTTTTCATTATTTCTCCTTGCATCTGACAATGTTTTATTAAGCCATGCTATTTGTCCTCCGGGATCTGCTACATTTTCCGTTTTTTCGAGTTGTTTGTTCTTCCTGTAATATATCGCCGTATTAAGCACTACGAACCGAACATTGTTGGGTAAAATCGTCGTATAGAAACCACCTACAAATATTAAACAATGTGATTAATCTTGAGTTTTCAATGACATTACATTTATAAAATTAGTTTTAGTTTTCTAAATTTTTAAAGATGATTTACAATAAATAGGAAATTAGCATATCAAAATTCAACTAAAATTTTAATTTAAGAAACTTGAAAAGACTAATCTGGTAGTGTTTTTAAAAATATGTGTTTAGTAATTTAAAGCTCAACCAAAGATGAGAATATTTCAGATTGAATGCTAATAAAATGGCTGGGTTATTATAGTAGTATAAGATAAAAGGATTCAGTTCGTACCATTGTCTATAAGCAAACTGTCGACTGAAGCTGTAGCTTCATGTCGCAAAAATTTCCTATCGGCGAGTGTGATAAAAGCGTCGGAAAGAGAATTGTCACAAAACGAGGTAATTTCTATTGTGTCTTTGGAAGGTAATTTCTTCTGTTTCGCTGAACGTAACATTATTTTAATTTTTACTTATAATAAATATCTTGCAGGAAGCTAAAAATCTGATAGATTGAGCACTTAATAAATACTTGCAGCCCTTTTTGCAAAACCTATACAATTGTTATAATTTCTAAAACACCAATTGCTGCATTCAGTTATTTCGTATCTCAATGTAGTGTCAAATTTAAGATAGGGAAGAGAAATACCCCTAATGAATGCTCACATTTTAAGAAAATAATCAAAATGCAATGCCTAAAAGCAACTAAAATTTTAACTGTTTGTAAAATCTGTATTTTTGTGATCATATGTTCATTTTCTAAGAAAACTTCTAAATTCTGATCTTCCAGCATCCACAAATATCTGAATAACTTTTGGTTCTTACTTTACATTTTGAAGTATTTTTTTTTTAAATAAATTATAGTATAACAGAACATGGAACTTACCCCTTCTGAATGTCTCATTGCCTGTTCCTATGTAATCCTTCCATAGGTTTCCTATTTTTATGTATAATTCTGCTTCTGAAGAAGGAAGTTGATGAGTTGGGAACCAGTCATGATTTCCCAGAACAGGAGCCAAAGGCACATTAGGAAATTCATTCATGATAGTCTTCGTCAAGTTTTCGATAAGACTATATACGATGTTCGCATTGAAATTTTGATCGGACACATGAGCTTTGTCATCCCTAAAAATCAAAATAGATTGTCTAAATTTTTTAAGTGTTGATTTAATTAAGAATTTTAAGAATTATATAATGCATTTTAAAAAGAACATGGAATGTATTGACAACAAACTATTAAAAGCCTTTTCCTCATTTATCCTTTACTTTGAGAAGATCTAGATCCACATTTTGATTGTCTATCCACATAATATAATAACTCCACTTTAGATTAACATTAAAAAATTACATTCAAAATTGTCGTAAACTTTTTTAGTGTTTATACTTTGACTAGCTGAAATACTCTTTCTTCGTACGGGTTACAAAAAAAAAGATATCCTGATGTGGATGAGAAAGAAATTGAAATTGTGAGATCACTTCGAAACTTTCCCACTTGGTACAAAAATCACGTGATACGCACAAAGTACGTTCCATACCCCTATCACAGCAAACCTTCCCCAGTTGATAAAACAAAATCACGAGATCAGAATAAATTAATATTATATTCTTACTGTGTAACCTGAAAACCCCGTGGAAGTATCCTTCAACATTCCCTTAACCCCCCCCCTCCCTTTCCGTTTACACCCCTTAAGACTCGATATCGAAAATTCGATCAAATAGCATCTTTTCACTTTTGACAAAAAGCACTCATCAAATTTTGTGTTTCTCAAGCGGGTTTGAAGACATGCATACCCTTCAAGAAAAGTTGTCCCCCCCCCCCCCCTTCCCATTTACTTTTCGATTTTGACAAAGGACACTCATGTCAAATTTCATGCTTCCAACTAAAGCGCTTTTATGAAAATAATATCGCATGTAAGACTTCACAACCCTTTCCGCCCTTCTCCACACCTCTATCACTTCAAACCTTCCCCAGTTCGTAAACAATCACGTGATCATTGCAAATTTACTTCTATCCTGAAAACCCCTTAGACGTATCCTTCATCCTTTTAGTTCTAATTGTCTCCACCAGATGCGTATGTGGCGCTATTTTAAGTATTTTATGCTCTGATGTTTTTATGTGGATAAATGGGACTAGAAGAGATGGGACGACCGTCCAATGCTCTCCCTCCTTAACCCTATCAGTATTTTGAAGAGTAGCTTAGATAAGAAGTCATCACCGAAACCGATCCGCAGATCAGCTTCATGGTTTTTGTTTCCTACATATTCAACGGACCATGGCATTTCAATTAAAAGTTTTAAATAAAACTATAAAAATAAATGAGTTAAAGACTTCTTCTTAGGTCTTGTTATTATATCTGTAGTTTTTAAATTAACGTTACAGCGAATTATTGCTGTACCTTATCAGAATAATGGAAAAAGTACGGCTGAAGATTTTTATTTTTCAAAGCTTTTACTTACCCCGTCCATAAAATAAAATCAGGATCTGGATGCAATTCCTTCATTGCAGACACAGCTGATAAAACCAGTTGATACGGTGAATCACATCGATAATCACCAAATAAACCACTCGGTTGGGGTCCGTCTCTTTCGGTATTCCAACACATACTATGGGCATCACCCGTTGAGGAATAATTCACATCCAAATGGAAATCGGTGACATGCCAAAAGTATCCTGAAATTTAAATAAAAAGTCATACTTATTCGTTAGTTTCAATATTCACTAAGTTCAATTGGGACAATTAATTAACAATAATTAATCAAATATCGATATTAATAAACTGCATATAAACAAACTTTCGTTTAACAATGAGTGTAATTTTAACAGGAGTAAAACATATATGTTTCTCAGTCCCAGGACTTGTCTATTTAGTGCTGATTTGAGAAGGAGAGGGATAAGACACCCATAAGCAATGAAGGAAAGGAGAATGTTTCCCTTGCCATCTTAGGCTTTTACATATCCTTTTTTAATTCCAAAACAGTATTGAAAAGGTCTAAGAAACATGCATGCGATATTCCTCTGGTCATTATGTTCAATACTAAATACAGCTGTATGGTGTAATTATATTTATAATTACTATCTATGAAATAACAGGATCTGAAAAATTAGATTATCATATATTTCAGTACATGCATATGCTTTCCTTTTTATATTTTTAAAATAACTTTTATTTGCTTTGAATATGATTGATAATATGTCTATACAATGTAAAATATTTGTTCTGGAACTACTTTATAAATTGAAAATTCGGTAAAAAAAAATAAATACGGTTAAGCTTTGATTAAGCTTCCATTTAAGCTTTGATTATTAACTAAAAGTTTATAAGAGATAATATTTTTTTTTCAAATTGAACAATTTATTATTTCTTATAAACTTTTAGCTACATTACATTTCTATAATAATAATTGTAACAATTATTGAATTGAATAATTTGATTTTAATTAAATTAAAATGAAACTTTTCATTTATTTCTATTTGGGGGGGGGGGGGAATATACTGATATGTCATATATTTTGTGCATCCCATATCTATTATTATTATTATTATTATTATTATTATTATTATGTAAAAATTTCAAACCATGGCGAAAACAATATGGCGGGTCAAGGACCATAGCACATATTGCCAAGTGTAAAGATGTGTGCAAGAATGATTAGGGATGTGTGGTTGTGTCCTTAATTTTCCTAACTATGCGTGTTGTGTTGAGTAGCACAGCCATCTGGAGTTGTGCATAAGTATTTTTTGTGAAGTCCTAGTGTGCTGAGACTGTGATGCAAAAAATAATTTGCTAATGAAGCTGAAATGTTAATAGTATTTATAGGAAGTCTGTTCCCCGTTTTGACGTAAGATGGACTCACAGAAACTTAGTCCAAAAAGTAAACAACCTTTTATATGAATATGTTATTGTATTGTTTATTGTATGTTACTTCGTGTATTTCCCAAAGGTGAACTGCCTTGATATTTGTGAATAGTGCTTGATAATACCATCCGAGTCCTTAAGAGTATCTAGTGCCCATAAACGTTTTAGCTGAAAAGCTCAAAATTGACGGCAGTTATCCATGTCAAACTTTGAGGTCACGTCCGACTTCTAAGCCTCGCTTATTTGCAGTTAAACCAATGCCCTAAAAGCTCTAAAAACAACATGAGGATAAGGCTTTGAAGATAGGAAAAACGTCAAAAAGTGGAAATTTCTAACGGCCACCATGGATGAGCCGATGGTTGAAATGCAATACCAGCCGAGTTATTAGGGTATCTAACACACATAAAAGTTTTAGTTCAAAATCTCAAAATTTACGGCAGTTTTCCATGTCACAACTTCTAAGGCCCGCCCCATAAAAACCCGTCAACAAATTTCGATTTTTCTGTTACTTATTTGTAGTTAAACCAATGCCCTAAAAGCTCTAAAAAGTTTGTGGCAAAAGCTCAAAAAACAACGTGAGTGTAAGAGTTTGAAGATACTATGTATCCGAACAAGGCCCTCATTCTCCGGAAACTGGAAAGTCCCTGATCATGGCAGCGGTCAGCGATACTTGAAGGCAGAGGTTGCAAAGAATCACCGGGTTATAGGACTGGGCGGCCGTTCGTTGATGACCTTGGCTACACATAACTGTCTCACGCTTTCGAGTGAAGGAAAATTGCAGGAGTTACAGGAAGAGCTTAGCAACATCAAATGGGATGTTCTGGGACTTAGTGAAGAGAGAAGAAAAGGAGAAGAGCTGTTGGGACTACGGGATTTTTACTAAAGGGATTCAGAAAAAGGAAGGAACAGTGGAATTGGCTTTGTAATTAATAAACGGCTATAAAATAATGTGGTGTCTCAATTGACAGGAATTCAAATATAGTGGCAACACTTGTTTTACTTATTATCAAAGAGAAATCAGCTTAAGATAATTCAAGTTTATTATCCAACAACTAGTAATTCTGACGAGGAACTTCAAGATTTTTATGAAGCGATACAAAAACCTAACGAGAAAGGTAAAGAACACTTTAAGAATTATTATGGGAGATTTTAATGCAAGAATTGGTAAACAACAGAAAGAGGAAAGTTCAGTTGGGAAGTTTGGATATGGAGAAAGAAATGAACGGGAAAATAGGGTAGTTGAATTTGCAGATAAAAGTACAGAAAAATACAGAAAACATCAGGATAGGTACAGCTGTCAGACAGGGAGATTCAATCTCTCCTAAATTATTTACAGCAGTACTTCAGGAAGTGTTCAAAAAATTAGACTGGGAAAGAAGAGGCATCTTAATGGTAACTATTTAAGCCATCTTCGGTTTCCAAATAATATGAGGGGTTCACAACCATAGTGGACAAAGTCCGTATTTTTTAAAAATGGAGATAAAACATGTTCTATTCACTGCCATAGTGAAATGAAGTGATTAATACATTTTATTTTATTGTCATATTTGTTTTTACAATATCACTTGACTAGAATTAATTACACATTAAAAACTTCAAACCTTGATTTCTTCAATTTAGTGTAGATGGACATGGTCCACAATGGTTGTGAGCCTCTCATATATCTGTCCTAACTAAAGATGCTACGGAATTGCAATTGATGCTACAAGAACTTGCCAATGAAAGTTTAAAAGTTGGATTAAAGCTAAACTCAAAGAAAACAAAGATTATGTTTAATAGCTTTATCAAAAGAAAACCAATTAAATTTGGTAATTCTGAATTAGAGGAGGTTAGCAGCTATATGTTTCTTGAGCAATAAATTAGTATGGATGGAAACATTCAACATTTTCCACTATAAGAAAAGTAAAAAAAAAGTTTAACTTCAAATTGAGAAACATTTATATCAGTTATCACAGTCATGTTCCGATCCTATATTTTATTGTCTGGGAAGGAAAATGCAACCCCTTTGTACTCGGAATCCTACTTTATTTATATGAATCATGTTCAAATTATGAACTGTAACTCAAAAGAAGCTACAGGACATAGATTCCTCTGTGTGGAATTCTATGACGCTTCGTTGTTTACTTTTATAATTTCTGAAACAAATGCTTATACTAGGATATAAAACTTAACAAAATCGGAATTACACATCGAATATTTCCATTGTTAAGTAAATTACAGAATAGATTAATGCTGTTGTTTATTTACAGCATTCGATCATTAATACCTTACCCATTAATTGAATTAAATTAAATTAAGGAAAAGAATTGAAAAAAAGATTCAATCTTTAGAAGTTCCTCAACTACAAAATGTGTTTGCAGCTTCATTGTGTAAAACTCTAAATGGGAAAGATTGTAATGATTAAATTTAACATTTATTTCATATTTAAAGATCCAATTTAAGCAGAGCTGAAAAAAAAAAATAAGTAAACAGCATAGAAATTCACATATTGACTTGCTTTCCTGAGTAACAGTGAAATAAAGATGTCATTTCCAAGAAAATAAAATTAGCAAAAGCTTAACAAAAAAAAAATTAAAATAAAAAAAGTCATTAGTTGTTTTGCTTTCGGGAAAAGAGACTAAGTTTTTTATTAATTTTTTTATGGTTGCTTTTTTTGGATTGTTTTTCTTTCCTTTGTTTTGTTTTGCCTTAAAACTTTCAATTTAGGGAAGTGGTTTCGATTCCATGTCTGCATCTATCGTCAGAACCGTTAACAAATTTGTAACCTCTTCCGGGCCTCTGTTAATTCAAAATGAGAATATTTTTCATTATAAAATTCAGTAGCTCAAAAAATCCTTATTCAATATGAAAATGTTTATCTTATTGCTACGACAATGTTTTGAATTTTAGTATTGTTTGCTGATAAGTTAAAAATGCTATTACTGTAAAAGTAATATAACCAACACATACTAACCCTCGCCATCTACTTTAAATAAAATTCAAATATACAAAGAGAAACAGACCATCACATTTTATACTACAATCCCAATAACTAATTAACACATACGTGTTATAGTAAATCTTATCTGAAAGATTAGTAAAAACATAATAAACATACTAAAGCAGATTTTAGTTGAATGTGTGAAAATTATTTTTGAATTAGTTTGAATTGTTCTTGAAATTAGAACGAATGAAAACAAAACAAAACAAAAATCGATATTAGAAAACCATGGAGTTTTATACAAAAATGACGTTTCATCTTTTTCTAAAGTATTCTTCATATAAAAGGTTCTCAGTGTGTGTGTTACAATAAAAAAAAAGCCATAAAATCAACGTACTATTCCCTTTCTTTGTCAGTTTATTGATGACATGTCAGTAATCGTGAGAACGACGACATCCGTCAACAAGAGGTTTTATGGACTCAATGAAATTGGGAAATTCCAACAGGACGTGATCTCTATTCTGGCTAACGGTTTAAACTGGGCAGTCATCCAAGAAATCGAGCAATGAAAACGACAGGAATGCATAACATCTGATTTCATGGTCAATGCCTTACCACCTACGCTCAGCCACAACACTGCTTTCTTTGATTCCGTATTCTTCAAGGGTCTTCTTTCCGAATTCATGGGAAAATGATGCTTGTGGAGTTATTTAAAACCATAGCGTCAATCTGTGAAATCTATCTTTCTTTACTAGTTTATTTGCTTTCTTTCAAGCAGTCGTTGAATTTGTATTCAAAATCAGCAAAAACGATATCCTTATTCAAAATGAAAAGGAATCTATTTTATTATACATTTTTACAGTAAAACTAGTATTACTATTTTTTTTGTAAAAGAAAAAGCGACAAATGAAACAGTAATTAATTATGAAAAAATAATTAGGAATCTTGTGAATTAGCAAGATAGTTTTTCATAGCGTACTTTGGTTTCCGTTATTTTTCATATTAGATATTTTGTCTAATAAGTATCTTTTAATCTACTGAATATTTATTTATTTATTTATTTATTTATTTATTTATTTATTTATTTATTTTTAAGATCGTTATGATTTATCTAATGGTTCAGTGGTATACACACTTGGCTGCTGGCTCGAAGAGCTGGGTTCAACCCCCGGTGGTGGTGGGGGGAAGGGAGTCGTCGGTTTCTTTCCAGGATTAAAAGCGGGCGAGCGTCGGGTTGATCACGAAATCTCAACTTATCCCGATAATCACTGAAACGTCGGAGCGTATATCTTCTTCGCCTCATGAGCCACTACGATTCGTATGGAAGTACCTTTGATTTACTTTCTGCTTCAAAGTAATGATAATAATTACGACTAGGTTTTATTGAATTCATTTTAATTTAAAATTATCTAATTTTCGAATGCTAATTTACAGGTATAAGACCACACTTTTTTTTTTTTTTTTTTTTTTTTTATAAATTGTAATTACAACCC